>LR812528.1:48250652-48883152 GCA_903798195.1 Danio kyathit | reverse complement strand
CAGTTGAAACCAGAAGTTTACATACACTGTATAAAAAGGCACATAACCATTTAAAAAAAGGTCAGATGTTAATGTGACTAAACTTTTTCTCTTTTAGGTAAGTTAGGATAATCACATTTGTTTCTGTTATGCTTAGTAGCAGAATAATGAGAGAGATATTTTTGGAGAAATTGTTATAACTTTTCTTGAAAGTCAAGTTTACAAGATTATTATGCTTCTGAAAAAGCTCAGATGATGGTGTCAAGGCTTTGGAAGTTTCTGATTGGCTAATTGACAACATTTGAGTTAATTGGAGGCACAACTGTAGAATAGTATTTAAGGAAAACCTCAAACACACTGCTTCCTTGTGTAACAACATGGGAAAATCAACAAGCCAGAATCAACAAAAAAAGCCAGATTACAATTTGCTAAATTCATTCATTCATTCATTCATTTTCTTGTCGGCTTTGTCCCTTGCGGGGTCGCCACAGCGGAATGAACCGCCAACTTATCCAGCACGATTTTACGCAGCGGATGCCCTTCCAGCCGCAACCCATCTCTGGGAACATCCACACACTCATTCACACACATTCACTACGGACAATTTAGCTTACCCAATTCACCTGTACCGCATGTCTTTGGACTGTGGGGGAAACCGGAGCACCCGGAGGAAACCCACGCGAACCCAGGGAGAACATGCAAACTCCACACAGAAACGCCAACTGACCCAGCCCAGCCGAGGTTCGAACCTGCGACCCAGCGACGTTCTTGCTGTGAGGCAACAGCACTACCTACTGCGCCACTGGGTTGCCCTCAATTTGCTAAATTACTCTGGGAAAAAGAATAATGTTTGGAGACATGTCCTGTGGTCTGATGGAACTAAGATTGAACTGTTTGGCCATAATGACCAGTGTTACATTTGGAGGACAAAGGGGAAAGCTTACAAGCCTAGGAACACCATCCCAACTGTGAAGTATGGGGGCGGCAGCATCATGTTGTGGGGCTGTTTTGCTGCAGGAGGGACTGGTCCACTTCACAGCATAGATGGCATCATGAAGAAAGAACATTATGTAGAAATACTGAAGCAACATCTCAAGACATCAGCCAGGAAATTAAAACTTGGCCACAAATGGGTCTTCCAAACAGACCATGACACTTAGCATACTGCCAAATTAGTTAAAATGTGCTTTAAGGACAACAGAGTGAATGTTTTGGAGTGGCCATCACAAAGCCCTGAGCTCAATCCTATAGAAAATTTGTGGGCAGAGTTGAAAACGCTTGTGCCAGCAAAAGAGCCAACAAATCTGACTCAGTTACATCAATTCTGTCAGGAGGAATGGGCAAACTATTGTGAGAAGCTTGTGGAAGGATTAGCCTTTTATTAGGATATGATTAGTAGAATTATTAGCCCCCCTGAATAATTTTTTCCCCCAATTTCTGTTTAACGGAGAGAAGATTTTTTCAACACATTTCTAAACATAATTGTTTTACTAACTCATCTCTAATCACTGATTTATTTTATCTTTGTCATGATGACAGCACATAATATTTGACTAGATATTTTTCAAGACACTTCTATACAGCTTAAAGTGAACTTTAAAGGCTTAACTAGGTTAATGAGGTTAACTAGGCAGGTTAGGGTAATTAGGCAGGTTATTGTATAACGATGGTTTGTTCTGTAGACTATCGAAAAAAAATAGCTTAAGGGGGCTAATAATTTTGACCTTAAAATGAATTTTAAAAAATTAAAAACTGCTTTTATTCCTGCCATTTAATAAAACAAATAAGACTTTCTCCAGAAGAAAAAATATTATCAGACATACTGTGAAAGTTTCCTTGCTCTGTTACACATAATTTGGGAAATATTTAAAAAAAGAAAGAAAAAAAATCAAAGGGGGGCTAATAATTCTGACTTTAACTATATATAAACTGCTATGGTCAATATTATTAGCCCCCTTAATAAATTATTGTTTTTTGTCTACAGAAAAAAACTATTGTCTTATGGCCTGCCTAATAAGCCTAACTAGTCTGGTTAATCTAATTAACCTAGTTAAGTTTAATGTTCCTTTAAACTGAATACTAGTGTCTTGCAAAATAACTAGTAAAATATTATGTACTGTCATCATGACAAAGAGTAAAGAAATTAGTTATTAGAACTATTATGTTTAGAAATGTGTGGAAAAAACCTGAAAAAAAAAAAACTTAAAAAATAAATAAATAAAAAACTTTCACAGAAGGGCTTAAAAATGTTTCAGCTGTAAATAATAATTAAATAAAATTGCTAATAAAATGTCATTTCTCTAGAGAAATGTTAAATATCAAGAAATCAACAACATCAGTTTTCCAAGTATCATTCAGCCCAAAACTAAACCACTGAGAGAACAACAAAACTCATCTTATACACCCACAATCATGCTTTCTGATGAATTATGCATTTGTTACTGGTTCAAACGAGTCTTCCCTTTTGGTGTTTGCATGCAATTAAATATGCAGAAGTGATTTCATATAGATAGAAAGCATAATGCATGTACTGGAAGAGTCTGGTTTAATGTTTTTAAAATAACTTGTGTAAAGAAAAATGTCAAAAAAATATGAGAGTTTCAAATAATGTTTCATTCATTTGACAGATATCTTCATGTTAAAATGAATCAACATATTTAATCTGAAATGCACTTGTTGAAATATATAACAGAATCAGTGATCAAACTAAATGTTACTCTTTAAATGATTAAAAAGGTTTTGCTGACAGATGGATCTTTTTGCATGTGTGAGTTTGAGGAATAGTGGCAAAAATAATACATATTTAAAATGCGATCATTTAAATACAGTCTTTTAATGTGTCATCAGATGACTCTTGTTCTAAATATGTCAAATATACATTAAGTTTTTGACACAAACTATTGTTATACTGAATGACAGTGTACTGGGTGTATTCTGCAAATCACTGTAAAAATGAACAATAGTCTTGTTTTTTATCCATGACATATTGTCATATGTATATGTTCTGACAGAACCAACTGAACCAAATATTTCCCTTTCCAGGTCACAGCAATGCAACAAAAGTTACAACTGACTTATGCTGTATCTGAAATCGCCTCCTATACTCTTAAATAGTGCACTATTTGAGGGAGCAGCCATTTGTGGTGTCCGAAACCATAGTGAATGATCTGAAGTGCACTCAATCAATCCCACAATGCACCGCAATAATGAGCGTATAACCAATGAACACTCAATAGCTAGAATATACCCGGCATAACATGAGAATTTGCGGGAAGATTGCGTACGTCCACAGCAAAATGCCATCAGTGTAAGTTTCTTAATAAATTGTTTAATTATTACATTAATGTTTAAATTAAAATACTTAGTGTCATTCCAACTGTAATAATTTATTAATACTTAAATGAAACGCAAAGCTGACAAAAAACGAAACCGGCTGAGTGAAGCTGATGGAGTATACACTAACCTGCACATTATTCAGTCACAAGATGGCGCCAGACTAGGGCTGCACGATTTGGAGTAAAAATATAATTGCGATTTATCTGATCAAAATTGCAATTTACTATAATTTTATAAATGAGCTGCAGGTTTGGTGTGGTGGCCGCAAAGAAAGACCAAGCATAATCACAAAGTACGCTACACTAAGCTACTGTTAATTTCAAACCATTTTTTCCAATAAAATTGTCAGTTGTCGTGACAGATAAAGAAAATATCTACAGTATTTTAAAATCAACTAAATAAATGATATCTAAAATCTTATATATAGATATACGTATAAAACCTTTACATTTAGATGGTGTTACATTTTCATATTGATTTCATGACATTTACTGTGCATTGATAATGCTTTCCATACATGTTTTCTATTTACATGCTTTCCTTGTGCTGCAAAGAATTCTTATATTTTAATGTAGAATTTATAAATATATTAATATTTATGAATTATTTGTATTACAATTTTGTCCTTTAAAGGGCACCTATGGTGAAAAATCTACTTTTCAAGCTGTTTAGACAGACATATGTTGAGGTATAGTGTATAGACCGTCAAATTGTGGTGATATAAGCACCCTCAGTCCTTTTTTTTTTCAATTTAACAACATAAAAACGGTGGACCAATCGGAGCGGTTTTGAGATCGACCGCAAGTTTACGTAGGAGTGCGGTCCCCCCGCCCACCAATATTGATTGACAGGTGCGCATTACCATATACTCAGTTTGTTTAAACGTCCGCCATTTTCAGCGTGCGAGTCAAAGCGACGTCACCAAAGAAACACCCTTGCTCTATTTTTAGATGTAAGGCTCATTGGGCTCAACATTCACCACGTTATCTCTCTCCTCGCCGCCAGTGTTTGTGAGTTTAGGTGGGTTTGCATACATGTGTACTTTTCATTGCGTCTTCCTTAAACTTCAGCGGTTTGCATTTCCCGCGGTCACAGAATCTCCCTGTCATCTTAACTAGGTGCAGCTGGAAAGTGCGAGCGCGTTGGCTCACGTGCGTTTCCCTCCATTGGAAATAACGAACTAACGACGCGCAGCGCCATGCATTTCGCGGTGCCGCGGATGAAAGTGAGTACCTGGAGAGAGTGGGTGCATGTCGCGGATGAAAGTGAGGACTGGGGGGGGGGGGGGGGGGGGGTCGCTCACTATTCTGCCTTACTATTCATTTTAAATAACATGCAAATGTGCGCGTCTGGTGTGCCGTGTAGTGGCTCTGAGCGGCGCATCCAGTGTATGGCGCCCTTTAGTTATAGCCTCAAGCAGGTCGTACACCAGAAGCGGCGCTCGGCGACACGCAAAGGCATGCATTTCTGAATTGTAAACATAAGTTTCTATCAGGACACACACCGGCGCCGCAAGTCTCTGTGCACAAGCTCGGAGCTTTAAACTAGCACACAGTTGGCTGTAAAACTATACAAAGACACAAATGATTTTGTAGTCTCTGCTTGGTCTGTGTCCGAGTCGTACATGTACAGCTGAATGCTGGTCCTCTCACTCATGTTGCTTCTCTCTGTCTGTTGCCATAGGGAGCTCTTGGCTCCGCCCCCTTGTTAAGTTGGGCGGGAAGTCGAAACTAATTTTCATGTGAAGCAACACGCCCCTAAAACAAGTGTACTGTGTACACGCCCCCAAAATGGCACTTTTTAACACATCATAATAAAAAAGTCTGAATTGTGTTTTGAACTGAACCTAAACTGGCACACTCAGAAGAACCATAATATTAATATTAAAGCTGCAAGCAGCGATGATAGGGACCTCGCACCCCGGCTCACCGCCGCCCGGTGGCCTCAAGATGACAGAGAACGGCGAACAATATTAATTTAAGCCGATATATTAAAAAAACCTGCGAAAAATCACAGATTTATGTCAAATTTCCTCCTGTCAGCAGGTGGCGCTATGACTGTGACTCAACATTGGCATGTAGATGTCTTCAGGAGAGGAACTTTATCAACCATGTGAAGTTTCAGGCAGATCGGACATTGTGTGGTTGAGTTATAAGCCGAACTACCTTCTTCCAGCAGGTGGCGCTATGACTGTGACTCAATATTGGCATGTAGATGTCTTCAGGAGAGGAACTTTATCAACCATGTGAAGTTTCGGGCAGATCGGACATTGTGTGGTTGAGTTCTAAGCCGAACTACCTTCTTCCAGCAGGTGGCGCTTTGACTGTTTCTCAATATTGGCATGTAGATGTCTTCAGGAGAGGATTTTTATCAAACATCTGAAGTTTCAGGCAGATCGGACATTGTTTGGCTGAGTTATAAGTGATTTCCTGTTGCCAGCAGGTGGCGCTATAACTGTAACTGGATATTGGCATGTAAACGTGTTCAGGAGAGGACTCTTATCAACCATGTGAAGTTTCAGGCAGATTGGACATTGTGTGGTAGAGTTATAAGCCAAACAACCTTCTGTCAGCAGGTGGCGCTATAACTGTCACTCAATATTGGCATGCAGATGTCTTTAGGAGAGGACTCTTAGCAAACTTGTGAATTTTCAGGCAGATCGGACACTGTTTGGCTGAGTTATAAGGGATTTCCTGTTGCCAGCAGGTGGCGCTACGTCTGTGACTCAGTATTGGCATGTAGATGTGTGCAGGAGAGGACTTTTATCAACCATGTGAAGTTTTAGGCAGATTGGACATTGTGTGATTGAGTTATAAGCCAAAGTAACTTCTGCCAGCAGGTGGCGCTATGACTGTTACTCAATATTGACATGTAGATGTCTTCAGGAGAGGACCCTTATCGAACATGTGAATTTTCAGGCAGATCGGACATTGTTTGGCTGAGTTATAAGTGATTTCCTGTTGCCAGCAGGTGGCGCTATAACTGTAACTGGATATTGGCATATAGATGTCTTCAGGAGAGGACTCTTATCAACCATGTGAAGTTTCGGGCTGATCGGATCATGTGTGAATGAGCTATAAGTACTTCCTGTTCCATGGCGAAGCGTTGATGTTTGTCGTGCTGCCACGGACACGCCCATCGGTGAAAACTCTAGATCTTCACAATATATCATCGCTAGAGCTTTCAGATAACACCACCCAAATTTGGTGCTGATACGATAAAATTTGTGCGAGGAGTTTGTTATGCTGTAAAACACAACACTTCCTGTTGCCACCAGGTGGCGCTATAACTGTGACTGGATATTGGCATGTAAACGTGTTCAGGTCAGGACGGTTATCATACGTGTTAATTTTGAGGCAGATCGGATAATGTATGCCTGAGTTATAGCAACTTCCTGTTTCATGGCGAATCGTCAAAGTTTGCGAGGCCGCCACGGACACGCCCATCGCCGAAAACTCTAAAGCTTCGCAATTTAACATCGCCAAGGCCTTTAGATGACAAACCCCAATTTTGGTGTTGATCGGATAAAATCCCTAGGAGGAGTTCGTTCAAATACAACGCCTGCAAATGGCAAAAAAACCACTTTTTCGCCGCAGGAAGTCAAAAATATCCGACTTCCTGTTGGGTTTGAGATATTGCTCCAAGAGACTTTTTTGTATGGTTTGGCATGTTTGAGGTGTGTGCCAATTTTCGTGTGTGTGCGTGATTCGTAGCTCGGGGGCTCGTCCGTTCTAATTTATAGGTGGCGCTGTTGAGTCATTTTGCCACGCCCACTTCCGAAACCTATAATAAACGTAAATTTTCGCCACTTTTGAGGCGTGTGCAAAGTTTCGTGAGTTTTCGGGCATGTTTAGCCCCTCAAAACCGCGATTCAATCCGCGGAAGAAGAAGAAGAAGAATAATAATAAACGGAGCAATTCCAATAGGGCCTACGCACCGTTCCGGTGCTCGGTCCCTAATTACATCTTAAAAAGGGTTAAAATAGGTGCCCTTTAATACAAGCAGTCAGATAAATGAACTGAACCTTTCATTTTACCTGCTCAAAGAAAACTCTCTTTTTCAAAGTATCAAGCAAAACTCAAGTACATGCAAAGAACAACATGAGCATTTATAGCAAATAAGTGAAGTTTATTTATAAACTAATGTCGAGAGGATCACGTGCTTATGATTGCTTGCGGCTGGTACCGCATTATCCAATTTATGATTCACCAATCAGACGATTCCTAAGCCACTATAAATACCCTAAGTTCCATATAACAGCCATCTTCGTTTTGAAGAATCCCCCCTTCCACCCCTACTCCTCCTCCTTTCCTAGATGGTTGGCACGGTGGCCCAGTGGTTAGCACTGTTGCCTCACAGCAAGAACGTCACTGGTTCTAGTCCTTACCAAACCAGCCAACGTTTCTGTGTGACGTTTACACATTTTCCTCGTGTTCACTCATGCTTCCCATTTTCCTCCCACCATCCAAACACCTGCAACTTAAGTTAATTGACTAATCCAAATCGGCACCATAGACATGCTCCTAGTAAGTAGTTATCTCTTAAGAGGAATCACTATCTGTTCAATAGCTACTACAGCAGGGAAGTTCTCGAGATTTACCTGAGCTCAAACTCCTCTCTTGCCTTGCAAATGGGAGGGAGCCCCGGGCTCGAGGATCTTATGAGCTCAGGGCTCTCTCCCGGGACAGCATGCCAAACAAGCTTTAGAATCAATCATCAGCTAAGTGTGAACTCTTGAGATGAATGTAAATATGATCCCGCTTGCTTTTTTAGCGTAGTCCAGCAAGTTCTTAAACACTGATCAGTCATTGTGTCCCTGCACTCAACGATTAGTGCGGCTCTGGCGTTATTCACCAATGAGTGATGCGGATCTAGATAAACGGCTGCGGTTACAGTCTATAATGCGCGGTTATCACAGCTGATCGGCAACAGACGCAGTGGAGAAAACTCATGCTGCAGAGTAACACGCTCATGTGTGTGAATCTACAAGTATAGCTGTAACAGCTGAGAGAGGAGAGGAAACGTTACCTCACACAAGGAGGTCAAAGGTCCACAAACACACAGAGAGAAGCAGAGGAGAGATGGAGTTCACATCTTTAATTTCATCTACAGTGAAATAGGGGCTCATGGTTAGGCCCACACGGAATCTGTGCGCGCAGAATTTCCACAGAATTCCGCAGATTTTTAGCCCATCATTAATTCTGTTTATTTACTTGAGTAAATGTGTGTAAATCTGAATTTATTCAGTTTTTAAATTACACATATTTCACATATTAACCTTTTAGTTATGAGACTCCCAAAATAATTCCGCAGAAATCCGCAGATTTTTACCAAAATTCTCCGCAGAAATTGCAAAAAACGTCCGCAGATTCCGTCTGGCCCTACTTATGGGTCCTGCTGTAACAGTTGTCTGCTTTTTAAGTAACGTTATTTGGATCGTTTTAATTACCCACGCTTGCCTCCCTTGCCATAGTAATAATTGAAATAATTGCAGCTTTTGTGATTTGAAAATTGCACCTTTTCAAATTCGGTTTAAATTCGATTAATCGTGCATCTCTATGCCAACCGTCAAAAACGCAAAGCTGACAGAAACGAAACCATTTCAATACAGCATAGACTAACCTATGTATTTATTCATTCATAAAACAGCACCAAACAGGTAAAAACCGTGGCGTGACAGACAAGCAGATACATATATGAATGTGGATGCGAGTATGCTGATGTGATGTGAACGTATTCAGTGACGGTCTTTCTTAGTTCCCGGATGAGCATGTGTTATTTAGCAGTTGTTATTTGGGAATAACATACCTTGGAATGTCGCAACTGACCAATCAGAATCGAGTATTGCAGACATGTAATAATAGAAAATAATGCACACGCTAATATTTGATATTGATATTTGACATGCACTCACTGTTGAAATGTAGTATTTCAGTCATTTGTCAGGTTTTTATCCTCAAACTGCTCCTGTTTGTAGCACTGGTTTCTCACACATCTCATCTTATGCCTTCAGTTGTGTTTTGATGTGATTTCTGACTGTTTATATGCTTTAAAATGACTGAAATCATTCGGCATAATGATATGGAGCAGTAATGCGCCCAAAACCTGCTGGAACTACTTTAGTTGTGCGTAGGGCTGGGCGTTTTTTTCGATTTTTTCGATTAATTCGAATTTACGTTTTAAGACGATTTTATTTTTTACAAAATCGAGGAATCGCGTTTTTTTAATAAAAATATTAAAGCCGCTTTTCCACTATCGTGCCAAACCGTTCTAAACTGTTAGACAACCGTGCTGAATTGTGCTGATTCTGTGTGTTGACGTCGCGGCTCTGTTGATGTGCTGCCACAGCTGGTAGCGGAAGCGCGCCAGGGCGGACCGGCCATTGGGAACACCGGGACATTTTCCTGCTAGAGCAACAACAGCCCCGCAGTCAGCCAGCCAGCTTCGCGAATGTTTCCATGCGCGTCGTGCTGTTGTTCGCGTCCCGCAGGCCGCAGCCGTCTGTGTCTCCCGCGCGAGCTGCGAGACGGGGACCCGCGCACCACCTGAAGGACGGTTACGGCGTGTTGTAAATGTCGGTCACCGCAGAAAGTCAAATCTTTCTTTAATTTGGACTTTTGCTTGAATTACGGAGTGGCACAGTAGCTGTCAAGGTACTGTATGAATTAAGTCATAACCCATATATGCACCAATAAACAAGTAAAATGAATGAATGAATAAAATAAATATGGATTCTTAAATGTCGGCAGTTTTTACTCCAAAAAATATCAATACGTATCGACAAATGTTTTATAAAATAAATTAAGCAATTTTCAACATTTCAGCTATAGGCCATTATACGATTCAGTTAAATATAAGATAGACCTTTAAATATAGATACATATGTAACAGGTTTCTGTGGGGTTTTTTTTTTTTTCACGGTGATCTTTAATTTACACTGGGTGGTGGAGCTACGCACAAATATTTTCTAAAACGTCAAGCAGATATTTGTCTATAGCTCGTTAGTTATTTATGAAGACAAAAAATAATTAAAATAACAAAAATAAAACTATAAAATTACAAAGATAAAAAGAGCAGCATTCTGCTAAATATAGTCCTTTATATCCTGATATGCTGTGTGTTGTTTCATTCGTTTTTTTATATTTAACTTGATGCATTCGTTATTTAATATTTAAATACAAAATCGTTTAAATGGTTATATTTTACCATCAAAATGTAGTATATTTTATATCATTACCATTTTTTGATATAAAACCGCTGTTATTTTATTGATTGTTATGAAATAATTTAAGTGCTATATTTTTTATTAGTGAAAGTGCCCGCTCACTTTGACAAGGCCTGTCTAAATATATATTTCTGCCATGCCACTAATACAGATAAACTATTGTTGCATTATCATTGTTTATTTTTCTGTTATGTACAGAGATTTGAATATTTATTTCCCCTCCAATCCTTTTTAATCTTCAAGTTACATTTTGGTCATTTTCTCTCCAAATAAAATTTGCCCAAAGCTGCACAACATATGACCTGCTGTGACTTCTATTGTAGCTATGTTTAGCATCCCTATATGAGAGAGTGCCATAACCGCGTTTAGTCACACTATTGCTTTTCTTTTACAAGTGAGCATGAAAAAAACTAGTTTCAGCATTTATTTAAATTTAAATGAACAAGGTAAGCTGGTAAGGTAGTTACACAGTAAAAAAAAATTAATAAAAAAATAAATAAAAAAATCGAAATCGAAATCGGTCAAACTTTATGAAAAAAATCGAGATTTTTTTTTTTGCCATATCGCCCAGCCCTAGTTGTGCGTTTATCTGAAAATAACACCACACCTTAGAATGCTCATCAGCCAATCAGAATCAAGCATTCAACAGACCCAAAGTATAAGATCATATTCCTTATGCATCATGCAGAGACTTCAAAGCAGATGCTACAATAATTGCCGGTCAAATAGAGAGTAAATGCATCACATCCACAGTCAAGTGTTTGTTTATATAACATAAATGTGTATGTGTGTGTGTGTGTACATGTGACCTGCCGCACCGGTTCTGGTACTTTCTGACAGGTTGACAGTCTGAAGGACTCCAGCGATTCAGTCTACCGCTTTTAGAGATGCGATGACCTATTCTTTCACGTCAGACCAACAGTGCTCCGAGACCTCTGTGTACTTCTAGAAAAACTGAGCATTACAGTTCCCCGAAGTCAAGATTAAATGCACAGAAAGAGAATCTCATGGTAAATGCTTGTTTTTAATTGATGAGTACATTTGGCTCCAGAGAGACATCAATTAAATTCAGACTAATATCTCTACGGTGCTCATGGTAAAACACATGCAGCAACTTATAACTGTATTAAAGGCACAGTTCAGCCAAAAATGAAACTTCTGTCATCATTTGCTCACTTTCTTCTGATGAACACAACGAAAGATCAAATGAAGAATGCTGAAAACACGTTTCATACAGGCACAGCCTAATGAAAATCAAGGACTTTTAGGGTGCTTTCACACCTGCCTTATTTAGTTCGGTTGAATCGCACTAGAGTTCGTTTTCCCTCTTGGTGCAGTTCGTTTGGGCAGGTGAGAACGTAGCAATTGCACTCGGGTGCGCACCAAAAGCGCACCAAAAAAGCGTACCGAGACCTGCTTGAAGAGGTGGTCTCGGTACGCTTTCAAACGAACCCTGGAGCGGTTCGTTTGTGGTGAGAACGTGATCCAAATTAAACAGGCCCAACCACAAAAAGTACTGCGCCTTTTTGGACTAATCCAGCTGCCGTAGTGCGATGCGCTGTCTATCTTATGGGGTTTGGAGGAAAAATATTTGTTGACAGCGCTTTACCAACAGTTTTAAACAGAGTGAGAGAGAGAGAGAGAGAGAGAGAGAGAGAGGGGGAGGGAGAAATATTACCTGATGGATCATTGGTGATGTTTCCGAAAGATGACCATGTCGCAGTTTAGCTAAATTATTTCACGCCTTCTCCTAATGCTTTCGCCGATTGCAATGCATTAAAACATTGTTTTCCAGCCCCAGCCGACCTTCATTCTCGAAATGTATAGTTTGTCTAAAGTGATGCATACAAACTACATAGTATACTATGACCAGGGATACTGCGTCAGCCAGCGCAGCGACATTGTGTGTCTGCCGGTTTGTTTATTTGCGGTAGTTCCACGTGAATTCTGACCACTTGAAAAGCAGTTTAGGAAATGCGTTCAATAACATCTGGCCAGTGAGTGATGTAGATTTTGTCACATGACTGCATTTTGGTTCGTTTCAGCTGGTTCAGACCAAAGCAATCAGTGTGGTGTGAAAGGGACCCAAAACGGCAGAAACATGCTACAATGTATCATTTGTTGCCTTTGGTCCGGACCAAATGAACCGAACCACATATGTGAAAGCACCCTTAAGCACTTTTTCCAGCACCTATTTTTATTTTCAAGACTGACACGCAATGTATTGAACACCTGAAACGTATTCTCAGCAACCCATAAAAACATTGCATAGGAACTAAATATTGATTTATACAAAAAAACATTAATACAATATAATAATTAATTTATAATTTATTAATAATTAATAATACAATAATCCAAGACTGACTCGCAATGTATTGAATAGGGGTGTAACGATACTACAAACCGAACCGAAATATCGCGATACACCAACCACGATACGTATCGCGAAACTCTCGTGGCGGACCGCGATACTGTCACGCCCCCTGCTGCCCACTGTTACGGTTGACGTCATTTGTCTCTAATTGAACCAAAACATCTTTATTTTATCACATTTGATTAAATTGTATTAGTAATGATGAGCTTTTGTTCTAAATATTATATTCTACTGTTTTAGAATTTAGAATAGTATTTTCCAAGTGCATGTCATGTCATGTAACTTGAGTGAGCGATCACACTCCATTACTACTGTATATGCAGGACGGCTGCTTCGCATATATTGAGATTGCAGATCCCCCAAATACATTTAAGTCTCCTGTTTGGGAACATTTTGGTTTTCCAGTGGAGTACAGGAATGGAATTCGTGTCGTAGACAAAGCGCACACTATCTGTCGTAACTAACTGTTTCACGAAACTTAATAAGAAAAAATGTGGTAAATTTCACAATGTGAGGGTGTACGCAAAAGACACTGACAACAGAACTGCCAACAAAAGGGATTTAACCCCTTACCTCGCTAGAAACTGATGAAAAGAAAAAAAGGTTTTCAGCGCCGTGCGCCTTATTCTTCCCTATACTGTATTACCTGATGTCTTTAACAATACATTTTCTACGTGTTTTCAAAATGGAAGTCGTAAGACATCTTCCCTATACACCTTACTCTGAGAAAAGGGTGAACTTGAGGAGGTAAAGCTCAATATGACGAGAAAGAGCTAAACAAAAAAGCAACAAACAAATCAATCGAAATAAAAGTGTACAAAAATCACAAAATTTCTTAAAGTGGGCAAAACTAATGCAAAATAATTTTGCCCAAACGAAAGTTAAGCAAAAACAACGAAATTCATAATCATGTTAGCAAAATATACGAAAAACGAGATCAAAGGAAGATGCGCTCTCCTCCGCTTTTCCTGACGTCATTTTTATATTCCCGCGCCACGACGCCCAGTAATGATAGATCGTTCTCCTGACCAATCAGCTGTCGTGAAGGCGGACATACAGAAATGACAGGCACGGAGAGAGAGAGAGAGAGAGAGAGAGAGAGAGAGAGAGAGAGAGAGAGAGAGAGAGAGAGAGAGAGAGAGAGAGAGAGAGAGGCAAAAATATAACTAATATACGGCTACAACCCTAACATTAGTTTCAGACAAAACTGCAATGTATTTTACTGGTGAATAGGTCATGTAAAAAACACTTTACAAGCACATTATATGTATATTATTTTTTCATTAATTTAAACGGAAACCTATCTAAATGATAACTAAAATGAGCATCACTTTGTCTGTGTCTGCACAGAAATCAAGCCCCTCACCTGAGAAAGTGGACATTATGGTGTTTCTAAAGAAGAACTTAAAACTTAATTGATTATTCCAAATGTCCTTAGAAAGGACAAGCCTGTTTATCTTTCACTATAGTCGACACTGCAGTTATTTATTTAATTTTAGTTTACTTTCTTAAGATGGCTGCACTAAAGAGAATTGTTTTTTCTGACTAGTCTATATTGGAGGTATTTATTTCATTTTTGTTGTTTACTCCGGTATCCTGACTGTACTAAAATGTGATGGCAAAATTAATAAAGAAAAAGTTCAGTTGTTCTTGTTATTAAGTGAATCTATTGTTCCTTAGCATTACTGTTAAGATGACATCAATCCTAACCCCACAGCAAACAGAAACCGAACCGAACCGAACCGTGGCTCCAAAACCGTGAACCGAACCAAACCGTGCCTTTGGTGTATCGTTACACCCCTAGTATTGAATACCTGAAATGTCTTCTCAGCAACTTATAAAAATACAGCATAGGAACTATCTATCGATTTATACAAATAAAAAAAACATTAATAATAAGAATTAAATAATTAATCATATATTGATAATTAATAATATAATAAACCTCCACTAAATGTGCTTGTCAGTAATAAAATAATAAAACAAATGACTTCGTTTCACTTGAGGTATTTGAAATATCACAACACTAACGTTACATTTCTCAAAGCAGTGTTTTAAGATCGTTTATTTTAATAAATGTAACTACATATCGCTTTGACCTGTAATGCCTGCACAATTTAGTGATGCTTTAAGACAGATCAGGATACAGCTATTATGTATAAATCACATAAATATCTCAAACAGAAACACTTCTAGCATAATTCTTTTGTCGTAAAGAAATAAAAAAGCTCCACCTTTGCTAAAAGTTCCAGCAGGCTCAGTTTGACTTCACGATACAGCCAAATAAGAAGTCCGTTAGTAGAAGTGTGAACCTACACTGGTCTCACGGTTCGGTTCGGTTACGATTATCATGCCATCGATTCGGTTCAATTCGATATCTCGGTGCATCACGGTGCATTGACGATTCTTTCCATACACAGTTTTATATTTTCTTCACAGCACAGCAATTCTTGTATTAAAATGTATAAATATATTTATATTTATATACTATTTGTAATAAAATTTTGTCCTTTAATGCAAACAGTCAGATATATGAACTGTACCTTTAAAAACTCAAGTACATGCACAGAACAACCCGAGCATTTATAGCAAATAAACAAATATAAATATGCTGCTCGCTTTCTGAGCCTTGTCTGGCGATTTCTTTCTTACACCCCTTTGATTGGTCACGCGCTCAACATAAAGATCTGCGATTGGCTCTTACGCGCTGGCGCTCTGCACCGATGATAAACACTGATACACGGCAGCGTAGCGGCGATCACAGCTGATCCATGGCACTGGATCCATGATAGACGCGGTGAAGGAAACTCTGCAGACACTCGCTCGAGTCTGTATCCAGAAGTAACATTGTAACAGCCGAGAGGAGATGAAAAGTCACGCCAGCAGGTCAAATGGGCCACAGAGAGAGAGAAAAGGAGTACTTTCATTTTCTCAATCGCAGTGAAATAGGGGCTTCTGCTGTAAGTGTCAGTGAAAGACTGTTCAGTAAACACACACGCAGTGAAATTGTGCACATTTTCTGATTTTTTTTAAGTAGTTGAAGTGTTTTAAATACTCGCGCTTGCCACACTCGCCATAGTAAGCTACAGAGACATATTAGCGGATATGAGATAAATGACGTCAGTACATAATAACCGGTTTTGATTATTACTGAACCGATACCGAATTGTCCGCGCCTGCATCGCGGTGCATCGAAGAAACAATTAATTTTGACACCCCTATCCGTTAGCATTGTCATCGGTCATGCATTGATCTAATTCTAAATACTCAGTGCCGCCGCGTCCATAGAGGCGACCTAGGTGGCTGCCTAGGGCGGCAGAACAGCCAGGGAGGCGTCCGCGGCGCATCTCCCACCCTTCGCTTTCATCCGCAACAAACCCCGCATCAAAAGCCCCCCTCCACCGCTTTTTTCGAATTGAAGGCAGGATAACTTTCGGTTTGAGGGCGGCATTCTCATCGTTTGCCTAGAGCGCCAGTTGAGCTTGCTCCGGCCCTGTTAATACTGGATAGTTTTTGACTAAATTTAGTCAAGGAGCAAAGAGAAATAATTTTTACTTTAATAGCGAAGAGATCGCGATTGTATACAGTCTGAGCACACACACGCGATGATGAGAGGACTTGCAGTTCATTTGAAAACGCCTATTTATAAGCTCGCATATCTGTTTTTGCTATTAACGTACATGACTGCGCTCTCGTTTCAAAATAAAGCACTCGCGACATTTGCAGAAATGAGTAATTGTGCAATACGTGCATTCCCGCGCCGATATTCACACTGCAGAAGAGTGTCAAGTCAGAGGCGAGTAAACTCTCTGTCGGAAATAAAAAGAGCGAAACGTGTGTGTAGATCGTCGAAATGGCAGGAAGTAAGTGCGCGGTTTAATTACTCTTGCTAATAACATCCAAAAAGCATTATTCCAATAAAACATTTGTTTTTAAGTTGTTGTTTTTTCTGTCACTGCAACACAGAAAGGCCTTTGTCCCGCACTTACATTTCACGCAAAACTAAACAAGGTCAACTGTAATTGGCCACTATTCATATCAGTCAAATCACCGCTTCGGAATCCCGGTAGTTTGTGCGAGTATTTTTGCAATAAATTGTCACAAAAGTTCACAAACATTTTTATATTTCTGGCGTGAAAATTGCATACAAATTCTCCTTGTTAATTTAAGCACTTTTCAACAAAACAAGCCAATTTTCCAGGTGTTCCAGGTCTAGGGCTGGACAATTATTCGATAATAATATATATCGCGATAGATTTTTTTTCAATAACGGTGATATGAGTTTTAATCACATTTCAGGTATTTCGATATAAATTTGCATATATATATATATTTTTTTTATTATATGTATAGTAACTTATATATTATTATTTGTCGCTGAATGACGTTCAGTGCTCAGCCGTCAGAAAGAGCGTGACGTCACTTGCGTGGTGACGTTGGTTGGTTAAGCTCCGTCGCAGAAATTTTTCCCTGAATACAGATGTGAATGAACAAGCTTCCACAAGTAAGAATGCAGATAGAATAGTTGATAAGAGAGGAAAGACTAATGCAGTGGTGTGGAAGTGGTTTGGCTTTTTAAGTTTCGATAAACGTGTAGTTTCGGTGCTCTGCAAAATGTGCCGGAGAGTGGTGCCGACTAGCATCGGGAACACATCAAATCTGTTCCACCATTTGAAGCAGTTCCACCCGATAAAACATACTGAGAGTCAGAAGATGAGGCAACATAAAAGTTCAAGCCAACCTCCCCGACACCGAAACCAGCGGTGTCAGAAGAGAAGGCAATGAAGCAAACACAGATGCTATGAGGCGCTGTGTATGATTTAAATCAAACTTTGCTTATTCAATTCATTCAATTCTATGTATGTGCTTATTAACACATACATAAAACACGTGCATATACACCTATACCATTGAATGTTCAAAACATGTATGAAACTTGCGCATATACATATAAACTTGATGCATGCATACACACACATACACACACACGTACATATAAACTTGATCCTTGCATATAATCGATCCTCGCATAAACACCCAAATTAACACTCACATTATACACATAAACTCGCTGCATGCTGGCATATAGCACTCGCGCAAACGTACAAAATAAAATTCACAAACATATTTATCAGGAATCAGGTTATTGTAAAGCTGATGAAATAGAAAAAAATGTGATTAATAAAGTTATTAAATCTGTTAAATAATGAAAATGTGTTATAAAATATTAGTCGATATAAATATATACTATATAACTATGTAAAATATTTATATATATATATAAAATATATATATATATGACTATATAAAATATATAAGAAATATTTTATGCTAAACCTTTCATTTAATATCTCTCTCTCTCTCTCTCTCTCTCTCTCTCTCTCTCTCTCTCTCTCTCTCTCTATATATATATATATATATATATATATATATATATATATATATATATATATATATATATATATATATATATATATATATATAAGCTGAGTCTGACAGTTTTATTTATTTGATAGTTTATTTCACATTTCTTGTTTGTAAAGGCTAAATAAAAAAATGTATAAATTTTTTTTGTACTGTTTTTATTTTAAAAAAAGTTATAAGAACCTGGATGTTATTCAACGCAATCTCACGGCAATTCGTAACTTTTTGATTCAGTGGTTAATTCGTATGATCTAATTCGTACAAATTAGTACGATTTGATCATCACCCAATGATGGTTGGGGTTAGGGGTGGGGTTAGGTGCCACGCCTCCTTTTTAAAATCGTACATTTTTGTACGACTGAACTTAGCCACTAAACTGATAAAACGTAAAATACGTGAGATCAGGCTGATGTTATTATAGACTTTGCAAATTCAGTTTGCAGACATTTGTGGGTACAGACATCCATTGTGTGCCGTCTTGCCAGTTTTTTCCTGGCTTTTTAATATCGATATCGGAATTATAGCGTATCGACCGAAATTAAGAAATATATCGTGATATAAATTTTTGCCATATCGTCCAGCCCTCTCCAGGCCTTGAATTTCTAAAAGCCAAATTCAAGCATTTTAAGCACTTTAAGCACCTTGTGCAAACCCTGTGAAAATATAAAACAGGTATTAGCTATGTTTTCACCCAAAGATGCGAATTAGACTTCGCAAAACTGGAATATCGCATAAAGCATTTGTGAACAAAGC
The DNA here is from genome assembly GCA_903798195.1 of Danio kyathit. Classification (NCBI taxonomy): domain Eukaryota; kingdom Metazoa; phylum Chordata; class Actinopteri; order Cypriniformes; family Danionidae; genus Danio; species Danio kyathit. The sequence continues at coordinate 48,864,058 of LR812528.1, read as the reverse complement.
AGCGTTTCCATCCAATGAGTCAAAGAGAACAAAATCATCCCTTACTGATAAACTGGCGGCAAATATCAAACAGAAAAATGGTGTTCACCCAGCAGGCACACAATGACATAAGACATTGATATTAGGTTAGATTTAGGTCGTGACATCAGGTGACCAAAATTCAATGTCTAGCCAGCGTCTAAGGGCGTTATTTTGACGTCCAATAATGTGTTGGAAAGTGACCAAACTCCAACGTCGAGTCAACATCTTAAACCATGATCATATTGACATTTATTCATCAGGTATGGCAACCAAAATCCAACATCTGATAGACGTCATAGTGGTAACGTCCACACAATGTCAAGCTGTATTTGGTTGACTGATGTTGGACATTGACGTCGGCCTGATGTTGAGTTCTGACGTCAACCCGATTTTCATTTCCAAACAAAATGCAACGTACCCATGACATCGGAGTACAAGGTCAATCTGATGTCATGTTGACGCCTTGTGCCTGCTGGGTACTGTGGTATGAGAAGCCACTGTGGGCCTTTTTTAGATATAATAAAAGTTGAGTTGAGCCTCAGAAGACGAAATGCAATAAACGCGCGGAGACTTTTGGATGCGTGAGACGCTCTTTGGGAGATGCTCAAGACAGTTATGAAGGTCAAAATAATACAATAATAATAATAATAATACTGAACCACTTTGATGACAGACTTTAGCTGAGGCGTCAAAACCAAAACCGCACGTCAGATGTTTAACAATGTTCTCGAAATGCTGCTTTGTTCATAAATTTTCTCCTTTTGCAACCATTTTTGTAATTAAATAATCTGTTCAAAACAAAATCACATGACCTTTTAGGTGCGCATGCTGGAATTTATTCAGTAAATGTGTTTCCATCATATTTTTATGTGCATTTTCTAAATTTATGTACATCTTGGCATTTCAATTAAGCATTTTTGTGCAATATTCCAAAATGTGCATAAAAATAGGTGGATGAAAGCATAGCTGCTGACTTTCATAGTATTTTTGTTCTTACTATTGAAGCCAATGGCTATTTTTTCCAACATTCTTCAGAATATCTTGCTTTGTGTTCATCGGTTAAGTTTAGAACCATTCATTCATTTTCCTTCGGCTTAGTCCCTTATTTATCAGAGGTCACCACAGCGGAATGAACCGCCAACTATTCCAGGATATGTTTTACACAGCAGATGCCCTTCCAGCTGCAACCCAGTACTGGGAAACACCCATACACACACTCATACACTACGGCCAGTTTAGTTCATCAATTCCCCTATAGCGCATGTGTTTGGACTGTGGGGGAAACCAGAGCACCCGGAGGAAACCCACGCCACCACAGGGAGAACATGCAAACTCCACACAGAAATGCCAACTGGCCCAGCCGGGACTCGAACCAGCGGCACTCTTGCTGTGAGGTAACAGCGCTAACCACTGAGCCAATTTAGGGTGAACCGTCCCTTTAAGTGGTTAATGATAACTGGACAAAGCAAGTCTGAAGTTGCTACAAAACAATGAATCAGCACTTAAGATCCACAATGGATTATAAGACAGCAGATTCCTCATCTCTCCTCACACCTGCAGCTATGAACAGAAGAAATCCTTGCACTGACAGAGACACATGGCTTCTAATGATTTCTGACTAATGAGCATTCACATGAGAGTCAATAATTACAGCAGCAGCAGCAGCAGATATGGGACTGCGCAGCTCTGAACATGCTGTTTACAGTGGCTGAGAGAGCTCAAATATGCTCAAGGTTAAAGGTCCTGTGAAGTGCTTTGAAATGTGCAATTTTATTCGATGTTTGACGTAATCTCAAACGAAACACGAAGAGAGAGTCGGATGTAGTGTAGATCCTCCCCTTTTTATAAAATAGCCAATAGCGTTTTGCTTTATCACCGCTCTACAAGTGAGAGTAGTTGAGCTCAAGCACATCAGATGAAAAGCAAATTAGATGAAGGGGGCGGGGCATGTCAGATACTAGAGAGCATTTGATTGGTCAGAAGATTTGATGAGAAACTGAAGTATGAGGTGACGTGAATAAAACTGTTGATACATTTAGACGGAAGTGACAAACTTCAAGCTTTACATGTTTATATCCGTTTCATATCTTCTCAGTGTCAAATTTTGTCACTGTTTTGGAGCACACTATCTTATATATATCCTTAAAACGAACAATACTGATACTAACATACTAACTTTATTTTAATTTCATGGAAACTTTAAGAAAACAAATGAAAAATGGAAAAACGATAACGAATAGAAAACATTTTCATCAATTTGACAACACACTTGCATACAAATTCTCGCAACAAATGCAAATACAGAAACGCGCTGCAAATTGCACAGACCGCAATGGAAATATAGAAAAATAATTATAATTATAATAATAAAAAAATCAAAGAGTAAAGGCTACATTAATATTTGCAATAGAAGAGTTGTATATTCATAATTCTGGTTGCTTTTCATCTTGAACGTCCTTTAAGGGTTTTATCTGTCTATTTATATTTGTGTATGTAATTACCTAATTAAATTAAAAGGTTTAACATAAATATCTCTTATATATTTTATATAGTCTATTTATATAGACTAATATTTTATATAACACGTTTTCATTATTTAACAGATTTAATAGCTCTATTGATCACATTCTTTCTACTTCATCAGCTTTGCAATAACCTGATTCCTGATAAATATGTTTGTGAGTTTTATTTTGTAAGTGCGCGAGTGCTATGTGCCAGCATGCAGCGAGTTTGGGTATGTGAGTGTTAATGTGGGAGTATATGCAAGGATCGTCGAGTTTATATGCATGTGCGTGTGCATGCATGCATCAAGTTTATATGTATATGCGCATGTTTCATACATGTTTTGAACATTCAATAGTATAGGTGTACTGTATATGCAAGTAATTTATAGGTGTATATGCAGGTGTTGATAAGCGAAGTTTGATTTAAATCCTACACAGCGCCTCATAGCATCTGTGTTTGCTTCATTGCCTTCTCTTCTGACACCGCTGGTTTCGGTGTCGGGGAGGTTGGCTTAAACTTTTATGTTGCCTCATCTTCTGACTCTCAGTATGTTTTATCGGGTGGAACTGCTTCAAATGGTGAAACAGATTTGATGTGTTGCCGCCGCTAGTCAGCAACACTCTCTGGCACACTTTGCAGAGCACCGAAACTAAGTTTATCGGAACTTAAAAAGCTGAACTACTTCCACACCACTGCACCGTCTTTCCTTTCTTATCAACTATTTCGTCTGCATTCTTACTTGTGGAAGCTTGTTCATTCACATTTTTTTTTAAAGCATGAGAGTAAAACATGAACGCTGTTATGAATATGTTAAAGCATGTGTTTGTTTGTTGTAAAAATTCGTAATAATGACAAAAAATACTATTTTGATGATCTCCTTACTTCCGGGTGCAGCTGTGGCTGGTGTATTCTGGGAAATTTTCTTACCCCTTGGTTTCGAGTGTGGTCCTGAAAAATCTTTGTTCGAAGGGCTATTCACCCCTTCCACTTAGCCCTACGCCTTCAAGCTAAAGAGAATTGGGACACCCCTACCCCTTCATAGGAACGCGCAAAATGAGGGGTAAGGGGAGAGGCTAAGGGGTAGAATTGGGATTGGGCCAAAGTCTGCATAATTAAGACGTGGCCACTTGAGTGACAGCTAGATCTCACTGGTCGCAGTCACTTCACCTCTGCTAATTCCAGCTGATTAGCCGCTGAACTCGGCATATACATCATATTTTTGTTTTGTTTTATGTGGCTTTACACACTCAGTTGCCTTTTGGAATTATTTCCTACAATTATCAGATACTATACAAGGTTTCCGCTACATTCATTCATCCGTGGCGGGCCGCCACGCCAAAATTCATCCCGCCACGGCAACATTACAACTTCTCATTCAAAACATTTAGTCGTGTTTTTTATAGCGGATTATAATCGCACCAAAACATATTAGAGGTAAACAGCGCAAACTTTTCTGTAACCGTAGTAGTGCTGTACGCTATTTGTTCAACCCTTTAAGGTGACATGCTGACTGACTCTCTGACAGACTGACTGACAGGTGCGTGAGTCTAGCAAACACCGCGTAGCTTTCAGTTAAGATGAACACAGTTTCCATAAGTATACTTTATTGATCAAGGTCAATGGCTCTGCAAACAATGACTTTATCTTGCTGGAGTTTATAGCCGTTTCACTTTACTTCAGTACAAAAACACACTAAATCGCGCTTCAGCAGCGCTTACTGGAGAGCGCACAAGAAGATCTGCACTTGAACGTGTAAATTTGAGTGCGTGCAAGAAGTTCTGTGCACGAACAGAGGAAATCGGCGCGCAAGCAAAGAGATTCGCATGCTCGTGTTACATGAATGCTATCTCAACTTGAAATACTGCGTGTAATATTTGTCTTTGAAATAGTTGGCAGATCTGTGTAAAAAAAAAAGTCCTGCCGCCACAGCTGTAAAAAATCCTATAGGAAACACTGCTATAGCATGCTGTGTGCACTTAATTGTGCTCACAAACCATTCAAGTGTGGCCTCCATTTCACAGGTGAGTGAAATTATATACATTTATACCATCTCTATAAATGTATTTGTTTTATTTAAGATAATTTATAATTTTCTTTAGAGCTGTAATGCACTCCAGAACCTGACAGATTGATTAGCTATAGGCTCTACAACAGCGTTGTCATACAGTGTTATGCCCGGATTTCATCAATAGCCTTGCATTTACTAAGACAGACTATATCTAAAGTATTTGGATGTAATTCGTGTTTTCCCCTGTAGAAAAGCATCATAAGAACAATGTTTAGTGGCTCAATGTATTACAACAGTGTTTGTAAAAGTCTAAACACTTTATTGCTACAATTTACAACCAAGCACATGTGGTCAGAACACAAACGAGTTTCTCCCATAGGAAAGCCTGTCTAAGCAAACGTTGCCCTTGTTTGGTATCCCCTGGTTGGTGCGTTGACGCACGAACAAAACAAAATGGTGACGGTTGTCCACGCCTACTGGTGGCTTCTTTTGGGTTCTTCAGAAACCTATGGGCAGGGCCGCGCTAGGGGGGTAAAAGTTAGGATGATTCTAAGGGCCCATTTATTTAGGGGGCCCCCAGAGACATTATCAAGGGCCCGCAACAACATCCCCCCCCCCCCCCCCCCCCCCACACGCTCTTTACTGTCATCCCCCCGCCCCCCACTAATCTTCTACAATTCGCTTGTCAGAGGGCCCTTGGTGGCCATACCTATGGTTTAAACCCCTTATAAAAGTGACTTTTGCATAATAGGTGCCATTAATAGCATTCAGACAAATTCAGTTCGAAGACAAATTACTTTCTTCTATTAAATGTACTTTTTTTTAAATGATCTTTGTAATCGTCTTTACTTTATTATAAAATGACTGACATTTCTAATAATGATCATCTGGTAGAGATACGCCACTCCATTTCCACTTTCAATATTAAACAGATGAAAGCAGATTATCTCCAGATATTCGACTATTTCTTGAGTCTCGATGAATGCTAAACCATCCAATATTTTAGGCAAAATACACCACATAATGCATCTTTGTAGAGTTGAGAGTATTAATAGTGGATATCAGGATTATAATCACCTCCAATAAACAAATATCACACTAATCTACAACAGCCATTTATAAACCTATTGCTTTTTTTCAGTCTGTATTGAAAAGCTTCTGTGCTCAGATTAAGAAAAGCAATGTCACAGAAGAGTGAATATCCTTAGAAAAAAAGCTTTCTTTAGGAAGAGGGTTTATCTATTTGCTTCTCAGGGGAGAATCTGTGCTTTAAAAGTGTCATTACATAAACCACAGAAGAAGAAAAAAACAAAGGCAGACAGCGGTGCTCGTATGAATGAGAGGAATTATTCATAAAGCTGAATTATCGGCCATGCGATTAACCCTCTAATTACACCCACACATACACTTTCCTACACAGCTGCTCCCTAAAGAAGTGAGGTCAATGCTCATTTGAACAGATTTTACTCATTTACCTTACTATTTACTCTTATTTCATTTTTATGATTTAGTTTCCTGACCGTTGCATATTTAATGAAGTTTTAATTGTATTTAATTATAGTCAAACTGTGACCTGAACGTCTTAGTTGAAGACTAACTCAAGTTAAATTATTCAGTACAAAAGATGCTGTATTCTTTTCTGTAATTAGCTTATACACTCACCGGCCACTTTATTAGGTACACCTGTCCAACTGCTCATTAACGCAAATTTCTAATCAGCCAATCACATGGCAGCAACTCAATGCATTTAGGCATGTAGACATGGTCAAGACGATCTGCTGCAGTTCAAATCGAGCATCAGAATAGGGGAAGAAAGGGGATTTAAGTGACTTTGAACATGGCATGGTTGTTGATGCCAGACGGGCTGGTCTGAGTATTTCAGAAACTGCTGATCTACTGGGATTTTCACGCACAACCATCACTAGGGTTTACTGAGAATGGCCCAATAAAGAGAAAATATCCAGTGAGTGGCAGTTCTGTGGGCGCAAATGCCTTGGTGATGGCAGAGGTCAGGGGAGAATGGCCAGACTGGTTCCAGCTGATAGAATTGCCTGATCTGATGAGTCTCGATTTCTACTGTGACATTCGGGTGGTAGGGTCAGAAATTGGAGTCAACAACTTGAAAGCATGGATCCATCTTGGCTTGTATCAACGGTTCAGGCTGGTGGTGGTGGTGTAATAGTGTGGGGGATATTTTCTTGGCACACTGGTCACAGTTTTGGAGCACACCAGCTAATCCTTAGACCGAAACTAACATCTAACGTTTTATTTTAATTTCATGCGACCTTTAAGTCCTGCAATAGTCACTATTCTGACGTCATTCTCACAGTGCAACTCAATTTTAGAAGAAACTGCTGCATGACATGATACTATTTAAACACCGTATAACATTGCACTGCGACATTTGCCACACATAAACGATCATCTCTATCGCTAATCTGACGTCATTATCACTAAGCACGCAATTAAAGTTCATGTGAAGTGCTTTGGAATGTGCATTATTTATTCGATGTTTCACATACTCTCAACTGAAACATGAAGAGAGGGCAGGTCATAAAGTAGCTCCTCCCATTTAAAAAAACAGCCAATAGCGTTTTGTTTCATCACAGCTCTGCCAGTCAGAGTGGTTGAGCTCAAGCGCATCAAATGAAAAGCAAATGAGGAGAAGGGGGCGGGGCATGTCAGACACTTAAGAGCATTTGATTGGTCGGAAGATTTGATAAGAAACTGAAGTATGAGAACAATAAAAACGTCAATCCATTTAGGCGAAAGTGACCAACTGCATGCTTTGGATATTTATATTAGGTTTATATCTTCGAAACGCGATTTTTGTCACCGTTTTGGAGCACACTAGCTAACTCTTAAACCGAAACAAACATCTAATTTGTTTTATTTTAAGTCCTGCAATAGTCACTATTCTGACGTCATTCTCACCGTGCAACTCAATTTTAGAAGAAACTGCTGCATGACATGATACTATATTAACACTGTATAACATTGCACTGCGACATTTCCCACACACTGTACACATAAACGATCATCTCCATCCCTAATCTGACATTATTATCACTAAATACTAGGGATGCTCATTTCGGTTAATTTTACTAACCGACAACCGCTGCTCATTAACCGGATATTAACCGGTTAATATATATTATTATTTGAAAAAAAAATTGATGTGTCTATTTTGTGACACATTAAATATTGCATTTTAACATGCAAACAGGAGCATACATAACAGACCATCTTTACGCACCTGTAGGTTATGTTTCCAACAGCAGAAAAAAAGAATAAACTAAATAAAAAGAATAAAATAAATAGTCTTGCCCTAGATATTTTTCACTTAAATGACACATTTAAATTACAAAACGAAAACACTGACTGAACCCTTTTTAAGAACCGGCAAAGGCTGTTTGTCCAATCATGTTTTTTTTTTCTTCCGTCAAAAAAATATCAGGCTACCTCAAATCGATCGCTCCACTGAAAATATACATTTAATTAATGCTGCGCTGTTATTATTATATTACAAAAAAACCTTTTAACATTTTTATAGAAGTCATTAGCCTAAAGATTATGTCATAATGACTTATTTCCTCCGTCTCAATCTTCTCACTCACCGTTCATGTGCGCGCCATAAATGTGATGAAAGACAATAGCCGCTTTTCCACTATTGTGCCAAACCGTTCTAAGGACACTTCGGTACGTTTAGGGTTGTTTCTCCACTGAGCCTGAAACGGCGCGGCACGATTACAAACCGTTCTCGGCAGGGTTAGACAACCGTGCTGAACTGTGCCGACAGATTCTGTGTGTTGATGTCGCGGCTCTGTTGCCACCACAGCTGGCTCAGCGGAAGCGCGCTACTCATCAGACATCCACAAGTAAACTACACTACATTTAACATGAAAAACCGATACAGGTCTAAACGATACAGTTTAAAAAGGGTTTTAAAACCACAGAGCAGTCTCTGGCAGAGAAGGGAGTCACTGGCCCACCACATTCTTACGAACATATTTTATTTATCAAAGTTATTATTTCATTGACTTGAATATAGTTACCCGTGTATAATTACTAACCCGCCATCTAAAATCTTAAAATAATAAAATAGCCTATTGTTTTACTCGTGGCTTGAGCTTCATTAATTTGATAGGCAGAGACGTTTATTTCGCCTGACTGCCGTGCCGTGCTGTATAGCACAAAACTCGCTCTGAGAACTTTACCAACGAGTACATGCACTGCAGAAAAACCTTTTTTTTCCCTGCTGCGCAACGAATAAAGAAACGCTTAAGATCTCTATATCCATAGAATACACTTGCAGTCTCCTTGAACAATGAGGAAATAATTGTACTTTTTAATTAAAAAACCAGACTGCAGCATGCTTGTTTTGTAATTTAATGCCAGCTATACCACCTGAAAGACGGTTACGGCGTGTCGGCCGTCACCGGAGAAAGTCTAATCTTTCTTCAGTTTTTTGGACTTTGCATGAGCTTTACGGAGTGGCACTGTCCGAGGTGCTCATTATTGTGTTGGATTTAAATTATAGCCTATAAATGCACCAATAAACAAGTCAAATGAATGAATAAATAAAATAAATATGGATTGTTAAATGCCGGTATTGTTTTTACTCAAAAAAATATCAATATGTCTTGACAAATGTTTTATAAAAATAAATGAGCAATTTTCAACATTTCAGCTATAGCCTAGGCCATTATACGATTCAGTTAAATAAGTTGGACATTTGGGGACATGTAACATGTTTCTGTGTTTTTTTTTTCTCGGTTATCTTTAATACTGGGCAGCTGCGCAAAATATTTTCTAAAACGTCAAGCGGGAATGTGTATAGCTCGTTAGTTAATTATGAAGAGAAAAAAATAAATAAAATAACAGAAATAAAATGATAAAAATACAAAGATAAAAAGAGCAGCATTTTGCTAAATATAACAGTCCTTTATATGCTTTATATGCTGCTATGTGTTGTTTCATATTCATTTTTTTATTTAACTTGATGCATTCAATATTTAATGTTTGAATACTGAAACAAATAAAAGCCATCGCTTAAAAGCTTATTTTTTTACCATCAACGTGTAGTATGTTTTATATCATTATCAACTTTTGATATAAAACCACTGTGTAATTAAATTTATTGTTAAAAATGAAATAATTTAAGTGCTATATTTTTATTAGTGAAAGTGCCCGCTGACTTTTGACAAGGCCTGTCCAAAAATATACTTCTGCCACAATAATAAAAATGCACTATTCTTGGTGCATTATCATTGTTTATTTTTCTGTTATGTAGAGATTTGAAATATATGATTTATTTTCCCGCCAGTCATTTTCAATCATCACGTTACATTTTGGTCATTTTCCCTCCAAATCAAAATTTGCCCGGAGCCAGGCAACATGACCTCTACTAAATAAATACTGGTGCTGTGACTTGTAGCTATATTTAGCACATATAAGAGCAGCATAACATAATTGAAGAATGAAACAGACGACAGACATAAAACGCTTTTTCGGCTCAGTTGACTTTTATTTCAACTGGGAGCACACAGCGCGCAATGGCATAACGTGAGGCGCGCAGGACGCATACACAGCGCTTAAAACCATTCAAAATATGCGCCTCGCAAAAAGCGCTTTCGGTGATCGGTCCCACATTTTAAAAATATATAAAATAATATTTTTTAATCGTTTAACTGATACCATTAATCGGTTACAAACGCATCCTTTCGGTTAACGGTTAAACGGTTATTTTGAGCATCCCTACTAAATACACAATTAAAAGTCCCGTGAAGTGCTTTGAAACATCCATTATTTATTCAATGTTTGACGTAATCTCAACTAAAACATGAAGAGAGGGTGGGGCATAAAGTAGCTCCTCCCCTTTAAAAAAACAGCCAATAGCGTTTTGTTTCATCACAGCTCTGCCAGTCAGAGTGGTTGAGCTCAAGTGCATCAAATGTAAAGCAAATAAAAAGAAGGGGGAGGGGCATGTTAGACACTAGAGAGCATTTGATTGGTCAGAAGATTTGATGAGAAACTGAAGTATGAGCACAATAAAAACATCAATCCATTTAGGCGAAAGTGACAAAATGCAAGCTTTGGATGTCTATACTAGTTTTATATCTTCTAAATGCGAATTTCGCCAGTGTTTTGAAGCACAGTAGCTAAGCTAACACCTAGTTTGGCTTATTTTAATTCCATGCGACCTTTAAGTCCTGCAATAGTCCCTAATCTGACGTCATTCTCACCATGCAACTACATTTTAGAAAAAAAACTGCTGCATGACATGATACTATATTAACACCATATGACATGATACTATATTAACACCATATAACATTACACAGCAACATTTGCCACTTGCACACATCCACAATCATCTCCATCGCTAATCTGACGTCATTATCACCAAACACGCATTAAATCGCGACATTTCAGCGGGGGAAACCACCTCTGTCCCGCTGACCGTCTGAATCGCTGCTTATCGCCAATCGCCATCCCCTGCACGGCCGCTCTGACGTCATAATCCCGGTTGCTATAATTTAATTGTGACGTTTTTAGCTGGGGAAATCACTTGTGTCCCTCATGACTGTCTGAGCCGCTTGTCCATTCATATCAGCTCATCATCATCATCATCCACTGACTGCTGGCAAGAGGCGATCCTCCAATCTCATTAGAGAAGTGCTGCGATAAACTGGGTTACGGTGGTCGTACACTCTGTTCCGAGCGTCCACTGCACCTGTCCCGATATCTACTGATGCCGGATAGCATCAAATCTCCCGCTGAACGACAATGAATGCAATGCAGCTGGCATCCAAGCAGACACTCTCAATGCAAAAGCGTGCACAAGAAGAATGAACGCACGCATGGCTATTTGCAGATGGTGCATGCAAACAACACAACTGATGCAACTCTTATTAACTCCGATTGTTGACATACCAAGCCTCGAATCGATTTGTGGATATTAATAATTTGGCTGTGTGCACGCAGATGATAAATCTCGATCAGTCTCCTTTTACATACCTTCATTGCAACTCCCGTCTGTGAAAACTGCCGAATATTAAAGTGATTTTCATGGCAAGGACGCTCAGGAGCACTCCATTACGTCTTCTCTTTCTGTCATCCTTGTGTATGTGTAGAAAAGAGCATAACGTAATGGCAAAGCGCGGCTCCGCCAATCCTGAAATAGCAAGGGCCGCTGGTATGTATAGCAGCCAATCGGCGTCGCTCCATCCGGCGAGTGGGCGTGGCCTAGCGGCACGCATGTGTGCATGCATCGTGTTGGTGCAGCGACACTGTGTGAAAGTGTTTTCTCAACACATTAGAACAAGTTTAGAAGCGGATTATGTGTATAATTATGCCTGGTTTGCTCGGCTACCCGTGCTAATTAAATTAAAATGTAGTATAAGAATAACCCAAAACAGACTAGTCATCAAATAAACAAACTAAACAGACTACCATTATGAAGTCTGTTTAATCTTCTCTATATGCTGTTCTTAGACATTTATCCACACATTTAGCCTTATTTTAGCCATGACATCTATTCTAGACGTCTATTAGATGTCTATTAAACACAAAGTTGCTTGGTGGGTGGTTCCCCAGCAAGCATTTTTTGTTTATAAAAGAAGTCTAATAGAAGTATAATAGATGTCTAAACATGAATGTCTTGGCTAAAACACGGCTAAATCTGGGCTGTCAGTGAAATCTAATAGTATGTATAATGTATAATAAGGATGTATAAGAATAGCCCAAAAATAGACTAGTCATCAAATACAGATTAGACCAGGGGTGCCCAAACTTTTTCTTAAAAAGGGCCAAAAACTCAACTTGAATGAGGGCTGTGAGATGAAGTTAAATACCAAGCCATATTACATTAAATTTGCCATGGATATTTTCCTACTTTATTTGCTAACATTAAAACAATAACTAGAAATGTTGCTTTAAAACATATTAATTAATGATGCAGAATCATTTTATCATTTTATATTAAACTTATTTTATTAAAAACATCAACAATCCCATTTATAACACAATGGAGTTCAATGCTGAATACACTAGACGAGCTGCTCATGCCTTTGCCTTGATTTGCTCACCGATGTCTTGTGCATTGTCCTCTATCTAACAGTATTTACATTTTAAAAGTCTGATTTACTTACATCATTTAAATGAAACATTTAATTTTAGTCGGTTTTTTTGTAGATCCTCAATTAAACAGAAACAAAAGATTATGTTTAATTTGAAGGCATTTGCCCCAAACAACTCCCCATCATTCTCCCTCTTTTCAGATGGGATGGCGGGCCAAATCAAAGGTTACCATGGGCCAACTTTGGCCCACAGGCCCTACTTTGGGCACCTCTGGATTAGACAGACTACCCATGTGAAGTCTGTTTAATCTGCCTATTTGATGATTAGTCTAATTTTGTGCTATTCTTCGACATTTATTAGATTTTCACATATTTATCCTTATTTTAGCCATGACATCCATGCTAGACGTCTATTAGATGTCTATTAAACACAAAGTTGCTTGGTAGGTAGTTCTCCAGCAAACACTTTTTGTTTTTAAAAGAAGTCTAATAGAAGTCTGATAGATGTCTAAACATAGTCGTCTTGGCTAAAACACGGCTAAATCTGGGCTGTCAGTGAAAATCTATTAGATATCTAGGAATAGACCAAAAATAGACTAGTCATCAAATACACAGATTAGACAGCCTACCAATATGAAGTCCGTTTAATCTGTCTATTTGATGATTAGTCTAAATTTAAGCTATTCTTCGACATTTATTAGATTTTAACATATTTAGCCTTATTTTAACCGTGACATCCTTCCTAGACGTCTGATAGATGTCTATTAAACACAAAATAGCTTGATGGGTAGTTCATAAATCAAAATCCAGTGATTTGCTCACTCTGTTGCAATGCTACGTGCCCTTATTTATTTATTTGTGCAATTAAAGAATAAATAAGAAATCTCCATTTTGAGCTCGCCCATATAATGTTAGTGAATTTTATATATTATTTATGTAATGCTGAACTTGGCCATTTGTCTTTCTGCATGGCTGCGTTGAAGAAACTCTGTTGGTACAGCATCTAAGTAAGGTGCACTGTTTTGAGAACTCAAGATTTATCAAATATTAAATACAATACCAAGAAATTCTCCTGATAAAGCATCCATGTGGTTTACATGTTGAAAAAAAAAACAAGCTAGCAGGTATAGGTTTGAAGCTGGTTTAAACTGGCCCCTTCAGCTTAGTCCCTTTAATTATCAGGGGTCGGCATGGTGGAATAAAATTGCCAACTTATCCACCATATGTCATAGGTAGTGAGTGCCCTTCCAGCTGCCACCCAGGACTGGGAAACACATTCACACTCGTACACTTTTACCCAATTCACCTATAGCGCATGTGTTTGGACTCTGGGGGAAACTGGAGCACCCAGAGGAAACCTACGATAACACGAGGAGAACATGCAAACTTCACACAGAAATGCCAACTGACCCAGCTGGGACTCGAACCAGCTACCTTCTTGCTGTGAGCCACCATGTCACCTAATAAACTGGTTCCTTCTAGTCATAAACTAGTTTATGCAGGTTCTTTGCTGGTTCTTTGCTGGTCAAGAGCTGGTTCTTTGCTGGGACTAGCTGATTATTTCCTGCTCATGTGCTGGTGACCATAGAACAAGAACCAGCAAAACCCAGCATCAAGTGAGCGAGTTGAATTTCTCTGTACCAAAACAAGAAAATAAAAACAAATTATAAAAAAATTGGTTGTCCATGGTTTTGGACATATTGTGTACTATTTGTATTGGTCTTTGCTTGTACTCGCTGGTCCCTTTTTGGTCTGGATCCTGACTAGCACGACTAGCAAAGAACCAGCTTAAGCTAGCTCATGACCAGCATTAAAAACTTTAAAAATACATTAAAATATAGTAGCTACTGTTTTTATTTCAGCATGGAGTCTCATGTACATCCATAAACCAATGGTTAACTTAAATTTCGGTTTGTTTTTCACACCAGACTGTTTTGTATAACTAAAGTTATACACATTAGCAATATTCGTGCGACCCAATTTGCGGCAAACTAACATTTTATTGTATATAAATATGTTTAAATGTGTGCACATACAATATATAACGTTATATGAATCTTAAAATGTGATAAATAATAGTACTTACATTTTTGTAGTGACGATCGTAGATTCGTTCGACGCTGGTAGAAAGCGCGCGAACATAGTTGTTGCTATGGCTACTTCTTTAAGCAAATACGATTTATTTTTATTAGCGTTTATTTTAGTGTTGGCCTATTGACTAACTTTCTGACTATCTATGGATACTAACCCCCTAGAAACAGTTAAAGGATTATGGCAGATGTTTGATATTCCAATGCACACCGGAAAGTGCTGAAATGTTTTAATAATTGAATGTTTTCACAAATAATTGTCACGTGTTTCAAAACTCACCGTTTATCTGTCCTTTGACTATTTTTTTTATCAAAACAGTCGAAAGAATCTATTTATTAATACATATATATTATTATATTATATTCACAAAGACAAGACAAAGCGTCCTGGCCAATAACCTGTCTTAAATTGAATTTAACATTAATTTCTGATGCATCACACTTTCAAGCGTTTTAACCATAGGTTTTAACTTACAATAAACTGAGAAAGTCCGTCATCTAGTGGACATAAAGGTGAAAGACAATCCACACACATAAATATACACATCATAAAATACACATAATCCTTTAAAGCTATCAAATTTCTTAATAAATAAAACAATAACCAAATAAATACACAACTTAATAAATAAATGAGTAAATAAATCCATAGATTCCTGCATAAATAAAACAATAAATAAATAAATACACAACTTAATAAATAAATGAGTAAATAAATCCATAGATTCCTGCATGAATAAAACAATAAATAAATAAATACACAACTTAATAAATAAATGAGTGAATAAATCCATAGATTCCAGCATAAATAAAACAATAAATAAATAAATACACAAATTAATAAATAAATGAGGGAATAAATCCATAGATTCCTGCATAAATAAAACAATAAATAAATAAATACACAAATTAATAAATAAATGAGGGAATAAATCCATAGATTCCTGCATAAATAAAACAATAAATAAATAAATAAATACGCAAATTAATAAATAAATGAGTAAATAAATCCATAGATTCCTGCATAAATAAAACAATAAATAAATAAATAAATACACAAATTAATAAATAAATGAGTAAATAAATCCATAGATTCCTGCATAAATAAAACAATAAATAAATAAATAAATACGCAAATTAATAAATAAATGAGTAAATAAATCCATAGATTCCTGCATAAATAAACAATAAATAAATAAATAAATACACAAATTAATAAATAAATGAGTAAATAAATCCATAGATTCCTGCATAAATAAAACTATAAATAAATAAAAACACAAATTAATAAATAAATGAGTGAATAAATCCATAGATTCCTGCATAAATAAAACAATAAATAAATAAATAAATACACAAATTAATAAATAAATGAGTAAATAAATCCATAGATTCCTGCATAAATAAAACAATAAATAAATAAATAAATACACAAATTAATAAATAAATGAGTAAATAAATCCATAGATTCCTGCATAAATAAAACTATAAATAAATAAAAACACAAATTAATAAATAAATGAGTGAATAAATCCATAGATTCCTGCATAAATAAAACAATAAATAAATAAATAAATACGCAAATTAATAAATAAATGAGTAAATAAATCCATAGATTCCTGCATAAATAAACAATAAATAAATAAATAAATACACAAATTAATAAATAAATGAGTAAATAAATCCATAGATTCCTGCATAAATAAAACTATAAATAAATAAAAACACAAATTAATAAATAAATGAGGGAATAAATCCATAGATTCCTGCATAAATAAAACAATAAATAAATAAATAAATACGCAAATTAATAAATAAATGAGTAAATAAATCCATAGATTCCTGCATAAATAAACAATAAATAAATAAAAACACAAATTAATAAATAAATGAGTGAATAAATCCATAGATTCCTGCATAAATAAAACAATAAATAAATAAATAAATACGCAAATTAATAAATAAATGAGTAAATAAATCCATAGATTCCTGCATAAATAAAACTATAAATAAATAAAAACACAAATTAATAAATAAATGAGTGAATAAATCCATAGATTCCTGCATAAATAAAACAATAAATAAATAAATACACAAATTAATAAATAAATTAGAGGGAATAAATCCATAGATTCCTGCATAAATAAAACAATAAATAAATAAATATGCAAATTAATAAATAAATTAGTAAATAAATCAATAGATTCCTGCATAAATAAAACAATAAATAAATAAATACACAAATTAATAAATAAATGAGTAAATAAATCCATAGATTCCTGCATAAATAAAACTATAAATAAATAAATACACAAATTAATAAATAAATGAGTAAATAAATCCATAGATTCCTGCATAAATAAAACAATAAATAAATAAATAAATACACAAATTAATAAATAAATGAGTAAATAAATCCATAGATTCCTGCATAAATAAAACAATAAATAAATACACAAATTAATAAATAAATTAGTAAATAAATCCATAGATTCCTGCATAAATAAAACAATAACCCAATAAATACACAAATTAATAAATAAATGAGTAAATAAATCCATAGATTCCTGCATAAATAAAACAATAAATAAATAAATAAATACACAAATTAATAAATAAATGAGTAAATAAATCCATAGATTCCTGCATAAATAAAACAATAAATAAATAAATACACAAATGAATAAATAAATGAGTAAATAAATCCATAGATTCCTGCATAAATAAAACAATAAATAAATAAATAAATAAATAAATAAATAAATAAATACACAAATGAATAAATAAATGAGAAAATAAATCCATAGATTCCTGCATAAATAAAACAATAATCAAATAAATACACAAATGAATAAATAAATGAGTAAATAAATCCATAGATTCCTGCATAAATAAAACAATAAATAAATAAATAGGCAAATTAATAAATAAATGAGTAAATAAATCCATAGATTCCTGCATAAATAAAACAATAAATAAATAAATACGCAAATTAATAAATAAATTAGTAAATAAATCCATAGATTCCTGCATAAATAAAACAATAAATAAATAAATACACAAATTAATAAATAAATTAGTAAATAAATCCATAGATTCCTGCAAAAATAAAACAATAACCAAATAAATACACAACTTAATAAATAAATTAGTAATAAAATAAATGTTGTAATATAATTAATAACATTGAATAGATTGATATACATTAAAAATATTTTATTTAGAAACAATGGAATAAAAAATTGAAACAGTGTCAGTTCAGTTTTCAGTGTTTAAGTTCAGTTCAGTGTAGGTTAATAATCACTACTGAGAGTCCAAACACTGAAGAGCAAATCCATCGATGCGCAGTTCTACAGATCCCGAACCATGCAAGCCAGTGGCGACAGCGGCGAGGAAAAAACTTCACCATTTGGTGAAAGTGAAAAATTAAAAATCCTCGAGAGAAACCCGGCTCAGTTGGGCACGACCATTCTCTCCTATGGCCAAATGTCTTTTGCAGAGCTGCAGTCTAGGTGCCGGAGGCGGAGAATGCTGGACCTCAGCGAAGACTCGTCTGTCCCTGGAGCATCACCGGAATCAGTCTCATGCTCTCCACTCCTCCATGACCACCACAGCAGCTGCTTGGGATACGGCCTGGTCCAGGATTATGAAAACCTTTGGATCATCTCGTTGCTGGTCTTGGATCGCATCAGTGGTGCTGCATAGTCTGAGGGCCACTGGATGAGTATCCCCAGGTGGAAATAGAGAATAAACAGAATAATTAACGTAGCTGCTGTTTATAGTGTATATAAACGAGATGCAAAAACCTGCGTGGGGCACATCATGCGTCATACCGCTAAGTGATGCACTGAGTGTATGCTTTGCTAAAAAGATAGGTCTTTAATCTAGTTTCGAACTGTGAGAGTGTGTCTGAGCCTCGAACATTATCAGGAAGGCTATTTCAGAGTTTAGGGGCCATAAATGAGAAGGCTCGACCTCCTTTAGTAGACTTTGCTATTCTAGGTACTACCAGAAACCCTGAGTTTTAAGATCTTAAAGAGCGGGTTGGATTGTAGCGAGACATACAGTTCTAACCAGGTCATATTTTCTAGACCTGGTTAGAACTCTGAATTATTATTTTATTGCCAAAATAATATCATGTTGTTTTAAAACATCTAAGATTCATTAAAATAAATTCACACAAATGTGGTCAAATAAATAAAAAATAGAAAAAATGAATACAAATGAATTTTATATTTATTTATATTATTATATTTAATTATAATTATGATATAACTATAAATTACCCCCCCCCACACACACACACATTTATTTAGAATATAATTACTAAAATAATAAAACTTGTACACATATGAAATAATTGCACACAATTGTGGTCAAATAAATAAAAACTCAGAAAAAAAACAAGTTACAAATGACTTTAAAAAGTATATATATATAACCCCCCATATTAATATTATAACATAACATGTTATTATTAATATTTTTTAATAAATAAATATTAATATTAAATACTGAAATATAGTTAATAACATAGTACGGTGGCGGGGTGGGTAGCACAATCGCTTCACAGCAAGAAGGTCACTGGTTCGAGTCCTGGCTGGGTCAGTTGGCATTTCTGTGTTGAGTTTGCAAAATTATAATAATAAATATAATTATTAAAATAATACAATTTTAATATATATAAAACACTTGTTAAAAATATATAAGATTAATTAAAATAAATGTACACAACTGTGGTCAAAATATTTTCAATTTGAAAAACCATACAAATGACTTTAAATGTATATATCTATCATTACCGCCCATATTTAGGAGTTCATGACATCTTAAAATTCATAATAATTATAATAATATTCACAATAGTCATAATAATTTTGCTTTGTTTTGTTCTGTTTGCCTTTTGTTGCTGATGGACTTGATTTCTGTCTGGAAATGATTTCTTCAAGTTACAGCATTTCGGCAAATGTCCAGCGGGGGGAGACATTGACAATGAAATTAAACTTCGGTAGTCGGTCTGTGATTTTGTTGTTAAACTTACAAACCTCTGGAAGAAAATAAATAAAAACATACAATGAGAACACATACAAGCATACAGGCAAAATACATAGGACAAGATGGTATGCTACTGTAGCACCTTGAATATAGACTAAAGTCATATATATTATTTATATATATACAAAATATAATCCTTTGTTATCTTGCTTCACATTCATTTATTGTCCTTTTCATTGTTAGATCGTGTTGAATCAGTCCAATAACTAACAAGCACAATTTTGTATTTTAATAATGCATTAGAAAATGTTGAGCAATTATTAGGCTATGGTTTACATTCAGAATGCTTTACCAGTATTACTCATACACAGTCCATGTTAGTTAATAGATTATTAATGAAACGTTATATTAAAATCTGACTTCTTTGCATTTGTTTAGCCTTTCTTTATGCATTAACACTTCACATTATTTTAGAAAACATATAAAATATTTAGTTGGATCATTTTCAGCTTTATTTAGTTCTTACTTTACCTCGTTTACAAACTATATTCACGCTAATGTGGCCCTGGGATTCTCTTCTTATTTGCATATTTGCGGGGACGGTGATTGGACGAACGCAGCACGTGACCTGAAGCGTTATTAGTATCAACTGTCATTTTTATCAACTATTAGCTAGTGTCAAGTGTATAGTGTTGAATGGACTTTGCGGACTATAAAGGTAAGATTTAAACGTTTTCCAACCCATAGCTTTCGACATTTTTTCTCCTCAAACGCTAAATGATTGTTTATGTAGGCCCACACATTTATTAAATTAACTTACAAGTGTGAAATGTTGCTTGATTAAACGTTTACGGCCATAACGCGATAATTAAAGTCAATTAAACCCTCACTGTAATAAACAGAATGGCTGGGTGTGTGTTAGAGGACATTAAAACTGACACAACAGTCCAAGTGTTTGTTTTCCCAGACATTTTCTGGTCTTGGATATCATGGCTAGCATACAGACATTCCCTGGTGTTTTAATATGATGGGGATTTGAGTTTCATGGCTTATTGTTATTGGGTCCGTGAAAACTTTCTCACAGACCTCTAAGAGACCATACATCTGGTCAGAAACACTTGGATTTTGCAACTGGGGTCATTGAAACGGAGTTCAACAGCAAACACATGGATCAAATTAATCACAACATGTGTCTGAACCGCATAAAGTTCATGAGGGACGCGGTCAATCTCACGACATGGCGCTGTTTTCTGCGAATCAAAGGTCATCTTCAGAGTTATTCTAAACAACAACAAACTGAAGCAGTTAGTCCCTTTATTCATCATGGGTCGCCACAGCGGAATGAACCGCCAACTTATCCAGCATGTGTTTTACACAGCGGATGCCCTTCCAGTTGCAACCCAGTACTGGAAAACATCCATACACACTCATTCATACACTAATGCCAAGTTTTTAGTTTACTCAATTCACCTATAGCGCATGTCTTTGGACTGTGGGGGAAACTGGAGCACCAGGAGGAAACCCACACCAACACAGGGAGAACATGCAAACTCCACACAGAAATGCCAACTGACCCAGCCGGGACTAGAACCGGCAACCTTCTTGCTGTGAGGCGATAGTGCTAACCACTGGGCCACTGTCACCCCTGAACCTATTTTACTTTAATTTTTTGTATGTTTTAATTTTTAATGTTGTATTTAAGTTTTTCATATGTTTATAAAGAAAAACTCCTTGGCTAAAAGGTAATAAATAATAATAATCTCCATTTAACCTCAAGCATACAAAATCATGTGATGATAAAATAAATGTTGTGTCATTTTATTTTGGTCACACTATACAATAAGATTCCTTTAATTAATGTTAATGTATTTACTATTGAACAAACAATTAAATTATTACAGTATTTATTCATCTTTGTTTAGGTTAGTTAATGAAAATAAAGTTATTAATTGCTGGCTATTGTTAACTCAGTGTATTGACTAATGTAAACAAGCACAACTTTAGATTTTAATGAGTAAAAATGTTACTATGATTTAAAAATGCTGCAGAGGTATTGTTCATAGTACATTTTATTGGAAAATGGTAATTAATGGTAATTTTCGGTGTAATCATATATATATATATATGAGCAATTCCAGCATTATGGATGTGACATTTGCAGTAAAAACTCAAAACATAAATTCACAGACAAAGTCTATGTTAACATTATATTGAAAAATCTGTTTATATTTTTCAGAACAACTGACCACAGAGTTGTGGGAGCAGAGAAATATCAATCTGTAAACATATTTTAGATTTTAAATGAGGAAAATAAACATGCGTTAAGGACGTGACCAAAAAAAGTCTGCGAGTTTACAGTATACAACATAATACATAGAAATTCTGTGAATTAAACTGCACAACCCAAAAGAAACAATGCTAATTAAAAAGATAAAAGATGGCTCTCTATAGAACAAACATGATTGATTTTATTTTATTTAATATTTATTTTATATAATAGTTTGAGAACATTGACAGAGACATTTTTGAGGATTTCTAAAGTACTGTAAAATACTTGCTAACACAAAAAACTTAAAAAACGGTTTCCATATTTTGGTGAAAACTTAATTTTTTGCAATTAGAATGGATCTGCTCATATATATATATATATATATATATATATATATATATATATATATATATATATATATATATATATATATATATATATATATATATATATATATGTATGTATATATGTATGTACAGTGTTTCCTCTAGGATTTTTTCCAGCTGTGGCGGCAGGACTGGTAGACACAGATCTACCAACTACCTATGGCAATAATGGAGTTATTTCAATAACAAATGTCATAAGCCCAGTATTACAAGTCGAGATCGCATTCATGTAATACGAGCATGCGAAGCTCTTTGCTTGCGCGCCGATTGCCTCTTTTGGTGCACAAAACTTCTTGCACGCCCTCAAATATGCTCTGCTCAAGTGCAGATTTTCTTGTGCATGCTCAAATAAACGCTGCTGAAGTGCGATTTAGTGCGTTTATGTAACAGGTATGTCTCCAACATTTATTAGATTTGCTAGGAACATTTATAATTGCGTCCAATAGACCTACAGAGCAGCATTAATGCGTCCTGA
Organism: Danio kyathit; assembly: GCA_903798195.1. NCBI lineage: Eukaryota > Metazoa > Chordata > Actinopteri > Cypriniformes > Danionidae > Danio > Danio kyathit. The sequence continues at coordinate 48,841,228 of LR812528.1, read as the reverse complement.
AGTAAAGTGAAACGGCTATAAACTCCAGCAAGATAGTCATTGTATGCAGAGCCATAGGCTATAAAGTATAATTATGGAAACTGTGTTCATCTTAACTGAAAACTACGTCGTGTTTGCTGGCCTCACGCATCACGCAGTCAGTCAGTCAGTCAGTCAGTCAGTCAGTCAGTCAGTCAGTCAGTCAGTCAGTCAGTATGTCACTTTAAAGGGTTAAACAAATAACACACAGCCCTACGGTTACAGAAATGTTTGCGCTGTTATAATCCACTTACCTTTTAATACATTTTGGTGCGATTATAACCCGCTATTAAAAAAAAAACGACTGAATATTTTTGAATGAGAAGCTGTTATGTTGCCGTGGCGGGATGAATTTTGGTGTGGCGCCTCGCGAATGGAAGAATGAATGTAGCGGAAACCTTTATATATATATATATATATATAAATATATATATATATATATATATAAATATATATATATATATATATACATAAATATATATATATATACACACACACACACACACACACGCTTACACACAACAGTTCTGTCTGGTTCTCGAATCTGATTGGCTGATAGCCATGCAATATTCTGCAATAACGCCACTCGTACAGCCTCCTCACCCTTCTGTATTACTCCGCCCCCAGAGTGACAGTAGATTAATAAACTCACTACAGTTTGACAAATATTGCAGCTGTTGGACAACATTATGTACTTTTGAGGCTTTTTTTAGTCATGGATGTAGTTGTTTAGGTTGCAACTATGCAGTTTATTTATAAGGATAGCGCATATTTTAAAACATTTATAATTTCTGACATTCAGCGCACCAACATCCATCAGCCTGTCATTGAGCAGAGCAAAGACGGTTAACGTTCAGCCACAAGATGGAGACAGAGACCACATAATAAGTCCATAGAGGGGAAAAACTCAGCGTAATTTTAAACTACAGCTGATCAAATCATTATAAAACAGGAAAGTGACATTCTAAGTCGATCTCTTTCTTTTGTATGTTGTAGTGCTGTATTTATACCATAGTAATCTGGTAGTGTTTATGCTAGTGTTTGCTTTGCTTTGGCTTTTTCAGGATTAATTATTGTGATATCCTGACTGCAACAGAGAAATACTGGGAAATCTCTGTAGACTGATGGCATTTCATGATGTTCAGCCTTATAATCTTAAAATGTGAGCAAAACTAGCTTTGTTTTCAACGCATGCCTCCCACCAGTGTTGATATACAGCCATATTGCACTGCTACTCGTGCGATATTGCTCATATATTCAAACATTCCTCAGAGAATTTATTCATGTATTTAAAGGGACAGTTCCAAATAAATAAATGAAATCCTGTTTTGTTTAACTTTTTTCTTCCATTGAACGCAAAGAAGGATATTCCGAAAAAAATATTAGCCATTGACTTTCATAGTGCTTATTTATATATATCTAAGGAAGTCAATGACTATTGACTACTACCAATTTTCAACATTCTTTAAAATATCTTCTTTTATGTTCAACAGAAGAACAAAACACAGTTTAATAACCACTTTAGGGTCAGTGAATTAATTTTTTTGTTTCTGAACTATTCCTTTAAATCAACTAAAAAATACTAGAATAAAGTCAGGAAAGCTACATTAGTAAATCAGAGCTGTGTATGTGGAACAGAGACCCCGTGAAAGCTGCCAGCTGCTGAAATGACTTATGGAGTCTCATTAAGAAAGTGCTGTCTGCAAACACAGAGCCCTGTTCTCATTAAGCAAACAGAGACACTGAGAAACCCTCTGTATTGATCACACACCACCGTGAGAAACGAAGAGGGGAAGAAAACCTCACAGTTGTACAGGACTGGAAATCCAACACAGGCTTATTGGAAATCTGTGCTTCAGCCTACGTTTTGTGTGACTGCAAAAACGTACTTTAACATACATTTGACTGCAGGTTCTAGGTGAAATGAACACTAGGGGGCAGTATTACACCAACAACTTTTGTTCCTCTTCACAATAATGATATTTACTGAGACATATTATTGACGAATAAAGGAATATATTCATGCAGTTCTTTGTACAACACCAAATGGTCACAAGCCTCTTTAACTACATTGAAGCCTATTGACTCAATATATAAACAAGCAGTTAAAATTATGGACTTAAAGCCTATGCAATGGCATCATTGTGAAGTTTTATGTAAACATAACCTTTTTAGTTTTGATAGTTTTATGAAATTTAATTATCTTAAATAGTTTTTTAAATGTTGAAATAATCATGTTCCAATGCTGTTTTCTGATCTAATCAGTAGGCATCAAACCTCTCACAGAGTCACACGGGCAACTGCTAATGGTGACTGTCTAGTGCCAAAGTGGAATGCTGCGTTCACACCAGACGAGGAACGCGCGGATAAATCGCAATATTCGCGTGTAAATAGACGCGTGAACATTTCAGTTTACTCGCTTCATTCGCGCATCAAACTCCGGTTTATTCGCGCGTCAAATTCACTTCAGAACAGACGCGGATTCGCATGATGGGCAGGGCTTCTGTCTGCCCGGTGACTGTAGCTTTGTTGCTAAATGTCTAACATGGATTTTATTGATAAAATAACTGTTTATGTGCTTTATGAAGACTGTAAAACAGCGTCGATACATTTGGAGCAGTGTCTGAGTCCACTAGATCCTTTCAGAGGTGCACCCAGCTCTGTGAGCTCATAAACTCCTCCAGAAACTTAACCTGGATGACGGAGGCTTTCAGCGGTGCTTCTGACTGAGCCGAGCCCAGTTTGATGAACTGTTGTTGGTGTCGGTTGGAGGATTTCCCCCGGGACACCAACAACAGGTGCTACGTCACAATCATGCCCCCACAAGAGGAAGCTCCTGATTGGTTAACGTGGTGCGAATGTCTGCAGAAGTTCAGATTTTTTAACTTGTGCGATTTGCGCCTTAAGTGCGTCATTCGCGCTGAACCATTCGCATGTATTGCACCGCAGGATGCCTATTCGCGCATTTGCATTGACTTAACATGTAAATCACTCGCGCTTGACGCTTCTTCAGTGTCTGGTGTGAACACAGCATAAGAGCTCCAAACTGTGGAATGATTTACCTGTTAGCCTAAAATCAGAAAGTAATATCAATATTTTTAGTAACGTTCTTAAAAAGTGGTTCAAAACAAAACAGCAGTGTTTGCACAACTAGTCTACTATTGGTTTGTTGGATCATGCCGCCTTTGCTTTTGCCTTCAGTAATTTTATGTAAAGAATTATAATGGTTTGTTTATGTATTATTATATTTCCATTTTGTCAAGCCTCCTGTGGACAGGTGTTGAGAATTAGCAAGTTTGCTAAAACACTTAAACAAATGCATCTGGTTGTCCAGTGTAATTGTGATGTCCATGTCAAATAAATAAATAAATAAATAAAAAAATAAACACCTTAATGATGTTTATTATTTGGAATGGAATATGGTTGTCACCTATATATGTCTATAAGGACAACTTTTCTGCTGTGGTCAATTTGCTCACACTGTATGGTGTTGAACATGTAGTCTTGTGCATGGATCCACAAAATAGGTAAAAGCAATGTAAAATCATGGTAAAACTTATGTTTCCGTGATGCAGTTTTCTATTACGTTTACTTTTGAAAACATTGGTTGGGTGTGATGTAACCAATGACATATATCCGAGTGAATGAGATAGAGGGAATTTATAGTTAAGCGGATAAATAATTGGACTGGAATGCATCCTAAATATATAAAGGATATAACAAAACACACCCTACGTATGTATGTTCAAATGTAGACAGCGCCCTCTAGTGGATTTGTCAACAGAAACCTGCCACAAAACATACCAAGTGCAATGTATTTTACATTTTGCTAAAATGCTAGGCTGAGGCACCTATTTCTAATGAGGTTGGTTTGTGGAAACCACAGCTTAAAGACAAAGCACATATACAGATTATATACATGTATGTATGTATGTATTATTGAAGTCACACAATACCATGATGTTATTGTCCAAAAGCGTTTATTCCCAGCTAATACAAGTATATTTTGAGGCTCAAATTTTGAGAAGGGTATGAATGGAAGTCGGAGGCAGCTCCAAATGAGTTGTTCAACTCCAAGTGGGCTGTACACACATCTTCCTGGTGTTTTTCTACATGACACAGAGTCCAACCTTTTGTGTTTCATGAATGCCTACACCTATCCCAACCCTAAACCCAGACTACTAGAGGTGTAATCCCCCCACTTAGAGGTCTCTTGGTTGCTTCAATACCTACATTTTCCTAAAAAGGTCTGGACTTTTTTTTTCAGAGACCCCATACAACTTCTTCTACAAGCATTGGTGGTTCAGTGGTAGAATTCTCGCCTGCCACGCGGGAGGCCCGGGTTCGATTCCCGGCCAATGCAACAGTTCATTTTGAAACTAAAACACTTTCGCCTACTAAACGAAACCTGTAAAACCACATCAAAACTAGGCCTGCATAAACACTGGTGGTTCAGTGCTAGAATTCTTGCGTGGGACAAGGTCTAGGCCTAAAAGTTCATTTTCCTGAAAAGTTCTGGATTTTTTTTCAGAGACCCCATAAAATAGCTTACAAAAGCATTGGTGGTTCAGTGGTAGAATTCTTGCCTGCCACGTGGGAGGGCTGGGTTCAATTCCCGGCCAATGCAACAGCTCTTTTTTTTATCGTTAAGTACAAACTTGTCAAGTTACTGTGTTCACACATAAAACATGGCCCTTTGCAAGGACTGGTAGTTTGGTTTTCGCTGGGTCTGTGTTAAATTTCCAGCCAATGGAAAATGTTATTGTCTGAAAGCGTCCATCGCATCCCGGTATTTTCTAATGGTACTGGCAAAATTATCTTACTGTACATGAATTCTTGAAGACACATTAGAGAAAATGCATCAATACCTACTTGCAAAATTGCACACTTTTCTAAAAAGGTCTGGATTTTTTTCAGAGACCCTAAAAAATAGTCTGAAGAGGCATTGGTGGTTCAGTGGTAGAATGCCATGCGGGAGGCCTCGGTTTGATTCTCGGCCAATGCAACAGTGCTTTTTGAAACTAAAGTAGTTTCGCCTACTAAACGAAACCTGTAAAGTGTCTCTGAAACCACATCAAAACTAGGCCTGCATAAACACTGGTGGTTCAGTGGTAGAATTCTTGCCTGCCACGAGGTCTAGGCCCAAAATAGCACTTTGCTGAAATGTTCTGGATTTTTTTTTTCAGAGTCCCCATAAAGCAGCTCATACAAGCATTGGTGGTTCAGTGGTAGAATTCTCGCCTGCCACGCGGGGGCCAGCCGCGAATAGTTGGAACGCAGTGCCAGCCAATCAGATTGAAGGACCTGCCCACAGGCGGAAGTGATGTCAGAGCCAATCAGATTTTTCTTTTTTCATCAAAAACTGGGTTCGAATCCCACTTAGGCACTTGTAAACAATTATTTTAGACAGTTTTGTCAAAAATATTGTAATGTTTAACAATTTATTAGAGCCATAAAGTATCTAAAACTTGTTTTCAAGTTTAAGAATGTGCTAAATAAATGAAAATAAAAATACCCACAGTGAAACAGTTATATAAAATTAAATATTAGTTTAAATACATTCATAGTGGGTTTAAATATCTTTTAAAATGTGAATTAGAGAAGTTTACATTAAACAAAATGAATAAAACAAGTATTCTTTTTAGTTTATTTAAAAAAAATTACAAATGGAATAATTCAAGTCACTATTAAATGATCTGATTGAGTGATGGAATAATAGAGGTAAAACTTTAATAGAAGAATCAGTCAAGTGTTTCCAAATAAAATCTGTTAAAATAAAAGTCCTACAAAACCTTAACAAAAACACTCATGAAACAAAATGTGATTGTTAATTGTATTTATTTATTTTTTTATTAGACATTAATAGGTTTTAAGTACTTTAAAAATAGTAGATAATCGTAAAATATGGGGGGAGAGAATACAGAAACACAACAAACACAAATTCAATAATATAGATGCATTACATTACAATCTCACTGAAAAATAAAATTAAAAAAACATATACAGGACTAAAATACTGCTAAGGGGCAAAATATTAAGAATAATAGAAAACCTTTAAGGTTTTAAATACTAAATAAAATAAATAGCATCAATCCAAAAAATAAAAAAAGGTAACACTTAACAATAAGGTTGTATTAGTTAATAAAGTTTATGTATTTACTAATGTGAACAAACAATGAACAATACGTTTATTGCAGTATTCATTCTTCTATGCTAAAATTAATGGAAATAAAATTATTGGCTAATTCTTGTTAACTCACAGTGCATTAAGACTAATGTAACAAGCATAACTTTGGATTTTAATAATGCAATAGTCAATGTTAAACTATGATTAATAAATGTTTATAAGTATAGTCCAATAATAGTTCATTTTAGTACATTAACTAAAGAAACCTTATTGCAAAGTGTCACCAAAAAAAACAAACAAAAAAATTCACTTTCTTTAACAGTTTTAAGAGCTTTAAAAAAACAGACTGAACTTTAAGAATAAAGACACATAATATCACACTGAAAAATAAAACTTTTACACAATAATTAAATACTGCTAAAAGGGGGCAAAATATCAGGGAAATAATCCTGTTTTTGTCATTTAAAAAAAATTTAAATATCAATGCAAAATGTAAAAAAATAAATAAATTGTCACTTTAAGGTTTTAAGTATTTTACAAAAGTAAATATTAATCCAAAACCAATAAAGAAGGAATTCTAAGAAATAAGGACAAATTAAAATCAAACTCTGAAAATTAAAATGCAAAATAGATGTGCATGAAAAATAGAACATTGAGTTTGGAGAGGTGTTTGAAGTCCTCGCACGTCCAGTTTGGGTGCTTGAAGGTAAGGCCAGCATGGTCAGAGGTGGAAAAAATAGAGAAAAAATATTTAATGATTCAAGAAAATTGTAAGACATGTGTATTCAACACAGAATTGCAACTTTTAGTTCACATATGAGGGGAAAAAGGCATTTTATGCATAGTGTTGTTCATGTTTCCAAACCTTTTTTATTTACCTTGCTTTGACTGAATGAACACCATGAAATAGAACTTTATTATTATTAATTTAATTCATTTAATTATATTATTTAAAGCAAGTTAATTTATTAAATGGTCTAAAATAAATCAATATAATTACAGTTTTTAGTTTAACTCATTTCACCATCACTGTCTGTGTATACAAAGTAACTAGTGTACAAATATATCTACAAACAGAGACAGAGTAATTAAATATATATATATAATTTGCAAAATAATTCTGTTTTTAGCTATAAAAGGTTACAGTTATCATGATGATTGCACATGCTCAAGAAATGATGAACTCAGTCAGAAATGAATTAATGGCAACAATATAAATTCACAGAAGCAGAAGATTTTTTTTGTAATTCATTTTGCTTTTTAAACTATATAGGGGTTAGACAATACAGAAACAATAAACTGAATAAGAAATTAGTTGAAAAAAAATTATACATAAAATATTTAACTTTTCTTTTTTGTAGAGTTTATTTGCGAAATCAGTGAATTGCAATTTAAATATTTTTCATGAATCATGTTATCTCTTTCTATTAATTCTTCATTAGTTAACTAAAGAATGTGATGTTTGTTATTTAAATGGTTTAAAATATATTTTATTAAAGCTAAAAATGGCACGTCTGACTCGATTAAAGAATTTAGAGTTGAATTTGTATTGGCTATGCATTGAGATTTTTAGGAATATAAGTAATATTGAGCCAAGGAATTCAAGTAATAAAGTTTTAAGTAAATAAATTAGAGAAGTACAGTAAATAAATGTAAAAAGTAAATTAGTAATTACCAGACACTTAACACACACACACACACACACACACACACACACACACACACACACACACACACACACACACACATATAAAGTTATAATAATAATAATATAGCATGTAATTGATGTACTAATTAAATACACTGCTGGGATTTTGCTTACTGTAGTAAACACAGTTAGAAAATACTGTGAGAGGATGGGCAAAACACAAAAATAAAATATAATATGCCCATTGACACAAACAACCAAGTGCAAAAACATAAATTACAGCCATGTTCATTCATAATTATGTGAAATAAATCACGAAAGGGTAAATTTGGCTTAAAAAACTAAAGTTTACAGGTCAATATTGTTTTTGCACAACAGTAAAACAATGCTTTTGCACAACAGTAACACAAAGTGAGTAATAAAGTCTCTTACCTTTGACAGATGTTGTAAATCCGCCGAATAAAATGAAAGGAGCAGATCGCGGATGTGTTTATTTCACTCTCTGAGTCAGAATGAAAATGTCATCTTCAAATTTCCCGCTGGTGCAAAAACACGGAAGTGCGCCACAGAGCGCCAGTGGCCGAAAGTATATTGCATCCGTAGTGGTTCAGCACTACCATTGAAAATGAATGGGAATCCGTTTAGGGCCGTTTAGCTAAAGAATCCTCGGCTGCCGCGCGGGAGGCCCGGGTTCGATTCCCGGCCAATGCAACAATTCATTTTGAAAGTAAAATTGTTTCACCTCCAAGTACAAACTTGTCAAGTTACTGTGTTAACACATCAAAAGTAGGCCTTCGCAAGGACTGGTAGTTCAGTGGTAGAAAGTTTTTGAGGCTAACATTGTAAAATATTCTTTAGACAAGCACCAATTTCATTTATTACATGCCACTTGTGAGGCCCAGCTAAGAATCCTGGTCAACGCACAAAGAACTTTGTTATAGTTATGAAATTGAAGATAAAAAGACCAATAAACATTAGTGGTACAATTTTCACTGGGTCTGTGTTACATTTCCAGCCAATGGAAAATGTTATTGTTCAAAAGTGTCCATTGCATCCTAGTATTAGTATTCTGACAGTGCTGACAAAAATAACTTACTGTACATGAATTATTAATAAAGACAGATTAGAGAAAATGCAAAATTGCACACTTTCCTAAAAAGGTCTGGACTTTTTTTTCCAGAAACCCCTTAAAACTGCCTGTGAAAGCATTGGTGGTTCAGTGGTAGAATTCTCGCCTGCCACGCGGGAGGCCCGGGTTCGATTCCCGGCCAATGCAACAGTTCCTTTTGAAACTAAAACAGTTTCGTCGACTAAACGAAACCTGTAAAGTGTCCCTGAAACCACATCAAAACTAGGCCTGCATAAACACTGGTGGTTCAGTGCTAGAATTCTTGCGTGCCACGAGGTTTAGGCCCAAAATTTCACTTTCCTGAACAGTTCTGGATTTTTTTTCAGAGTCCCCATAAAACAAGCTTCAAAAGCATTGGTGGTTCAGTGGTAGAATTCTCGCCTGCCAATGCAACTGTTTGTTTTGAAGCTAAAATTGTTTCACCTTCAAGTACAAACTTGTCAAGTTACTGTGTTCAAACACAAAACATAGGCCTTTGCAAGGACTGGTAGTTTGGTGGTAAAAGATTTTTGTGGCTAAGATTGTAAAACATTCTTCAGACAAGCGACAAGTACTCTTTTGAGGCCCAAAATTTCACACTTTCCTGAAAAAGCCCGTTTTTTATATTCAGAGACTACATTAATTTTTGAAGACAGATTAGAGAAAATCATATCACAGACACAAACACTTTAATGTAACAAAATGGAAGCATAAGGATGTCTTTTTTTAATTAAATAAAACTGTTTATTTCAGACAGCAAGAACAATCAATCATTAATTATTGTTTATTATAAAACAGAAAAATAAAGACCATCCAAGGTATTCAAAGCCATCAGAGTCATGTCATTTGTGTGCGACATTTATACTAAATCTAAACTACATGGAGTAATAAACAAGGCAAAAAACCACTAGTCATGTAGAAACGTCTGTTATGTAAAGTGCAAATCAGACACGCGTCTGTAAAGGAAACCACCCGTGGAGCAAAGGGCATCATAAAACAACTCAAAAGGTCACGGTTACTGTCAAAAAACTGGCACGCACACAATATTAATATTCAATGAACTTTTTACATCAAATATGTTTCAAAAATACTAAATAAAATGAATCAAACTAAATGTTTCTATGGAAAAACTGAAATCATTTTCACTGACTGTACAAACATGGTTCTTGTGTTGAAGAAACATCACCAGGTGTTTATGTGTCTTAAAAAGCCATCTCCTGTTGAAAACTAGATGAGATTCAATGAAAAATAATCATGTTGCTCGTGTGGCATTGTTAGTCTCTCGGCTGCCTGTGTGTCCTGTTTAATGAGCTCTGGCTGAAGCTCCATTTGCATCATAAGCTTCCACACAAACACATCGTACACGCAAACATGCCGACATCAGTATGTCTCTTAGCCCACAGGCACTCCAGCAGCTCTTTTCTCTCACCTCTCCTCGCTCTAATTGAGGCAAATCTACCCTGGACTTTCTCGGAGGGGAGCGTTTGGTCATATCTGTCACTAGCAAAAACGTAAAAGTTTGACATCAGAAACCCTGAAGTTGTGGGCGGTAAAGTCTGGCTGCTGGTGAGTGTTGTGTCTGTTACAGATTCTTGTTTCTGCTATTCTGTGTAGTCAGTTATTGACGTTGCAAACAACAAATTGTGTGATGGTGGCTGCAGGACTAATAATAAAGCAATGAAGTGGTCGATTGGTGGCAGTGAATGATAAAGATGGTGAATGTAATTGTAATTTGCAATGCAACAATTACTTTCTTTTTGGCTAAAATGATCACTTGAACAAATCTGAAAAGTTATGGGGAAACCACATCTAAAGCAGATTTCACCTTCTAAAAAATATCCAACCACGCAGGTCTGGATTTTATTCCCTGCCAAAGCATCAGTGCCTCTTGAAGGTAAAATAGTTTCACCTAGTAAAAAAACCTGTTAAGGTTCCCTGAAACCACATCAAAACTAAGCCTCCACAGGCATTGGTGGTTCAGTGGGTCAGTTCTCGTCTGCCACGAGGCCTAGGCCAAAAAAACTTTTGCTGAAAGTTCTGATTTCTTTTTAGAGACCCTAAAAAGTAGCTTGAAAAAGCATTGGTGGTTCAGTGGTAGATTATTGCCTGCCACGTGGGAGGCCCGGGTTCAATTCTCGGCCAATGCAAATGTATTTTGAGGCCCAACATTTTTAAAATGGTACTATAAACAGAGGTCGAAGACAGCTCCAAATGGGCTGTTCAGCTCCAAGTGGGTGGAACTAAAGCTCCAAGTAGGCTGTACACACCTTTTAGAGTTTTCTTTTATTCAATGTCTTGTACATGAAACAGAGACTCCAACCTTTTGTGTTTTATGAATGTCTACACGTACTCCAACTCTAAACCCAACCTCAGTAACCTGTTGTGTTTTATTAATATCTATTACACCTACATTAACCCTAAACCCAGCCTACTAAAGGTGTAATCCCCCCACTTAGAGGTCTCTGGGTTGCATCGATACCTACACTTTCCTAAGAAGGTCTGGACTATTTTTTTTAGAGACCCCATAAAACTGCCACTTCAAGCATTGGTGGTTCAGTGGTAGAATTCTCGCCTGCCACGCGGGAGGCCCGGGTTCGATTCCCGGCCAATGCAACAGTGCCTTTTGAAACTAAAACAGTTTCGCCTACTTAATGAAACCTGTAAAGCAGGGGTGTCCTTACTCGGTCCTGGAGGGCCGGTGTCCTACATATTTTAGTTCCAACCCCAATAAAACACACCGGAACCAGCTAATCAAGCTCTCTCTAGGTATACTAGGTATACCAGAAGTTTCCAGGTGTGTTGAAGCAAGTTGAAGCTAAACGATTCAGGACACCGGCCCTCCAGGACCGAGTCTGGACATTCCTGCTGTAAAGCGTCCCTGAAACCACATCAAAACTAGGTCTGCATAAACACTGGTGGTTCAATGCTAGAATTTTTGCGTGGGACAAGGTCTAGGCCCAAAATGTCACTTTCCTGAAAAGTATTGGATTTTTTTTCAGAGACCACATAAAACAGCCTTCAAAAGCTTTGGTGGTTCAGTGGTAGAATTCTTGCCTGCCATGCGGAAAGTCTGGGTTCGATTCCTGGCCAATACAGCAGTTCATTTTGAAGCTAAAAATGTTTTACCTTCACGTACAAACTTGTCAAGTTACTGTGTTCAAACATAAAACGTAGGTCTTTTATCAATGTCTATTACACCTACACTAACTCCAGGCTGCATCAATACCTACTTGCAAAATCGCACACTTTCCTGAAAGTTTCAGAATTTGTTTCAAAAACCCCCAAAATGGCCCCAAATATCATTGATGGTTCAGTGGTAGAATTCTAAAATGCCACATAGAACCCAAGGTTCAATTCCCAACCAAACTATGTTTTGAGGCAAAAAATGTCACATTTTCCTGAAAGTTCCTGAATATTTTTTTCAGAGACCCCAAAAAACAGTATGGAAAAGCATTGGCAGTTCAGTGGTAGATTCTCACCTGCCATGCGGGAGGCCTGGGTTAGATTCCTGGCCAATGCAAATATGTTTTGAGGCCCAAATTTTTTAAAATGGTACTATAAACAGAGGTCGAAGACAGCTCCAAATGGGCTGTTCAGCTCCAAGTGGGTGGAACTAAAGCTCCAAGTAGGCTGTACACACCTTGTGGAGTTTTCTTTTATTCAATGTCTTGTACATGAAACAGAGACTCCAACCTTTTGTTTTTTATGAATGTCTACACGTACTCCAACTCTAAACCCAACCTCAGTAACCTGTTGTGTTTTATTAATATTTATTACACCTACATTAACCCCAAACCCAGCCTACTAGAGGTGTAATCCCTCCCACTTAGAGGTCTCTTGGTTGCTTCAATACATACACTTTGCTAAAAGGGTCTGGACTTTTTTTTCAGAGACCCTATAAAACTGCCTTTACAAGCATTGGTGGTTCAGTGGTAGAATTCTCGCCTGCCACGCGGGAGGCCCGGGTTTGATTCCCGGCCAATGCAACAGTACCTTTTGAAACTAAAACACTTTCGCCTTCTAAACGAAACCTGTAAAGTGTCCCTGAAACCACATCAAAACTAGGCCTGCATAAACACTGGTGGTTCAGTGCTAGAATTCTTGCATGGGACAAGGTCTAGGCCAGGGATGTCAAACTCAATTCCTGGAGGGCCACAGCCCTGCACAGTTTAGTTCCAACCCTAATTAAACACACCTGATCAAACTAATTGAGTCCTTCAGGCTTGTTTGAAACCTACCAGTAAGTGTGTTGAAGCAGGGTTGGAACTAAACTGTGCAGGGCTGCGGCCCTCCAGGAATTGAGTTTGACATCCCTGGTCTAGGCCCATAATTTCACTTTCCTGAAAAGTTTTGGACTTTTTTTCAGAGACCCCATTGAACTTCCTCTACAAGCATTGGTGGTTCAGTGGTAGAATTCTCGCCTGCCACGCGGGAGGCCCGGGTCCGATTCCCGGCCAATGCAACAATTCCTTTTGAAACTAAAACAGTTTCGCCTACTAAACGAAACCTGTAAAGTGTCCCTGAAACCACATCAAAACTAGGTCTGCATAAACACTGGTGGTTCAGTGCTGGAATTCTTGTGTGGGACAAGGTCTAGGCCCAAAATGTCACTTTGCAGAAAAGTTTTGGATTTTTTTCAGAGACCCATAAAACAGCCTACAAAAGCATTGGTGGTTCAGTGGTAGAATTTTGCCTGCCACGCGGGAGGCCCGGGTTCTATTCCCAGCCAATGTAACAGTTCATTTTGAAGATAAAATTATTTTACCTTCACGTACAAACTTGTCAAGTTACTGTGTTCAAACATAAAACGTAGGCCTTTTATCAATGTCTATTACACCTACACTAACTCCAGGCTGCATCAATACCTACTTGCAAAATCGCACACTTTCCTGAAAGTTTCAGAATTTGTTTCAAAAAACCCCAAAATGGCCCCAAATATCATTGATGGTTCAGTGGTAGAATTCTAAAATGCCACATAGAACCCAAGGTTCAATTCCCAACCAAACTATGTTTTGAGGCAAAAAATTTCACATTTTCCTGAAAGTTCCTGAATTTTGTTTTCAGAGACCCCAAAAAACAGTATGGAAAAGCATTGGCAGTTCAGTGGTAGATTCTCACCTGCCATGCGGGAGGCTTGGGTTAGATTCCTGGCCAATGCAAATATGTTTTGAGGCCCAAATTTTTTAAAATGGTACTATAAACAGAGGTCGAAGACAGCTCCAAATGGGCTGTTCAGCTCCAAGGGGGTGGAACTAAAGCTCCAAGTAGGCTGTACACACCTTGTGGAGTTTTCTTTTATTCAATGTCTTGTACATGAAACAGAGACTCCCAACCTTTTGTTTTTTATGAATGTCTACACGTACTCCAACTCTAAACCCAACCTCAGTAACCTGTTGTGTTTTATTAATATTTATTACACCTACATTAACCCCAAACCCAGCCTACTAGAGGTGTAATCCCTCCCACTTAGAGGTCTCTTGGTTGCTTCAATACATACACTTTGCTAAAAGGGTCTGGACTTTTTTTTCAGAGACCCTATAAAACTGCCTTTACAAGCATTGGTGGTTCAGTGGTAGAATTCTCGCCTGCCACGCGGGAGGCCCGGGTTCGATTCCCGGCCAATGCAACAGTACCTTTTGAAACTAAAACACTTTCGCCTACTAAACGAAACCTGTAAAGTGTCCCTGAAACCACATCAAAACTAGGCCTGCATAAACACTGGTGGTTCAGTGCTAGAATTCTTGCATGGGACAAGGTCTAGGCCAGGGATGTCAAACTCAATTCCTGGAGGGCCACAGCCCTGCACAGTTTAGTTCCAACCCTAATTAAACACACCTGATCAAACTAATTGAGTCCTTCAGGCTTGTTTGAAACCTACCAGTAAGTGTGTTGAAGCAGGGTTGGAACTAAACTGTGCAGGGCTGCGGCCCTCCAGGAATTGAGTTTGACATCCCTGGTCTAGGCCCATAATTTCACTTTCCTGAAAAGTTTTGGACTTTTTTCAGAGACCCCATTAAACTTCCTCTATAAGCATTGGTGGTTCAGTGGTAGAATTCTCGCCTGCCACGCGGGAGGCCCGGGTTCGATTCCCGGCCAATGCAACAGTTCCTTTTGAAACTAAAACAGATTTGCCTACTAAACGAAACCTGTAAAGTGTCCCTGAAACCACATCAAAACTAGGTCTGCATAAACACTGGTGGTTCAGTGCTAGAATTCTTGTGTGGGACAAGGTCTAGGCCCAAAATGTCACTTTGCAGAAAAGTTTTGGATTTTTTTCAGAGACCCATAAAACAGCCTACAAAAGCATTGGTGGTTCAGTGGTAGAATTTTGCCTGCCACGCGGGAGGCCCGGGTTCTATTCCCAGCCAATGTAACAGTTCATTTTAAAGCTAAAATTATTTTACCTTCACGTACAAACTTGTCAAGTTACTGTGTTCAAACATAAAACGTAGGCCTTTTATCAATGTCTATTACACCTACACTAACTCCAGGCTGCATCAATACCTACTTGCAAAATCGCACACTTTCCTGAAAAAGTCTGTATTTTTTTTTATTCAAAGACCCCATAAAAAAGCCTGAAAAAGCATTGAGGGTTCAGTGGTAGAGTTCTCGCCTGCCATGTGGGAGTTCTGAGTTTGATTTCTTGCCAATACAGCAGTGCCTATTGAAACTAAAAGGTTTCACCAACTAAATGAAACCTGTAAGGGTTTCCTGAAACTGCTTCAAAACTAGGCCTCCACAAACATTTGTGGTTCAGTGGTAAAATTATAATCTGCCACGAGGCCTAGGCCCAAGATGTACTTTTTCTGAAAAGGTTTGACATTTTTTAAGAGACCCAGAAAAGCTGGCTGTAAAAGCATTGGGGGTTTAGTGGTAGAATTCTCGCCTGCCATGTGGGAGGCCTGGATTTGATTACCGGCTAATGCAAGTAGTTTTGACATCCATAATTTCACACGTTCCTGAAAGTTTCAGAATTTGTTTCAAAAACCCCCAAAATGGCCCCAAATATCATTGATGGTTCAGTGGTAGAATTCTCAAATGCCACATAGAAACCAAGGTCCAATTCCAACCAAACTATGTTTTGAGGCAAAAAATGTCACATTTTTCTGAAAGTTCCTGAATTTTGTTTTCAGAGACCCCAAAAAACAGTATGGAAAAGCATTGGCAGTTCAGTGGTAGATTCTCACCTGCCATGCGGGAGGCCTGGGTTAGATTCCTGGCCAATGCAAATATGTTTTGAGGCCCAAATTTTTTAAAATGGTACTATAAACAGAGGTCGAAGACAGCTCCAAATGGGCTGTTCAGCTCCAAGTGGGTGGAACTAAAGCTCCAAGTAGGCTGTACACACCTTGTGGAGTTTTCTTTTATTCAATGTCTTGTACATGAAACAGAGACTCCAACCTTTTGTGTTTTATGAATGTCTACACGTACTCCAACTCTAAACCCAACCTCAGTAACCTGTTGTGTTTTATTAATATTTATTACACCTACATTAACCCCAAACCCAGCCTACTAGAGGTGTAATCCCCCCACTTAGAGGTCTCTTGGTTGCTTCAATACATACACTTTGCTAAAAAGGTCTGGACTTTTTTTTCAGAGACCCCATAAAACTGCCTTTACAAGCATTGGTGGTTCAGTGGTAGAATTCTCGCCTGCCACGCGGGAGGCCCGGGTTCGATTCCCGGCCAATGCAACAGTACCTTTTGAAACTAAAACACTTTCGCCTACTAAACGAAACCTGTAAAGTGTCCCTGAAACCACATCAAAACTAGGCCTGCATAAACACTGGTGGTTCAGTGCTAGAATTCTTGCATGGGACAAGGTCTAGGCCAGGGATGTCAAACTCAATTCCTGGAGGGCCACAGCCCTGCACAGTTTAGTTCCAACCCTAATTAAACACACCTGATCAAACTAATTGAGTCCTTCAGGCTTGTTTGAAACCTACCAGTAAGTGTGTTGAAGCAGGGTTGGAACTAAACTGTGCAGGGCTGCGGCCCTCCAGGAATTGAGTTTGACATCCCTGGTCTAGGCCCATAATTTCACTTTCCTGAAAAGTTTTGGATTTTTTTTCAGAGACCCCATAAAACAGCCTCAAAAGCATTGGTGGTTCAGTGGTAGAATTCTCGCCTGCCACGCGGGAGGCCCGGGTTCGATTCCCGGCCAATGCAACAATTCCTTTTGAAACTAAAACAGTTTCGCCTACTAAACGAAACCTGTAAAGTGTCCCTGAAATCACATCAAAACTAGGCCTGCATAAACACTGGTGGTTCAGTGCTAGAATTCTTGCGTGGGACAAGGTCTAGGCCCAAAATGTCACTTTGCAGAAAAGTTTTGGATTTTTTTTAGAGTCCCCATAAAACAGCCTACAAAAGCATTGGTGGTTCAGTGGTAGAATTCTCACCTGCCACGCGGGAGGCCCGGGTTTGATACCCGGCCAATGCAACAGTGCCTTTTGAAACTAAAACAGTTTAAAACAGCGAGAATTCTACCACTGAACCACCAATGCTTTTGTAGGCTGTTTTATGGAGACTCTGAAAAAAAATCCAAAACTTTTCAGGAAAGTGACATCAAACTAGGCCTGCATAAACACTGGTGTTTCAGTGCTAGAATTCTTGCGTGGGACAAGGTCTAGGCCCATAATTTCACTTTCCTGAAAAGTTTTGGATTTTTTTTCAGAGACCCCAACAAACAGCCTACAAACGCATTGGTGGTTCAGTGGTAGAATTCTCGCCTGCCACGCGGGAGGCCCGGGTTCGATTCCCGGCCAATGCAACAATTGTTTTACCTTTATGTACACACTTGTCAAGTTACTGTGTTCACACATAAAACATGGGCCTTTGCAAGGACTGGTAGTTTGGTGGTAGAAGATTTTGAGGCTAAGATTGTAAAACATTCTTCAGACAAGCGACAAGTACATTTTTTAAATGCCCCTTGGGAAGCCCAGCTTAGATTCCTGGTCAACGCACAAAGAACTTTTTTTGTGCCAAAACTGCACACTTTCTATAACAGAGTTATGAAATTGTAGTAAAAAAAAAGACCAATAAACATTAGTGGTGCAATTTTCACTGGGTCTGTGTTAAATTTCCAGCCAATGAAAAATAAGGAACCAAGCGCAAGGAAACAAGGGTCCATCACCTCTCACAGAAATGTAAAGTATTTTTCTCTTCTACACTCCAGGGTTCCAGCACCAGATGGTCTTCCAGTTCATCCTCTTCATCCTCCTCTTCCTCCTCAAACACACTGATTTCCTCAATTGAAGTCTCTAGGCAGTAGCTGCTGCCCTGGCCCTCACTGTATTCGTAGATAGTAGGCAGGCTACTTCTCATCCCAAAGCGTCTGCGCAGGGCAACCAGCAATGGCTGGGGCACAGTAAAGATGTCCACATTGTTGCCCAAGTCCACCCAAGCCAAACAGGGAAACTTTTGAGGGTCCTTGACCACCTCTATCAGGTCTTTAAGAATAGCAACCGTCAGCCGATTACCATTGATGGCAAGTGTGGAGAGTTTCGGTAGCACTCCTAAGTATGGTAAAAGAAGCCGCAAACTCTCATCGTGCAATTCTGTGAAGCTGATGTCCACTGCTGTCACTGATGAACCGTTGTTCTGAAGGTAGTATGCCACCCGATGCAAATCACGGCCAGAGAGAGGGATACCAGACAGATCCACGGTATCATTTGCTAGTTTCTTTTTCAGCGTAGTCTTCAGACTGTGAAAGAAAAAAAAACAGCATTAGAATTTTACGTTTTATTATTATGATGCTTATAATGTATCATACATTTTGTTATCATAATACAATATCTTTATTGCATGTACAGAACACCTTTTGCACACTTTTGAAGATGTGTTTTGTAGAGAATAAAAGATCTTTCTGTGGGAGACCTGGGTTCAATTCCAGTCAATGCAAGAGCTTCCTTAAAGAGACACGAAACACCAAAACAAATGTTGACAGTCATATATGTGTCTCACGCTGCTAAAAACACTATTAGGACACACATATTTCACAAAAAAAGCAAAAATTGGTTGTTTTTGCGTTATTTCGAGCAAATTCGGTTTCCGGTTTGAAAATAATTTTTAAAATTGTCAAAGCCACGCGATCATTGTGTAAATTCCAGCGTGTATCCTGGTTGTCTGTACTGGCGGGTACGACATGACGTCTTTGAGTTTTCATCATTAATTCATGAGAAAGACTTGGTTCGAACCAATCAGCACATTCTATGAGGTGCAACTTCATTAATATGCATGATAGAGAGAGCTTCGAAGACCTAATACAGTGTTCAGACGGCAGAGAGACGCCATGTTGCCAACTGTAATTAAAACAAGTGGAAGAAGAAGAATTGTTCAGAGACATGGGTCGTCAGTGTTGCGTTTATAAAAGTGCTGCTATGAAGGTTTTGTTTCCATTTTCCTGTGATGAGAGCAAAGCTCGCGTGTGGACATGTGTGGATTACAGTGGTCTGCTAACATGCGTCAAAAATATGTTCGTAAGAATAGGAAACATTTTTTACCAGAGAGCTTTTCGCATCTGTAAATGGTGAAATTTGGATTTGCTGCTCGTCTTCTTTTAAAAAAAGACGCAGTTCCAGTTCGCATTGATTGTCCTGTCTTTACAGATTTGGTAAGTGTGATCAGTGTTCTTTGTTTATGTTTATTCAGATGGCAAAGTTAGTATCGTCAGCAGTACTCTTTCAGTTTTTAAAGACATACCTTAGTCAAAATGATTTGGTTACTAAGTAACATCACTACAATATTATAGACTGTAAGATCTGCTGTAAATGCTGCTCTCTTAATGTAAACACCTTATTCAAACTATTACCGTCGTGTATGATTTTCGTCGCATTTTGTGACAGGACAGTCTATACGCACACAGCTGTTTTACGCTATTCTCTGCACCTACCGAGTCTCTGCGTCTACAGAGAAATGCGGAGAGTTTTTTCCTCCCATACGGCGTGCAGTATCAAAAACTACACTCTTGCAGCAGTTCCTTGCATCCAATATCTTGTCACAGGGGGCATACATGAAATGTTCCTGAATGAAAGTGCCAAACTGCAGTTAAAGTCGACAAATTAGAAACACCCGAGATTACATGAAACTCCGGAGGAAATGTGGATAGCGCGGCAATGATGTTAATCGAATTATGTGCTATAACATGCAAAACGGGATCATGAAAGGGACATTCAGAAAGCAACTCATGTTCCTTTTCCTGATTTCCCAAGCTCCCCTCACCTCCTCACTATTATCATTAATATTATTACTTCTACTTTTATTACCATTATTATTATTACTGTTCTGACTTGTCCTCCTGTTATCTCCTCATTATCATTATTTTAAGTATTTCTACCAGTCATTTTTCAGGTTGCTGTCATTGTTGTCATAGTAGTAGTAGTAGTGATTGTAGTTGTGGTTGTTGAAGTAGTATTTGTTGTAGTATCAGTAGTAGTAGACGTCATTTGTGTAGTAGTATCAGAATTAGTAGATGTTGTTGTTGTAGTAGTAGTAGTAGTCGTCATTGGTTGTAGATGGTTGACACAATCTACATTTGACACAATCTACATTGTATAAGCGCTATACAAATAAAGATGAATTGAATTGAATTGAATTGGTGTAGTAGTATCAGAATTAGTAGATGTTGTTGTTGTAGTAGTAGTAGTAGTCGTCGTCGTTGGTGTAGTAGTATCAGAATTAGTAGATGTTGTTGTTGTAGTAGTAGTAGTAGTCGTCATTGGTTGTAGATGGTTGACACAATCTACATTTGACACAATCTACATTGTATAAGCGCTATACAAATAAAGATGAATTAAATTGAATTGAATTGGTGTAGTAGTATCAGAATTATTAGATGTTGTAGTAGTGGTAGTATTCGTCGTTGGTGTAGTAGTATCAGAATTAGGAGATGTTGTAGTAGCAGTCGTTGTTGTAGTAGTATCTGTGGTAGTGTTGCTAGATGTTGTTGTAGTAGTATCAGTAGTAGTAGTCATTGTTGTAGTAGTATCAGTAGTAGTAGTCATTGTTGTAAAGGTATCAGTAGTAGTAGACATCGTAGTTGTAGTAGTCGTTGTTGGGGCTGTAGTAGCAGCATTAGTAATTCTCTGTAGCAGTAGTAGTTGGAGTAGTATTTTTAATTAGGGGCTAAGCAGCAACGCTACTGAACTGAAACACTGAAAACTGAACTGACACTGTTTCAATTTACTATAATCTTCTATGTGAAGCTGCTTTGACACAATCTACATTGTAAAAGGGCTATAGAAATAAAGATGAATTGAATATTGCTTCCGTTAGCATTCCTATTCTTCTTTCGCTTCTTCTTCCGCCGGATTTGAACGGCAGCCCATATAACCATACGTGGGAAAGTTGTATAATTTGGCACAATGATAGAGGGCAGTGTCAACATGAACCACAGCAAACCTGAAGTCTCTAACTCAAGCTCTCTAGTGCCACCACTTGTCCAAAGTTTTACTTATGTTTATCGTTATAACTTTTGAACCGAATGGGCTATGGTCAAAATTTTTCTTGGCTCAAGATGATTCAAACGTACCCTATGACGTCATTTTCCGTCATGAAAATTTTTTCGCTATATTTTGAATTTTGAGTTTGATCAAACTCGTCCCAGGCCGTTTATCCGATTTTCACCAAAATTTAATCACATGATCTACAGACCATGCTGACCAAAAGTTATGGAATTCAAGTTGATTCGACCAACCGTTTTTGTTTAACTTGCAAACAAATCTAACGTAGAGCTTGCGAAAATCACCTTGAAGCGGTATCTCCCTAACGCATTGACGTATTCACACCAAACTTGGTGTGTGTTATGACAACCATGGTCTGAGGTTATCTGCAGCGTTTCAGAGCCCTGCCCCCTAGTGGTCCGGAAATACAGAAAATAGCTTTTTTTTGCTTATATCTTCTCAGCCCTTCGTCCAAAGCTCATAAAACTGGTCTCTTCACATCCGACAGAGCATGCCGAGTGGAATAATGTCCGATTTTCCTAGGTCAGCCATTTTATATATTTGTATATATATTTGTATATATGTGTGTGTATATATACGTATATATGTATATATTGTAGGGTCCAACCAGTTAGTCCAACGACGGTATCTACTGGTGGATGAAGGTTTATTGCCTGTTCGGTCTTTTCAGTGCACAATGTTGATTTACTTTAACTTTAACTCATATCTGACTCCAATTTGAGTATGAGGTGGTTTAGAATATTAATATATTCCTTCTCGTTTTATCTGACTCCAATTATAAAACATTGATAAGATTATTTTGTTTCTTTTAATATTACTTTAGATTATGATTAAATATTCTCTTTGACTTGTTATTGTATATTATTCTCGTTCATTCGGATTCCTATAACATCCCGAGTCTTGTACCGGCCGAGTATACAATCTCTTAAACACAAACTTGTTAGTCTTGGTCATTAAACAGAGTCGATTAACCACTATTCTAAAAGGCAGAACCCTACTTACTCAGATTAGAATATTTGTTGTGTGGTCCCCATAGAGCTGCTATCTACTAAATCAAAACAAAACTATTTAATCATACTATAATCATTACTATAGAATTGGGCTGACCAATTTACTTAAATTATTAATAACTTTGAATAATCACCATATGATTTAAATAGTATTATAAGCTTGTAGATGAAGGCCTACCCACATTTAGATTGGTCTCAACAATCCTTTGTTGTTCTAAATAGAAAACCCATTATTAGCCTTTTACAGTCTAAGTATACTTGAATTAATACCAATGTGTTAGTCGGAGCTCTAAGATCATCGTATAGCGTGCCACGCTGCTCCGTCTATCGTGTCTTAGTCCGTTACTAACCTATACAAGGGTTTGCGGTGTTATGGACTTAACGTAATCTATTAGAGATAATAACATGAGATCTGTTTGAATTATTCAAAACATAACAATTTATTAGTCAGGTAACTGTGTATTAAGCCAATTCATTCAGTCAATTCATAAACAATCAATACAAGACATCAAATTATCAAAGATAAATCCAAGATCAAAAGCTGCATACCTGACTTCAAAATATACATAGTATGGAGCATGAGAGCTCCACGCTACGGGCTAATCTGGGTACAGAATCGCGTCGAACATTTAGAAACTTCTCCTTAAGTAGTCAAACCAAGAATCTCCTCAAGGATGGGTGTTTGTCGAATAACAAAAGGCATTTACATTTAGTGGCATGTTAGAAGAGTTTTTGCCTATAGGGAACAAATGGTCATTTGAATAAAGGCCCCCTAGGTAAAGGCACACCCTTAGCAGTGGTTCAAAAGATACCTGAAGTTATATATCTATTATTTTGATTATGTCTATTTTTGAGGGAATGAGACCATTGTACCAGTCACTCTGAGACATTTCAAATGATATCAGACATGATAGATAAAGTCACTTGGATTGATTTAGAGCATTCATACTTTGAAATGACCATTCTGTGTGAGTATGTATGAAGAGAGGGTGAGTGAGGAGAGGGGGTTGCTTCAAATGTAAATGAAGGAGAGGAGCACCTGGTGGGTTGTGGAGCCGATTGTCTCTGTGTTTCCAGCTCATATTTGAATTGTCAAAGACATCAAAGTATTCATGGTATCTCAAGTCTTACAATATATATATATATATATATTATAGGTGGACATAGATTAATTTTTTTAATCTATATTAATCTAGATTAAAATGGCTTATTTGAATTCTGCCGAAGGCATTCAGAATATGCGTGCCACCCAAGTAATAAGTCTTTGAGAACGGGTTTCTCAAGCCAGGTGACGCATTAGACAGGGGCTCATCTCCTGTTTCCAAAATGCATCACAAACTGCTTGAGAAACTGTTCTACTATGATAATTGGTGATGAAAATAAATGATGTTCAATAAGATGTACTTGTGTTTACTGACTATTTATTCAGTTAATCATGAACGTTGAACTGTAGGTCTACATAAGCTCCAAACAGCGATTTCATACTTGCTTTTGATGTACGTACATACAGAAAATGCTGCTTTGCAAAGGCAAGTTCGCAGAGCCCTGACGGTGTCAAACACTGAGTATGTTTACATGGGCAACAAAACTTGAATACAATTTTAATATACTCTGATTGAGAGTCTACCATGTAAACAGCGATTTTTGATTAATTAATGCGACTAAAGTCATAACTGAACTAAACAGAAATGGAATTGAGATGTGGAGTATGCAGATATTAGTGGCAATACTGACAAACTATTCCCGTCATGTAGGACTTTTTACCATATTTTCCGACAAGATCCACACAGGCAGCTGTCAGTAAAGGCACACACAGATGCACACACACAAACACACACACACACACACACACACACACACATCGCGAAATGCGAAAGTTTTTTTTCTTCTCATTTGGCGTGCGTTATTAAATTCCATAACACTCTCACCTGTCCTTACTCATTTATTTGCGTCTAATACCCCAGTTTGTCACGAAGGCATGAATTAAATGTTTGTGAGTTAAAGTGAAACTGCTCAACTGCAGTTAGAGTCAGGTATCCTGCTGATTTGATTTAGAAGGGCACTTCTTTCCCAAACGGCTCACCAGTCAGGTATACATCCGCGCTAAACTATCAAGGTGAAAGTCATCATAGCTTGCGTAGAAAAGACCCAGCTCTCACCCAACTTTGAGAATAGATTAACAGCTATATTTTTTTTATCGCGCGATAAGAGTCACGCGTTAACGCAGCACGTTAATGCCGATAACGGCCCACCACTAATATATATATATATATATATATATATATATATATATATATATATATATATATATATATATATATATATATATATATATATATATATATATATATATTTTTTTTTTTTTACTCTGCCCTTCCACCTAATTACCTTTACATGCACACACACTCACACATACACGTGCATCTGCCAGTATCTGACTGTATTGCTGTTGTTGTTTTTTGTTTTTTCATGTTTTTGTTGTTGTTTTGTTTTGCTTGTCTGTAATCCCATTTTGTATACTCTAATAAAAAAGAAAGCAACTCATGTAAACAAAATAATCAAATTATTGTCTTATGCAGATTAAGGCAAATAATTAAATTACTGATGTCCATGTAAACGTAGTCACTGTCTATCTCCCCTGCGTCTGTGTTTGTGTTGCCTCTGTGAAAATCAGCGCGTGCACGTACTGAAACTCCCATTTTCACGTAAACCCTTCCCTCTTGCCACTCGACACTCCCACCTAAACAAAGCTGGACTCACCCACTTTCCCGACTTTTTTCAAACTAGAGGTGTGAAAACACCCTGCTGAGACAGGGGGGTTTCATGGCGCTTTAAGAATATTCAAGTTACTCAGTATAAACTTCAGTAACAATGCTGAAATGCTTAAATGTGCATGTTTTCTTTGATGCTGGGGTAATTCCTCATTATGCATTATACAGCAAAGCCAGCTCCAGGAAAGAGTTCAATGCAGCACAAGTACTTTAGGCCCCTTCAATATAGTTAAAAAAGCAGAAACACACATACACAGTACTAACATTTATTACAGAGAATGAAATATGGGACATCATTTTATGGTTGACTTAATCCCCATAAAGCATATTAGTCATTCAAACAAAAGTCATTCAGCTCATAATCAATGTGACTTAACCAAACAGTTTGTTTACTAAGATAAGGGTCATAAAACGGCAGGCAGTTTCAATTAAACTCTGCCAACTTGTTGATGACCAATGCTGTCTTTAATGCGCAGTGACTGTGCGCAGCGCCTGCATTTCCCCCCTGTCACTGCACATTACCCATCAGCACGTCCTCCGCATATCCATATATGCAAAGCCTGAGCAACAACACAGGCCCTTTAGTTGAAATCTTAATGCACACTATCAAGTCATACACAAGGCTGTGGGTTTTGGATTAGAGACTCACAAATAGGGAAAAGAAATATGGAAATTTAATGTATGGATAGGGTTCAATGAGTCATTGTTCTTGCCCAGAGCAGTCATGCTGTCAGAGGAAATGAGTGCATGCACCAAAAAAACTGAAAAATGTGGCAACTCAGGCTGATGGAGATGTTTGGCTTTTTCTGGGTAATGCTATACAGATGAACTAGTGGATGTTACAGGAGCCAGGGGGCATCAGCTTAAATGAGCAGGGCTATTGATCTCTGAAATGAAGTGTAATTCAGCTTGTCTTCCACATATACATGGAAGCCTGACCAATTCTTCACATTACATTGCCATGAAGTATTCTAAAGGGGTGGGTAATAATATAAATTCCAATGCATGAGCAATGGCTAACCACGCTTTAAATTAGAGAGCTGACAACTGAACAGCAATGCAGCTCCCTCCTTCAATCACCCTGCAGCATCCACTCCTCTGCAGTGGGGAAAGTCCATCTGCTTCTCCCCTGCCTGGCATGATAGCATTACATTCAGAGGGGCTTTTGCTGTGACTGCAGGATTTGGACTTCCTACGCCATGCGCTCTATTGTTCTGAGTTTGGGCTTGTCTGATTGGATTATGGGCTTTCCTACAGGGGCTGCCTGGCATGCCGCTAGCACTTTTCTGCGTAGGAGCCAGAGGTCCAGCCAAACAAAACGCATGGATCAGCCTTTTTTTTCAAAAACAACACTATGTGTTGGAGACATAGTCGTGAGGAAGGGTGCTGAGAGCTCCTGGAGTTGGTGGGATGGGGGTGGAATGGATGGGGTAGGTTTTTGGCTGCAATCTAAAACTCTTTTCCCATCTGCAATGTAACATGGTAGAGCTAATCAGCTTAGATTTGAGATAAAACCCTTTATCTCAGGGACATTGTTAAAATTGTCACCTGACATATTTGATAATGAGAACTATTTTAGACTCATTTAATTAATGTAGCAGGACTATACATAAAAGATTCACCAAAGCATTTAAGAAATTCCAGGATTGGTCTGGAATTTTTTTTACAGACCTCAAAATGACAGGCTGTAAAAGCATTGGTGGTTCAGTGGTAGAATTCTCGCCTGCCACGCGGGAGGCCCGGGTTCGATTCCCGGCCAATGCATGTATGTTTTGATGCCCAATATTTCACACTTCAAAGAAAAAGTCAGAGACCCCATAAAACAGCCTGAAAAACAATAGTGGTTCAGTTGTAGAATGTTCGCCTGAGGCCTGGGTTCAATTCCTGGCCAATGTTCCTAAAAAAAGGACTGAATAATTCCCCAGAGACCCACACAGGAACCCAAGGTTCAATTTCTGGCTAATGTAAGTATGTTTTGAGGCCCAGAATTTCACACTTTCCCAAAAGTTCCTGAATTTTTTTTCAGAAATCCCCCCCCCAAAAAAGAGAAAAAGCATCGGTGGTTTAGTTGTAGAATTCTCGCCTGCCACAGGGGAGTCCTGGGTTTGATTCCTGGCCAATGTTCCTAAAAAAGGACTGAATAATTCCCCAGAGAGCCACACAGGAACCCAAGGTTCAATTTCTGCCCAATGCAAGTATGTTTTGAGGACCAAAATTTTACACTCTCCCAAAAGTTACTGAGTTTTTTTTTTTTCAGAAACCCCAAAAAACTGCACATATAAGCATTGGTGGTTCAGAGGTAGAATTCTCGCCTGCCACGCGGGAGGCCCGGGTTCGATTCCCGGCCAATGCAAGTGTGTTTTGAAGCCCAGAATTTCACACTTTACAGAAAAAGTCAGATTTTTTTCAGAGACCCCATAAAGCATCCTGAAAAACAATAGTGGTTCAGTTGTAGAATGTTCACCTGCCATGCCTGAGGCCCAGGTTCAATTCCTGGCCAATGTTCCTAAAAAAGGACTGAATAATTCCCCAGAGACCCACACAGGAACCCAAGGTTCAATTTCTGGCCAATGCAAGTATGTTTTGAGGCCCAGAATTTCACACTTTCCCAAAAGTTCCTGAATTTTTTTTTTCAGAGATCCCAAAAAGAAAGAGAAAAAGCATTGGTGGTTCAGTTGTAGAATTCTCGCCTGCCACAGGGGAGTCCTGGGTTCGATTCCTGGCCAATGTTCCTAAAAAAGGACTGAATAATTCCCCAGCGAGCCACACAGGAACCCAAGGTTCAATTTCTGCCCAATGTAAGTATGTTTTGAGGACCAAAATTTTACACTCTCCCAAAAGTTACTGAGTTTTTTTTCAGAAACCCCAAAAAACAGCATGAATAAGCATTGGTGGTTCAGTGGTAGAATTCTCGCCTGCCACGCGGGAGGCCCGGGTTCGATTCCCGGCCAATGCAAGTGTGTTTTGAAGCCCAGAATTTCACACTTTACAGAAAAAGTCAGATTTTTTTCAGAGACCCCATAAAACAGCCTGAAAAACAATAGTGGTTCAGTTGTAGAATGTTCACCTGCCATGCCTGAGGCCTGAGTTCGATTCCTGGCCAATGTTCCTAAAAAATAGGACTGAAAAACTCCCCAGAGACTAACACAGAACCCCAAGGTTTAATTTCTGGCCAATGTAATATGTTTTGAGTCCCAGAATTTCACACTTTTCCAAAAGTTCCTGAATTTTTTTTCAGAGACTCCAAAAACAGCATGAAAAAGCATTGACCAAAGAGCAAGACCAAATATTCCACATTTTCCAGAACAAACCAGCCAATGCAAGAGATTTGTACACAAAAATTTGACACTTTGCAGAACAGGCCAGTGAAATTAAGAGAACATAAACAGCTAAATACACAAATAAATAAATAAACACGTGAAATCACATTCATTTTTAGGGTCGTATGAAAGGTCAGTAAACAAAACTCAATGCATTGATTGCATTCACTGTGGAACAATATAGAATCCATGATGGAACTGAGCGACCTGCTTAATGAGAGATCTACTGGCTCTAATTGCCTTCGTACATCCACTTTGGCCTTTGGGATATTGACATGTTTTCACCAAGAGCTTACATGACCTATCAAACGCAACCTCAAAAACAGAAAAGAGCTCACATGGCCTATCAAGTGCAAGACTACAATGAAACAAGCATAAAAATCCCAAATATTAACCACATGCATAAATACTGGCTGTGAAAACGTCCCAAAGAATTCAAACAAAAGTCAAAAGCATTGCGCAGCCATTACAAAGACATAATAGTCCTCAATCAGGGTTACAAATTGACAACTTTACATTCATTATAACATCTATTGCTAAAGATGTACATTGCACCATTGTAAAACCTGTTTACTAAGAAACCTGGAAGTCAGTTTCACACACTAACTTGTGGGTAAAACCCATTCAAAAACCTGTCAGAGCAGATCTCACAGCATAACTCTGAAAATAACATTGTCAAAACTCTCTTCAAATGATTTCTCTAGTGAGCAGTGATGCCGTGGCAGCTTGGAAGGCCCATTTGCATTAATACAGCCCCATACTGACACTCTGACATGTGCTGTATATAAACTGATGTCTCCGAGACTTTATTTAGATTTAAAGGTGATGTGACGTGCCTCTGCCAAGCGGACAGTCACCATTTTTGGATTTTTTCTTCTCTCTATGGTCTGTGAATCTCTCCAGAGATCATGTCTGTGGTCCTTCTGTGAGCTTTCTGCAGCTGGTAATCAGATTTTCACAGACATCTTAAATGTGATCCGCACAGAACTATGACTTTCCAGTTGGCTAATCCCATTTCAGTACTGGTGAGATATTCCAGGCTATATACAGTTAAAGTCAGAATTATTAGCCCCCCCTGTAAGATTTTTTCAACGCATTTATAAACATAATAGTTTTAATAACTCATTTCTAATAACTGATTTATTTTATCTTTGACGTCGTGTGTCTGCTGGGTAGATTTTAATTCTATAATACTGGACTTATTTTTGGTTTGAACTTTGAGAGTGTTTAAACAAGAGCGAAAGGTGTGAAAATGTTAATGCCTGTCTGAGAAAAGTGTATAAAGTGTGTAGTGAGGGGATTTACAGCCTTAAAACATCCATAATAATTGTAAATAATAAAGCTGACTACTTTGCGGATTTCGACTATCGCAGGTTATTTTTAGAATGCAACTCGATTAATAAGAGACCACTGCACTAGTATTCAGCTCAACGTGACATTTAATTAGGTTTATTAGGCAATAATTAGGCAAGTCACTGTATAATGATGGTTTGTTCTGTAGACAATCCAAAACAAATATTGCTTAAGGGGGCTAATAATATTCACCTTAAAATGGTTTAATAAAATTAAAAATTGCTTTTATTCTAGCCGAAATAAAACAAATAAGACTTTTTCCAGAGGAAAAAATATTATAGGAAATACTGTGAAAAAAATCCTGAATATGTTAAACATATTTGGGGAAATATGTGAAAAAGAAAAATTCACACAAGGGCGATTAATTCTGACTTCAACTCAGTCAGTCAGTCTTTATTCATTTCCCGAAGGCAATTTGGTTGCAGCATACAAGCATGTTACACATAATACACAAAAGCACATTGTACAATACAATTCTACCCTAAATTTAAAAACTTTACAGCTGAGGGGATGAATGAAAGTTTAACCGATTTGTTTTACTAATAGGAGTTCTATATCGAATAGCAGAAGGTAGAAGATAAAACTTTTGATGCATGGGATGGGAATCATCTGACAGAATACTCTGCATATTCTGTATACTCAGAATATTCTGCATATATAATATGGTTTTTTTTTTATTGGCACATGTTTTTTTAGATTTATATTGCTCTACTTTTTATAAATATTGCAAAAAAAGTAATTTTCATACAATTATATTTACTTTTAGACAACACAAAACTAACACTTTAATGTCAGAAGAGTTATTAGAGCAATATTAAACCATCAATAGTTTTTTTTTTATCTTCTAACCTTTTATTAGTTTAAATAAAGAGCTAGTGAATCATACAAGAACTGCCCCTTTCCTTTAAAGGGTCACGAAACACCAAAACACATTTTTTGAGATGTTGACAGTCACATAAATGTGTCCCACACTGCTAAAAAAAAACTATTAGGACACATATATTTCACAAAAAACTGATAATTGGTTGTTTTTGCGTTATTTCGAGCAAATTCATTCTTCTGGTTTGAAACGAAATTTGACTTGACGTCTTTGAGCTTTCAGCATTCGAAAGACTTTGTTCAAACCAATCAGCGCACTCTATTGTGTATGAGGTGCAACTTCATTAATATGCATGATAGCTCCGAAGAGCTGTGTTGCCAAAACAAGTGGAAGAATAAGAATTGTTCTGAGACATGGCTCGTCAGTGTTTCGTTTATAAATGTGCTGCAACGAAGGTTTTGTTTCTATTTCTCGCTATGAGAGCGCAGCTGGACTCGTGTGTGGATTACAGTGCACGCGACAGAAATACATTTGTAAGGAACATTTTTACCCGAGAGCTTTTCGCATCTGAAAATGATGAAATCCAGATTTGCCGCTTGTATTCTTTAAAAACAAGAGGTGGCTCCAGTTCGCGTTGATTCTCCTACAGATTTGGTAAGTGTGTGATCAGTGTTCTTTGTTTATATTTATTCAGAGGCAAAGTTAGTTTGTATCGTCAGCAGTGCTCTTTCAGTTTCAGACATACCTTAGTCAAAATGATTTAGTTAATAAGTTTACGGTATGTTAATATCACTACAATATTATAGACTGAAAGATCCGCTGTAAATGCTGCTCTCCGAGTGTAAACATGTAAACACCGCAATCAAACTATTCCCGCCGTGTAGGATTTTCGCCGCATTTTGTGACAGGATAGTCTATACACACACGGCTTTCTGACGCTACCTACCGAGTGCATCTAAGTTACAGAGAAATGCAGAGGTTTTTTCCTCCTCCATTCGGTGTATTAAAACAAACATTGCATTAAAACTACACACTTCCAGCAGTTCCTCGCATCCTATATCTCGTTCGTCACGGAAGGGCATGAATGATACGTTCCTGAATGAAAGTGAAAGTCCCAAACTGCAGTTAAAGTCGACAAATTAATAATTTAGCAAATGATTTGATTACTGATGTCCATGTAAACACAGTCACTCTCTTTCTCCCCTGCGTCTATCAAACGAAAACTCCCATTTTTATGCAAACCCTTCCCTCTTTCCTTCCCCCAACACTCCCACCTAAAGTAAGCTGGACTTACCTACTTTCCTGACTTTTTTCAAACTAGAGGTGTGAAATCACACTTCTGAGGTAGGGGGGTTTTGTGGCCTTTTATGGCTCGTTTCCACTGACTGGTACAGTAGGGTACGGTTCGGGTCGGTACGGGTCACCTTTATCAGGCTTGCGTTTCCACTGCTAAAAGGGTAACAAAGGTACTCTATTGGTTGGCGTGGTGTACGACAGAAAGTTTCAGTCAACGCATTTTCGCTTGAGAAAATGTCTAAAGTAAAGCTATACGGGTCGCTCACATATAATATGAGAAGCACTTCTCACAACACAGATGCTTTATACACATAAATACTTCTGTATAAATGTTTATTACCAACTTTTCTATGAACATGAGTTGATTATAACTGCACATTAATGACAGTGCGAAATAGCCCACTGTAACGTCTGTAATTATATGAAATAAATAAATAAATCCAACATATATGAACACATACAGACCCTTACAGTCTCCGATATGCTACCAATTACAGAAAAACTCACAGCAAAAAAATCAGTGTACATTTAACTCAATTTGAGTTTAACTTAACACTCCTTGGGTGTACCTATGACTCCCTCCATTTTGGAGTTAAAATAACACTTTCTAAAGTGTGATATTTGTACATTTTCAGAGAGTTCATTTCAACACAGCAAGAGCTTATTCTTACATCGAACTGGAGTGTGTGTTACCCTTCAAAGTGTTAATATATTACCTTTTTTCCTATATCATCAATTGTTGTGTGTAACAGATAACAGTGATCAAATATGTTGAAAATAGTTTTAATTTATTAAATGTTCATTAATCTTTTCAGAAATAATTTCAATACATTCATTTTAAAATCCAAAGAGTTGTTTGTCTTTGCCTTAAAGAACCGGTTCGAGTAAAAAAACTGGATTTCTATCACTAGTGATAAATACACTGCATATTGGGTTAAAAGTTTAACACTGGAAAAAAAACGTACGCTCTTTCACACTCGTGGATTAAAATGTACTTCGGTTTTAATATTGAACAACACCCAAAAAAATCACACTGTATATTTAACACTGGAATTTTTGCTGTGCAGCATACATTTAGTCCTTATTTAGGTTCAAAACAACACGAAAAAGCCCAGTCAGAGCAAACCTCTCATGATTAAATGTGTCTTTAATCTTCAGCAGCACGTGTAGCCTCTTGTTAGAGAGTAATTCCATCATTCAGAGTTCATAATAGTCCAAAAGGTGATGATAATAGTTAAACATGGCAGTTTGTTCACGTTTGCTGAAAAAATAATGTGCTCCTTTTTTCCGGCTTCTCCTTTGTTTTTTGGCACGTCACTCTCGCATTTGTCAGTTTCTGACAGGATCAGGTTTCAAAAGCACATCATTAATCAAACGCATGTTATTATCATCAGCTCAAGAAGTTTGCTATTTAAAATGTAGACGCGCGGCCAGCGCAAACAAGAAAGAGAAACCGCTCGTGCTTCAAACTGGCTCGTAAAAAACTACGGGGTACAGGGTAAAATCTGCTCTTCTTTTTGGCTTTGTGGCTGTTCATCAAGACGACGACAAGGTTCGTTTGATATATATAATT
Organism: Danio kyathit; assembly: GCA_903798195.1. Lineage (NCBI taxonomy): Eukaryota > Metazoa > Chordata > Actinopteri > Cypriniformes > Danionidae > Danio > Danio kyathit. The sequence continues at coordinate 48,807,721 of LR812528.1, read as the reverse complement.
AGTAATTACGCCGTAATCTCTCTCGGCTGTGTATTAAAAACATGGCGGCTTCTTTGTTTTCATTCTGGCTTGATGCGTGAGCGAATGACGTATCTCTGTAAACCAATAGCGTTCAGCTGCGCGTCTAGCTCCGCCTTTTGGTACCCTTTCTCGTCTTTGCTACCCTTTTGAAAGGGTGCCGAAAAAGTGGTACGGTACGGTTCGGTACGCCTTTTGACAGTGGAAACGACCATAAAAGCATACCCAACCAAACCGTACCGTACCACTCAGTGGAAACGGGCCATTAAACTTCACTGCGTGCAGATTCCCCAGTCTGGAAGCACACCAGTTGAACTGATGACTGAATTTAAGGCAGTTCTGACGCACAAACACTGAGAAATGATTCATATTCTCAGTGTGAACAGACCCGTGGCCTTTAGTTTCTGCTTCAGTCACAGTATATCTGAGGACATCCAGAGATTCTCCAAAACATAAGAGGTCATTCAAGGCTGATCTGCCACTGTGTGTGTGTGTGTGTGTGGCACATGAGCTGATGCCAGCCTAGTCTAATGATTCGTCAGAAGCCAGTGTGAGTGTCAGACTGAAGCGGTGCCAGTCCTCAGAGCAGATAATCCTGCTCCACACACACAGGGAGAGGCAGAAAGGGAGAGACAGAGGCCTTGTTTACACGAATACGTTTTAGTTTTAAAGCATTTTAGAACGAAAACGATCCACGTCCACACTGTTTCATCTAGCGTTTCTGAAATGCTCTCCATCCACACTATACTGCTGTAAACGCACATCACGGGACCACACACACACTCTAGCATGCGCTGCAGCATATGCAGAGGTCTGAGCTCCAGGCAGTCAGCTCCTCCCCAGGTGAGAGCTGTGCACATCGGACAGGTCACCAAGGATCTCCCGCTGGATCTCATCTCACTATAGTTGTTAAATGTGTCTCTAACGACTCTTTGTTCTTTTGAATCTATTACTTATTCTCAGGTAACATGTTTTTCTTAGCGCAAAGATAAGTTAGTACATTAATTAATGTAACCACGTACACTGATTCTGCACATCTGACTGATTGCTTGCCTTTATTTCCTATATTGTATAAACTTATTGTACGTTACACTTTTATAATAGCCATTATTGATAATTAAAACTGATATTCAGCAAAAGAGAGAGTGTGTTTCATATTTTCCAATAAAAATTAAAGGAGGCAGTAATGTTATAGGCTCCGTTTTGTTATACAGGGAGTGCAGAATTATTAGGCAAGTTGTATTTTTGAGGATTAATTTTATTATTGAACAACAACCATGTTCTCAATGAACCCAAAAACCTCATTATATCAAAGCTGAATATTTTTGGAAGTAGTTTTTAGTTTGTTTTTAGTTTGAGCTATTTTAGGAGGATATCTGTGTGTGCAGGTGACTATTACTGTGCAGAATTATTAGGCAACTTAACAAAAAACAAATATATACCCATTTCAATGATTTACTTTCACCAGTGAAACCAATATAACATCTCAACATTCACAAATATACATTTCTGATATTCAAAAACAAAACAAAAACAAATCAGTGACCAATATAGCCACCTTTCTTTGCAAGGACACTCAAAAGCCTGCCATCCATGGATTCTGTCAGTGTTTTGATCTGTTCACCATCAACATTGCGTGCAGCAGCAACCACAGCCTCCCAGACACTGTTCAGAGAGGTGTACTGTTTTCCCTCCTTGTAAATCTCACATTTGATGATGGACCACAGGTTCTCTATGGGGTTCAGATCAGGTGAACAAGGAGGCCATGTCAATTGTTTTTCTTCTTTTAGACCCTTTCTTGTCAGCCATGCTGTGGAGTACTTGGACGCGTGTGATGGAGCATTGTCCTGCATGAAAATCATGTTTTTCTTGAAGGATGCAGACTTCTTCCTGTACCACTGCTTGAAGAAGGTGTCTTCCAGAAACTGGCAGTAGGACTGGGAGTTGAGCTTGACTCCATCCTCGACCCGAAAAGGCCCCACAAGCTCATCTTTGATGATGCCAGCCCAAACCAGTACTCCACCCTCACCTTGCTGGTGTCTTGAGTCTGACTGGAGCTCTCTGCCCTTTACCGATCCAGCCACGGGCTCATCAAGACTCACTCTCATTTCATCAGTCCATAAAACCTTAGAAAAATCAGTCTTGAGATATTTCTTGGCCCAGTTTTGACGTTTCAGCTTGTGTGTCTTGTTCAGTGGTGGTCGTTTTTCAGCCTTTCTTACCTTGGCCATGTCTCTGAGTATTGCACACCTTGTGCTTTTGGGCACTCCAGTGATGTTGCAGCTCTGAAATATGGCAAAACTGGTGGCAAGTGGCATCTTGGCAGCTGCACGCTTGACTTTTCTCAGTTCATGGGCAGTTATTTTGCGCCTTGGTTTTTGGTTTGGGTTTTCCACACGCTTCTTGCGACCCTGTTGACTATTTTGAATGAAACGCTTGATTGTTCGATGATCACGCTTCAGAAGCTTGGCAATTTTAGAGTGCTGCATCCCTCTGCAAGATATCTCACTATTTTTGACTTTTCGGAGCCTGTCAAGTCCTTCTTTTGACCCATTTTGACAAAGGAAAGGAAGTTGCCTAATAATTATGCACACCTGATATAGGGTGTTGATGTCATTAGACCACACCCCTTCTCATTACAGAGATGCACATCACCTAATATGCTTAATTGGTAGTAGGCTTTCGAGCCTATACAGCTTGGAGTAAGACAACATGCATAAAGAGGATGATGTGGTCAAAATACTGATTTGCCTAATAATTCTGCACTGCCTGAAATATGCATAAAGTGATGATGACGGTCATATAAATATGTAGCTACACAACGCCTTAACATTTTTGGTGTCTGACATTGTGATTGTAAATGCGAATGACGTTAAAGTACACTGTTCCCTTTGAAGATTTACCCGACGTGTCCTCTGGAGTTTGTTTTTCATATCAAACTTGCGAAGTCTGAACTCAAAGAAAGGATGCAGGACTAAACTTTGTGCACTTAATATTGAGGGAAAAGCTCCAATCAGCAGGCGAATGTCTGCAGCCCCACATCCATTTTTAGAAGTCTCCATTTTCCCCCATCCACACTAAGACGGAGCAGCAGCGTTTTAAAATGAAAATGGCCTCTTCAGCGTTCCCAAAACGCTTCGTTTTCAGGGCTCGAAAACTCCGTGGTAGTGAGGACGAAAGGTGTAACCGTAGCAAAATGTATGCATTTTAAAATGAAAACATATTAGTGTAAACGAGGCCAGAGAGACAGAGAGAGGGAGATACACATGCACACACAGACATGCATTATGGGGACTGCCCATAGCTGTAATGATGTTTATATTGTGCAGACTGTATATTCTGTCTTCTTCCTCACAGTGCTCACAGATATAAAAATCTGCAATTTGACATTTTCAAAATACTTCACTCTGTGTGATGTTCGAGTTGTTTTCCTAATGGAAACTAAAAAATGTTTACAACAAGGTCAAAAATGACTGCGAATGGTTTCCTTGTGGAGAATGTAGTGTAGTGTTGGTCCTGTGTAGTGAATATCAGGACTACACACTGTGGGAATATTCATTCATTTTCTTTTCGGCTTAGTCCCTCTATTAATCAGGGATTGCCACAACGGAATGAACCGCCAACTTATCCAGCATATGTTAATACGCAGCGGATGCCCTTCCAGCTGCAACACAGTACTGGGAGACACCCATACACTCTTACATTCACACACATACACTACGAACATTTTAGCTTATTCAATTCACCTGGACCACATGTTTTTGGACTGTGGGGGAAACCGGACCACCCGGAGGAAACATACGGCAACATGGGGAGAACATGCAAACTCCACACAGAAATGCTACTGACCCAGCCGGGGCTCAAACCAGCGACCTTTTTGCTGTGAGACAACAGCGCTACACACTGCACCACCGTGACACCCCGCTGTGGGAATATACATTTATATAATCTAGTTTCAATTTAACAATGATACACATAACTGAAAAGAATTGCCATTTCATTCAAAACTCTAGCAGCCCAGGAGTGAGAGACATTAAACCTTCTGCCTTCCTGAGCCAAAGTGATGCAAATGCTATGGGCAGGGTCTTGATGACTGTGACTTTCTCTTTGTGGATTCAAATGCCTGGTCTGATGAGTCTCGATTTCTGCTGCGACATTCAGATGGTCGGGTCAGAATTTGGCGTCAACATCATGAAAGCATGGATCCATCGTGCCTTGTATCAATGGTTTAGGGTGCTGGTGGTGGTGTAATGGTGTGGGGGATATTTTCTTGGCCCACTTTGGGCCGATTAGTACCAATTGAGCATCGTGTCAACGCCACAGCCTACCTGAGTATTGTTGCTGACCATGTCCATCGCTTTATGACCACAGTGTACCCATTTTCTGATGGCTACTTCCAGCATGTCAAGCGCGAATCATCTCAGACTGGTTTCTTGAACATGACAATGAGTTCACTGTACTCAAATGGCCTCCACAGTCACCATATCTCAATCCTATAGAGCTCCTTTGGTATGTGGTGGAACGGGAGATTCACATCATGGATGTGCAGCCGACAAATCTGCAGCAACTGTGTGATGCTATCATGTCAATATGGAGCAAAATCTCTGAGGAATATTTCCAGTATCTTGTTGAATCTATGCCATGAAGGATTAAGGCCGCTTTAAAAGGCAAATGGGGGTCCATCTCGGTGTACCTAATAAAGTGGCCGGTGAGTATAAGTTCTCATCAATTAAATTAGTAGTAACAATAAAAATGGCCTCTGATAAATTCTGCTATCTACTGCAGATTTTCATTAAAAGTTTAAATAATTTAATTCTGCTTTAATTTTAAGTGTAATTATAAGCGTTTTGTCACTTTTATGTATCTATCTATATGTATCTACAAAATCTAAATTAAATTTGAAGTAAAAATGAAGCTAAACTGCGCAGAAGACAGTCGTGAGCTTGTTATTTCACTTATCAGGCCGATTGTTCCTAGAAACCCGCGTTTCCAGCGTAATCGCAGGGTGCTTTCAACGACACGAACATCAGCGTAATTTTAATGAAAGGTTTGTCTAATTATGCACAAAGATAGATCTGCAATCTGAGCTGGATTACAACACAAACCCTTCCTCATTTCAGACGTGTAGAAGTGCTATATCTGAAAGAGAAAAGAGCCTGTGGCGGAGTAACGATAGCAATAATTATACTGATGATAATATGCATGATGATCCTGCAGCGGCTGATGAGAAACTCGTACATAAAAAACACACTTTAGAAACACAGTTTGGGTCTAAAAGTAACACCTGCTGATGATGATGATGACCTGTGACGCCAACAGAAGCATTTACCGGCCAAAAATATTTTTTTTACTACCCTTTAAGCTGTGTTACGTTCTGGAACGAAAAACAAGGCAAGGATCCAATAGGTGCATCCCAAATCACATACTTAAGGCCCGTTCACAATAAGCATGAGGATGAAGATATAGTTTCAAAATAGTGACAAAACTCACGTTGAGAAGATTTAAACCTGATATAGACATGTAAAGCTTGTAGTTTGTCACTTCCGCCTAAATGGATCAACGGTTTTATTCCTCACCTCATACTTCAGATTCTCAACAAATCTTCTGACCAATAAAATGCTCTCTAGTATCTGACATGCCCCGCCCCCTTCAAGACAAACACATTTGCTTTTTATTTGATGCGCTCGAGCTCAACCACTCTCACTGGCAGAGCTGTGATGAAATGAAACGCTATTGGCCGTTTAAAAAAAGGGGGAGGGGAACATTAAAAATTAAATCATGAGTTAAAAATATAATTATTTGAAAATAATTACACAGTATTCCTTAAGTTGTAAGACATTAAAACTAAATTAAAATACTAAATAAAATTTCTTTTACATACACACACACACAATATATATATACACACACACACAATAGTTCTGTCTGGTTCTCGAATCTGATTGGCTGATAGCAGTGCGATAACAGCACTCCTACAGAGTGAGAGCAGAACAATAAACTCACTACAGTTTGACAAATATTGCAGCTGTTGGACAACATAATGTACTTTAGATGCTTTTTAGGTGAGAATTTAGTTGTTTGGAATGCAAAACGCATTTATAAGGACAGTGCCTATTTTAAAATATTTATAAATTCGGAGATTCAGCGCGTCGGCAGCCATCAGCCTGTCATTGAGCAGAGCAAAGACGTTTGACATTCCGCCACAAGATGGTGACAGAGAACACATAATAAGTCCATAGAGGAGAAAAACTACAGCTGACCAAATCACATTATAAAATAGGTAAGTGACTATCTAAGTCGATCTCTCTCTTTTGTATGTTGCAGTGCTGTATTTATACCATAGTAATCTATTAGTGTTTGCTTTGCTTTGCTTTTTTCAGGGTTAATTACTGTGATCTCCCGATTGCAACAGAGAAATACTGGGAAATCTCTGTAGACTGATGGCATTTCATGCCGTTCAGCCTTATAATTTTAAAATGTGAGCAAAATCACTTGTTTTATCATCACTTTAGATGCTAGAATATATATATATATATATGGCAACGCAGTGGCGCAGTAGGTAGTGCTGTTGCCTCACAGCAAGAACGTCGCTGGATCGCAGGTTCGAACCTTGGCTGGGCTGGGTCAGTTGGCGTTTCTGTGTGGAGTTTGCATGTTCTCCCTGCGTTTGCGTGGGTTTCCTCCGGGTGCTCCGGTTTCCCCCACAGTCCAAAGACATGCAGTACAGGTGAATTGGGTAAGCTAAAATTGTCCATAGTGTATGAGTGTGAATGTGTGTGTGTGGAAATTCCCAGAGATGGGTTGCGGCTGGAAGGGCATCCGCTGCGTAAAATCGTGCTGGATAAGTTGGTGGTTCATTCCACTGTGGCGACCCCGCAAGGGACAAAGCCGACAAGAAAATGAATGAATGAATGAATATATATATATATATATATATACATATACATATACATATACATATATATATATATATATATATATATATATATATATATATATATACATACATATATATATATATATATATAGATATAAAAATATACACACACACAGTATATATACACACAGTATATATATATATATATATATATATATATATATATATATATATATATATATATATATATATACATATATATATATAGATATAAAAATATACACACACACAGTATATATATACACAGTATATATATACACAGTATATATATACACAGTATATATATATATATATATATATATATATATATATATATATATATATATATATATATATATATATATATATATATATAGTTGAATTTAGAATTATTAGCCCCCCTTTAAATTTTTTTCTTTTTTAAATATTTCCCAAATGATGTTTAACAGATCAAGGAAATTTTCACAGTATGTCTGATAATATTTTTTCTTTTAGGGAAAGTCTTATTTGTTTTATTTCGGCTAGAATAAAAGCAGTTTTTAATTTTTCAAAAACCATTTTAAGGTCAAAATTTTTAGCCCCTTTAAGCTTTTTTTTTTTTTTTCCGAAAGTCTACAGAACAAACCATCGTTATACAATAACCTGCCTAATTACCCTAACCTGCCTAGTTAAGCCTTTAAATGTCAATTTAGGCTGTATTAAACTGTCTTGAAAAATATCTAGTAAAATATTATTTACTGTCATCATGGCAAATATAAAATAAATCAGTTATTAGAAATTAATTACTAAAACTTTTATGTTTAGAAATGTGTTGAAAATTTTTTTCTCTCCATTAAACAGAAATTTAGGAAAAAATAAATAAACAGCAGGGCTAATAATTCTGACTTCAACTGTATATATATATATAAAAAATAATAATTTTATTTTGTCTTAAAGAAATTAAAATCTTATATAATTACAAAACAAACGTGCGTATCTTTACATCTACATCACAACGAAATGTGTTTAAAAATATTATTTATTAGATTTAATAATTTTTTTATTATAAATTGTGTTAAATGTTTGTAAACAGTTTATATGGGCTGAAGTTGAACAAACAAATTAAATTAAGTAATATTTAACTTCATTTGTTTGTTTCGTTAGCACTGTCGCCTCACAGCAAGAAGGTCGCTGGTTCGAGCCTCGGCTGAGTCAAGTTGGCATTTCTGTGTGGAGTTTGCATGTTCTCCCTGTGTTGGCGTGAGTTTCCTCCGGGTGCTCCAGTTTCCCCCACAGTCCAAACACATGTGCTATAGGGGAATTGAATGAACCATATTGTCCGTAGTGTATAAGTGTGTCTGTAAATAAGTGTGTATGGGTGTTTTCCAGTGCTGGGTTGCAGCTGGAAGGGCATCTAAAACATGCTGGAATAGTTGGTGGTTCATTCCGCTGTGGCGACCTATGAAATAGAGACTAACCCAAAGCAAAATCAATGAATGAATGAATTTGCAATGAATCCCTTTTTTCAGTGTACTAGATCAGATTAATTTCCTTTTTCGGGAAGTAAATCGCATTGGAATCAGGAATATGCTACTTGTTTTGTTGTTTAGAGCAGCAGGAGTTTCTCACGTGGCGAGGGATTAATGAGGGATAAAGCAGGAGGACGAGTGTGTGTCTGTCGTGCAGGTCGAGCTCTCAGAACAGACAATCTGATTGGATTAAAGTGAAGCAGCGAAAGCAGGCCAAAGGGGAAGAGGAGAGAGCAGAACCCAGAAGAGTCTGATAAATGAAGCCAGAGAGATGAGAGTGACCTGAAGACGACCCAACCACACGTAACACACATGTGGGTCAAACACGGACGCCGGCGAGCAGAGAAAACACAAACACAGAAATAATAAAAACAGCAGACACGTGAGAGCTGGAGAGGACACTGAGGTATCATCTAAATACAGAATTTCTGTCTTGTTTATCAGCACAGATATATCTAATAATCCTTAAATCAGATATAATGATAATAAATGATAATAATCCTCGATAGTAAACAAATCTCACTGATTAAATTAATACATTTTAAACTTAAAAAACTTTAAAATCAATATTAAAAAATGTATTACCCTTAATAAACCAGACAGACAGACAGACAAATAAATAGATATGTGCGTGTTTGTTTTGTTATTTTTAATGTTTATTTTGTAATTAAAAAATTTGTAACTGTCTACTATCTGTATAACAATCTATTTAAAATTATACACTTATAATATATATATATATATATATATATATATATATATAGTGCAACTATAATTATAATTATATATAAATTTTTTAATAATTCTGCACTCCCTGTATATTTGTATTTGTTTATTAAAATAACACTATAATTAAATAATTTTAATATGCAAAATTATAATAAAAAACACAAATTATAATATTACAAAATTCTAATATTGATTAAACACACATAATAGTATCTATTATCTAATTTTGATTAAACACATATATACACACACACCCACCCACCCACGCTCTCACTCACCCACACACACACACACACATACATACATACATACATACATACATACATACATACATACATACATACATACATACATACATACATACATACATACATATACATAAATATATATATAAAAAATTAACACTTCAAAATTATAATTAAATAATTAAAATATATATAACTATAATTATATATAAACACACACATAAATATACACATATATGTATTTGTTTATTAATATAACACTTCAAGATTACCACTAAATCAAAATTTCAATAAGCAAAATAAATTACTAAATTAATTATTAATTACAAATTATATTACAAAATTGTAACATTGAATAAAAACTGATTATATATAATCAGACACACATATGTATATATACACAAATATATGTACTTGTTTATTAAAATAACACTTCAAAGTTATAAATAAATAATCAACATTTTAATAAGCAAAATTATAATAAAACATAAAAATTATAATAATACAAAATTATAATATTGATTACAATAATCAAAACTATTAGAATTTATAAACATACACATTTGTGTATTTGTTTATTAAAATAAAACTTTAAAATTATTTTAAAATGATAATATTACAAATTATAAAATTAAAACATTGATTATAATAATCAAAACTATAAATAATTTTAAACATACACCATACACGTACATATATACAAATATATATATACACACACACACACACACACACACACACACACACACACACACACACACACACACACACACACACACACACACACATGTTTGTTTTTGTGAAAAGTGGGTACATTACATAGGCTTCCATTCATTTTATACAGATCAAACTGTATATTATATTGCCCTCACCCCACCCTACCCCTAAACCCAACCATCACAGGAGACAGTGTACAGCTTTACTCCCTGAAAAAAAACTCATCCTGTGTGATTTATAAGCTTTTTGAGAAGTGAGGACGTCACCAATGTCCTCATATTTTACCTGCTTTTTGTAATACCTGTGTCATACCCATGTCATTATACAGATTTGTGTCCTGATATGTCACAAAAACACGTACACACACACACACACACACACACACACACACACACACACACACACACACACACACACACACACACACACACACACAAATATATGTATTTGTTTATTAAATTAACACTTCAAAAATATAATTAAATAATCAACATTTTAATAAGCAAAATTATAAAAATACAAATGATGATATTACAGAATTATAATATTGATTATAATAAAAACTATAAATAATTATTATATAAACACACACACACACACACACACACACAATATAAATGTGTATTTGTATATTAAAATAACACTTCAAAATTATAATTAAATAAACAAAAATTGAATTTAAAATTACAAATTACAATATTACAAAATTATAATATAATAATAAAAATTTTAAATGTAATTATAACTCTGTATAAAAGCATACATACATTTATACATATTTGTTCATTAAAATAACACTTTAAAAAGATCATTTTATATTTGCTTTTTATAAAACTATTCTATGCTATAATTTATACAGTACAGTCTTTTTTAGGAACAACTAAACCACATTCAATTCAATAACAATCTACTGTACATACTTCCAGTCTTATTTTTATCTATTTTTCCGCTAATGAAAATAGTCTAAATATCCTCAAATCAAGATAAATCAGAGTAAACAGCTAAACCATGCAGACCGAATGTGCTTTTTTCTAATCTCCAAGTCATCACGAGTGAATGTCTGCAGGGATATAAACAGGACACAACACAGGGATGTGGGACACAAAACAGATCGAACAAGGTCACCGTAAGCTTCAAATGTGGGCTAAAAGGCCGCGGAGCTCTCGGTTGGACACGTGCGGCTCACTGACCGACCGCCAGCATCACACATCTGAAACCCGAGCTGCAGCAGATGTGTTGGGCTCAATCTGTCACTGACACGCAGCCAAAACAGACCTCATGTGGGTCAGCTTCATCTGCTGTCAATCCTCTCCCATTAACCCTGCTCTCTGGAGCCCTTTAAGACTAACATATTGATGCTAACACCTAAAAACCCAATTTAGATTTCAGGTGGCCTCTTAATGCAGGTGAGAATCTGCACCGGTTAAATGGTGAAAAAAATAATGCACGCAACCTGTCATAGCGGAGCCGAGCCTCCATACGAGAGGGAATAATTACACAGCGTCTCCTCCTCACCCCTGCTGACTGCTTTATTAAACAGATTGATCATTCGCTGTGTGTTTCAGAGGCTGTTACGATTGAGAGGCAAGCGCTTGCCTTGCAGGAGCTCCGGCTTGATGAAATAACAACTGCTGCTGTGCTGTTTTCAAGCTCTCGCACGAGGGGCTTTTCCCCAAGCTATCAGGAATATGTGGGTGATTAGCCTGAAATCCAGAGCAGATTGTAAAAACACGACAGAAGATCACAAGCGAAGAGACACTCAACAGAGGGACGCGATCATCAACGAGTAACACAAGAACAAACAATATTAATACTTTTATTCTCCATATTTACGAAGAAAATGCTGAGTATGTGGCATTTTATAAAATATATCATTCATTCATTTTCTTTTCGGCTTAGTCCAGGGATGGGCAAACTTGATCCTGGAGGGCCGGTGTCCCTGCAGACTATTGCTCCAACACTAGTCAAACACACCTGAACACACTAATCAGTGTCTTCAAGATCACTAGAGAGCTGCAGGCAGGTGTGTTTGATTAGGGTTGGAGCAAAAGTCTGCAGGGACACCAGCCTTCCAGAATCAAGTTTGCCCATCCCTGGCTTAGTCCCTTTATTAATTTGGGGTCACCACAGCGGAGTGAACTGCCAATAAAATTATATTATTATTTAAATATATTGATATAATATATAATAATTTTTTATATATTTAAATACATATAAATAAATACAAAATCAATACAAATATATGGAAATATACACTCACCGGCCACTTTATTAGGTACACCTGTCCAACTGCTCGTTAATGCAAATTTCTAATCAGCCAATCACATGGCAGCAACTCAATGCATTTTGGCATGTAGACATGGTCAAGATGATCTGCTGCAGTTCAAACGGAGCATCAGAATGGGGTAGAAAGGGGATTTAAGGGACTTTAAACGTGGCATGGTTGTTGGTAATTTAGAAACTGCTGATCTACTGGGATTTTCAGGCACAACCATCTCTAGGGTTTATAGAGAATGGTCCGAAAAAGAAAAATATCCAGTGAGCGGCAGTTCTGTGGGCGCAAACGCCTTGTTGATGCCAGAGGTCAGAGGAGAATGGCCAGACTGGTTCCAGCTGATAGAAAGGCAACAATAACTCAAATAAGCACTCGTTACAACCGAGGTCTGCAGAAGAGCATCTCTGAATGCACAACCCGTCCAACCTTGAGGCGGATGGGCTACAGCAGCAGAAGACCACACCGGGTGCCACTCCTGTCAGCTAACAACAGGAAACTGAGGCTACAATTCACACAGGCTCATCAGAATTTGACGTCAACAACATGAAAGCATGGATCCATCCTGCCTTGTATCAACGGTTCAGGCTGGTGGTGGTGGTGTAATGGTGTGGGGGATATTTTCTTGGCACACTTTTGGCCCATTAGTACCAACAGAACATCGTGGCAACGCCACAGCCTATCTGAGTATTGTTGCTGACCATGTCCATCCCTTTATGACCACAGTGTACCCATCTTCTGATGGCTACTTCCAGCAGGATAACCCACCATGTAATAAAGCACAAATCATCTCAGACTGGTTTCTTGAACATGACATTAAGTTCACTGTACTCAAATGGCCTCCACAGTCACCAGAGCTCGATCCAATAGAGCACTTTTGGGATGTGATGGAACGGGAGATTCACATCATGGATGTGCAGCCGACAAATCTGCAGCAACTGCATGATGCTATCATGTCAATACGGAGAAAATCTCTGAGGAATATCTCTAGTACCTTGTTGAATCTATGCCATGAAGGATTAAGGCAGTTCTGAATGCAAAAGGGGTCCAACTCGGTACTAGTAAGGTGTACCTAACAAAGTGGCCGTGAGTGTATTTTAAAAATAAATAATGTTTTCACTGCTTTTAACTACATCAAGATCACAAATTGAATACACTGAGATAAAACTAAATTTACCCTTTGATGCCTCAAACACTTCATTATAAACGTGAAGAAATACAATCTTCAACAGCTCTTCTTGGAGAAAGATTTCAGTAAAAGTAACTGCTTTGGATCACCATGAAGACGAGTAAATAATGACCAAATTCTCATTTTTAGCTGCACTTTTACCTGAACTCGCAGCTCACATGCAAACAAATGCATCTTTCTCTGTGAGCTCGAGTCTCTCTGATGCTTTTGAGATACTATTGAGATTTACTCAGGTTTCCCCTCCGGCCACCAAACGTCTCTCTTTAAAGCTTTTCTTGGAGGCACATGAGGAAAAAAAAAAATCAATGTGGTTTAAAGGAGCCTGAAAGCTCTCTTACAGAATCTCAGGATGAGGAAAACAACTCTCCTCTTGTTCCCTTTAAACAGAACTGTTGTTTACCAGAGCGAGGTTACATATGAGCCAAATATCCAATATAATGCCAACTTATAGCCAATATAATGAAACTCATTTTCCATGCATGACCTATCAGCAGCCAAAAGGAGTTTGAAAATATTGGAATAAATCTGCCAATGGTGTAGGCAAATAATTCTTGTTTTCAGTTTTGACATGAGATTATTTTGCTTAGCTCATTGGCAGATTATTTAGCTTGTTTGAAGAAAAAAAAACTTCATTTTGGCATATTATATCTTAAAACAAGACGATGTACACTCAGCGGCCACTATATTAGGTACACCTTACTAGAACCGAGTTGGACCCCTTTTTTTGCCTTCAGAACTGCCTTAATTCTATATCAGGGTTCTTGCACCATTTTAAAAGTAAAATGTAATGCTTTTTAAGACCTTTTTAATTTGGAATTTTTTATTCCAAAAAAATTTCATCATTTCTTTGGAATAGATTACTCAATTTATTGCCTCCTACAATGGAAATCAAAACTTTAAAGTTTTTCATTTGGTATCAATTATGTGCAATGTGTAAACTATGCAAGTAAAAAAAAAGCAAAAATACTTTTCTTTGAGACCTTTTTCCTTTCTTTTTTTGTTCCTTTGTGATGTAGAACAGAGCCAACATAACATAGATAAGCTGTATTACACTAAATACAACGCCTTGTATGAAGGAACCATATAGAATAGAATACTGAAAATAAACTCAATAATGAAAGTCCCCAAAACAGCCTTTCACAAGCCAAAATGTTGATAAATAATCTACATAACTGTTAGAAAACACAAATGTTATTACATGTCTTTTAATGAGAGAACGTTTTGTAACATCCCAAATTCTCCTCAAGACATGTGGCATCTCTCTTCTCATCTTCTAGGTCCACCAACTCCCTTCTCTTTTCCTTGCATCTTTTTCTAATGGAATTCGATTCAGTGATAAGTTCTGCCATCTTGGTCCCTGCTGTATTCTCAGTGTGTGTGTATATATGTATGTACAGTATTTGTGTGTGGTATATATATATATATATATATAAAACTACACTGCTTTCACCGGCGTTGCACATAGAGAATAACATCTTTATTCCGGGATTACCAGTCTTAATAAATACACTTTGCATATAAAGTAAGTCATATCTCAAAGCATTTACTGGGGCACTGGCGATTTTCAAATTGGGTCTAGCGACGCCACTTTGCTTCGACCTTGAAACGCAGCAAGTAATATGTGAATGTTTACACATGGATTATAATTTTGGCTCAGGGGAGAGGGGGGCACGAGTGAAATTGGCCAAACTTGAGGGGGCGTGTGTCCTAAAAGTTTGAAAACCCCTGGTATGGAGAGCCCACAGTACCTCTGACTTTTGGGTGTCTGTCGGTGAAGTGAAACTTGTTATCCCTGCTGAAAAATCCAGCTTAAACCAGCCTAAGCTGGTTGGCTGGTTTTAGCTGGTTGACCAGCCTGGTTTTAGAGGGGTTTTGGCCATTTCCAGGTTGGTTTCCAACCATTTCCAGCCTGGTCTTAGCTGGTCAGGCTGGGAGTTGACCAGCTAAAACCAGCTTGACCAGCCAAAACCAGCTATGTCCAGCTTAAACCAGGCTGGTCAAGCTGGTTTTAGCTGGTTTAAGCTGGTCATTTTCCAGCCTGACCAGCTAAGACCAGGCTGGAAAGGGCTGGAAACCAGCCTGGAAATGGCCAAAACCCCTCTAAAACCAGGCTGGTCAACCAGCTAAAACCAGGCAACCAGCTTAGGCTGGTTTAAGCTGGATTTTTCAGCAGGGATAGCTGACTGTGAGGTGGCGTCTGAACTAGTAACATCGTTAGGTCGAGCTGCAAGCAATGCAAGGATTAACCTGGACCTGCTATGACTAGCTGCTGCAACGTACCGCTTATTTTCCCTTTCATGTGCGACTCGACGGCTTTTTGAGCCCCATGGTCACCTCACCACGACAACCGCGTGATGGCAGCACGCAGGCGACGCAGACCGACGTCAGCGTCTGTAGCCGACCTACCGTAATAAGCTAATAAATCACGGAGACTCTCATTTCACTCTTGTTTCACACATACTAAATTGATCAACTATTAAATGTTTTACGGTGGACCACTGTGCTTCCCTATCGGCATTAAGCACACCGGCTAAAATGTAATACCTACAGCAACTTTACGGTAAATTTAAGACCTTAATTTCCCGGATTTTAATTTAAGACTTTTTAAGGACCCGCGGGAACCCTGTATACGGCGTAGATTCAACAAGGTTCTGGAAATATTCCTCAGAGATTTTGATCTATATTGACATGATAGAATAAAGTGGACGGTGAGTGTATTTTGCTTGTTTAGAAAATGCTTCTTAATTTAGGAATTAATTTGGACTAGAAACAAGACAAAAACTCTAAATAAGAAAAGCCTTTTTTGCAGTGCATCAACATCAGTAATCTGGACCCCAAAACTAGCCATGAGGGTCAATTTTTGGAAAATGGACTTTTATACACCATCCGAAAGCTGAATAAATATATTTTTTATTATTATTAATGTATGGTTTGTTAGGATAGAACACTATTTGGCTGAGATACAGCTGTAGTTTCTTTCAAAAGTGTCTAGAGTGAAAAAAGTACCCACTATCTTCACTCTAACATGTGTCTTGCTACTCTAAAATGCTCCATCATTTCCCACATGATCGCTTTCAAGGATGTGACAATACATGCTAGGCAGCCATTTCTGCAGATCAGGCTTTTGTGACAGAGATTGAGGGAGCAGAGGTTCATGAATTACGTGCGCGATGGAGTCGACGGCTTGTTATTTTTCAGGCCTGTTTGGAGATGAGTTGGTGATAAAACAAGGAGCACAGAGAGTAATCTGCAGCTGTTGAAATCTCCCAAACTGGGTTAATTGCTCTGGGATGGGGAGAGACCATGGATATCATTAAAAGACTTTCTGTTTCGTAACGACTTGCTCACCACACCTGTGTTTGCTGTGCCGTTTGGTGCGAAATCGTAATATCTGATGGGGGAATTCATCTGATGCTTTACCTGGGTGTATTTGAAAACGCCAATCATGAGAGATGATATCAAGAGCTGTATCTAGCAAGATTGCAATATCTGCCATCTGCACCTCGAGGGGAACGTCTCCTGCACTTTTACATGATGGAAATCGTCAGGATCAGTCGATTGAAGCTCTGTTGGTGGATCATAGTGTTGAAAATTGCAATATTATAGGTTTGGGTCATAGAGAGCACAAATGTTGGGGGTTAAACAGATTTTAAGATCTTAGTTTAGGCTTAAGGAACTTGTTGCATTAAGAATTTTGCCAAACAATATAAATATTGGAACACACAAAAAACCAACCCATCAAGGGCATAACCTAACAAGACCCCGCTCCTTTTAATATCTTTACTATAGTTTAGATTGGCTGTAAGTGTGGTTCAACACAAAGAACCAAAACAAACATACCCATAATTCAACAAAACACCACCCCATTTGATATCTCACGCCCATTTCTTCTGATTGGCTGCAAGTGTTTTGGGATTTGCTCCAACATAAAGCACCAAAACAAATGTGCTCATAACCCAACAAGACACTCCCTGTTTGATATCTCCCCTATAGTTAACCCAACAAGACACTGCCCTGTTTGATATCTCCACTATAGTTAACCCAACAAGACACTGCCCTGTTTGATATCTCCACTATAGTTAACCCAACAAGACACTGCCCTGTTTGATATCTCCCCTATAGCTAACCCAACAAGACACTGCCCTGTTTGATATCTCCCCTATAGTTAACCCAACAAGACACTGCCCTGTTTGATATCTCCACTATAGTTAACCCAACAAGACACTGCCCTGTTTGATATCTCCACTATAGTTAACCCAACAAGACACTGCCCTGTTTGATATCTGCACTATAGTTAACCCAACAAGACACTGCCCTGTTTGATATCTCCCCTATAGTTAACCCAACAAGACACTGCCCTGTTTGATATCTCCACTATAGTTAACCCAACAAGACACTGCCCTGTTTGATATCTGCACTATAGTTAACCCAACAAGACACTGCCCTGTTTGATATCTCCACTATAGTTAACCCAACAAGACACTGCCCTGTTTGATATCTCCACTATAGTTAACCCAACAAGACACTGCCCTGTTTGATATCTCCACTATAGTTAACCCAACAAGACACTGCCCTGTTTGATATCTCCACTATAGTTAACCCAACAAGACACTGCCCTGTTTGATATCTCCACTATAGTTAACCCAACAAGACACTGCCCTGTTTGATATCTCCACTATAGTTAACCCAACAAGACACTGCCCTGTTTGATATCTCCACTATAGTTAACCCAACAAGACACTGCCCTGTTTGATATCTCCACTATAGTTAACCCAACAAGACACTGTCCTGTTTGATATCTCCACTATAGTTAACCCAACAAGACACTGCCCTGTTTGATATCTCCACTATAGTTAACCCAACAAGACACTGCCCTGTTTGATATCTCCACTATAGTTAACCCAACAAGACACTGCCCTGTTTGATATCTCCACTATAGTTAACCCAACAAGACACTGCCCTGTGTGATATCTCCACTATAGTTACTGCTGATTGCCTGTAAGTGTGTTTTGGTCCAACACAAAGAACCAAAACAAACATGCCCATAATCCAACAAGACACCGTCTGAATTAATATCTCACACCCTCTTCTTCTGATTGGCTGCAATTTTGTTTTGGGTCCAACACAAAGCACCAAAACAAACATGCCAATAACCCAACAAGACCCCACCCCATTTGATATCTCCACTATAGTTACTAGACACACCCTTTACTATTGATTGGCTTTAAATAAGTTTTGGGATTTGGTCAGAAACAAAAAACCAAAACAAACCCGCCCATAATACAACAAGACACCACCCCATTTCATATCTCACGCCCCCTTCTGCTGATTGGCTGCAAGTGTTTTGGGATTTGGTCCAACACAAAGCAACAAGACAGCGTCTCAATTAATATCTTACATCCTCTTCTTCTGATTGGCTGCAAGTGTGTTTTGGGATTTTGGTCTGACACAAAGAACCAAAACAAACATGTCAATAACCCAACAAGACCCCACCCCATTTGATATCTCCACTATAGTTACTAGACTTGCCCCTTACTGTTGATTGGCTGCAATTTTGTTTTGGGATTTGGTCCAACACAAAGCACCAAAACAAACATGCTCATAAACCAACAACACACCGTCCCGTTTGAGTTCTTCGCTATAGTTACTAGACACACCCCTTACTATTGATTGGCTTTAAGTAAGTTTTGGGATTTGGTCCAAAACAAAGAACCAAAACAAACCCGCCCATAATCCAACAAGACACCACCCAATTTCATATCTCACGCTGCCTTCTGCTGATTGACTGCAAATGTTTTGGGATTTGGTCCAATACAAAGCACCAAAACAAATGTGCTCTAACCGAACAAGACCCCGCCCCTTTTTATATCTTCTCAATAGTTAATAGACACACCCCTTACTTCTGATTGGCTGTAAGTGTGCTTTGGGATTAGTCAGAAACAAAGAACCAAAACAAACCCACCCATCCATAATCCAACAAGTCCCCGCCCATTTTAATATCTCCACTACAGTTACTAGACACACCCCTCACTGTTGATTGGTTTTAAGTGTGTTTTGGGATTTGCTCTAACATAAAGCACCAAAATAAGCACGCCCATAACACATCAAGACCCCGCCCCTTTTAATATCTTCAACATAGAACACAAAGCACCAAAACAAGCACGCCCATAACATATCAAGACCCCGCCCCTTTTGATATCTTCATTCTTGTTACTAGACGTGCCGCTTAGTGCTGATTGGCTACAAGTGTGTTTTGGGATTTGGTCCGAAACAAAGAACCAAAACAAAAACACCCATAACATATCAAAACCCTGCCCCTTTTGATATCTTCACTATAGTTACCAGACACGCCCCTTACTGCTGATTGGCTGCCGTTTTGTTTTAAGGTTTGGTCCAACATAAAGCCTCAAAACAAACACGCCCATTATCCAACAAGACACCACCCCTTTTGATACCTCACCCTCCCTTCTGCAAATTGGCTGCAAGTGTTTTGGAATTTGATCTGACACAAACAACCAAAACAAACCTGCCAAAAACCCAAGACCCCGCCTCTTTTTATATCACTATAGTTACTAGATGTGCAAAGAAACATTCATCCACTGCTTCACCTGGACTTATTTGCAAATGGCAATCATGAGTGATGATATCAAGAGTGGTATGTAGCAAGACTGCAGATTCTGTCATCACTTCATTCAGAAGCACCTCGAGGGGAACATCTCCTGCACTTTTACATGATGGAAAGCATCAGGATTAATCGCTTGTAGTTCCGTTGGTGGATCATAGTGTTGAAACAACACTTTTTTTTTGTTCCACTAAATGCAGAAAGGCGTCGTTTTGTAAGGAGAGGCTGAGTAAATGACAACCAGATTGTCAATATTGAACTGTGTTCCTTTAAGTAATTGAAGCAGGTTGACATTAACCCAATTAAACTTTGGAAGCCCTGTTTAAGCAACTTATGGCGACGTCAGAAATGGCTAATCTGGTTTCCTCTGTATTTGGATCTGTCAGCGCAGGGTTTTGTAAGCTGTGATGTGAGGTGTGTTGTCCTCACTGTCTGGTGTCTCCTAATAAGGGCTAGATGGACAGACTTGAGACTCTTACCAGGCTTGAGTTTTCCTCCTGGGCACGTTCTGTCTGCTCCACTTGGAGTGAGGAGTGAGGTGATAAATCAGCTGCCTGCAGATCTTCTCGGAGGACTTCAGAGCATCAGACTCCTGCAAGACATGAGATGAAGAGGAGAAATGTGTGATGAAGAGTTGAATGCACATGAACGCATTTGAATGCACCAAAGCAAACACGCCCATATCCCAATAAGACCCCGCCCCTTTAAATATCTGTACTTATAGTTACTACACAAGGCCCTTCCTGCTGATTGGCTGCAAGTGTGCTATGAGATTTGAGTGCTAAAAGTGCAAGGTGCATTAAGCAATAATTAAAAACACTTTAATTAGCTATAATTTTATTTACGTTCCTATCTGGAACACATATATAATGATATCTAATATATTAGAACATACAGGGGTTGGACAATGAAACTGAAATGCCTGGTTTTAGAGCACAATAATTCATTAGTATGGTGTAGGGCCTCCTTTTGCAGGCCCTTCATCTTGGGAATGACAGATACAAGTCCTGCACAGTGGCCAGAGGGATTGTGAGCCTAGTGGAGGAAAATGTTTCCTGTCTTGCTCCTCCTAAAAACCCCAAAGTGGCTCAATAATGTTCAGTTCGGGTAACTGTGCAGGCCATGGGAGATGTTCAACTTCACTTGCAAGTTCATTGAACCACTCTGTCAGCAGTCATGCTGTGTCGATTGGTGCATTATCATCTTGATACACAGCACTGCCTTCAGGATACAATGTTTGACCCATTGGGTGCACAAGGTCCTCCAGTCCTTGGCAGTGATGCACCCATCTAGCACAAGTATTGGGTCTAGGGTAGAGGTCTTAAACTCAAATTGGCGGGAGGGTCATTTCAGTGACTGAAAATTCATAGGAGGGCCGTTTTAACATTCAAGCACAAGAAAAAAGTGGAAACCTGACATAATTGATGCATTTTAGGACAACAGATATGACGTTTATATTTCAAGCATTACCTGTCACCAGTTATAATGCAAATCAGCATGTTTATCGCGTCACACATCAGCTGCTGAAATATATCTGTGGTTGTTTTGTGTATGGCCGAGTATTAGGCACACACTCAGACATTCCTTAACAGAGCATATGCAGTCAAAACTCCAGCTCTTTGTTTCTTGTTGTACATACTGAAGGGGGAGTTTAAACTGCTATGAAAATACCACAATATATATATATATATATATATATATATATATATATATATATATATATATATATATATATATATATATATATATATATATATATATAGATATATATATAGATATATATATATATATTATATATATATATATATATATCTATATATATATATATATATATATATATATATATATATAGATATATATATATATATATAATATATATATAATATATATATATATATATATATATATATATATATATATATATATATATATATATATATATATATATATATATATATAGATATATATATATAGATATATATATATTATATTAGGCAGAATAATTATTACTCTGTCCCAACCAATTATATTGTCCTAATAGTGTAAGAACAGCAGAAAGCAGTTTGGGTAGCTTAAGAAGTGACTTTACTAGCGATTGTTCTTCTCAATATCTTTCTTTTTTGTAAAACTACAACAAAGAAGGGAAAATTATGTATACAGTGCAGTGTTTCCTCTAGGATTTTTTCCAGCTGTGGCAGCAGGCCTTTTGATCTACCAACTACCTTTGGCATTATTTCAATGACAAATGTGACGCAGTATACAAGTCGAGATCGGATTTGTGTAATACGAGCATGCAGATCTTTTTGCTTGCTCTAAGATTTCCTCTGTTCGTGCTCAAAACTTCTTGCACGCCCTCAAAAATACGCTGCTCAAGTGCAATTTGGCGCGTTTATGTAGTGAATTTGTCTTCAACCTTTATTAGATTTGCTAGGAATATTTATGAACGTCTCCAATAGACCTACAGAGCGGCATTAATGCGTCCTGAGGTAAAGTGAAACGGCTATAAACTCCAGCAAGATAAAGTCTTTGTTTGTTGTATGCAGAGCCATAGATCTTTATCCATAAATAAAGTCTAATTATGGAAACTGTTCATCCTAACTGAAAGCTATACGCCGTGTTTGCTGGCCTCACGCATCACGCACCTGTTAGTCAGTCAGCATGTCACCTTAAAGGGTTAACCAAATAACACACAGCACCACTACGGTTACAGAAAAGTTTGCGCTGTTATAATTTACTTACCTTTGAATATGTTTTGGTGCGATTATAACCCGCCATTTAAAAAAAAACGACAATGTTTTGAATGAGAAGTAGCCATTCGGGATGGCGGGATGAATTTTGTAGTGGCGCCCCGCCATGGTAGAATGAATGTACACTAACCTTGCAGTATATTCACGTTTACTTAAACAAGTTCAATTCAACCAGCTGTACAATTTTTTTACTGTACATAGTTTTTATGCAAATCTTATCAAGCATATGAGGAAAATCTATCAAATGAGACCATTAGAATCGAATATTAGCCCAATGCTCATATTTGTTACACCATCAGCTTAAAGTGTAAGCCATGAAGAAGTGTTTATACAACAAAATACAGGTGGTATAAAACTGATAATAATCAAACGACCCCTTGAATATTTACAAAAATAGAGTCTTAGTAAAAATAGAGCACTGACGGACATATACTAACGTTTAAATCAGTCACAGAATTAAAACGCATGTGTGTTACCCGTACACTGAGAGAAAATGAAAGTAAAACTCATTTGAATTCAGCATTTTAAATGTCAACTAGGTGGCTAGACACGACTGCACAACAATAATAGAGGTAAAAAAATATATGTTTTGTTTGGCTGAATCTCGTTATATTTTTGACGTCAGTTGCGGGCCGGAGGGAGGAGGATGGCGGGTCGTAAATGTCCCACGAGCGGGCAGTTAGAGACCCCTGTTCTAGAGAATGCCATGATGTTGCAGATGATATCCAACCCCATGCTTCACTCCGGGCATTAACATTCTGGGTGCTATGTTTCTATGGGGCTTCTCCAGACCGTAACTCTCTCGGATGTGGGAAAGACAGTGAAGGTGGACTCATCAGAGAACAATACATGTTTCACATTGCCCACAGCCCAAGATTTTCACTGATGGCACCAAATTATATATATATTGCCTGTATATATATATACAGGCAATGCAGAATTATTAGGCAAATGAGTATTTTGACCACATCATCCTCTTTATGCATGTTGTCTTACTCCAAGCTGTATAGGCTCGAAAGCCTACTACCAATTAAGCATATTAGGTGATGTGCATCTCTGTAATGAGAAGGGGTGTGGTCTAATGACATCAACACCCTATATCAGGTGTGCATAATTATTAGGCAACTTCCTTTCCTTTGGCAAAATGGGTCAAAAGAAGGACTTGACAGGCTCCGAAAAGTCAAAAATAGTGAGATATCTTGCAGAGGGATGCAGCACTCTTAAAATTGCCAAGCTTCTGAAGCATGATCATCAAACAATCAAGCGTTTCATTCAAAATAGTCAACAGGGTCGCAAGAAGCGTGTGGAAAAACCAAGGCGCAAAATAAACTGAGAACTGAACCATGAACTGATAAAAGTCAAGCGTGCAGCTGCCAAGATGCCACTTGCCACCAGTTTTGCCATATTTCAGAGCTGCAACAATCACTGGAGTGCCCAAAAGCACAAGGTGTGCAATACTCAGAGACATGGCCAAGGTAAGAAAGGCTGAAAAACCACCACCACTGAACAAGACACACAAGCTGAAACGTCAAGACTGGGCCAAGAAATATCTCAAGACTGATTTTTCTAAGGTTTTATGGACTGATGAAATGAGAGTGAGTCTTGATGGGCCAGATGGATGGGCCCGTGGCTGGATCGGTAAAGGGCAGAGAGCTCCAGTCCGACTCAGACGCCAGCAAGGTGGAGTACTGGTTTGGGCTGGTATCATCAAGGATGAGCTTGCATAATAATTCTGCACTCTCTGTGTATATATATACACACACACACACACACACACACACACACACACACACACACACACACACACACACACACACACACACACACACACACACACACACACACACACACACACACACACACACACACACACACACACACACACACACACACACACACACACACACAGTTGAAGTCAGAATTATTAGCCCCCCTTTGAAATTTTTTTCTTTTTTAAATATTTCCATGATGTTTATCAGAGCAAGGAAATTTTCACAGTATGTCTGATAATATTTGTTCTTCTGGAGAGAGTCTTAGAATAAAAGTCAGCTAGAGTGAAAGCAGTTTTTGAAAAAACATTTTAAGGTCAGTATAATTAGCCCATTTAAGCTATTTTTTTTTTCGATAGTCTACAGAACAAACCATCGTTATACCATAACTTGCCCAATTACCCTAACCTGCCTAGTTAACCTAATTTACCTAGTTAAGCCTTTAAATGTCACTTTAAGCTGTATAGAAGTGTCTTAAAAACTATCTAGTAAAATATTATGTGCTGTCATCATGACAAAGATAAAGATAAAATAAATCAGTTATTAGAAATGAGTTATTAAAACTATTATGATTAGAAATGTGTTGAAAAAAAATAAACAAGGGGGCTAATAATTCTGACTTCAGCTGTATATATAGTAATTTGTGCAATATTTTGAAATATGTTGCATATATGACATATTTTTATTTGAATTCGAATATGAACGTGTATGTCATATATGTAATTTCCATATATTATAGTTATGTATGAGACGATCAATGCTTTCAAGTCTCAGGACTTGTTTGTGTTGTTTTTTTTTTTTGTAAAGTGACAGACATGATTGATAACGTCAGTAATCACTGTTAAAACAATCACAATCTTATCACAGGTGATAAATATCGCACACATCCTATCTCGGTTCTTCAAGTCATTCATGAACTGCAGGCCTGAAACAGTCTCGAGGCCTTCGCTCAGCGACGCCTGCAGCCATTTCTGCATCAAAACAGGCTTTGGCTCGGCTCTCCCTCCTTAAACGGATTGGCCAGAGCAGAGCTGAGCAAATCTAATCAGTGCTACAGCACAACAATGCGAGCAAAGCAAGAAAATACAAAAGACTGGACTCAGCCATTGACTGGAGTCAGCAAGCTAAGAAATGAAAGCAGCTAGTGGCCTCTTGATGGCTATTAAGTCAAAAACAAAGACGTTTGTTGAATCTCTATCGTATATTAAACTGGTCTCGGAGAGTGACAGCAATTATCGCACTTCTTTTATTGAATGGCCTTAATAAAGATCCCGTTGGTTCGATGATGATGCGCTCCTGAGAGAGTTTTGTTGTCGGAAAGATTTACGCGGACTCTCCATCAGCAACTGAACATTAAGACATTAACTATACGCAACTGCCACAGTTTTAATGAAAAACTGTCAATTGCAAGACAGCGAAATGAAAAATACAATCTATGCGCAGAAAACAAAAGCTCATCAAAATGCCTTTCCATATTTCCCATGAATGCCATCATGAATAACTGCTGCGACTCACTCCTGAGAACCAAAACTTCATTAGATGCTGGTGTACTGGGACACACATTATACTGATTACATTCAGATGCTACTTTAAAAGCGTACGTCGCTAATATACAAGCTAAGCTACCCACATAGATAATGTGAAACCAGAGACGGACCACACGCAGATGTGATACTGTAGGACTCGCTTTCCAGGTAAAAACACCCAACTGCATCCTTGTCTACAAAGTGGTTTACAAGGAGACTTTGGTTCAGATACAAAAAAATAGACTCAAGCTATTTTAAAAGGGGGAAACTGCTTTAAAGGGATAGTTCACGCAAAAAATTTAAATTCTATCATTGTTTACTCTCCATCTACTTGTTCCAAACTAGACTTCTATATAATTTTTTCTTTGTTTATACTACATATCAATAGCTGCTGGTCTCTAAATTAGATTATATGACCTGTTTTTTAATTAAGATGTACCTCTTTTGTATATTCCCCTTTCCTTTGGATGTTGTAACATCCAAATTGAATGATAACATGGACTGAACAAATATGGGACACGTTGTTCCCTCATTGTCAACTCAAAGTCTGGAATGATGTGTGAAGGTGTATGTGTATATGTATATATCTATGTATATTCATATGTGTGTGTGTATGGATATATACCCTTTTCTTTTTCTTCTTCTCATTCAATGCCGTGCTTGGGGGTAATGTACTTCTTTAAATTGTTAATGCAAAACTCAATAAATAAATACAAAAGAAAAAAGAATATCTTGTTTGGTGATTAACAGAAGAAATTCATAAATGTTTAAAACCTGGAGTAAATTACTTTAATCCATCCGTTTTTAATCCATTAATGTGTTATTTCCCCCAAGAAGGAAAATTCTATCATTATTTTCTCTCCGTCTACTTGTTCCAAACCTGTTTACCATTGACTTCCGTTGTATTTTTTGGTTCGTGCTAAAGATATCACTGGTTATTAGTTTCCAAACGTCTTTCAAATATCTGATTTTGTGTTCCACAGAAGAAATTCAGAATCGTTTAAAACCTAGAGTAAACCTGATTTTGGTTTTTGACCAATTGAAGAGTTAGTTCACCCCAAAATTTACATTCTATCCTTATTTACTCTTCCTCTACTTGTTCCAAGCCTATTTACCATTGACTTCCGTTGTATTTTTCTGTGTCAGATTATAATTTAACTTTCAGATTCTTTGCATTTACTGAGTTTTCAAACAACAAATCATATATGTTTGGCTGACTTCCTAACAAAAAGGGTTCAAATGAGTCGATTCATTTAAAATCTTATTCACATATACATTTTGTGACTTTTACGCATTTAAATTTTTCTTTTTCTTTATATTTATATAAAATCAGACTTTCCTGCAACATAAATATGTTACCTCCGTCGCTGATTATAGCATAAAGACTAACAGGTTTGGCTTTCAGGCATGACATCTGAATGGCGTGAATCTGTT
Source organism: Danio kyathit (assembly GCA_903798195.1). Lineage (NCBI taxonomy): Eukaryota > Metazoa > Chordata > Actinopteri > Cypriniformes > Danionidae > Danio > Danio kyathit. The sequence goes on along the minus strand of LR812528.1, from coordinate 48,780,029 downwards.
CTTTGAGGAGGAAGGTGGCTTTTCTGAGCTCAATGGGATGGGATTTGGTCTTCCTGTCGGCAGCTAACTGGATGTTTATTAAGCCGGACAGGAGGAAAAGAAGCATTGGAAATCGAGAGCCCTTCAATCCCTCGCTCTCGTTTTCTGGGTTTAGTTGCTGAGCTCCTCGAAGCTCGCCAACATTTTCACAGCCATCTTTGAAAAGTCCAGTTGAGAACAAGAGGAAACTTCAGCACAAATCCAGCCTGAATGCTCTTTTCACAGTTTTAAAAATACTCCGATCTGATCGTTTATAACCTTCAAACCTTTTAAAAAACTTTCAAACTACTTTTCAATCCAACAGTCATTCATTTATTAATTTTCCTTCGGCTCAGTCCCTTTATTAATCTGTAGCCGCCACAGCGGAATGAACCGCTAACTTATCTAGCATATGTTTTACGCAGCGGATGCCCTTCCAGCCGCAACCAAGTACTGGGAAACACCCATACACACTCATTCACACACATACACTACGGCCACCAGTGCTTAATTTGAGCTGGATCTTGCCGAATCCTGTTCTGAAAATGTCAGATATTCCTGTTTTGCGCTCCGGTGTTTATTTTAATGGATCCGGCAAGACAGTAGTCACCATGCGCAAGTTAAAGCAAAAGTCACGTTTAACTATTGACCCTCAACAATATTTTCAGCCAATCATCTTTCCTACATTTACAATCACTCTCATTGGTGATTGATTCGCATGCAGTGAGCAGCGAAAATAAATAAAGTCATAGTGGTCTGCCTAAATAACATTTGTATTTTCAAAATGGCAAGTCAAGTGTATTTTAATTATTAAAAACCGTGGGTGAATCTGATATCTGATGAGCCTGATCAAAAGACATGTTGAGAAGATGAAATTGCGCGAATGGATCAGGATAGCGGGAGACAGAAGCAAAGCCAGCCAGAAAAGATGATAGAAGAGATAACTGTAGGCTCTTGAATCTTGAAGATTAGACTGTGAGAGTCATTTAATTATTGTGTTTTACTTTGCACATAATAGTGAAACTAACCGAATAATGATTGTTCATATGATTTATGTTTGTAGCTACATGTTTTTATTCTGCATGACTGACCTATAACGTTATATGGGACAAAATAATTAAAGGCCGTTCAGAAATGTGATGCTCTTTTTTTACGCTATCACCGTTTAATGACGTCATGTTCCGGGAAAACTGAAATTGTGTGGTGGACGTCGGTCACGGTAACTTGTATTTCCGGGTTTTGTTCTGGGAATTATTATTTACAAATTAAGCACTGACTACTGCCAATTTATAGCGCATGTGTTTGGACTGTAGGGGAAACCAAAGCACCCGGAAACCGGGTGGGACTTGAATCAGTGACCTTCTTGATGTGAGGTGACAGTGCTTACCACTGAGCCACCGTGCTGCCCAATCCAGCAGTCAACATTCTACATATTCAAAAAATTGTTGCATGAATGGTTTCGATTTATTTGGTTGTTGCTAAATCAGATATGGTTGCGGCCGGAAGTTAACGAAAATGATTTATATTATTAATTATATTTCCCATTAAATGTATTATATTAAGGTCTACCCCCACTCCAACCCTAAACCCAGTCACAGTAACGTAAAAACACTAGTTGTACTCAGTATTATTTATGTTATATATTTAATTCCCCATTAAATTGTATTTTTTAATGTCTACCCCTACCCTAACCCTAAACCCAACCGTCATAGTATCGGCCATGTGTCCTATCTAGACTTTACCCTTGTCCCTTTGATTCATATTTGAATTGTAATTCTGTATTCCATTTGTGACCTCATTTCAAATCAAATTCCAATTAAGGAACTGAGGCTGCGTCCGAAACCGCCTACTACTCAGTAGGCACTGCATTTGAATTTAAACGTACTAATCGGCCGATAATAAAGTACGTTCTATACAGTATGAATGGAATGCGGACGTACTACATCCGCCATTTTGTCATGGTCACGTGACCTGCCTGCGTCAGTTGCGTTGATTTACTCCCATTCATGAATTCTCTTGCGGAGCATCATGGGATAGCGGAGCGTGCATGGGATGCGCACTTCAGAATCTCGCCGGAAGTAGTAAGTCATCCGGGTACTTCTCGCATACTTATTTTCAAATTCTATGAATTCAGACATACTACTCGGCTCGCATACTGATTTTAGCGTACTGTATAGTATGGAAGTATGCGGTTTCGGACACAGCCTGAATCTAAATTTGAAATTGAAATTCTGAGCAGTGGCCAACCGACACATTCACATCGTAACGTTTCTCATTGAGCTGCAGTCTATCACAATTGTTTATGCCTGTGATGTGCTCCTGCTCTTACTTAGTGAGCTACACATTGATCTCCTGTCAAAATGGACCAATGCAATTCGTGAGAGGGAATCGACAAGCAATGTCAGAGCCAGCAGTTTAGCCAGTGACCCCTCATTCACCCCCTAATAAGTGATTGACTGAAGGTTATAGTAGTTTACCCTGCCTTTTATAAAAATCCAAGTTTACAGTATTTTGCATAGCTTCTTAGTAGTGGGGCTGGGTGATATTGCAAAAAAATTATCACGATATCATGTTTCATATCATTCGATAACGATAATTATTGAATATTTTTTAACAATACATTTAGGAATATTAGGATTTTTTTATATTTAACCACTTTATTTTAATTTACCAACATTACTAAGGCAAATAGTTTTAATAGTCAAAAACAAAAACATTTAAACAAAATATCTGAACTTTGAATATCTGAAGTGTTAAAGAGACTCTTAAACTTGAGAAATAAAATGTTACAATGTGTGTGCAATGGTAAAGGGTAAATACTAAACAATCAAAGCAAACTTTAAGGTGTGAATAATAATGATCCAGTAAACCCTGTCAACAACACAAATTATGATAATCAAATATGAGCTTTCAAGTAAAGGAACCAGCCATTATTATTCATTATACATACTGCAACATTAAAAATTGTGAAGTTGAATGACTAAATTACCCCTATGCCTAAGAAATCTTTCAGATGGGGTGCTAGTGACTGAGATGCACAAGAAAAGAAACTAAAAAGCCACTCTGGCGACATCCTTACATCCTTTTTTATTTATAATCTTCTCACTGCTGCTAGCCACTGCAATCATTTTCGCATGTGTTGTTATTCTGACCTGAAGTGACAAACACGTGCGCAGGGATACCTTGACCATTTGAAATGGAATTTGCGCTCGTGCTCCCCTGCTGTCTCTCATTTTCTCCGAGGATGACAAATGAACAAACCATTGCTGCCGCTCTGATGCATATTGCACTGCTACGAGTGTGATATTGCGTTTATATATACATATACATATATCTATATACAGTGTATATATATACATCTATATACAGTGTATATATATATATATATATATATATATATATATATATATATATATATATATATATATATATATATATATATATATATATATATATATATATATATATATCAAAGTTTCCGCTACATTCACTCTACCATGGCGGGGCGCCACGCCAAAATTCATCTCGCCACGGCTACATTACAGCATCTCATTCAAAACATTGGCGTTTTTTTAAATAGCGGTGTATAATCGCTCCAAAACGTATTAAAAGGTAAGTGAATTATAACAGCGCAAACGTTTCTGTAACCGTAGTGCTGTGCGTTATTTGTTTAACCCTTTAAGGTGACATGCTGGCTGACTGACTGACTCACTGACAGGTGCGTGATGCCAGCAAACACGGCATATAGCTTTCAGTTAGGATGAACACAGTTTCTATAAATATACTTTATTTACAGATAAAGGTCTATGGCTCTGCATACAACAAACAAAGACTTTATCTTGCTGGAGTTTATAGCCATTTCACTTTACCTCAGGACGCATTAATGCCGCTCTGTAGGTCTATTGGAGACGTTTATAAATATTCCTAGCAAATCTAATAAAGGTTGGAGACAAATTCACTACGTAAACGCGCTAAATTGCACTTGAGCAGCGTATTTTTGAGGGCGTGCAAGAAGTTTTGTGCACGAACAGAGGAAATCCTAGCGCAAGCAAAAAGATCTGCATGCTCCTTGTATTACACAAATCCGATCTCGACTTGTATACTGCGTCACATTTGTCATTGAAATAACGCCAAAGGTAGTTGGTAGATCAAAACGCCTGCCGCCACAGCTGGAAAAAATCCTAGAGGAAACACTGTGTATGTATATATATATATATATATATATATATATATATATATATATATATATATATATATATATATATATATATATATATATATCAGGGCTCGAAATCGCAACCATTTTGGTCGCATATGCGCCTGAAATTTAATCTATGTGACCTCGTAATATATTTGAGAGCGTTTGTGCGACTGCATATAATGGTTGTGGTGCGACCTGTTTTGATTTTTTCTAAAAACGTGCTGAATCGGTCTTCCCTGCCACTATATTGGTTCATATTTGCTGTCAATCATTTAATGCTTTCTGCTGTCAGATGACAGGGAGCTTTTGTGACCGCGGGAAATGCAAACTGCTGAAGAGTGAAAAGTACACAGGTTTGCAAACCCCACCTAAAGTTACAAATAATGTCGCCAATGACAGCGATCATGTGATAAATATTGATCCGCCAGCTGAGATCAATCAAGTGTTTTTGGGGAAGGTGGCCGAATCTCGATGCGCTTCATTCACTGCGTGTTCAGCGCAAATGTCCGCTAAATGTAAAATCTAACACTGTACACATCATCGCCAAAGAAGTTCGCCTTTACTGAGTTTGAACTGAATCTGCAGCTCATAACAAAGAACAGTATTGCGCTGGTGGTCATTGCGAGAATCCTCAATAATAGACCAGCTCACTCGCCTGCTTTTTTCCACAAACACAGAAAACTGTAGGCTAAATCAGCTCATACCGAGACTGAGCATTTACAATGACACAAACCGAAACAAAAACTTTTAAAGAGTGACAGAAGTGAGACTTTTCTTCCTTTCTTTTGTCCGTTCTTACTTGAGATGTATATTATTTTTTGTATTTAGTTACTGATGACTGCTTTGCAGCTTTCAGCATTGAATTGAATAATTTAGCATAATCTTTCGTTTGTTTTGTAGCAGAAATATTATTTATTAAATTGACATGCATATAAAAACAATAGTGCAAAATAAATATTTCTTACTGCAATGCCTCATTTGTTTGATGCAAACCATAAATGTATTTTTCATAAAGAAACAGCAGGACCTTTTATAGCAGATAACTCAACACTCAAGCAGCATGAAAATGAGTAATGTATTTCATTGTTAGTATTATTGTCCTCATTGTCATCATTAATATTTTATAATTATTAGACATTCATTTTGGAATTATTGCACAGATATCAATAAGTCATCACAGCATTAGTTAGATAGTTGTTTCTGGTTTTTGTTAGTCTTAATTGATGTTGTTTTCAAATACATAAAAATGCCTTAATATACAATTTGCGGTGGTGCTTATTACTTTTGGTGGGTGCTCCTAAATTTTTTTTACCGGTGCTACCAAGTAAAAAGGTAAATTTCGAGCCCTGTATTTATTTATTTATTTATATATTTTTAATCGCAAAATTGCTGCAAATTTCTAGGATATAACCACCACAAACTATTTTTTTAATCGCTAAAAATCAGAAAAATATTCTTTAAAAGCTAGGGGGTCTGATTAGTCTGCCTTTATTACTGAGTATATTCTATGGAAGTGGATCATTTTCGTTCTAAAATGCCATTTTAAAACTAAGACGTATTAGTGAATACGAGGGCCTAAAGTGTGTATTTTTTGCAAGCGGGTTGCTGCTGCGACGAGGGCGGGGCGGAGGATTCCGATGCCGGCTCAGCATCATGATGTCGATCGGCCATCTACGATGGACGATGGCATCGTCTAGCGACCCAACCCTACTACATACCGAATCTTTTTGTATCAATATTGACAATGATGTTCGGTCGATAAATATCGATACTGATTTTACCGCCCAGCCCTACTTAGTAGTTTACTTAGTTTTTTTAAGGTAAGTGCTTGCAAACGATTTATATGAGCCGAATTTAAACTAATTAAATTGAGTAATGTTCAACTCCATTTGTTTGTTTAAATTCAGCCCATATCAATTGTTTGCAAGCACTTACCTTAAAAAAACTTAGAGTAAATCCAATGAATCATTTTTTCCCAGTGTAACAAGAAATGCTTTCTGATTGGTTTAACTGTTGGTTTAATTTGCTTTCCTAAAAAAAGACAGCTCTTGCCCCTTCGAGTAGATCTATTATTGGAAAGATTTCCTCTTGCTGCCCTTTCTGTCCAATTAAGTCCAAACAGAACTGTGGAATTTCAGCATGGGATGAAAACATCACTGATGGCTCTCTTGAGCAAAATAAAGGTCAGCGCCATCTTTCTGCATGTCTCATGCTTTGCAAACCAATTTAGGACAGGGTTGAAGCATGAACGGCTGAACTACAGTCCCGGGCCGTGGGATGACAGCTGCCCGTGGTCTTATCCAGGAGAATTGGCCCGCCAAGCCTCTTACCGCCAGCTAAAAATAAGTGCTCTACATATCTGGAGACTCTGTAATGAACATGCACAGCTAATGTTGACAGCAGTGGGATGCTATATAGTCAAAACTCTTCAAACAGGCACTGAAAAAAATGACTCATTGGATTTACTCAATTTTTTTTAAGGTAAGTGGTTGCAAACTATTTATATGGGCTGAATTTAAACAAACAAATGAAATTGAGTAATGTTCAACTTAATTTGTTTAAATTCAGCCTATATAAAATGCTTGCAACCACTTACCTTAAAAAAATTGAGTAAATCCAATGAGTCATTTTTTTTCAGTGAGCAGCACACACTGTAAACCCGCTGTTGTCATCACTAAAGATATTAAAGTTAATATAACTTGACATTACTTAAAATATCAAGTTTTGGCATCAAAACTTAAACAGGTGCGTGTAACTTACTCATTAGGCAGCAAAAAAACTTTTAATATTAATAAAACTCTGTGAAAGTAAACATAATAAAGGTATAAACACTTTAAGGGTGTTTAACTGCTGAAATTCGTATTAAAATCTGTTTTATTTGTATTGTGCAAAGTATATTTGTAGGGTGTTTGTGCATGTTAAATATATTGAAAAGGGGGAAAAACAATAAATCATTGTATGAATGCTGTAATGTTTAAAGTATTTTCCGTTAAAAACACGTGAAGGTCATGTGACCATCTGGAAAATCGCAACATCTTATTTCTTACAGGACGTGTTCTGTGTTCTCGCAGTCTCCTGAGTTTGTTTCTCCGAGGTGAACCGGTCTCCACAAAATAGCAAGTCCATTCTCCACGTTTTTGAAATTGAGAAACAGCCTACGTCTGTCTGAGCTATTGGCAACAATTTTTTACAACAAACAATAATGGTGAGGAAAAGTAGTCTGTAAGATTGTACTCACACTATGCTATCCGAACCGTGCCCAGGCCCGTTTTCCAGATAATTTGAGAAGTGTGAGTGCTCTGAATCGGGCTCAGGCATGGTTCACTTGGGCGGCCCTGGCCCAGCTGGAAGAGGTTGGTCTGAGCGCGGTTCACTTGGGCTCAGGTGCGGTACCTGAGCCCGAAACTGAAAGCGAGACGTGACTTTTAAAGGACTGTTTCATATGGATTAATTAATCATTCGTACTGTTCAATGAACGTCGTACATTATTAAAGACGTAAACCCCTCACTGCATGACAGCTGCACCTTCAGCAAACCTCCTGATTCCTGCAGCATGAGGACTTTATGATTGTTTATGAGCGTCAAATATGGCTGAGCTGTTCGGCGAATTATTTGACTGCGTGTCACCGCATATCAAACGACTAAAACGAAATAACTAAAGAAGTCTCTACTGTGCAGAGCGAGAGCGCTTACTGAACAGCGCATCATCGATGACGTAAGCGTGCCCAGGCCTGAATGTAATGTGAGTGCGGGCCATCGGAGGAGACGGGAGGAGGTACAAGCGTGCTTTGGCCCGGTTCAAGGCAACGGTACATAGTGTGAGTACGGCCTAAGATTGTACTCACACTATGCTATCCGAACCATGCCTAGGCACGTTTGACCCCATTTCCAGGTTCGTTTGACAAGAGTGAGTGCTCCGAATCGGGCCCAGGCGCAATTCAGTTGGCTGGCCCTGGCCCAGTTGGAAGAGGTTTGCCAGAACGTGGTTTGGTTGAACTTTGGTGCTTATACACTTTTAGTGTGAGTGCAAAGTTCGCCAGAGCCTAAAACTGAAGGCTTGACATCACTTTTAAGGGACTGTTTCATATGGATTTATTGATCATTCTTACTTTTCAACCAACCATGAATTACCACTGCCCAAGGTGAACAAATAAATTTAGTGTCCAGTTCTAAGTATTTAGACTTATTTTTTTTTTATTAAATAATTTTTACTTGATCAGGAGCTTTCCTTCAAAGCACACGTAGCAAATTTGGTTCACAAATTGAGAGTTAAGCTTGGGTTTTACTATGGAAATGGATCCTGCTTTTCTCTTAAAGCTCGTAAACATTTGGTGTTTGCAAATTTTTTTATCATTGCTTGACTATGGTGATGTTTTATTCATGATAGCTTCAACCAAATGTCTTTAAACTCTGTTTATTACAGTGCTCTGAGGTTTGTTCCAGGCTGTCAGAGACTTACTCACTATTGTGAACTGTATGCCAAAGCTGAGTAGCCTTCTCTGAATGTAAGAAGGTACACCCACTGGATGACTCTGGTCTACAAGGCTCTTCTGGGTCTGGCGCCTTTATACCCAAGTTCCCTTCTTCATAGGTCAAAAAGCCAGTATGCCCTACGTTCAAGTGAATCTTATCATTTGACTGTTCCACGGGTTTGAACTGAAATAAGTAAGCAAGCCTTTAGTCATGCCGCACCTTCATCCTGGAATACTCTTCAGTCTGAACTAAAAATGTCTGAGCTCATCCCAATTTAATCATTTCACTCTATCTATTTCTCAATGTATGTGTTTTTAACATACTGTAATGTGGTATAGCTGAATAACTAAACTGTATTTTTTATATTTTCTTTACTTTGTATTTACTATTATTATTATTTTTCATTAGTCATGTGTAGGCCCACACGGAATCTGCGCGCGCAGAATTCCGCAGATTTTCCGCAGATTTTTAGCCCATCATTAATTCTGTTTATTTACTTGAGTAAATGTGTGTAAATCTGAATTTATTCAGTTTTTAAATTACACATATTTCACATATTAAGGTTTTAGTTATGAGACTCCCAAAATAATTTCGCAGAAATCCGCAGATGTTTACCAAAATTCTCCGCAGAAATTGCAAAAAACATCCGCAGATTCCGTCTGGCCCTAGTGTTGTGGACCTCTTGGCCAGGTCACCCTTGTAAATGAGATCTTGATCTCAATGGGTTTTTATCTGGTGAAATAAAGCAACATATATATGAACGCGAGCTCTTATAGTTTAATAGCTCGCTGCACGTCAGCTGCGCCTTCAGCAAACCTCCTAATAAATGCAGCACGAGGACTTTTAGGATAATTTATAAGCGTTAAAAGTGGTGGATCTGTTCAGCAAAAGATTTTATTGTGTGTCTTAGCATCACAAACAACTTAAAATAATACAAAACAATATAAATAAAGCAATTTCCATTGTATGGAGTGAGAACGTACAATGACCAGGATTCATACACATTTTTACTACTAAAATTCCATGACTTTTCCAAGACTTTTCCAGAACTTTCAAGTACATTTTCATGATGTAATGTTTCATGTAATGTCTACATATACATGGTAAATAATAAGAAAAACAAAGATGTTCAAAATTATTACAGCATATGATAGAACACGCAACAATCTATTTTGTTTAAATGTGTTTTTATGTAAAATTGATTTTGATAATGCTTACACAGCTCTAACAACGTGAGAGCAAGTTTTTAGCCAAGGACAAAAAAGAAGTAAATACAACTAACCTATATTTAAGTTAAAGCTGCACAATATATCGTTTCAGCATCGATATCGCAACGTGTGCATCCGCAATAGCCACATCGCAGGATATGCAATGTTGGGATTATAGTTTAACATAGAGTTTAATCATAATAATGTAAAAATTTATCATCTGCATGCATTTTTAAAGAGATAGTTCACCCAAAAATTACTCACCATCTTCATTACACCCTTCACTTGTTTCAAACTAGGCATGGGCCGGTATAAGATTCTGACGGTATGATAACCGTGGATAAAAATATCACAGTTTCACGGTATCACGGTATTGTGATTACTGCTCTAAAATATATTCTTTTTAAATGTCTGAGTAAAAAACTAAAATTTTTCCCCTTTAAACACAATATTTTATTTTGAGAAACATTTATAATATTTTGGAGCAGTAAACATGCCAGGCTAAATAATGAAAATGAATCATTGACCTCTGCTGTCTTCATTAGTTAAAAAAACCCAAATTTAAAATGGCATCTTTGGATATCTTTTCTGCTGGAGATGCTGTTGTAAAAAAAAAAATGTAAAAAAAAAAATAATAATCTTACACATACCTCAGGAACAGTATTAGAGAAACTTTTGGCGGTATGATAACCTTGACTTTTCCAAACGGCGGTATACCTTGAAAACGGTTATCGTCCCATGCCTATTTCAAACATTTATGAGTTTTCTTTTTTTTAATGAACACCAAAAGAATATAATTTAATAACTCCTACAGTATTGAAACAAGTGAAGTGTGAGTAAATAGTGAGTACATTTTAATCTTTGAGTAATATGTCCCTTTAAGGCCTGTGACTGTGTATTTCAATGTTTCACATTTTAAAACATCCGGCCACAAGAAAACTTTTGTAACTTTAATAAATATTAAATAATATACAATGAAGACTGTGCAGTGTTTATTCAATATCTGTACCTGAATAGTGATTACCTGAACACTATAACTCACTTTTATCTTTACTATATTTTATTTATCTATGCTTGTAATATTTTTGTTATATATTATTCGAGATTCACTCCGTTACAAAATCCCCTCAATCAATCCAAATAAACCTGTTAAATCATCTGGTGAACTTGTATTCACATCGTAGTATACATCACAGAAATACTAAATATGGTAATGTCAGATTTTTCCAATATCACGCAGCCCTAATTCAAGTAGACAGATATTTGTTCAACTAATTTCCATGACTGTTCCAAAACCTTGTGGGTTTTTCTGTTTTTCCAAAACTTTTCCAGGCCTGGAAAATGCCATGTCAAAATTTCATGACTTTTCCAGGTTTTCCATGACCGTATGAACCCTGAATGACGTAAACGTGCTCGGAAGGCAAAAAATGCAATGTGAGTTTTTTTTTTAAAACAACCGTGCCTGGTGTGAGTACACCCTTCAGGCCTAAGGGCCTAATCAGGCCTAAATCCTGTACACAGCAGTTCTCACAACTCGACCTGCAACTAGAGGGATACAAAGTTAGCGTTAGCTCTACTATAAAAGATCTGGGTGTCATATTAGACAGTAATTTAACTTTCAAAAATCATATATCCCATGTCACAAAAACTGCTTTCTTTCATCTGAGAAATATCGCTAAATTGCGAAGTATGCTATCCATATCAGATGCAGAAAAGCTAGTCCATGCTTTCATGACTTCTAGGCTGGACTACTGTAATGCTCTGTTTGCTGGTTGCCCAGCATCCTCTATTAACAAACTTTAGCTAGTGCAAAATGCAGCTGCCAGAGATCTTACCAGGTCTAGAAAATATGATCGTATCACCCCAATTTTACCCTCCTTACACTGGCTGCCTGTTAAGTTTCGTATTGAATTTAAAATATTACTCCTTACCTATAAAGCTTTAAATAATCTAGCTCCTGTTTATCTAACCAACCTCCTGTCTCGCTACAACCCAACCCGCTCTTTACGATCTCAAAACTCATGGCTTCTGGTAGAATAGCAAAGTCTACTAAAGGAGGTCGAACCTTCTCATTTATGGCCCCTAAACTCTGGAATAGCCTTCCTGATAATGTCCGAGGCTCAGACACACTCTCGCGCTTCAAAACTAGATTAAAGACCTATCTTTTTAGCAAAGCATACACTCAGTCCATCACTTAGCGGTATGACGCATGATGTGCCCCACACATGATTTTGCTTCTTGTTTATATACACTATGAACAGCAGCTACGCTAATTATTCTCCTTATTCTGTATTTCCACATGGGGGTACTCATCTCGAGGCCCTCAGACTATGCAGTGCCACTGATGCGATCCGAGACCAGCGACGAGATGATCCCAAGGATTTCTGGACCAGGCCGTATCCTGAGCAGCTGCTGTGGTGGTCATCGTGGAGTGAGAGCATGACTGACTACTGTGATGCTCCAAGGACAGACGAGTCTTCGCTGAGGTCCAGCTTCCTGCGCCTAGACTGCAGCTCTGCACAAGACGTTTGGCCATAGGAGAAATGGTCGTACCCAACTGAGCCTGGTTTCTCTCGAGGTTTTTTAAAATCTTCGCTTTCGCCAATTGGTGAAGTTTTTTCCTCGCCGCTGTCGCCACTGGCTTGCATGGTTCGGGATCTGTAGAGCTGCGCATCGATGGATTTGCTCTTCAGTGTTTGGACTCTCAGTAGTGATTATTAACGCACACTGAACTGAGCTAAACTGAACTGAACTTAATCTCTGAAAACTGAACTGACACTGTTTCAATTCACTATAATCTTCCATGTGAAGCTGCTTTGACACAATCTACATTGTATAAGCGCTATACAAATAAAGATGAATTGAATTGAATAATAACTCTTTCTGAATCTTTCTGAATGAAATGTCTACTTTACTACATCCAATCCTCTCGTAGTAGAAAAAACAAGCCACACTCACTGCTTTCTCATTTAATATTCCGTTTCTCTAGGAACTGTGTCACCATATGAAAAAAAAAGGTTGAAGTTTCCAGTTCATGCGGACTTTAACTTAAAAAAATGTTTGAGTAAATCCGATGAATCATTTTTTTTATGATTATGATCAACGTTGCTGACTTACCCTCTTGGGACATTGCAAATCTCTGGCCAAATTGAGCAACAGCTCATGAGAAATTGGATCCACTAGATTAAGGAAGGCAGCGTTTTTGTAGAGAATATCGTTGAGGGACGTTCCTTCAAGACCCAGGTCCTATCGAGAAAGAACAAGAGAGACGGTTAATCACACTGGCTTACAAATGCAAGTAAAGGTCACAGATAAACCTTGATATTCAACAACTTAATCCCTTCATCCTACGCCTCCATTCCAGAGATTACACCAGGGGCTTTAGTGAATGACATGCAGATAAAGTAATCTTTCCATCGTGTTTACTTCAAGTGCTTTGGACGAAAGAACTCTAAATAGCCTCCCGGATTGTTTGTTGGACTAGCGCGGCTAACCTTTAAGTCCAGCTTCTTTACGTAAGGCAAGAGAAAGTGTGTGCAGACACAGTGACAGCTTATTAGCCGGGCTTATCGTAGACAGCTAAAGAGTTTTCCCCCTCACTGAACAGCCAAGTAAAGCGAGTCTGATATGACCAACACACACACACACACACACACACACACACACAAAACGTGTAGGAGAATCAAGACTACATTCCCTGAGGACGATGTATCTTGTATAAACCACAATTAGTATGGACAAAGCAAATGTACAGAAGAAGTGAAACGCAGGGAAACGTCAGCAGCAACAAAGAGTCAATTAAATGAAAGCTCCCACAGAAAGTGATGGAGAAATTGGCAGGCGGAGGAAAGCTGCTGAGTCCGGGGAAGTGGAAACCTCCCTCTGGGTTTCACGCTGATATATTGCACTGCTTTTTCTCAGGGATTCCCTGACATCTGGAAGCTCCGCAGGGCTTGCTGTTTTTCATCTATAAAGCAGAATCACAGGGCATTTTTGCTCTGCACTGCTTTTGAGCATTGTAACATTTAACTCAGAGTTCAGACTACATCATTTAATTGTTTGCTTTCATAGTTTTATATTTTACATGCACACTTTTTGTGTCATTGCAACTGATGAATCATTGATGAACATAGCGTTTGCATAACTATATAAAGTGTTCAGATTTTCATATTTCTGTCACTATTTTTAAATCAGATTTGATCTCTTGACAGAAATGTGCATGCAAACCAATCTTCCTGGCTCTTTTCAGTCTTAAAGGGGTGGTCCAGAGTGTATTTCTAAGGCTTGGTTGTGTTTATAAGATGCAAAGCAATGTATGCTCATGCTTCATTGTAGATAATCACGGTATTTATTCATATATCTTACGTTGATTATATACAGCTACTCAGCGAACATGAAAACGACTGTCATATTCCTAGTTCCTCCGAAAACCCCGCTCTCAAGAGGCTCTGATTGGTTAGCTAAAATAATGTGCTGTGATTCGCTGGTCGGCTCCACGTCACCACGTCACGCACCTACAAGCACGTGCTTTTGCGCTGTGTAAACAGTAGCTGTTAGCTGTATCAGTTTGTGCCTGAATAAAAAACGTTCTCATATGTTTTGCGAGATTGTTAGTTGAGATGTAGAACGCACGGAAAGTGTCCACATAAAGAGACACTGAAAGCGGCCGCATAGAGAGACACTGAAATGCTGCTGAAGATTCTGGATGTGCGGTTATATTGATAAATATGAATTTGTAGCTAAATTGTTAGCAGTGCCAAGTAGCATTTTCTATTGTTTACATCCTCGCAACAACATACCGTTATCACTAAAGACTGTGCATGTAATTGATCAATTTTAACAAACAAAAACACTTACAGGTTGTGACTCCCAATCCACAGCTTCATCAGTTGGAGTAGTTTTTAGCCGAATCCAGCACTGAACTGAGAGAGATTCTGGAAGTTCTCTTTTGTCAAATACTAGAGCTATTTATTATAATTCTTTGGAACATAATTAAAATTAAACTGTAAGCACTTCTCTCTTTGTGTCGTGTCCTTTTGAAGCCCAAATACAGAAACAGAAGAAGCTCTGTGGAAATAGCAGCGTTTGGACGCCATTTTAGCTTCCTCTGCTAAAACATTACAGCGCCTCTTGCCACGCTCCTTTGCTGCGGTCGGGTGTGTGACCATGATGAATGTGCGTAACCTGAAGCACTTGTGATCTCAATAGCCCGGATGTATTTTTTTGTAATCTCCAAACTTCGTTCGCTGTAGGCTTTGCTAAGCTAACTCTGTAAAAGCCAATGTCTCCCTTCTTACATTCAGAGATGTTGTTTATGTTCACACAGCTACATTACACATCAACTAAAGCTTAAAATATGATATCGTAGTGGACCACCCCTTTAAAAAAAATGATGGAAAAAATAATTTATTTCAGGAGATGATGGTCATGTAAAGCCACCATCATGCATCACTTCAGTTCTTGTTCACTGCCCATTAGGGCTGTGCAATTAATTGAAATCCAATCATTGTCTCATACATATCCCACCCCATTTCCAGCAGTCCGCATTCATTTCTCCTAACAAAGAAAGCCTAAAAGCCTAATTTCACATGTAAATAAGTAAGATCAGGGGCGTCACGGTGGAGCAGTGGGTAGCAAGAAGGTCGCTGGTTCGAGCCTTGGCTGCGTCAGTTGGCATTTCTGTGTGGAGTTTGCATGTTCTCCCCATGTTGGCGTGGGTTTCCTCCAGGTGCTTCAGTTTCCCCCACAAGTCCAAAGACATGCGATATAGGGGAATTGGGTAAACTAAATTGTCTGTAGTGTATGAGTGTGAATGAGTGTGTATGGATGTTTCCCAGTGATGGGTTGCAGCTGGAAGGGTATCCGCTGCGTAAAACATATGCTGGATAATTTAACTGTTTATTCCGCTGTGGCGACCTCAGATTAATAAAGGGACTAAGCCGAAAAGGAAATGAATTAATTAATTAAAAACTATTTAAGATGCTGATGATCGTTCAAGTGTCATAACAGTCTTGTGAAAAGGGTCCATAACTCCTATTTCAATACTACGACTAAAATAATCATGATTAGGATTTTTTGGTCCACAATCGAGCAGCTCTACTGCACATCCACACAACTTTCCAGATCCAATCTTCAATCTGATCAACTGTTTACATGTCCTCTAGTTCAGATTAGAACCCTTTATAATCCGATCGAACTTTCACTCAGATCGAGCTCAGTTAGATCAATAAAGGCATTTAAATGAAGGCCTTTCAGTCCGATTGAGCTGTCAATCCCATTTCTACCAGATTATTTGGTTGCATGTAAACATAGGCAACTCATGCAATGGACAAGTCACAGATTTTAAGTTTGATTCTTGACCAATCATCATTTTTATGTTGTCTTTTTCAATGTGGATAATGAAGGCAGAATGATGGGTAGGCCTGTCACGATAAGGAATTTTTGTTGTGCGATATATTGTCTCAGAAATTGTTGCGATAAGCGATATTATTGTCATTTTGAGATCATTTTATGCCAGATTATATAACAGTGTAATAATGCAAATATCCATAAACACTTTAGGATACATAGCATTCTAATGCTGCGTTCACAACAGATGCGGAAGAAGTGTCAAGCGTGATCGATTTACATGTTAAATCAATGCAAAGACGCGAATAGACATTATTTATTTTATTTTATTTATAATTTTTAAACACGAAAAGATTAAAAGATAATCGGGCCTGACTCAGCATGAATGCTGTTTTTCAGCAAGTTCCTGCTCTGCAGAACATAGAAACATACAGACACAGTTGTCATCTCATCCATCAACACATGACAACAATACAAACAATTACCAAACATACAAAATAGACATACAAAAACATTCAAAATAGACAAAACATCCTGCGGCGCAATTCGCGCGAATGAGGCGGCACAAATGACGCGATTCGTGCGAATAAAGCGGCGCAAGTTGAGCTTTTGCGTGATTGACATGCTTAACGCGCGTATCGCATGTTTCACGCGAATCGCTCGAGTTCGAAAATCTGAACTTCAGCAGACATTCGTGCCGCGTTAACCAATCAGGAGCTTGCTCTTGTAGGGGCGTGATTATGACGTAGCGCCTGTTGTTGGTGTCCCGGGGGAAAATTCTCCTGCCGACATCGACAACAGTTCATCAAACTGGGCTCGGCTCAGTCAGAAGCACCGCTGAAAGCTTCCATCATCCAGGTTAAGTTTCTGGAGAAGTTTATGAGCTCACAGAGCTGGGTGCACCTCTGAAAGGATCTAGTGGACTCAGACACTGCTCCAAACGTATTGACTCTGTTTTTCAGCCTTCATAAAGCACATAAACACTGTTATTCTCTCAATAAAATCCATGTTAGCTATTTAGCAACGAAGCTAGAGTCACTGGGCAGACAGAAGCCCTGCCCATCATGCGAATCCACGTCTGTTGTGAAGTGAATAAGACGCGCGAATGAAGTAAGTAAACTCAAAATGTTCACGCGTCTATTTACGCATGAATAGCGTGATTTATCTGCGCTTGCCGCATCGGGTGTTAACACACAGTATTATGCTGTGTTCACGTGCGCATCTATTCACGCGTAAATAGACGCGTGAACAGTTTGAGTTTACTCGCGTCAAATCCGCTTCATTTACGGATGATGGGCAGGGCTTCTGTCTGCCCGGTGACTCTAGCTTCGTTGCTAAATGGCTAACATGGATTTTATTGAGAGAATAGCTGTGTTTATGTGCTTTACGTAGGCTGAAAAACAGCGTTAATTCGTTTGGAGCCCACTAGCCCACTGGAGTCCACTAGATCCTTTCAGAGTTGCACCCAGCTCTGTGAGCTCATAAACTCCTCCAGAAACTATATCTGGATGATGGAAGCTTTCAGCGGTGCTTCTGACTAAACCGAGCCCAGTTTGATGAACTATTGTCGGTGTCGACAGGAGGATTTTTACCCCGGGACACCAACAACAGGCGCTACGTCATAATCACGCCCCCACAAAAGCAAGCTCCTGATTAGTTAACGCAGTGCGAATTGGTTAACGCGCGTGCTTGATGCTTCTTTCGCGTCTGGTGTGAATGCAGCATTAAGGTTATTTAGTTTCTATAAGTTGATGTTAAAAAGGTAAATGTCCTATTATATATACTATTAAATGGTAATTGTCCAATTATAAACTTTGACACCGGTGAGGTAGAACGTAAATGTCATTGTAAAATGGCTTTAAAGTTATTTGTGTATTTGTAAATAAATACTGTAAAACCCAATAGTCAACTTTATCCAATGAAATGAGTGTAGTTAACTCAAAACTTACTACTCATGTGAAAAGAGCTTTGAAGGTACTGAGTTAATTAAATACCTCATTACTTTAACTTAAATGGAGTAAGTTCACAATACTCATATAGATTAGTTTTTTTTTACTCAAATGGTTTGTCGCAATCGGTTTGCTCAAACGATTTGAGTTGCCTTAACTAATTGGGTTTACAGTACTCAGTTGATTTGAGTTCTCTTCATTTATTGGGTTTTACTGTGCTCAAATTGCTTCGTTTACTCAAATGGATTAAGTTCACAGTACTCATTAGGATTAGTTTTTGGACTTAAATTGTTTGTTGCAATTGGTTTCCTCAAATGGTTTGAGTTACCTTAACTTATTGAGTTTTACAGTATATATTGCAACGGCAAAAATGATTAAGGTCATCTCCAAGTATTGCATGATAAGTTGATATATTGATTATTGTGAAAGGCCTAATGATGGGCCCATAAAAATATACCACAGTAGCAATGACCCAGACAAATCTGGCACATCACACGTATCTGTGAGATTAAAGTGCAATCAACATTTGTAAATTCAGTGCTATTATACAACCACCAAATCTTCATCCGCTGCATGTGCTCAACGGAGCATGTAAGCAGAGTTGTTTTCTGCTTTTGCTCAATGAGAGTCAACGCCGGAAAATGAATTGCACTCATTAGGGCACAGGAAGAGCTACAACAGAGATAAGGGATGTTGTTTTTGTCCTCCTCATGTCTCTCTCTCTCTCCCTGGGGCAAAGAGATGCATCTCGCTCCATCATTTTGAACCCCAGTTGATTAACATCCAATCCGTTTTTCCCTGAACAGAAAAGCTGCTTTACAAAGCAGAGAAATTAATTTCTTTCAGAGACCTTAAAAGGTAGCGAGGTTTGCCTTGATGTGACCCTCTCTCGCGTTCAACAGGGTGTTAAGAGGCCGGCGAGTGAGACGCCTCCATGTTTGGAAAGCTTTTCCACTGGTTGGGCATCCATGTGACAAAGTGCCACATCTAGACTCCACTAGAGCCCAGGACTGAGAATGCACTTACAGTGAATAAATTTAAACAGCACCTATTTTACCCCTTTTTCAAGATTTAAGATAAGTCTTTTGTATCTCAAGAATGTGTCTGTAGTTTCAGCTCAAAACACCCATCAGATTATTTGTTATACCTTTGTGAACATTGGATTTTCCCGCGTGTCTGTCAGAGTGTGCCTCAATCTCCGCCTCGGCTGCGTCAGACAGCACAGTGACAGACATGAAGGAAGCAGATCTCACGTAACGTTTGTCAGAAATACTACAGTAAGAACTTTCCCATTGATTATTTGATGTATTTGTTGTGGAGTTGCAACGATGAGTCACACAATGTCAAATTCATGCACGCACACACACACACGCATCGCGTGCGTTTAGCTTTGCACTGTTTTTGCATGGCAAATGTGACAGGATACATGTTAATATCCTCTGCTGTATGGATATCCATTGTGTTAATGTACAAAATAAACCCGATTTAACGTCCACAAACTGGGATTGAAGCGTCTTCTTTAATAATTGTACTGACACTATGCAGCTGTGCTGATGAATTACAAAGATTTTACTGTCTTTAACTTACTTCATTACACACATCACTGTTTTAAACACCTTTTAAACTTGTAAAACTCTTCTTGATCATATTTGATAATGATTGATGATCACAGAGAGCTGAACAGATCTTTTAATCCCAGTTGCTTTGAGCACGTCCTGTCTTGTTGATACGATTATACGTGTTACTATGGAGACAAGTTAATATGCGGCTGTCAATCAATTCGGTGGGCGGGAAAACCACACTCCTATATTACGTTGCGGTCAGCCTCAAAATGGGACGGAAAGGAAATTCATAAAAAAAAAAAAGACTTATTGTGTTTATATCATTACAATATGACTGTGGACACACTATACCGACACACAGTTCTGTCCAAACAGCTTACAAAAGATAATTTCATCATAGGTGCCCTTTAAATGGCCAAAAGTGTCTTTTTTAACATTTATATATACTTTTATTTATATATACTTTTTTTTTTTTTTTAAAGTTTGACAATTTTAACTAGTATTTACATTTTTATACACAAATATGTTTATATATTAAGACATTTAAGATGGAAACATGAAAATTCATTCATTAATTTTCCTTCTGTTTAGTCTCCATTCTGCTGTGGCGACCTCTGAAATAAACCGCCAACTATTCCAGCACATGTTTTACACAGCGGATGCCCTTCCAGCTGCAACACAGTACTGGGAAACACTCATAGACACTCACATTCACACACACACACACACACTCATACACTACAGCCAATTTAGTTTATTCAATTCACCTATAGCGCATGTGTTTGGACTGTGGGGGAAACCGAAGCTCCCGAAGGAAACCCACGCCAACACAGGGAGAACATGCACACAAAAACGCCACTTAGCTGACCTAGCTGGATCTGAGCCCCTGTGCCACCCAGAACATGAAAATACTTACTTACTTTATTTCCAGCGCTGTTTATATCGAAGTTGATATTTAGCTGCACCATGTTGGTGTTTTGTAACATCTAATTTTTATGAGGTTGGTCGTTAGCCACCCCCAACCAGGAGGACCAGGACCAGAATATGAAAATCACACATTTAATTTGGCAAAGAAGAGCCCTTTTGGGATAATAGACAAATTAAAGTGCAATAAATGAGACAAAATTAAATGAGACAAAATTAATTTTCATACTTAAAATGGAAAATATTTCTTAAAAAATGATTATACTTTATATTAAATATTGCTTTTAAGTTTCAGGTTTTTATACATTTTATATTTACTTGAGATTTATTTTTATAATAACAATAATCAATAGCTATGATTATGTTAAAAGTAAACAAAAAAGGAAACTATTTCATTACCATCTTTTTCCAATATATATTAAGACATATGGGTGTCACAATCATTAGTGATCTAATCCTGGCAGATCGCTGGTAAACATGCAGATAACTATAAGGACTACAAAACCACCGGTATATGAACTACAAGTTCCAGTCATGCACCACACACACTCACACCGGTTCCTGATCCTGACTGATTGCAAACACACAGCTGGAGGATTGTCAAAGACTAGGACTTAAAATACAGCGCACACACACACACACACACACATACACACCTGTGCTCAGTCTTGTTATGCTGTCACTGTGAACATTACGACGCATTTCCCTTGCCTTGCTGTGTTTTTGACCCTCGCCTTGTTTGTTTGTTTGTTTATGCTGTATGCTGCCTGCCTTTTGACCATTCGCCTGTATATTGACCAGGACTCTGGATTGTCCATATACATCTGTTTGCTCCTGTGTTGACTGTTGCTTGCATGATGATTCTGTTCAATAAACCTGTGTTTGGATCCATACTCCATTGTCAGCGTGCCATTCACATTACGGTAGGGTTATTTTATACAGAATATAGGTTGAAGTCAAAATGATTAGCCCCCCTATGAATTTCTTTTCTTATTTAAATATTTCCCAAATGATGTTTAACAGAGCAAGAATTTTTGACAGTATTTTCTATAATATTTTATCTTCTGAAGAAAGTCTTATTTGTTTTATTTCGACTAGAATAAAAGCAGTTCTTAATTTTTTAAAACCATTTTAAGGTCAATATTATTAGCCCCCTAAGGCAATATTTGTTTTCGATTGTTTACAGAACGAACCACTGCCTAATTAACCCTTTAAATGTCACTTTAAGCTGAATACTAGCGTCTTGAAAAATATCTAGTCAAATATTGTGCTGTCATCATGACAAAGAGAAAAGAAATCAGTTATTAGAAATGAGTTATTAAAACTATTATGTCTAGAAATGTGTTGAAAAAAATCTCTCAGTTAAACAGAAATTGGGGGAAAATATATATACAGTGGACTAATAATTCTGACTTCAACTGTATATATAAACAAAAAGACATTTAGTCAAGCCTAAAATTAAGTAAAATGAGTTATATTACCCTAGCAACAATTTTCTAAAATATGCTGAACACCTAAGCAATCACATAACAATGTCTTGTTCACCAGTTGTCATCCTTAGCAACAATCTACCTTTAATAAATAACCGTGTTTCTCACAGATTGTTCAATTGCTCCATTCGGTTCCAATTATCTTTCAATCCAGATGTTCAAAATCTCCCTCCACATGTTCAACAAACTAAAGCACCCCTTCAAATGAGCTGTGTTACATAAAAAGTACAAATCAAACTCATCATATTTTAACCACTGAGAATGCAAACGGTTAGCATTAGGGGTCGGATCACAACCCACGGTTCAGAACACACGTTACCCACGGAATAATACATTTGTTTTACTTGTAGATTGATCCTAAATTTGTAACGATCGCAGAGAGATCACCACTCACATCATTTAAATCACATGTATGAAAGCATTTAGGCTTTCCTGTAAAATATAATGATGACGGAAGAAGTTGTGGTGGGTTATTTGGGATGTGGTGGGTTTCTTAGGTTATTAAAGGTGTTTGTCACTACTTGTTTAGCCTGTATTAATGCATTCAGTGTACGCTGGACGATTAATCATTAAAAGATCGAGATGTCAACACAACATAAATTATAAATGATGGTGATTTGTAGGGCTGAGTGATTTGGAGAAAATATCTAATAGCAATTGTTTTTTTAAAGATATTGCGATTGCGATTTAATTTTGTGGTCAAGCTTCAGCTCAATAATCAGCAAGCCATGGCATAATTTTGCGACAGCTTTTAAAAATGACCTGTTTTTGTTCGGTGTCTGGGACTTTAAAACCAAAATATTCCCATATTACCAATGCTGTTTTTCTTTGATATTAATTCGTCTACTTATGCTTTTGAAGCAGCAGACGCCATAATCCCACTTGTCCGCACTTTCCTCTTTGTTTTCTTTTTGTGGGAGTTCTGCATAGTTCAGTTGCTCAATTCTGATTGGGCAGAACGAAACTGTGCTCACACAATTGGCTAGTAAGACTTATATATATGTCATATTGGAGCCTCTTGGGATTAAATAATTGCAAAGTTTCAAATTGCGGTTTCGATTTTATTTCGATTAATGGCACAGCCCTAGTGATTTGCATATATTGTGTCTTTTGAGTTAGTTATGAAGTTAAAAACAGTCAAATAACACAGAAGTACTGGGATAACGGTTTATAGTTTAGATAAAACCACTGATGTTTATGGTAAAGATTAAAATCATCTTCATATGCATTTAAATCATACCTGCCAACACTCCCGTTTTTCCCGGGAGTCTCCCGTATTTCAGACCCGTCTCCCGTATTGGTCTGTCTCCCGGTAAACTCCCGGAATTCCCCCGCCCCCCGCTCCTCAGCATTTTGGTACAGTCCGGGCTGAAACTTGGCGCTTGTGCTCTTCCGGTGACGGTCGCGCGCTACAGTTCGCGCGCCCCCATCTCCCTAAACCTCTCACTCCTCCCGCTCCCCGCTCTTCAGTTTGCGCCACTGTTGCCAACTTAGCGACAAATTTTCAAAAAAGCGTCTAGCGACAAATCTAGCGACTTTTTTGTGTGTTACTGGCGATTTTTATAGACTGTCGTTTGTCCATTACTGTACCGTCCCTACTCTTCTCAACGAGCCTCCCCTGCAGCCTGAGAGCAGAGCACCTCTCTGCGTACCGACGGCAAATGATTTAGAACAGGTGGCAGTTTGAAGGTATTTCCCTTGTACAGTCAACCCGATCTGCTTCTCCTTTATTTTAACAATTTATTTTGACCGTTTATTCTTGTTGCACAATCAGAGATGTTATAAGGGAGAGTTTCAGAACTTGTCTGAGTATATTACGTCTGAGAGATTACTGCAAATTCCCTACTCATCTATAATGATATACTGTATTCAAACAGCAATAAATTTTGTTAAATTGACAAGCTTACATAAAGCGTAGTGCGAATATAAAATACCCCATTTATTCACCATAGGCTGTTAAACAAACAGAAATGGTAGAACGCGATGACGTCAGTAATATGCAAATTAGCGTATGACGTAATTACGGGGGGGGGGGGGTCTCCCGGAATTTACGAACCAAATGTTGGCAGGTATGATTTAAATTGATGCTCAAAAATGAAAATTGTAGACAGCAATTACATTATTTCACCAGTAGGTGGTGACAATCAGCCATCAAAAATATGCCACTGAATAATTCTTCAAAAATGATCATCTAGCAATGAAACATGAAGTTTTATGAGTGAAGAACAGAATCATTTATTAAAAAACGAGACAAAAAATAAATATGGGTTGTACAAATTGTTAGATTTACATTTAGCGTTATCAGCAACAGTAGCAGTAACAGTGAATTTTACACAGTAATGAATATTTTACTATTTATTTTTATTCAGCTGAATAATGATTATGATGATTATTAGATTGAAAATTACAAATCCAAAACAATTAATCATTAAATACCTTTTGAAATCAGCTTTTCAGAATGTAGCTTATTGAGCACCTCCATTTTTTGCTGGTTGACTTACAAAGGCCACAAATCTCAATGATTTTGTGCATGTATTTTGCAAAAAGGTACATCAATAGAAAAAGCTGTATTAATTATATTGTAGCTCAATATTAGTTATGTGAAAAATAACTGACCTAAAAAGTGTTTTTAAACTAAATATTGATTTTTATTTGGTTTGCATATGCACTTGCTGAATTATTTCAAGAACTAAATTGCAATATTTTAAGAGAAATTAATGAAATTAATTAAAACCACATTATTTAATTTACCAGAAACACAATATAACATTACACTGAATTCTTTTTTTTTGTGTGCCACCCCAAGATTTGGCGTGGCCTCATATGGCCACCCCTAAGAAAATTTTCTGGGGGTGC
Source organism: Danio kyathit (assembly GCA_903798195.1). NCBI lineage: Eukaryota > Metazoa > Chordata > Actinopteri > Cypriniformes > Danionidae > Danio > Danio kyathit. Next base: position 48,755,000 of record LR812528.1, on the reverse strand, counting down.
CAGTGGTCTCCTCCCCTTTTTGGCTGATCTGAAAAATGGTCCGATCCGTGACTAAAAAACCATAACGTGATCCAAACTGTGAGATTTGTGATCCGTTACATTAGTAGTTATCATCATCATCATCATCAGGTTACACACATTGAGATGTTCCTGTGATTTGAGGAGACTCTCGACAAGTCAATCAATAAACACAATTCAATCCTCCATAAAGTCCATAATACATGCTTGATTCTCTTATTAATACTGCAGGCCTGAACTGCTTCTATTAGCATAAGCTGGATCAATGAGTATGCATCACTGGCCAGATTTAGTTCTCCATCGGGATTAAATAATAGATTTTTTGGTGCCTGTCAATCATCAGCTGCAATATATAAAATAAATAAGTATTGAACACGTCATGTTTTTTTCCTGGGAATAATATTTGTAAAGGAGATGTTGAAATGGAATTGAACCAAATTTAGGTGAAAACCCAAACAATACAAACATAACAATAAAACAAAACAAATAAATCAGAAAAATGAGTTCTGAACTACTAAAACGCATTTAATACTTTATAAAAGGCTTTTTTGGTGATGGCAGCTTAAAGACGCCTCTCATACAGAGAATGAAGTCACATGCATTGCTCAGGTGTGAGTTTTTCACAGACTTCAACAGAGTGTAAAATCTTGATGGTTCTGTGGGTCTCGTCTGAACTCTATTTTGTATTTTCTATTGGATTCAGGTCAGGTGATTGGCTGGGCCATTCTACAGCTTGATTTTCTTTCTCTGAAAGCATCTGAGAGTCTCCTTGGCTGTGTTTTGGATCATTATCTTGCTGAAATGTCCACCCTGGTTTCATCTTCATCCTCCTGCTAATGTAGATGTTGGACTGAAGCAGCTGATATTCATTTACACTGAGAAAGGGCAGAGCTGAAGAACTACTGAGATATTTCATCTGCTGTCTGGGCTTTCACTGCTGAACTACACCTCCATTTCTTCATGTGTCATTTCATTTCATCACACATAACTTCTTTTGTAAACTAATTAATTTGTTTTCTTTGCATATATGGATTTCTTTGGTTGTTACCAACATCTGGGAAAAATCTCAAGTCAACAGCACCTTTAGAAATATGTTTTCTGAGGAAAATGGTGACGTGTTCAATACTTATTTCCCCCACTGTATGAAAACCACGACAGCTATCAAAATCTCATGGCATGATCAAGACACAATAAGTAAATCGCTACAGAGAGGGTGGGATTTGCTGGAAACCTCCTGAATGTCTGCAATTTTGGGTCTAGCTCATCCTTTTTGACAATTACAGTGAATGCAAAGCAGATTTAGAGCCATCTTGAAGCACTAATGCAAAAGAAAAGTGACTTTGAATCAGGTTGTTTATAAGTCGTGAGACGGGATCTGTCAGCCGTGCACAGCAAATACTGGATTGTGAGGACATTTATAAGCTGGTCTGTCCATCATGATCATATATGCAGCACAAGAGACATATAACACCAACACAGACCCAAGAAAATGACTCTGTATTTCATTTTGCAACATGACTCTGTAATGAAACACTATACACATACAATTGAAGTCAGAATTATTATATATTTCTCCCCAATTTCTGTTTAACGGAGAGATTTTTTTCAACACATTTCTAAACATAATAGTTTTAATAACTTATTTCTAACAACTGATTTCTTTTATCTTTGCCATGATGACAGCACATAATATTTGACTAAATATTTTTCAAGATGCTAGTATTTAGCTTAGTGACATTTAAAGGCTTAACTAGGTTAATTAGGCAAGTTAGGGTAATTAGGCAAGTCATTGTATAACAGTGGTTTGTTCTGTAGGCAATCCAAAACAAATATTGCTTAAGGGGGCGAATAATATTGGCCTTAAAATGGTTTTGAAAAAAAAAAAAGAAATCTGTTTTTATTCCAGCCATAATAAAACAAAATGACTTTCTCCAGAAGAAAAAATATTATAGAAAATACTGTGAAAAATTCCTTACTCTGTTAAACATCATTTGGGAAATATTTAAAAATGTTTGGAGAAAACCCACATGCAAAATATAGAAATAAATAAATATAATTTACATAATTGATAAACAATAAAGAAATAAACAACCAGATATTTCATTAAGATAAACACACACACATTATCATAAAACTAATAAAATAAATACAAACTGGAATAAAAGAATAACTAGTAATTTCAACAAAAACATGATTTATTAATAGGTTTTTGATTAAATTACCCAAAAGTAGGACAAACGCAACACAAATAATTAAATGACTAGATTAGTTTAATACATTAAACATTGATTCAATTTAATAATATTTAATATAATTAATAATAAATATGGCAACGCAGTGGCGCAGTAGGTAGTGCTGTTGCCTCACAGCAAGAACGTCGCTGGGTCGCAGGTTCGAACCTCGGCTGGGCTGGGTCAGTTGGCGTTTCTGTGTGGAGTTTGCATGTTCTCCCTGCACTCGTGTGGGTTTCCTCCGGGTGCTTCGGTTTCCCCCACAGTCCAAAGACATGCGGTACAGGTGAATTGAGTAAGCTAAATTGTCCATAGTGTATGAGTGTGAATGTGTGTGTGTGGAAGTTCCAAGAGATGGGTTGCGGCTGGAAGGGCATCCGCTGCGTAAAATCCTGCTGGATAAGTTGGCGGTTCATTCCGCTGTGGCGACCCCGCAAGGGACAAAGCCAACAAGAAAATGAATGAATGAATGAATAATAATAAATATTCATTCATTCATTCATTTATTTTCTTTTCGGCTTAGTCCCTTTATTAATCCGGGGTCGCCACAGCGAAATGAACCATCAACTTATCCAGCAAGTTTTTACGCAGCCGATGCACTTCCAGCCGTAACCCATCTCTGGGAAACATCCACACACACTCATTCACACTCATATACTACAGACAATTTAGCTTACTCAATTCACCTGTACTGCATGTCCTTGGACTGTGGGGGAAACCGAAGCACCCGGAGGAAACCCACACAAACGCAGGGAGAACATGCAAACTCCACACAGAAACGCCAACTTTAAATATTTAAATATTTTTAAATTAAATAAATATCCTACTTTAGTGAGTAGAAAATTGTATAAATGCAAATAAATAAAAATTTTCTAAATATCAATCTAAATATCTAAATAAAAATATCTAAAAAACATTTTTTAAATATTACTTTATATGTACTTGCAGACTGTATAAAAATGGGTCTTTACACAAAAATCTATATCCAGTAGATGCATTTTACACTTTAGGATGGAGGTCTCTCATATGCAAATCAAACATTGTCAACAAGTTGTTTTAAAAAGGCTTGACTGCCCGCAAAATCTGGTAGCCCCAAGTCAAGGGGCTATTGTTTTTTCAGTCTGGCTACCAAAATCTATCTACACCATGCCCGGCAGGCTATCTAGATCTATTATCTGATATAGATTTTGGTACACAAAAGAGTAAACAATAGCCCTGGGACTTTGGGCTACCAAATTTTGCGATTGTTAAAAACAGCTGCACTAGAAAAAGACTTAATGTTAATGATATACATTATAAATGCATAATGAAATGTTATTGCAGACTTTTAGTACACTTTTTATACAAATTAATTTGTGATTTCTCAAATGGAAACATGCAGGAAAAGCATAATCATCAACAACAATAACATTAGACCAATGAGACAGGCCAGATTAAACATGTAACTTTTAACTATTTGTCATCCCAACTGATTCATTTACGAATAGATTCTTCCTAAATCTGTTTCTAAAAGACACCAGAAAATATAAATACCGGGCATCTCAAATATTGAGTCGATCTCATGAATCTCCCTCGTTAGGGATTATGAAATTTCATTGCAGACCTTTAGTGCACTTTATATAGAAACTTATTTGTGATTTTTCTCATATACAGAAAACAAAATCATAATCATAATCAACAACAACAACAACAACATGTTAGACCAGCAAGACAGGCCAGATTCAACATTTAATGTTGAACTATTTGTCATCCCAACTGATTCACTTACGAAAAGATTTTTCCTAAATCTGTTTCTAAAAGACACCAGAAAATATCAATATTGAGCATCTCATAAATCTCCCTCATTAGTGATTATGAAATTTCATTGCACACCTTTATTGCACTTTTTATAGAAACTTATTTGTGATTTTTCTCATATACAGAAAACAAAATCATAATCATAATCAACAACAACAACAACAACAACAAGAACATTGTGTTAGACCAGCAAGACAGGCCAGATTCAACATTTAATGTTGAACTATTTGTCATCCCAACTGATTCACTTATGAATAGATTTTTCCTAAATCTGTTTCTAAAAGACACCAGAAAATTAATATTGAGCATCTCATAAATCTCCCTTTAGTGCACTTTTTATAGAAACTCATTTGTGATTTTTCTCACATGCAGAAAAAATCATAATCATAACCACCACCACCAACAACAACATGGTGTTAGACCAATAAAACAGGCAAGATTAAACATTTAACCCAACTGATTCAGTTACGAATAGATTCTTCCTAGTTCTGTTTCTAAAAGACACCAGAAAATATAAATACCGGGCATCTCAAATATTGAGTCGATCTCATGAATCTCCCTCGTTAGGGATTATGAAATTTCATTGCAGACCTTTAGTGCACTTTATATAGAAACTTATTTGTGATTTTTCTCATATACAGAAAAACAAATCATAATCATAATCAACAACAACAACAACAACATGTTAGACCAGCAAGACAGGCCAGATTCAACATTTAATGTTGAACTATTTGTCATCCCAACTGATTCACTTACGAAAAGATTTTTCCTAAATCTGTTTCTAAAAGACACCAGAAAATATCAATATTGAGCATCTCATAAATCTCCCTCATTAGTGATTATGAAATTTCATTGCACACCTTTATTGCACTTTTTATAGAAACTTATTTGTGATTTTTCTCATATACAGAAAACAAAATCATAATCATAATCAACAACAACAACAACAACAACAAGAACATTGTGTTAGACCAGCAAGACAGGCCAGATTCAACATTTAATGTTGAACTATTTGTCATCCCAACTGATTCACTTATGAATAGATTTTTCCTAAATCTGTTTCTAAAAGACACCAGAAAATTAATATTGAGCATCTCATAAATCTCCCTTTAGTGCACTTTTTATAGAAACTCATTTGTGATTTTTCTCACATGCAGAAAAAATCATAATCATAACCACCACCACCAACAACAACATTGTGTTAGACCAATAAAACAGGCAAGATTAAACATTTAACCTAACTGATTCAGTTACGAATAGATTCTTCCTAGTTCTGTTTCTAAAAGACACCAGAAAATATAAATATTGAGCATCTCATGAATTTCCCTCATTAGCAGTAATGAAATTTCATTGCAGACTTTTTATAGAAACTAATTTTTGTGATTTTTCAATTGTAAACCTGCAGGAAAAGCATCATCAACAACAACATTGTGTTAGACCAATGAGACAGACCAGATTAAACATTTAATTTGAACTATTTGTCATCCCAACTGATTCACTGAAGAATTTGTCGATCTCATGAATCTCCCTCATTATTGAAAATTCATTGCAAACTTTTAGTGCACTTGTTATAGAAACTTATTTGTGATTTTTTAAATGGAAACATGCAGGAAAATATAACCGTCATCATTATCAACAACAACCTGTAGTTCTTTGTTAAAACTATACAATCTGCCCGATAAATAAAGCATGTTTTGTACCTTTCTAAGCAGTTTCAACACGTCGATGGCTTGCTCCAGCTTCTGCTCCTTCAGCAGGGTCTGGATCTCCCGAACCCAAGCCACCCTCCGCACGTACGGACACGGGCTGGATCTGCGCAGCATCCCGGGCAGCTTGTCGGACCTGAGCATCAGAGAACTGAATAAAAACTCTCCTCTTCCTCCAGTCCTCCTCTCCACATCCCGCTCATGATCCTGTCGACCCCTCCGAAAGAAACTGGCTTGGCTGTCCAAACTACTCTGCCTGGTCAACTTGGATCCCATGTTTCAACTTTCCTATTTCAGCCTCAGTACCAAATAAAGCAACGCGGTTTCATGAAGCGTGCGTAAAGTACGGTCTCTTCAGTAATCTCACGCTCATAATTGCACTTCAGTTGACCAAATAAATCAAGTAAAATTCATATTCAGCGCAAGAAATGATTGAAATGTCACTTTCCTCCGTGTTTCTCTTGCCCCTGCGCACCTCCTCGGTCGTGTTTGTGTTCTTTACAGGCTTCCCCGCGTGTCACGCCCATATTTCAGTCACCGTCCAATCAGAGAGCGCGATTCTCACACATGCGTTTGCAGAAATCTTGACTCCGCCCTCAGTGTTTATGATGAGAAGCTCATTCTGTCCTGTCAGCACGTACAGTATAGATAACGAATCGTGTTTATTACGATTATATAAAATAACCAGTCAATATTGGTAATATATGTAACTAAACAGAACAATATCATTAAAACACTGACCATGATGTTCAAAATATAGTGTATATTATAATAGTAATTATATATCATATACATGTTATTTACATAACGTTAGTACATAAACGCTTATAAAAGACGTCAGAGCAACAGGATATTATTTGAATGAACGAGTTAAGGTTTTATAGCTAAATAAAAAAGTAAAGGTTATAATAATAAGTGCTTAAAAAAAAAAAAAAATAGAGGAACAGCTAAATAATACGTTGTTTTGACTATTGTGAACTAATGTTTGTATTTTTACATTCAGATAATGGTGAATGTTTACATAATATGTCAAAAAAGCAAAATGGCGGAATGCTTCTGTCAAATTCAGGTAACGTTATTAATTATGATTCAATGGTTTATCTATTTAAAAATAAACACACTAGCAGTGTGCAAAACAGAATTTTGCAGTTTAATATCGTATTTCTATCGCAAAATAGTGGTCAAATATGAAATATTTATGTACATAAATCTTACCTCAAGCTCTTCAGGCGTTAAAAACTGTTAAAAATAGTACACGTGAAGACCCGCCTTTTTATTTGACTGAATGACCAATCGATTGAAAGAAGGCGGGGCTTCAGGTGTACTGAACCTGTTTTTAACCGTTTTTAATGGCCGAGCGTGAGGTAAGAGTTTTTATAAAACACCAGAAAATATAAATATCGAGCATCTCATGTCGATGAATCTCATTAGGATTACTAAATTAGATTTAAATAGGGCTGATAGCAGGAAGAAATTAACTTAAATTGGTAAAACTGGACCAAAAAGCAAGATGGCGTCCAAACAGTTCTCTTCGGTATTGATAATTTAATATGACGTTCAGATAAAACCATTACTGTGCCTGCTTTTGTATAAGACACTTTAGGAATACTTTAATTTACACTTTCATTATTTGTAGAAATTATTTGTAATTGTATCTTTTTAATCACTTGATGTGAATGATAACAACTTAAATTAGCTATTTATGAAGTTTCTCATTAGTTTAGTAGGTTTTCAGGGCATGTGCCGTGATGTTTTGGACTGGTATTAGGCTAAATCTAAATCTACTGAAAATGCTTAGTGGTACATGTTGAATATTTGAGTGTTAGCCATTGCCCTTAAAGGTGTATACACGCGTTTGATGTTGAATTTAATGCAAAAGGACTGACAGAAACATGGGGACAACTGTAAAATAGTATTTATTTGTAGGATTTATTTATAATTTCATGTTTTTAATAATTTTATGTAAACGACAACAACCTAAATTGGCTATTTATTACGCTTTTTTCAGTAGTTTAGTAGGTTTTCAGGGCATCTGCCATGATGTTTTGGACTAACATTAGGCTAAATCTGAATCTATTGAAAATGCTCAGTGGTAGATGTTGAACATTTGAGTGTTTTTTGTCATAGCCATTGTCTTAAAGGTCTATACACGCATTTTATGTAGAATGTAATGCAAAAGGACTGACAGAAACTTGGGGGAAAATTGTAAAATAGGATTTATTAGTAGGTTTAATTATGATTTCATGTTTTTAATTCATTCAATTGAATGATAACAACTTAAATTAGCTATTTATGAAGTTTTTTCATTAGTTTAGTAGGTTTTTAGGGCATGTGTCGTGATGTTTTGGACTGGCATTAGGCTAAATCTAAATCTATTGAAAATGCTTAGTGCTAGATGTTGAATATTTGAGAATTAGCCATAGTCCTTAAAGGTGTATACATGCATTTTATGTTGAATTTAAGGCAAAAGGACTGACAGAAACATGGGGACAATTGTAAAATAGTATTTATTTGTAGGATTTATTAATAATGTCATGTTTTTAATCATTTTATTTAAACGATAACAACCTAAATTTGCTATTTATTACGTTTTTTTCAGTAGTTTAGTAGGTTTTCAGGGCATCTGCCATGATGTTTTGGACTAACATTAGGCTAAATCTGAATCTATTGAAAATGCTCAGTGGTAGATGTTGAACATTTGAGTGTTTTTTGTCATAGCCATTGTCTTAAAGGTCTATACACGCATTTTATGTAGAATGTAATGCAAAAGGACTGACAGAAACTTGGGGGAAAATTGTAAAATAGGATTTATAAGTAGGTTTAATTATGATTTCATGTTTTTAATTCATTCAATTGAATGATAACAACTTAAATTAGCTATTTATGAAGTTTTTTCATTAGTTTAGTAGGTTTTCAGGGCATGTGCCGTGATGTTTTGGACTGGCATTAGGCTAAATCTAAATCTATTGAAAATGCTTAGTGCTAGATGTTGAATATTTGAGAATTAGCCATAGTCCTTAAAGGTGTATACATGCATTTTATGTTGAATTTAAGGCAAAAGGACTGACAGAAACATGGGGACAATTGTAAAATAGTATTTATTTGTAGGATTTATTAATAATGTCATGTTTTTAATCATTTTATTTAAACGATAACAACCTAAATTTGCTATTTATTACGTTTTTTCAGTAGTTTAGTAGGTTTTCAGGGCATCTGCCATGATGTTTTGGACTAACATTAGGCTAAATCTGAATCTATTGAAAATGCTCAGTGGTAGATGTTGAACATTTGAGTGTTTTTTGTCATAGCCATTGTCTTAAAGGTCTATACACGCATTTTATGTAGAATGTAATGCAAAAGGACTGACAGAAACTTGGGGGAAAATTGTAAAATAGGATTTATAAGTAGGTTTAATTATGATTTCATGTTTTTAATTCATTCAATTGAATGATAACAACTTAAATTAGCTATTTATGAAGTTTTTTCATTAGTTTAGTAGGTTTTCAGGGCATGTGCCGTGATGTTTTGGACTGGCATTAGGCTAAATCTAAATCTATTGAAAATGCTTAGTGGTAGATGTTGAATATTTGAGTATTAGCCATAGCCCGTAATGGTGTATACACACATTTTATGTTGAATTTAATGCAAAAGGACTGACAGAAACATGGGGACAATAGTAAAATTGTATTAATTTGTAGGATTAATTAATAATTTCATGTTTTTAATCACTTGATGTAAATAATAACAGCTTAAATTAGCTATTTATGAAGTTTTCTCATTAGTTTAGTAGGTTTTCAGCGCATGTGCCATGATGTTTTGGACTGGCATTAGGCTAAATCTAAATCTACTGAAAATGCTCAGTGGTAGATGTTGAATATTTGAGTATTTTTTGTCATAGCCATTGCCCTTAAAGGTGTATACACACATTTTATGTCGAATGTAATGCAAAAGGACTGACAGAAACATGGGGACAACTGTAAAATAGCATTTATTTGTAGAATTAATAATTTCATGTTTTTAATCACTTGATGTAAATGATAACAGCTTAAATTTGCTATTTATGAAGTTTCTCATTAGTTTAGTAGGTTTTCAGCGCATGTGCCATGATGTTTTGGACTGGGATTAGGCTAAATCTAAATCTACTAAAAATGCTTAGTGCTAGATGTTGAATATTTGAGTATTAGCCATAGCCATAGTGCTTAAAGGTGTATACATGCATTTGATATTGAATTTAAGGCAAAAGGACTGACAGAAACATGGGGACAACTGTAAAATAGTATTTATTTGTAGGATTTATTAATAATTTCATGTTTTTAATCATTTTATGTGAACGATAACAACTTAAACTTGCTATTTATTACGTTTTTTCAGTAGTTTAGTAGGTTTTCAGGGCATGTGCTGTGATGTTTTGGACTAACAGGCTAAATCTGAATCTACTGAAAATGCTCAGTGGTAGATGTTGAATATTTAGTGGTTTTACTTAGTGGTTTTTTGTCATAGCCATTGTCTTAAAGGTCTATACACGCATTTTATGTTGAATGTAATGCAAAAGGACTGACAGAAACATGGGGAAAATAGTAAAATAGTATTTGTTTGTAGGATTAAATAATAATTTCTTGTTTTTAATCACCTGATGTGAACGATAACAACTTAAACTTGCTATTTATGTAGTTTTTCTCATTAGTTTAGTAGGTTTTCAGGGCATGTGCCTTGATGTTTTGGACTGGCATTAGGCTAGATCTGAATCTATTGAAAATGCTCAGTGGTAGATGTTGAATATTTGAGTATTAGCCATAGCCTGAAAAGGTGTATACAGACATTTTATGTTGAATTTAAGGCAAAAGGACTGACAGAAACATGGGGAAAATTGTAAAATAGTATTTATTTGTAGGATTAATTAATAATTTCATGTTTTTAATCACTTGATGTAAATGATAACAACTTAAAGGAGCTATTATGAAGTTTTTCTCATTAGTTTAGTAGGTTTTCAGCGCATGTGCCATGATGTTTTGGACTGGCATTAGGCTAAATCTAAATCTATTGAAAATGCTTAGTGGTAGATGTTGAATATTTGAGCATTAGCCATAGCCATAGTGCTTAAAGGTGTATACACACATTTTATGTTGAATTTAAGGCAAAAGGACTAACAGAAACTTGGGGACAATTGTAAAATAGTATTTATTTGTAGTATTTATTTATAATTTCTTGTTTTTAATCACAAAATATGAATGATAACAGCTTAAATTAGCTCTTTATGAAGTTTTTGTTCATTAGTTTAAAAGGTTTTCATGACATTAGGCTAAATCTAAATCTATTAAAAGTGCTTAGTGGTTAGATGTTGAATATTTAAGTGTTTGTTGTCTACGTCATGTGGTATGTGTGCAACTTGTTCTAACATGTGCTCAGTTCTAGTTAATCTTTCACCAGAGCTAGGCAAATGTAATAGATTACAACATTAACAGCTTAACCTTTCAATGATTAAATGTGTGAATGGAAGTGACAGAGTAACAAAAACTCACCTGTAGTTGTGAAAAGTGTACTAGGGTGTTTTTTTTTTTCTTGAGTCATCCTCTGGCACGTGTGGATTTACCATCACCACAGCCTGTGCCCTTTTCACCCATGTTAATAAAACAATTATGGCTGATTCGACTAGGACTACGGTTAAAGTTTGATGGCCATTAGAGTTAGATATTGAGAGGGTTTACAGCGTTGTCTCAGTCAGAAAGAAGATCGTCAGACTTTGAAGAGGCCTGGGAAGTCTACAGGTAAGCAATTCTCTATTTACTCACACCACAATGTATATGCTGTAAACCCATTACGAACTTAACTGAGAGCCTCAACTGCTTTCAAACACAAAGCAAAGAGAAAATGTAACGTATAAGAAATGGTTTTCAGCATCTGTCCTGTTTTGTTGAAACACACAACCTAATTTCCCCTTCTTTGTTAAGATTTGTAGGAGGAAATAGCTCTCTTTCTGCGTGTGAGAAAATGCGAGTCTCTTGTGTGGTGGGTTTAATTTCGTTGGCTGCGGGCGCTGCAGGTTTCTCTGAGATGTGCTGCAGTTCGTTCCCACACACAGCACAGTCTGACAGGATTTAATGTGGACAGTAGCAGGGCTTTGAAACTATGAAAAGACGCTTCTTCTGAGGAGGATTTCACTTCATACTGGCTTTTTTTCATTTTAAGTTTTCAAATTATGTATGCATGAAATCTCACTCGCCTTTGGCAGAATACATAAAGCTACATTAAGCAAGCTTAAATGTAAAATGCCAGCTATCCAGGATCCATTTTGTAATTCTTTATACTGTAGTAGCTTTTTTCACCCCCTTCTTTTCTTTTTTTGCTTAATACAGAGGCTGATTTACAGTTGAAGTCAGAATTATTAGCCCCCCTGTTTATTTTTTTCCCAATTTCTGTTTAACAGGGAGAAGATTTTTGTTAACACATTTCTAAACATAATAATTTTAATAACTCATTTCTAATAACTGATTTATTTTATCTTTGTCATGATGACAGCAAATAATATCTGACTAGATATTTTTCAAGACCCTTCTATACAGCTTAAAGTGGCATTTAAAGGCTTAACTAGGTTAATAAAGTTAACTAGGCAGGTTAGGGTAATTAGGCAAGTTATTGTATAACGATGGTTTGTTCTGTAGAATATCGAAAAAAAAATTAGCTTAAAGGGGCTAATAATTTTGACCTTAAAATGGCTTTTAAAAAATTCAAAACTGCTTTTATTCTAGCCGAAATAAAACAAATAAGACTTTCCCCAGAAGAAAAAAATATTATCAGACATACTGTGAAAATTTCCTTGCTCTGTTAAACATAATTTGGGAAATATTTAAAAAAGGAAAAAAAAAATCAAAGGGGGGCAAATAATTCTGACTTCAACTGTACATGTGCATTTCATTACAAACATTTTAAAGGGGTGGTCCACTACGATATCATATTTTAAACTTTAGTTGATGTGTAATGTAGCTGTGTGAACATAAACAACATCTCTGAATGTAAGACGCTCAAAGTTCAATGCAAAGGGAGACATTGGCTTTTACAGAGTAAGCTTAGCAATGCCTACAGCGAACGAATTTTGGAGACTAAAAAAATACATCCGGGATAGTGAGATCACAAGTGCTTCAGGTTACGTGTATTGCACACACAAGCTCGCAGTTGGAGCATCTCATTTCTCATATGCGTTCTGTGTTCTCGCAGTTTGAGCTAAGAGCATAGAATCACTATGAACTGACCGGTACCACAAAAACACGAATCCATGCACAGACACAGCCTTTGCTTCATTGTCGGCCTCATTATACTGTATATACATGATTTATTTTGGATATTGCACCGTGAAAATTAAACAAATCTAACGCTATTCTTTAGGCTTAGAAAAACTGAGGGGAAAAATGACGACGAGAAGAGACCAGCACATTTTTAGCATCGCTTTTAAGTGCTAATGATGATGTTAAAGATATAATCTAGTAGCATTTTTATTGAAAACAGGCAATTACAGATTAGTTAACGTCGTCTACTTATGATGCATTTTATTTTTTCCTGGTTTTAAAGACACGGTTTTTTAAACTTAGTCTAAAACGCATTTACCGAAATGCAATACTGAAGTGTCACTGGTAATATTTTTCCTGAGACATGTTTATAAAAGTTATATCCTAATTGAATTAATCATAGTTTAATATAAGCCCTGGACCCTGCATCTCAAATGTAACAAACAGGGAATGAGACTGAAGGAAATAATAAAGTTTGTGTCTAAGTATCAACATTAACCCAGTATTTGTTGCTTCCCTTTTTCATTTTTTTAGGGCTGTCAAATTATTTAAAAAATTAACTAATTAATCACACTTTTTTTTTGTAATTAATCATGATTAATCGCGAAAAGCCGTATTTATTACAGAAATAAAAACACAGGCATGTAAGTGCCATTTGTATTTCAAAACAATCAATGCCAATAACAAACAAAAATGATTTCCATGTTGGATTCTAAGTGGACTACAAAAAAAATCCAAAATACAGGCATTACAAATATGGAAAATTATAATAATAATAAAGTATTGAATACAAACAATTGTATTCGTTGTACAGTTGTATTGCTGAGAGTTGAGACCATTAATTATAAAGTAGAAACTATTTTGCTTAGTCCTCCTTAACATTTAGCCAGTTGCTAAGACAGTCCAGTCTACTGACATTATCGGGTGACAATGTGGCCAAGGGGTACATCAAAGGCACGTACCAAAGACTATAGACTTCTTACAGGGACTTTGGTCACACCATCTCTAAACATTGAATTCTAAACAGCTTTGAGGGATACGAACTATAGAATACATATAGAATACTTAACTTAATACTTAAAGAAACTTTGGACTCCGTCAGCAATGTCAGGCATTTGCTCTTGTTGCTAGGAAACACACACACACACACACACACACACACACACACACACACACACACACACACACACACACAGAGAGACGATGCGTGGCGTACAGTGCACCCGGTGAGTGACTCCTCAACCTCCTCAGTGATTCATCAACACGCACGATCGCGTTCATCAAATTTGCTTAAACTAAGCGTTCTAAAGTATGGCTGTATTTTACATGCAAGGATTCTGACACAGCAACGTGAAGCAGACGCTTTACAAAAGTTGCGTGTAGGGGGAAACACGTCAAACTTAATGACACATTTGAGGGTGCATGGAATCAACTAAAAGGCAGAGGAATGTGCTGTCTTTGACAGCTTGCGACATCATCTGGCACTTTCACTGAGTACATTTACATGGACACCAATACTCCGATTTTATGATTAAGATAATACTCTGATTAAGAGTCGACCATGTAAGCAGCGATTTTTGATTACCTTATAGGACCACCCGAGTCCTGAAACGCGGAGGTTTTTATTTCCGTTCGCCATGCGGTATCAAATTCCATTAAAACAGCACTCTTCCAGCACTCCTTACTTCATATTTTCATCCAATAATTGTCACGAGGCATGAACAATATGTTGCTGAATGAAAGTGAACTGCTGAACTGCACTTAAAGTCTAAAGATTAAAAATGAAACACCCAAAATTGCATGAAACTCTGTAGGAAACCCTGGATAGCCTGGTGATGCGACATTAATTTTTTTATACTGAAACTTTCCTTCTAAAAGCGCTTCCTTGGTCTTATCCATATTTCTTTGCACGTTAAACACACGTCGGCCACAACAGGAAATAAAAAAAAATGCAACTACGTTAATTTCGTTAATTTTCTTTAACGCGTTAAATATTTCAAATTAATCGTGTGCGTTAACACGCTAATTTTGACAGCCCTAGTTTTTTTATATTAATAGTAATAATAATAATTCCTTACATTTTATATAGTGCTTTTCTGGGCACTCAAAGCGCTTTACGCATAGGGGGGGAATCTCCACATCCACCACCAGTGTGCAGCATCCACCTGGATGACGCGACGGCAGCCATTTTGCGCCAGACCGCACACCACACACCAGCTGATTGGTGGTGAGGAGACGGAGTGATTAAGCCAATTATGAGATGGGGATGGTTAGGGGGCCATGATGGACAGAGGCCAGTGGGCAGATTTGGCCAGGATGCCGGGGTTAAACCCCTACTCTTTTTCGAAGGACATCCTGGGATTTTTAATGACCACAGAGAGTCAGGACCTCGGTTTAACGTCTCATGCGAAATAAGGCGCTCACTGAGCAGTATAGAGTCCCTGTCACTATACTGGGGCATTAGGACCCACAAAGACAGCAGGTTGGGCGCCACCCTCCTGGCCTCACTAACACCACTTCTGGCAGCAACCTAGCTTTCCCATGTGGTCTCCCATCCAGGTACTGACCGGGCGCA
The DNA here is from genome assembly GCA_903798195.1 of Danio kyathit. Classification (NCBI taxonomy): domain Eukaryota; kingdom Metazoa; phylum Chordata; class Actinopteri; order Cypriniformes; family Danionidae; genus Danio; species Danio kyathit. The sequence continues at coordinate 48,739,393 of LR812528.1, read as the reverse complement.
GCCCTGCTTAGCTTCAGTGGGCGACCATGTGAGAGTTGCATATTAATATTGTTTCATATTTACTTTATATTACTTGATTTTATTATTTATGGATCAATCTATTCATTAATGTAATTCTTTTTTTTGTTTTTTTTTAATTTTTAATGTGTTCAGAATGTATATTTTATTACTAAGTAGTGCGTTTTCACTTTTGGCTAATTATTGTTCAGTATTGTTTCAATGCAGGTTTTTTGCTTTTGCAATTTATAAAACAAAATCTTAACCTAGAATCATTTATAGAATCTTCAATCTGTTTGCTAAATTAATAGAATATGTTTTTAACCCTCCAGGAGGATGCAAAGTACGAATCATTGGTTCCTTTATTAAAAATAGTTTAATTCCTAATTCTTGAAGCTGGTAGTTGACAAAAGCAGTGCTGTTTCTAAATGTCCAAGTCATTCAGAGAGTTATTAAGTAGAAGAAATCAGGCTTTCCTTTTCTGTTTCATTGATTGTATTTAATAAGCAATATAATCATTGTGGGCCAGTTTGCAATGGCAATACTCCACTATTTAGAGCAAGGTAGGGCCCCAAAATTAATCTGCTTAGGGCCCCCAAATGTACAGGTCAGGCCCTGGTCCAAACGCTGCTATTTCCACAGAGCTTCTTCTGTTTCTGTATTTGGGGTTCCAAAGGACATGACACAAAGACAGAAGTGCTTACAATTTCATTTTAATTATGCGCCAGAGAATTATAATAAATATATAGCAAGCATTTGACAAAGGACAGCTTCCAGAATCTCAGAAGTTAGTGCTGGATTCGGTTAAAACTCCTCCAATAGACAAAGCTGTGGATTGTGAGACACTACCTGTATGTATTTTTATTTGTTAAAATTGATCAATACATGCACAGTTTCTAGCATTAATGCCTTGTTGTAATGAGGACGTAAACAAGGATGTAAACAACGCAGACATCCCGAAGTCTCCCGGAAGTTCCGGGAGTCTCCCGCAAATGCATAGAGACTCCCAGATGCCCGCAAACGAATGATAATCTCCCAGAATTTGCCTGTAACCTGCCCGTTCCTTCAGATATGTCAACCAAGTCCCCCCCAACTCCGCTCTACAGATACGTTGCGCATGCCCTCACCCCACCACCCCGGCTTTTCGAATATGTCACGCTCAGTGTATCTCTATGCGGCCGCTTTCAGTGTCTCTCTATGCGGCCGCTTTCAGTGTCTCTTTATGCGGCCGCTTTCCCTGCCTTAAACATCTCAAATAACAAACTCCCAAAAGATATGAGAAAGTTTCATATTACTTACCCATTCTTATTCCAAATATATGTGAAAGACACTTTTTTTTTTATTTTAGAGAGCAGGCATGATGTTCAGCTGTGTGCTCGTCATTTTTTCATGTAGGGGCACGACGTGGAGCCGATCCGCGAATCACAGCATATTATGTTACACACATTACCAATCAAAGCCTCTTGAGGGCAGGGCTTTCAGAGGAACTAGTAAACATGACAGTCGTTGTCATGTTAGCTGAGTAGCTGTAAATAAGTAAAATATATATAAAAAACGTAAATTTCTACAAGTGAAGCATGAGCACACATTGCTTTGCATCTTATAAACACAACCAAGCCTTAAAATTACACTTTGGACCACCCCTTCAATTGCAAAACCTTACTAGAAACCAGAAGAAATCGAGAATCCTGATAAGTTGCTGTCTTTCTCACAATAATCAATATATGGACTTATCGCACAACGCATGGACATGAGCTCAATCATTTTTGGTGATGAATTATATATCACCTATACGTAAAAACCAATTCTAGCAACATCTATTGTAGGTGTCAGTGTCAGTATGGTTAATAAACACTGTAGTATTTACTATAAATTACTATATTATATGTTCATGTTGGTATCTGACAGCTGAAAGTAGATCTGGCAGCAGATATCGCAGCCTCTGTTACTCTTTACCTGGCGCTTTTTTGTTAACATTTATTATTATTTATTTAGGATTTGCATTTTCACATTCTGATTCCAATGACTGATTATTAAATTACTTTAATGAAATGATATATTCCTAAGAATAAAATATGATGTGCTCTTTGGAAGAGTTACGTTGTGATGATATTATATTGTCATTCTGGCATTATATAATGAGTGGAATAAAATGATCCTAAAATGACAATAATAATAATAATAATAATTCATTTTATTTGTAAATGGCGCCTTTCTAGACACCCAAGGTCGCCTTACAATAAGTATCAATATGCTAAAACAAATTAAAACAAATAATAAAACATTGACCAAAAGTATAAACACACATCGCGAATATAAAATAACATGATAAAAACATGATAAAAAAAAATTGTTAAAGGAAAGCCTGCTTAAAAAGATGAGTCTTTAGACGAGATTTAAATGTGTCAACACTATCACTGCTCCTTAGATCCAGGGGAAGCGAGTTCCATAGCCGAGGAGCCATAGAGCTAAAAGATCTGTCTCCCATTGTGCTTAATCTAGTGCCAGGTGATACCAGGGAGAAAGAGTTGGCGGATCTAAGAGTGCGAGAAGGGGTGTAAATATGGAGAAGTTCGGTGAGATATTGAGGAGCAAGATTATGAAGTGCCTTGAAAGTTAGAAGTAGTATTTTAAAATCAATACGAAACTTTACCGGCAGCCAGTGAAGCTGATAAAGAAGTGGTGTGACATGCTCGTGAGATGGAGTCCTAGAGATGACACGAGCTGCATGGTTCTGAATCCGTTGGAGTTTATGGAGAAGTTTAGAAGGAAGCCCAGAAAGAAGTGCATTACAGTAGTCAAGACGTGAAGTAACTAATGCGTGGATAAGAATTGCTGTGTTGTTGGTTGTGAGAGAAGGGCGGAGACGAGTGATATTACGCAGGTGGAAATATGCAGTACGCGTAATATTATTGATGTGACCTTCAAATGAGAGTGTGCTATCCAAGATGACACCCAAACTCTTTACCTGCACAGAGGGAAAAATTGTGCTATTATCAATTTATCACAATATAATTTATCACAATATATTTTGGTGCAATATATCATACAACAAACAATAGATATCGTAATCGTTTTCTTGACTATTTATTTAGGAACAAAGCTGTTAGAAATGCTTTCTTTCTTTAATGTGGATTTGAACTGCAATGTCTGCATTCTGCTTGATGAATTACGATGTGTTACATAAAGGTTAGAGATGGTTAAAGAACACCTTTAAGCATAACTTGCATTATACAATCATTGATTGCAAAAGTTAATATGAGCAGGCCGCGGTTAGGAGTGAATACACATTCCTCACATATCTTATCTGTTCCCAGGTGCAGTTTCAGTTTTAATTAGCAGTTAAAATTTATCTGTTTAGCTTCGCTTGATGTTTGATATACACAAACATAGTTTCAGATCCCTTACATGATTGCTCGTTGTCAAGTAATCATATCTTTAAAGGGTGTGTTTATTTTTCATAATAGTACTGTAACTCACAATTTTGAAAGATACATTTTTACAACTCAAAAGTAGAAGAAATTCTGAGGGGGAAAACAAAACCTTTTTGGAATTTTTTTTTCACTTCGTAATTTTAAGTTTATATCTCTCAGCACTGACTAGTCATGGGACGATAACCAGTTTCAAGGTTTACTGCAGTTTGGAAAAGTCAAGGTTTTAAAAGCACTAATATTTTCAAGGTTCACACTATGATTGATTATAAAGCGTGTTTGGCATGCTGTCCCGGGAGAGAGCCCTGAGCTCATAAGATCCTCGAGCCTGGGGCTCCCTCCCGTTTGCAAGGCGAGAGTTTGAGCTTAGGTAGATCTCGAGAACTCCCCTGCTGTAGTAGCTAACAGATAGTGATTGCTCTTAAGAGATAACTACTTAGGAGCATGTTTATGGTGCCGATTTGGATTAGTCAATTAACTTAAGTTGTATGTTTTTGAACGGTGGGAGGAAACCGGGGAACCCGGGGGAAACCCACGTGAGCACGGGGAGAATGTGTAAATGCCGCACAGAAATGTTGGCTGGCTTGGTAAGGACTAGAACCAATGACGTTCTTGCTGTGAGGCAACAGTGCTAACCACTGGGCCACCGTGCCACCCATCTAGGAAAGTAGGAGGAGTAGGGGTGGAAGGGGGGATTCTTCAAAACGAAGATGGCTGTTTTATGGAACTTTGTCTGATTGGTGAATCATAAATTGCTTATGCTGCAAGCTATCATAAGCACGTGATCCTCTCGAAATTAGTTTATAAATAAACTTCACTTCTGTTATACTGTTCCTACCGTATATATGTAAAGTTTTTTGTTTGTTTTTAAAGTCTTTTTACGAAACTTTTATTTAATTTTTCAGTGCAACATTATCTCCAGCAGAAAAGGAGCCTCCGTATCAAGAGCTATTTGTCAGCCCAAGATTCAGCAAACATTTGAGAAACAAATCACTTATAAAGTAACATACAAGCATGCTATAGACTGAACAGTGCAGTGGCTTTTATTTTATATCCACAGAAAATAAAGATCTCCAAAGATGCCTTTTCAAGTTGTAAAGAGATCTGTGTTTTTGAAAGTAGTAAAGACAGCAGAAGTCAATGATTTATTTTCATTATTTAGCCTGACATGTTTACTGCTCCGTAATATTTTAAATGTTTCTTAGAATAAAAAACATTGTGTTTAATGGGGGAAAAAGTTGCTGATTTTACCCAGACATTTAAAAAGAATATATTTTAGAGCAGTAATTACAATAACGTGATATTTTTATCCAAGGTTATCATACAGTGAGGATCTTATACCGACCCATTCCTAGCTCAGACCCATTGCAATTTTGTTTCTATTCACGCCTTTGTTGGCTTTGTCTTGCTATACAGATTACTGATTTAATAAAAAACAATTCTTGCAATTCTTGAAAATGTGAGAAACAAACTCTCAGTTCTGAACTTCTAGTTCTAGGACTGCATAATATTGGAAAAAAACTGACACTGCAATATTTCTGCGATATATATTGCAATATGAATATAATTTCACAGTATGACTTAAGTACAGGCATCACAGTTGCTGGTTTGAGTCCCGGCTGGAGTCCCGTGTTGGCGTGGGTTTCCTCTGGGTGCTCCGGTTTCCCCCACAGTATAAACACATGCGCTATAGGGGAATTGGGTAAACAAAATTGACCGTAGTGTATGAATGTGTGTGTGAATAAGTGTGTATGGGTGTTTCCCAATACTGTGTTGTGGCTGGAAGGGCATCTACTGCGTAAAACATATGCTGGAATAGTTGGCAGTTCATTCCGCTGTGGCGACATCTGAAATAGAGAATAAGCCGAAGGAATGAATGAATTTTAAGTTTCAGTCTCTCAGCTTTGATTCTTTTCCTCAGAATTGCAGTCTGAATTCGGAGATAACTCACAATTGCAATAAATACAATTATTTAAAGATATCTCACAACGTTTTTAAAAGGGCTGCACGATTTGGAGAAAAAATCGAATTGCGGTTTATCTGATCAAAATTGTGATTTGTGATTTGAAAATGTGTTTTACTTCCGTTTCATAAAAAAGAGCTACAGGTTTGACAGCACCAAAGAAAGACTAAGCATAATTAGGAAGTACGCTACACTATGCTACTGTTTATTTAAAACCTCTTAAAGATTGTTGCCATTTTTTCCAATAAAGTAGTCAGGACAAATTAAGAAAATACAGTTGAAACCAGAAGTTTACATAGACTATAAAAGGCACATAACCATTTTAAAAAAAGTCAGATTAATGTGACTAAACTTTTTCTCTTTTAGGTAAGTTAGGATTATCACATTTGTTTCTGTTATGCTTAACAGCAGAATAATGAGAGATATTTTTTGAGAAATTGTTATAACTTTTCTTGAAAGTCAAGTTTACATACAATAAGATTATTCTGCCTCTGAAAAAGCTCAGATGATGGTGTCAAGGCTTTGGAAGTTTCTGATTGGCTCATTGACAACATTTGAGTTAATTGGAGGCACAACTGTAGAACAGTATTTAAGGAAAACCTCAAACACACTGCTTCCTTGTGTGACAACATGGAAAAATCAACAAACCAGAATCAACAAAAAGCCAGATTACAATTTGCTAAATTACACTGGGAAAAAGAATAATGTTTGGAGACATGTCCTGTTGTCTGATGGAACTAAGATTGAACTGTTTGGCCATAATGACCAGTGTTACATTTGGAGGACAAAGGGGAAAGCTTACAAACCTAGAAACACCATCCCAACTGTGAAGTATTGGGGTGGCAGCATCATGTTGTGGGGCTGTTTTGCTGCATGAGGGACTGGTCCACTTCACAGCAGAGATGATCATGAAGAAAGAACATTATGTAGAAATACTGAAGCAACATCTCAAGACATCAGCCAGGAAATTAAAACTTGGCCACAAATGGGTCTTCCAAACAGACCATGACCCTAAGCATACTGCCAAATTAGTTAAAATGTGCTTTAAGGACAACAGAGTGAATGTTTTGGAGTGGCCATCACAAAGCCCTGAACTCAATCCTATAGAAAATTTGTGGGCAGAGTTGAAAAAGCTTGTGCGAGCAAGACACCCTACAAATCTGACTCAGTTACACCAATTCTGTCAGGAGGAATGGGCCAAAATTCCTGCAAACTATTGTGAGAAGCTTGTGGAAGGATACCCAAAACATTTGACCAAAGTTATACAGTTTAAAAGCAAAGCTAAAAAAAAATACCAAGGAAATGTGTGTAAACTTTTGCCTGTCTAGAAATTAATAAAAAATTATCAAAAAAAAAAAAAAAAATTCTCTCATTATTCTGGCATTTAGCAAATGTAAATGATTTAGGTAATCCTAACAGACCTAAAATAGTAAACGTTTAGTATGATTTTTAAAAATATGGTTATGTTCCTTTTTTTTAGAGTCTATGTAAACTTCGGATTTCAACTGTAACTACAGCATATTAAATTCAGTTGAATTATTTATATATAAAATCTTTAAAGCCTTTACATTTAGATTGTGTGACATTTTTCACATTGTTGTCAGATTTTCAGAACTTTCAAAAACGAAATACTTGTTATATTTGATAGCGCATCGAAATAACTGCAGCTTTTGCGATTTGAAAATCACACCCTTTCAAATCGCAAGACCGGTTTTAAAATGTTTAATCATGAAGTCCTAATTTTTATGTTATTTCTTAAAAATTTTGATATAGAAAACTTTGCGAAATTCTAATATACAAATATGCAATATTAAGATTTTTTATTTATTTATTTATTTTTATGGCAAATTACAGTAAAAAAACAAACATAAAAAGGCAAAAAAAAAAAAAAGTATAGATAGTATCAGCTTAAGCACATTAAAAAAGCAATAAAAAAAGTCTAAACTGTGAGCTGTAAACACTTTTTCTTTTTGCCGAAGCTGTGTTTATGAGCATTGATTCTATAACTTTACATTTTATCAATTGAATATTGCAGGAAAATGGTGCAGAAGTCGACAGTTGCGGGCCTCGTTCTGCTGCTGCTGGCTGCCGTCGGCACGTTTCTAGCCGTTTTCTTTTCAGTGCAGGGTAAAAAGGCTTCGTCTGATCCAGAATCTGGCTTCTTCAAGGCAGCGGTGGCCACAGATGCTGGAACATGTTCAGAGATCGGCAGGTTTGAGCTCCGACCTCCTTTATATACTGTAAAAGTTGCTTCCCTCTTGCCTCTGGACATCCGCCTTGCATCTTTAAAAACAATGTGGGAAACGTATCTTTATTTCAATGTTTTTAAATTGATGTTTTTATCTTCATGTATTTTTGTATCAGTGTGAAAAACATCAGTGTGAGCACATCTATAGGAAATGCTTGCTCGATCAAGCCAAACACTATCGAAAAAGTAACAAAAAAAGCAGCACCCTGCCACTTAATAGGACAACCTTTCAACGTACATGATCTTTATCAGATCACCATTTTAAAATCTCACTGCCTTTAAGCTTAATACTAGTGTCTTAAAAAATATCTAGTCAAATATTATTTGATGTCATCATGGCAAAGATAGAAGAAATCAGTTATTAGAAATGAGTTATTAAAACTATTATGTCTAGAAATGTGTTGAAATCTTCCTTCTATTAAACAGAAATCGGGGAACAAATATTAATGGGGGGCTAATAATTCTGACTTTAACTGTATGTTTTAGCATGAATGTTTATGTCTGGTTGTGTTTCTGCTGATGTTCAGGTCTCAGTTCTGTTTGTGTGTCTGCAGGGACATCCTGAAGAAAGGTGGCTCGGCTGTAGATTCTGCCATTGCTGCTCTGCTGTGTGCGGGACTGATGAATGCCCACAGCATGGGCATCGGAGGAGGGCTTTTCTTCACTATTTACAATGCCAAAACAGGTATTCAAACTGACAGGTGTATGTATGACAAATGTATGAATATCTTTTCTGTAAATAGCTTGCTTCGTTTTTCATTCATTCATAATTCATTCATTTATTTAATATAGATTTATTTTTCATTCATTTTCTTTTCGGCTTAGTCCCTTTATTAATCTGGGGTCGCCACATCGGAATGAACTGCCAACTTATCCAGCACATGTTTTATGCAGCGGATGCCCTTCCAGCCGCAACCTATCACTGGGAAACACACATACACACTCATTCACACACATACATTACGGTCAATTTAGTTTACCCAAAGAGCTGGGTCAGAGAAATTTTGCTATGTGGGATGTGTTTGGACTGTGGGGGAAACCGGAGCACCCGGAGGAGACCCACACCAACACGGGGAGAACATGCAAACTCCACACAGAAACTCCAACTGACCCAGCCGAGGCTCGAACCAGCGACCTTCTTGCTGTGAGGCCATAGTGTAACCACTGCGCCACTGTGATGCCCTATTGACAACACATGTAAATATATATATTTTTTACATTTTAAAGTATAAATAAATAAATATTTGAATAAATAAATAATTGAACAAATAAATCATTGAACAAATAATTACTTGAATAAATAAATAATTAAATAAATAAATAAACAAATATTTGAATGAATAAATAAATAATTGAATAAATAAATGCATAATTGAATAAATAAATAATTGAATAAATAAATAAATCAATAATTGAACAAATAAATAATTGAATAAATAAATAAATAAACAAATAATTGAATGAATGAATAAATAAATAATTGAATAAATAAATAATTGAATAAATAAACAAATAATTGATTTAAATAAATACAAAATAATTAAATAAATCAATAAATAATTGAATGAATAAATAATTGAATGAATAAATAAATAAATAATTGAATGAATAAATAAATAAATAAATAAAATGATCTTAATAGAAAATGTAATAGATTGTGCATGAATTCTTCATGCAGACAGAAGTGTCAGTTTGAATTAGTCATTTCACAGTGACCATTTATGAGAATAAAATTTAATGATGGTTTATTATAAATATCAATAAATTATTACATTTATTCTTAACAATTTTATTATTTAAAAAATAAAGATTTAAAAATAAACATTTAAATTAAAATAATAATATTAATTGAAAAATTTGACAAAAGACAAAAATAAGACAAAAATATACTTTATAAATTCTATTATTCTTATCTCACCTATAGAGTAAAAATATTTATTTATTTAGATTAATATTAGCAGTCTTTTATCTGATTCAATCTGACACAATAGTCTGCTGTGGTGTATATGAAGAATTTATGCATATATTCGGGAAAGAAATGATTTATTTGGAATCTATTAAAATAATATTTTTAAATAATGAAACCATTTTCTAATTAAACCTACAGATATTTATCATTTGTTAGATTTTGTAGTGTATATTTTTGTTTATATATATATATTACATTTTTTAATTTAGATGTTTATTTTTAAATATTTATTTATTTTAATAATAATAATAATAATAAATATTAAATGTACATTTTTATAAAATATTTATTTTCAAATAAAAATATTATATAATAAATATTCGAAATTGTATTGATGTTTATAATAAATCGTCATTAAAACGATCAATTCATTAATTATTTTCCTAAATACGAAAAGTCACTGTAGCTGCATGGTGTCTCAGTGGGTAGCACTGTGGCCTCACAGCAAGTAGGTCGCTGGTTCGAGTCTCAGCTGGGCCAGTTGGCGTTTCTTTGTGGAGTTTGCATGTTCTCCCCGTGTTCGCGTGGGTTTACAAACACATGTGCTATAGGTGAATTGAACAAGCTAAACTGGCCGTAGTGTATGTGTGTGTATGGGTGTTTCCCAGTGTTGGGTTGCGGCTGGAAGAGCATCTGCTGCGTAAAACATATGCTGGAATAGTTAGCGGTTCATTCTGCTGTGGCGACCCCTTAAATAGAGACTATAAAGTTATAGAAAATAAAGGTGCATAAATTCTTCATGCAGTGACTATTATTATGAAAATAATTTTAATGATTTATTATGAATAAATTAATACATTTATTCTTCACAATTGGTATTATAATATTATATTTATTTAAATAAATAAAGATTAAAAAATAAACATAAAATGAAAAAAATTATAATTAGACAAAGACAAAAATATACATTATAAATTCTACTGTCTTACCTAAAGAATTCAAATATTTATTTATTGATTTAGATTAATATTAGGAGTCATTTATCTGACACAATAGTTTGCAGTGGTGTATATGAAGAATGTATGCATATATTCAAGAAAGATAGGATTTGTATATTTGATTGTTTATTTGGATTCTATTAAAATAATCTGTGTAAAAATAATGAAATCATTTCCTGATTAAACCTACAGATATTCATTATTTGTTAGATTTTATAGTGTATATTTTTGTTTTTAAATATATTTAATTATTAATTTAGATGTGTTTCCAGCTGGAAGGGCATGCGCTGTGTAAAACATGTGCTGGAAAAGTTGACGGTTCATTCCGCTGTGGCGACCCCAGATTAATAAAGGCACTAAACTGAAAAGAAAATGAATGAATTTAGATGTTTATTTTAAAATATTTATTTAAATAATAAATATTTTAATATGTATTGATGTTTATAATAAGTGGAGTTTAGTCATAAACTAATTTCGAGAGGATCACGTGATTATGATTGAACACGGCTGGTTACACGTTAACCACTCATGATTGTCCAATCAGTCGATCCCTGACTCACTTTAAAGAGCCAGGGTTTCTTACTACAGTCATCTTCGATTCGAAGAAAACCCCCCTCCTTCCACCCCTACTCCTCCTCCTTCCTAGATGGGTGACACGGTGGCCCGGTGTCTAGCACTGTGGCCTCACAGCAAGAATGTCCATGGTTTGGGCTTTACCAAACCAGCGGGCATTTCTGTGGGGAGTTTGCCCGTTCTCCCCGTGCTCACGTGGGTTTCCCCCGGGTTCTCCGGTTTCCTCCCACCGATTAAAAAACACGCAATCCAAATCATTGCATAAACCAACTCATAGACTTGCTCCCTACTTAGTATCTATCTCAAGAGAAGCACTATCTGATATTCAATTACCACGGCGGGGGAGTTCTCGAGATCTACCTGAGCTCAGTGCTCCCCTCTCGCCCTGCAACGGGAGGGAGCCCGGGGCTCAAGGACCTTTTGAGCTCAGGGCTCTCTCCCGGGACAGCATGCCAAACTTGCTTTATAATCAATCATCAGCTAAGTGTGAACTCTTGAAATAATCATTAAAATGATCAATTCATTAATTATTTTTCATAAATAGGAACAGTCACTGTATACTATATACAAATAGCTCAGTGGTTAGCACTGTCGCCTCAAAGCAAGGTTGCCGGTTCGAGCCCTGGCTGGGTCAGTTGGCATTTCTGTGTGGAGTTTGCATGTTCTCCCCGTGTTGGCGTGGGTTTCCTCCGGGTGTTCCGGTTTCCCCCACAGTCCAAACACATGGGCTATAGGGGAATTGAACTAAATTGGCCCTAGTGTATGAGTGTGTATGGGTGTTTCCCAGTACTGGGTTGCAGCTGGAAGGGCATCCGCTTTGTAAAACATATGCTGGAATAGTTGGCGGTTCATTCTGCGTGGTGACCCCTGATGAATAAATGGACTAAGCTGAAGGAAAATGAATGAATGAATGACATTAATTCATATTCCCCTCTGCATTTTTTTATGTAATGTTTTGATTTTGCAGGAAAAGCTGAAACCATCAATGCACGTGAGACAGCCCCTGCAAACGCCACCAGAGACATGTTCGGAAATAGTACAGAGCTTTCCCAGAAAGGTATCCATTAACCACATTACTGAAACTCAGAAAAATCATTGGTGAATCAGGATTTACACCATGAGTGGCCTCGTGATGGACTACATTGAGAGATAAGCATCACAAAGTACATTATCAACACAATTTCAGCAATCAATAACTCACAGCAGAACAGCACATATGCTTAATGTAGGATTTTTCAAGGAAACCATGAAGCTATATATCAGCGTGTTGTAAACATGTAGCTGAATGTGCCATTAACACTTTCTCTGCCTTTGATAAAATATCTTACTAATTGAAAGACAATACTAGCCAACACAGGCTCATTGTGGATATGTACCCCCGTATACATTTCTGGAGAGCGCGTGTTATGTAGCCAGAGCTACATCTGGCTGTATTTCATCTTTAAAACGAACACTACGGGGCGGTATGACGCCGCAGACGGCTTCTGTTTCTTTTCGAGTTACCAGCTGACCGCTTACCTCCATCTGAACGGTTTTACCGCTATTACCAGTTTGCCCAGTGGCTCGCTGCATACGTCGGCAGACTTGAGACGCACAGAGGAGTTGACCACAACTATGGGGTTTAAGTCTAGCGATGAATAGTTTCAGGAAGCAGGTAAGACAAAAACAAAAAGCAAAAAATAAAATAAAAAAGTAAATATCCTGGTGAGAACATTGTAAGATCTGAAAACGTGGAGGGCTTTTCTTTTTCTGGATTGCTTTTGAAAACACTATCTTTTGGGTTTAGGGAAGGGGTAGGCGGAGGATCGGGTCAGTCAGTTAGTTGACAGTGGCCTCTGTTGGATTTATGCGAGAACAGAGCGCGCGAATGGCACTCGCGAGAGAAATTTAAGATCTGAAAAAGCATACACAGCGACCTCTGGTGGATTTGCAATAACAAAAACTGCAAAAAACGCACCTCCTGGGATGTATTTTGCGCTCTCCAGAAGTGTATATAGGGTTACGTATCCATAATGAGCCTGAAACAATGGGCTGCAATGGCAGCGAAACTAGGATCTCCATAGAAATGCAAGACAAACCGGTCATATTTTATATCTGTTTCAATTTATGATTATTTGGATTACATATCAACAGAACAAAACAGAGATATGATTATAAATTGTGGGCACTTGCGATCAGTGGTGGAAAGAGTACTGAAAAATCATACTCAAGTAAAAGTACCATTACTTGCCTAGAAATGTAGTGCAAATGGAGTAAACGTATCTATTGTAAATATTACTCAAAGTATGAGTAAAAAGTAGCCCTTTTAAAAGTACTCAAGAGTAGTGAGTAGGGAGTTTTATGCTGTCAAAAGCTGATATGTTTACATGTAATTTGTGCATGTGTGTGTAAAGGTAACATTCTGTAGTGCTTTTAGTTATTGCCCAGAAGGCACACAACATCATGAGACATTAATATTAGGTTAGATTTTGGTTGTAATGTCAGATGACTAAAATTAATTGTCAAGCCAGCAGCTAAGGACAACGTTATTTTGATGTCCAATAATGACGTCAAATGACGTTGATATTTGGTTGATTTTAGGTTGTTAGAAAGTGATCAAAATCCAACGTCGAGCCAACATCTTAAACCAGCGTCATATATGACGTCAAATACTGACATTTATTCGTCAGGTATGGCAACCAAAATCCAATGTCTGATAGATGTCATAGGGGTAACGTTCACACAATGTCAAGCTGTAACATCATTAGATGTTGATATTTGGCTGGTTTTAGGTTAGACATTGGATATTGATGTTGGCCTGACGTTGAGTTCTGACGTCAACTCTATTTTCATTTCCAAACAAAATGCAAAGTCCCCATGACGTTAGGGTTCAACGTTAGGGTTGACGTCCTGTGTCTGCTTGGCGTTTAAGGCCATTTCGGTCATCATACATTAAACATCCGTCATCTTCTCATCAGTGACCTGCATCTAAACAGTCTCTGGGTCAATGTGTGTAAAGATTTTGAACATCTTCATGGACACTTTTAATACTTCCAAACAGTTTGCTGCAATTATAAAGTGCACACGTCTTGAGGTAGTTCATTATGATGCGATTTACCTTCTACGGTATGTGCGATTTGATTGGACAGGAATCTCAGGAATGATTTTTCTAATCCCCATGGACAAGAAAAATAAAGTAGTGACTGCAGGTTGAAGGAAAGTAGTGGAGTAAAAGTACTGATACAGCACTAAAAATGTACTCAAAGGAAAGTAAAAGTACATATTTTTAAAACAACTCAGTAAATTATAATTCCTGTAAAAAACTACTCAATTACTACTCATTTGAGTATTTGTAATTAGCTACTTTACACCACTGCTTGCGATCCATATACTGCTCCAGCAGTCATTTATCAGTCATTTAAAACCCTCATGTCCATGTCAGAGCTACAATTCAGCAATCTTTACATTTATCTTGTGGAAATTCCTCATGGATTTAGTCATTGGTGACGGCGTTATAGCTCGTGAGTGTCTGCTTTTATATGTGGTGTCATTTTTTTGACATATTTGCTAGTAGAGGAAATCTAGTCGTTCACTTCTGCTATTTATAATTTGACTTTGCATCTCACTTTATACCTTAATTACACTTAACTTGGAAATTAGAATAGAAACTGTATAAAAAGCCAACAAACACACTGACAATGTGCCATAGATTGTTCTGGGTCAATAATGCTAACATTCTGCTCACAGCCCAGGCGTGACTCAAATCAGAAGAAATGAACAAATAAAATCATCCACAGGTGGTTTGTCCATCGCTATTCCTGGAGAGATTCGAGGATATGAAATGGCCTATAAACGGCATGGCAGACTTCCATGGAGAGAGCTGTTTTTACCCAGCATTAAACTGGCCAGAGATGGTTTCCCTGTCGGCCGCGCACTGGCCAGTGCCATCAAATCAAACCGAAATAACATAATGGAGGATAAGATGTTATGGTGAGCACATATTTACAACCAGTGTATTCAAGCTATCGGTTTTCCTTTAACACATTCAATGAAGCTCAGAAAGTCTTGTTATTAGTGCCACCGGTGGCTGTTTTCTGAAATGCAGTCAGTAACTTATTTGCTTATGTTTCGAGACAGTCCTTGCTGCAGTCCGCAGCTTGATGACGTAGTTGACCAGGTCTGCTATGTAGTTGACGATCGCCTACACCTCCCCCTACCCTAAACTTAACCGTCACAGTAGCATGGGCAGTACCTTAGTGGGTGGAACAAGGATGATTGCCTACACCTCCCCCTACCCTAAACCCAACCGTCACAGTAGCATGGGCATTACCTTAGTGGGCGGAACAAGGATGATTGCCTACACCTCCCTTTACCTAAAACACGACCGTCACAGTAGCATGGGCATTACCTTTGTGGTCGGTACAAGCACGATCACCTACACCTCCCCCTACCCTAAACCCAACCGTCACAGTAGCATTGGCGTTACCTTAGTGGGCGGTACAAGGACGATCGCCATCACCTCCCTCTACCCTAAACCCAACCGTCACAGTAGCATTGGCGTTACCTTAGTGGGCGGTACAAGGACGATCGCCATCACCTCCCTCTACCTAAAACACGACCGTCACAGTAGTATGGGCATTACCTTAGTGGGCGGTACAAGCATGATCACCTACACCTCCCCCTACCCTAAACCCAACCGTCATAGTAGCATTGGCGTTACCTCAGTGGGCGGTACAAGGACGATCGCCTACACCTCACCCTACCCTAAACCCAACCATCACAGCAGCATGAGCATTACCTTAGTGGGCAGTACAAGGACGATCACCTACACCTCACCCTACCCTAAACCCAACCGTCACAGCAGCATGGGCATTACCTTAGTGGGCGGTAAAAGGATGATCGCCTACACCTCATCCTACCCTAAACCCAACCGTCACAGCAGCATGAGCATTACCTTAGTGGGCAGTACAAGGACGATCGACTACACCTCACCCTACCCTAAATCCAACCGTCACAGCAGCATGGGCATTACCTTAGTGGGCAGTACAAGGACGATCGCCTACACCCCACCCTACCCTAAACCCAACCGTCACAGCAGCATGGGCATTACCTTAGTGGGCGGTACAAGGACGATTACCTATACCTCCCTCTACCCTAAACCCAACCGCCACAGTAGCATGGGCATTACCTTAGTGGACAGTAAAAGGATGATCGCCTACACCTCCCCCTACCCTAAACCCAATCGTAGCATGGGTATTACCTCAGTGGGCGGTACAAGGTCCGCTACGTAGTTGACGATCGCCTACGTCATCACGTTGTGAGCTGCAGCGAGGACATCTTGTATGTATCTGCTCTTGTGCAAGGGACGTAGAAGAAATGTAAATGTTCCGTGAATTGCTTTAAAACGTTCATTTTTAATTCGACATAATCTCAACTGAAAAATGAAGAGAGGGCGGGACATAGTGTAGCTCCTTGTTTTTAAAAAGCAGCCAATAGCGTTTTGTTTTTATCACAGCTTTGCCAGTGAGAGCGGTTGAAATCAAGCACTTCAACTGAAAAGCAAATGAAAAGCATTTTGAAGGGGGCGGGGCATGTCAGATGCTAGAGAGCATTTGATTGGTCAAGATTTGATCGCCAAACAATTCAGACGGTAGTGACAAACTGCAAGCTTTGGATGTTTATATCTGTTTTATATGTCTTACATGTGAATTTTGTCATTGTTTTAACACACTATTATAGATATCCTTAAAACTAACATACTGTTACTAACATCTAAAACACTTTATTTTGATTTCCCAAGACCTTTAAAGGGATAGTTCACCCAAAAATGAAAATGTATAGTTAATTAGTAGTTAATTTACTCTCATCCAGCAATAATTAATTAATGAGGATTTCAAAAGCATTCAGGCGTAAGAAAGTGCACTGTTTGTAGCTTTATTAACAATGATTTTTAGTCAATTATTTCTACAACGAAGACTATACAGTTATATTTTTGATTATTCAATTACTTTTGATTATTCAATTACTGTACTTGAATACTGTGGGACTTCTCAGAAAACGATAAAAAAAACTGATTCATTAACTTGTATCTTTTTCTTTATTTTATTTATCTGAGCTTGCATTGTTTATGCACCTACAGAATCCCCCCAAACTAAATCTAAAATCATAAATTCTTTCCAAATAGAAATATTCAAGTCATTTAGTGAACTTGTATTCATATCATATCACAATATATATCTCAGAATAACAAAATACAGTGTGTCAGATTTTTCCAACATCGTGCAGCCCTAACTGGTTTTGTGGTTCAATTCAAGTTTATTTGTAAAGCGCTATTCACATAGGCGAAGGGTGAACAAACTCCAGGGTAAGGCTAATATATGCGCTGCCCTTTAATGCATTTAAAAAAATTTTTAAATCACTGGAATAAATGATTAAATTAAATTATAAACTACTTTTGAACAGTTATTTTAAAGTGCAATAACATTTTACAATTGTACAATTTTAATAAATTATATTATATTTATATTATATTTATATTATATTATATTATATTATATTATATTATATTTATATTATATTATATTATATTATATTATATTATATTATATTATATTATATTATATTATATTATATTATATTATATTATATTAAATTCAATTATCCAGTATATTATATTATATTATATTATATTATATTATATTATATTATATTATATTATATTATCCAGTATATTATATTATATTAAATTATATTATACAGTATATTTTATTATATTAAATTATATTATATTAAATTATATATTATATTATATTATATTAAATTATATTATACAGTATATTATATTATATTAAATTATATTATACAGTATATTTTATTATATTAAATTATATTATATTATATTAAATTATATATTATATTACATTATATTAAATTATATTATACAGTATATTATATTATATTATATCATATTAAATTATATAAAATTATATTATACAGTATATTATATTATATTATATTATATCATATTAAATTATATTAAATTATTTTATACAGTGTATTATATTATATTAAATTATATTATATTATATTATACAGTATATTATGTTAAATTATATTAAATTATATTATTTAATATTATATAATATAATATTATTTTATATTGAATTATATTATATATTATATTAAATTATATTATACAGTATATTATATTATATTATATTATATTATACAGTATATTATATTATATTAAATTATATTATATTATATTATCTTATATTATATTATATAGTATATTATATTATATTATATTATATTATATTATATTATATTATACAGTATATTATATTATCTTAAATTATATATATTATATTAAATTATATTATACAGTATATTATATTATATTAAATTATATTATATTAAATTATATATTATATTAAATTATATATTATATTATATTATATTATATTATATTATATTATATTGTATTATATTATATTAAATTATATATTATATTATATTTTATTAAATTATATATTATATTATATTATATTAAATTATATATTTTATTATATTATATTAAATTATATTTTATTATATCGTATTATATTAAATTATATTATATTATATTATATTATATTGTATTATATTATATTAAATTATATATAATATTATATTATATTATATTATATTAAATTATACATTATATTATATTATATTATATTGTATTATATTATATTAAATTATATATAATATTATATTATATTATATTAAATTATATATTATATTATATTATATTATATTATATTATATTATATTATATTATATTATATTATATTAGATTAGATTAGATTAGATTAGATTAGATTATACTGTAGATTAATGGTAGCCTTCTGTCTAACAAACAAAAATGTGTTTTGGCATGACCTGGCATTATAAGCGTTGATGTTGTCTTTGTTGTTTAGTCCTGTAGTTATGTCACTTTTGATAAGCAGCCAGGGGCGAGGCCAGAAATTTTAAAATGAGTGGACCTAAATAGGGTGGACCTCACTGCCTACTCTTAAACTAAGTGTATAATAGCTAGTTTCTTATATTTATGATCTCTGATAATATAGTAATTTATTTAACAGTGACATTTTTAAGCATCCAACCCTTTAGCAAAAATAAATAAATAAAAACTGCCAATTTCATTTAATGCTGAAAATGAGTTAAACCAGAATAATATATTATTATACCTTAATCGTAATACTAATTTGTAATTTTATTACTTATGTAGGCACTTTTGGTTTCACTTTCAGTGCAGCTGCGAACTCCAATCAAAAACAGCACTCATCAGTGCAAAGTGCGGAGTTGGACAGTTCCATTATTTTTTTAGGTGGGGGACTTTAAATTTGATTGACAAACTTGTAATAACTAAAGTGTTCCGTTAATCATCAACATTAAATTACATTCATACATTCATTACATTCGCCTTACACCTGTTACATATTGTCAATGCAGTTTTTTTCTTTGCTGCTATCTCTGTGGTCTCTGGCCAAGGGGAGGCTAAGCCTTCCCCAGCCCTACACATGCTCCGCCTATGGTTAATCACAACAATTATTGTTTCAAAGCAGCTCTACAAAAGGCGCACATTATTATTGCATTACAATCAAAATCAGAAAAGTTAAGGTTATTAGTCACCATACCTTTATTAGGTACTAATAACTTTAACTAATTAACTAACTAGTAGCTTTTAACAGTTAAACATAACATGCAGTTATATAGTATATAGGTGAGTTCAGGGCCGGACATAAAAAAAAAACAAATGATACTCTGAGCTTAATATGTTTTATATCTACTTGTGTCTTTCCCTGCTGGTTGTGTGTTTCTTCAGCTCTGTGTTCTGCAACTCCGCTGGAAACATCCTGCAGGAAAATGACACCGTCACCTTTACAAAACTGGCCGACACTTACGAGGCGATCGCAGAGCAGGGGCCCGAAGCCTTTTACAGCGGAGCCCTCGCAGAGAGCCTCGTCAGGGACATCCGAGATGCAGGTTTTTCATTCGCACACGCGCACACACACACACACGCGCACACATCTGTAAAAATATTCCATTATTTGCTATCTAGACAACAGATGAAATCAAAAGTGCGGCTGCACAATGTGAAAGTTGGGATTTCCGTGGGGTATTACAAAATGCATGAAAGAAAAAAATATTGCTGTGGGAGAAGAATTACATTTATTTAATGCATAAATACTATTTATTTATTTAAAAAACATAATAGATGTAGTATCACATGTGCATACAGTTGTGTGAAAAAGTGTTTGCCCCCTTACTAATTTCTTATTTTTTGGCATGCTTATCACACTTTAATGTTTCAGATCATCATACTAAATTAAATATTAGCCAAAGATAACAGAAGTAAACACCATCATGCAGTTTTTAAATGGAAAACAATGGAAAATGGAAAACTACATAGCCCTGTCTGAAAAAGTGCCACACCTGTTCTCAATCAAGAAATCACTTAAAGGTTTAGGACACCCTGGAGTATTTTTTTGAAATTGTAACAGATATGTGTGTGTGTTGAGCATCAGTTAAGACGAAATTAGCACCTGTCAGCTTTAATTGTGGGAAAAACGGGATCATTTTGAGCTTTTGTCAGCTAATATCATCTTCCGGGTAATTTCATCTTTTTGGGGCGGGATCAAAATTAGTGATGTAGTGCGAATCTGCTAGTGGAGTGATGACGTGTCGGTTTCTCATTATTATTCATAGCGGAGTTTTCTTATCCTATGAGAAGACCCTGCTTTTTAATTATTCATGAGAGCATGTGCTTTCCGAAGACAGCTCTTACAAAAAAATAACTGCAATAAACTGAAGTAAAACTGCAGTACAACAGCAGTATATAGAAGTATAACTGCAGTACAATGAAGTACACTTGCAAAATTGCAATACAATGAAGTATAAACACAGTTCAAATACAGTACAGTAAAGTTCAACAGCAGTATAAGTTCCAGTAAACTGGAGTAAAAACAAGTAAACTCCATCTTTACTGCACGTGTGCTGCTGTAGTCTAATATGACAATGGTGTGGTAAGAACTGTACTGCACTTGTGTTCCAAGGGGTTTGTTCTTCAACATCTTCCAAGAATATTTTGTACTTTTTTCAGGGATGTTTTTTTGGATTCAAGTAAGTTTCTAATTAGGATTTTAGGAATTTATTTGCAAAAACAAATAATAAAAAATAACTGTGACAAAATGGCAGTATAATGAGGGATAAACAGAGTTCAACTACAATGCAAGTTCAACTTAGGTGCATAAGTATTAAAAGTGTACTTTAGTTTTATTATGTATTGCAGATGTAGATGATTGTAGATGTATTTCTGTAGTTAGTTATACTTCTGAAAAGTGCAATAATATATTGTGGGAGTACTTAAGCAATACAACTGAAGTACTGAAACCTCATTTGGAAACCATTGTCCACCAGGCATGAAAAGTAGTAGTTGTACTGCAGTTGAATTGTAGAAGTACTTCAGTTATGTTGCAATAGCGATATGGCAGTTGTACTGTAGAAG
The DNA here is from genome assembly GCA_903798195.1 of Danio kyathit. Lineage (NCBI taxonomy): Eukaryota > Metazoa > Chordata > Actinopteri > Cypriniformes > Danionidae > Danio > Danio kyathit. Next base: position 48,717,743 of record LR812528.1, on the reverse strand, counting down.
TACTTCAGTTGTACTGCAGTGGCAGTACTGCATTAAAGTAGTTGTAGTACTTCAGTACCATTGCAGTAATTGTACTGCATTATAGTAGCAGTATCAATGCAGTACTATTGCAGTAGTTGTACTGCAGTTGTACTGTAGTAGTACTTCAGTTGTATTGCAGTAGATCACAGGTGTCCCAACTCACCTGTGGCTGCCGTCGCATCATCCAAGTGGATGCTGCACACTGGTGGTGGTGTGGAGAGACTCCCCTCATGATTGTGAAGCGCTTTGGGTGTATGACCATACACAACAAATGCGCTATATAAATACACATTACATTTACATTTACATTTACATTTAGAAGGCGGGGCTTTATTCACCATATTGACAGTTACACTTTTCCCCATTCAAAAAGATACGAGTGACAGGTCTTGTGTATTCTATAGTCTTTGGGTAGACTTGAACCAAAAGAAAGGGGTTTCATGACCCTTTAGATAGGACCTGCCTGACAACATGAAATAGACCAAAAGATCCTCAAAAGCTAGACATTATACCGAGATTCAAAGAAACTCAAAAAAACAAAAGAAAGAAAATAATTGAGATCTACCAGTCTGGAAAAAGCGATAGTCATTTTGTAACCCTTAATAATACAACTCCTCATTTAACAACTGCATGATGTGTTTACTTGTGTTATCTTTGATTTATATTTGAATTGGTTTGAAGATCTGAAATATTAAAGTGTGACAAATATGCAAAAATAAAAAATCAGTGAGGGGCAAACATTTTTTCACACCACTGTATATTCATTCATTCATTTTCTTGTCAGCTTAGTCCCTTTATTAATCCGGGGTCGCCACAGCGGAATGAACCGCCAACTTATCCAGCACGATTTTACGCAGCGGATGCCCTTCCAGCCGCAACCCATCTCTGGGAACATCCACACACTCATTCACACTCATACACTACGGACAATTTAGCTTACCCAATTCACCTGTACACCGCATGTCTTTGGACTGTGGGGGAAACCGGAGCACCCGGAGGAAACCCACGCGAATGCAGGGAGAACATGCAAACTCCACACAGAAACGCCAACTGACCCAGCCCAGCGACGTTCTTGCTGTGAGGCGACAGCACTACCTACTGCGCCACTGCATCGCCACCACTGTATATGCATTGTTTAAATTATTATTATTATTTAGTTTTAGCTTTCATCCACTCAATTAAACAATAAAATATGAAGGTTAAAGAAAACATCAAATAAAATGCTGATTATTGTTTCAGCATGTCACCAAACCAAATGTATTACCACTAGTATACCACTATAGTTTATGTATATTTATTTATTATTGATTTATTGTTGTATATTCTTCACTGTAATTTGTCATTTAGCATGTGTGCATGTATATGTATAGGGTGGCATGGTGGCTCAGTGGTTAGCACTGTCGCCTTTTAGCAAGAAGGTCGCTGGTTCAAGTCCTGGCTGGGCCAGTTGGCATTTCTGTGTGGAGTTTGGTGTGGATTTCCTCCGGGTGCCCCCCCCCCCCCACCCCCAGTCTAAACCCGTGCACTATAGGTGAATTGGATAAACTAAATTGGCCATAGTGTGTGAATGAGTGTGTATGGGTGTTTCCCAGTACTGGGTTGCGGCTGAAAAGACATCCGCCACATAAAACATATGCCGGAATAGTTAGCGGTTCATTCCACTGTGGCGACCCCCTGATAAATAAAGGCCTAAGTTGAAGGAAAATGAACGAATGAATGTATACGTATGTATTTGTGTATATACACTCTTAAAAATAAAGGTATGCGAGCTGTTGGGTGGTACCTTGTCAAAAGGTACAAATTTGTACCTAAAAGGTCCATATTAATACCGCAAGAGTACATATTAGTACCTAAAAAGTACAAAAGTGTTCCTTTTTAAAATCTTTGGGTACTAATATATACTTTTGAGGTACCAATATGGACCCTTTAAGTACAAATATGTCATGCACCTAGTAAGTAGTTATCTCTTATGAGCAATCACCATCTATTCAGTAGCTACTACAGCAGGGGAGTTCATCAAGATCTACCTGAGCTCAAACTCCCCTCTCGCCTTGCAAACGGGAGGGGAGCCCCGGGCTCGAGGATCTTATGAGGTCAGGGCTCTCTCCCGGGACAGCATGCCAAACAAGCTTTATTATCAATCATCAGCTAAGTGTGAACTCTTGAATCTATTATCTATAAGAAAAGAAAAGAAATGAGATCATAAATTGTTACCTTGGTTTTGTCTGACATTTTTATCAAGATGTAGATAATTAAATATTTATAAGCCACAAGCTCCATTCTAACTCCAAAACTGATTGGCTGACTAACACGTTGCTATGATAAAACACAATAAACACAGAGCCACATCTCTAGTGTTCACTTCAGATATGCCTGACTGCCCATAATAGTGTTCTAATCTCTGCCCTTTGTAAGCTTCTGTTGTTTCTCAGGTGTTTTGGTTCATTGATTTCCAAATATTTGACATCCCTCTAATTCCTGCATTGTTGCCAATAGTCCTGCTGGCAGAAGCGTTGAAGAGTGACACAAAATCACATATTAATGACTAAATCAATAACTCAGCAGGGCTGATCTCATTAAGTTGTTTAGTGTTGTGCGTCATGTGGTCATCTGCGTGTGTGTGTTGCAGACGGGATCATAACTCTGGAGGACTTGAGAGATTACAGGCCTTTGCTGGATGAATTTCCTCCTACTGCTGCTGTGGGTGAATTTACTATGGTGACACCAGACGCTCCGTCCAGCGGTCCGGTGCTCACACTCATGCTGAATATCCTCAGTGGTGCGTACAGTACACACTTCAACACTACACTGTATCCTGAAGATGTTTTTGCACACATAAGATTATGATTTGAGCGCACAAAATGGCTGGTTGGATGTATGTTAACCATTTTGTGTGCTAAAGATCATGTTTTGAGTGTGCAAAATGGTTTGATGCATGTGTGTTAACTGTTTTGCTTGCAAAAGATCATGTTTTGACCATGCAAAATGGCTTTTATTGTGTGTGTGTAAACTATTTTGTACACAAAAGATCATGTTTTGAGTGCACAAAATGGCTTTTATTGTGTGTGCGTAAACTATTTTGTACACAAAAGATCATGTTTTGAGTGACAAAATGGCTTGTTGCACGTGCGTTAACTATTTTGGGCATAAAATATCATGTTTTGAGTGCAAAATTGCTTGATGCATGTGCTTTAACTATTTTGCGTGCAAAAGATCATGTTCTGAGTGTGCAAAATGGCTTGTTGATGTGCGTTAACTATTTTGTGCACAAAATATCATGTTTTGAGTGTGCAAATTGGCTTGTTGCGTTTATGTTAACTATTTTGTGCACAAAATATCATGTTTTGAGTGTGCAAATTGGCTTGTTGCGTTTATGTTAACTATTTTGTGCGCAAAATATCATGTTTTGAGTGTGCAAATTGGCTTGTTGCGTTTATGTTAACTATTTTGTGCGCAAAATATCATGTTTTGAGTGCACAAGTTCACAAAAAGGCTTTTATTGCATGTGCGTTAACTATATTGGGCACAAAAGATCATGTTTTGAGTGCACAAAATGACTTGTTGATGCGCATTAACCATTTTGCAAGCAAAAGATCATGTTTTGAGCACCAAAATGGCTTGTTGATGTGTGTTAACAATCTGGTCCACAAAATATCATGTTTTGAGTGTGCAAAATGGCTTGTTGCATGTACGTTAACTATTTTGCACACAAAAGATCTTGTTTTGATCGCATAAACTCACTTATTGATGTGCGTTAACCATTTTGCATACAAAAGATCATGTTTTGAGGGCACAAAATGGCTTTTATTGCGTGTGCGTAAACTATTTTGTACACAAAGATCATGTTTTGAGTGCACAAAATTACTTTTTGCATGTGCGTTAACCATTTTGCGCACAAAAGATCATGTTTTGAGTGTGAAAAATTGCTTGATGCATGTGCTTTAACTATTTTGCATGCAAAAGATCATGTTTTGAGTGTGCAAAATGGCTTGTTGATGTGCGTTAACTATTTTCAGCACAAAAGATCATGTTTTGAGTGCACAAAATGGATTGTTGCGCGTACGTTTACCATTTTGCACATAACAGATCATTTTTTGAGTGTGCAAAATAGCTTGTTCATGTGCATTAACCATTTAGTACACAAAATATCATGTTTTGAGTGTGCAAAATGGCTTGTTTTGCGTACGTTAACGATTTTGTGAACAAAAGATCATGTTTTGAGCACCAAAATGGCCAGTTGATGTGTGTTAACAATCTGGTCCACAAAAAATCATGTTTTGAGTGCACAAAATGGCTTGTTTTGCGTACGTTAATTATTTTGTGAACAAAAGATCATGTTTTGAGTGCACAAATTCACAAAAAGGCTTTTATTGCATGTGCGTTAACTATTTTGCGCTCAAAAGATCATATTGAGTGCACAAAATAGCTTGTTGTGCATATGTTAACTATATTGGGCACAAAAGATCATGTTTTGAGTGCACAAAATGGCTTGTTGCATGTGCGTTAACTATTTTGGGCATAAAATATCATGTTTTGAGTGCAAAATTGCTTGATGCATGTGCTTTAACTATTTTGCGTGCAAAAGATCATGTTCTGAGTGTGCAAAATGGCTTGTTGATGTGCGTTAACTATTTTGTGCGCAAAATATCATGTTTTGAGTGTGCAAATTGGCTTGTTGCGTTTATGTTAACTATTTTGTGCGCAAAATATCATGTTTTGAGTGCACAAGTTCACAAAAAGGCTTTTATTGCATGTGCGTTAACTATATTGGGCACAAAAGATCATGTTTTGAGTGCACAAAATGACTTATTGATGCGCATTAACCATTTTGCAAGCAAAAGATCATGTTTTGAGCACCAAAATGGCTTGTTGATGTGTGTTAACAATCTGGTCCACAAAATATCATGTTTTGAGTGTGCAAAATGGCTTGTTGCATGTACGTTAACTATTTTGCACACAAAAGATCTTGTTTTGATCGCATAAACTCACTTATTGATGTGCGTTAACCATTTTGCATACAAAAGATCATGTTTTGAGGGCACAAAATGGCTTTTATTGCGTGTGCGTAAACTATTTTGTACACAAAAGATCATGTTTTGAGTGCACAAAATTACTTTTTGCATGTGCGTTAACCATTTTGCGCACAAAAGATCATGTTTTGAGTGTGAAAAATTGCTTGATGCATGTGCTTTAACTATTTTGCATGCAAAAGATCATGTTTTGAGTGTGCAAAATGGCTTGTTGATGTGCGTTAACTATTTTCAGCACAAAAGATCATGTTTTGAGTGCACAAAATGGATTGTTGCGCGTACGTTTACCATTTTGCACATAACAGATCATTTTTTGAGTGTGCAAAATAGCTTGTTCATGTGCATTAACCATTTAGTACACAAAATATCATGTTTTGAGTGTGCAAAATGGCTTGTTTTGCGTACGTTAACGATTTTGTGAACAAAAGATCATGTTTTGAGCACCAAAATGGCCAGTTGATGTGTGTTAACAATCTGGTCCACAAAAAATCATGTTTTGAGTGCACAAAATGGCTTGTTTTGCGTACGTTAATTATTTTGTGAACAAAAGATCATGTTTTGAGTGCACAAATTCACAAAAAGGCTTTTATTGCATGTGCGTTAACTATTTTGCGCTCAAAAGATCATATTGAGTGCACAAAATAGCTTGTTGTGCATATGTTAACTATATTGGGCACAAAAGATCATGTTTTGAGTGCACAAAATGGCTTGTTGCATGTGCGTTAACTATTTTGGGCATAAAATATCATGTTTTGAGTGCAAAATTGCTTGATGCATGTGCTTTAACTATTTTGCGTGCAAAAGATCATGTTCTGAGTGTGCAAAATGGCTTGTTGATGTGCGTTAACTATTTTGTGCGCAAAATATCATGTTTTGAGTGTGCAAATTGGCTTGTTGCGTTTATGTTAACTATTTTGTGCGCAAAATATCATGTTTTGAGTGCACAAGTTCACAAAAAGGCTTTTATTGCATGTGCGTTAACTATATTGGGCACAAAAGATCATGTTTTGAGTGCACAAAATGACTTATTGATGCGCATTAACCATTTTGCAAGCAAAAGATCATGTTTTGAGCACCAAAATGGCTTGTTGATGTGTGTTAACAATCTGGTCCACAAAATATCATGTTTTGAGTGTGCAAAATGGCTTGTTGCATGTACGTTAACTATTTTGCACACAAAAGATCTTGTTTTGATCGCATAAACTCACTTATTGATGTGCGTTAACCATTTTGCATACAAAAGATCATGTTTTGAGGGCACAAAATGGCTTTTATTGCGTGTGCGTAAACTATTTTGCACACAAAAGATCTTGTTTTGATCGCATAAACTCACTTATTGATGTGCGTTAACCATTTTGCATACAAAAGATCATGTTTTGAGGGCACAAAATGGCTTTTATTGCGTGTGCGTAAACTATTTTGTACACAAAAGATCATGTTTTGAGTGCACAAAATACTTTTTGCATGTGCGTTAACTATTTTGTGCGCAAAATATCATGTTTTGAGTGCACAAGTTCACAAAAAGGCTTTTATTGCATGTGCGTTAACTATATTGGGCACAAAAGATCATGTTTTGAGTGCACAAAATGACTTATTGATGCGCATTAACCATTTTGCAAGCAAAAGATCATGTTTTGAGCACCAAAATGGCTTGTTGATGTGTGTTAACAATCTGGTCCACAAAATATCATGTTTTGAGTGTGCAAAATGGCTTGTTGCATGTACGTTAACTATTTTGCACACAAAAGATCTTGTTTTGATCGCATAAACTCACTTATTGATGTGCGTTAACCATTTTGCATACAAAAGATCATGTTTTGAGGGCACAAAATGGCTTTTATTGCGTGTGCGTAAACTATTTTGTACACAAAAGATCATGTTTTGAGTGCACAAAATTACTTTTTGCATGTGCGTTAACCATTTTGCGCACAAAAGATCATGTTTTGAGTGTGAAAAATTGCTTGATGCATGTGCTTTAACTATTTTGCATGCAAAAGATCATGTTTTGAGTGTGCAAAATGGCTTGTTGATGTGCGTTAACTATTTTCAGCACAAAAGATCATGTTTTGAGTGCACAAAATGGATTGTTGCGCGTACGTTTACCATTTTGCACATAACAGATCATTTTTTGAGTGTGCAAAATAGCTTGTTCATGTGCATTAACCATTTAGTACACAAAATATCATGTTTTGAGTGTGCAAAATGGCTTATTTTGCGTACGTTAACGATTTTGTGAACAAAAGATCATGTTTTGAGTGCACAAAATGACTTGATGCGCATTAACCATTTTGCAAGCAAAAGATCATGTTTTGAGCACCAAAATGGCCAGTTGATGTGTGTTAACAATCTGGTCCACAAAAAATCATGTTTTGAGTGCACAAAATGGCTTGTTTTGCGTACGTTAATTATTTTGTGAACAAAAGATCATGTTTTGAGTGCACAAATTCACAAAAAGGCTTTTATTGCATGTGCGTTAACTATTTTGCGCTCAAAAGATCATATTGAGTGCACAAAATAGCTTGTTGTGCACATGTTAACTATATTGGGCACAAACGATCATGTTTTGAGTGACAAAATGGCTTGTTGCATGTGCGTTAACTATTTTGGGCATAAAATATCATGTTTTGAGTGCAAAATTGCTTGATGCATGTGCTTTAACTATTTTGCGTGCAAAAGATCATGTTCTGAGTGTGCAAAATGGCTTGTTGATGTGCGTTAACTATTTTGTGCACAAAATATCATGTTTTGAGTGTGCAAATTGGCTTGTTGCGTTTATGTTAACTATTTTTGCACAAAATATCATGTTTTGAGTGCACAAGTTCACAAAAAGGCTTTTATTGCATGTGCGTTAACTATATTGGGCACAAAAGATCATGTTTTGAGTGCACAAAATGACTTGTTGATGCGCATTAACCATTTTGCAAGCAAAAGATCATGTTTTGAGCAGCAAAATGGCTTGTTGATGTGTGTTAACAATCTGGTCCACAAAATATCATGTTTTGAGTGTGCAAAATGGCTTGTTGCACGTACGTTAACTATTTTGCACACAAAAGATCTTGTTTTGATCGCATAAACTCACTTATTGATGTGCGTTAACCATTTTGCATACAAAAGATCATGTTTTGAGGGCACAAAATGGCTTTTATTGCGTGTGCGTAAACTATTTTGTACACAAAAGATCATGTTTTGAGTGCACAAAATTACTTTTTGCATGTGCGTTAACCATTTTGCGCACAAAAGGTCATGGTTTGAGTGTGAAAAATTGCTTGATGCATGTGCTTTAACTATTTTGCATGCAAAAGATCATGTTTTGAGTGTGCAAAATGGCTTGTTGATGTGCGTTAACTATTTTCAGCACAAAAGATCATGTTTTGAGTGCACAAAATGGATTGTTGCGCGTACGTTTACCATTTTGCACATAACAGATCATTTTTTGAGTGTGCAAAATAGCTTGTTCATGTGCATTAACCATTTAGTACACAAAATATCATGTTTTGAGTGTGCAAAATGGCTTGTTTTGCGTACGGTAACGATTTTGTGAACAAAAGATCATGTTTTGAGTGCACAAAATGACTTGATGCGCATTAACCATTTTGCAAGCAAAAGATCATGTTTTGAGCACCAAAATGGCCAGTTGATGTGTGTTAACAATCTGGTCCACAAAAAATCATGTTTTGAGTGCACAAAATGGCTTGTTTTGCGTACGTTAATTATTTTGTGAACAAAAGATCATGTTTTGAGTGCACAAATTCACAAAAAGGCTTTTATTGCATGTGCGTTAACTATTTTGCGCTCAAAAGATCATATTGAGTGCACAAAATAGCTTGTTGTGCATATGTTAACTATATTGGGCACAAAAGATCATGTTTTGAGTGACAAAATGGCTTGTTGCACGTGCGTTAACTATTTTGCACACAAAATATCATGTTTTGAGTAAAAAAGTGACTTGTTGATGTGCGTTAATCAATCTGCAATTATGCAAAAGATCATGTTTTGAGCGTACAAAATGACTTGCATGGATGTTAACTCAGTTTTGAGGTTTTTGTGGTCCCTTTTGTGCACATAAAACGTCGACCGACTCCCTTGCTCAACATAAACCCAGTGTTACAATATGACAGAAATCCAGCCAATCAGAATTTAGCAACCATATAACTGGCTGCCCTAACAACCAACCCAAAGTTTCCTTGCTTTACAGATGACTGCTGAAGAGGAATATAAGGCTAATTAATTATTAAATCATTAATTTTAAAGATCAAATGTCTACAATTAGTCAGACTTTAATACTTTTCATATTTTTAACTTTCATTTCTGGACAATGTTTTTGCATGCACACACAAAAGGGACCACAAAAACCTCAAAACTAAGTTTACATATACGCGAAACAAGCTATTTTGCATGTTTAATGTGTGCAACAAGTCATTTGCATGATATTTTGTATGCAGATTTGTGGTGCAAATATAACTATAAGGAAACATGCTTTGGAAAAAACATTTTCAGCAGTCACAGACATTCACATTTGGACGCAATTAGATTTCTTATAGGACCGCCGAGTTTGTGGAGTAGATAGATCATTTGCTCTGGAATTTTAAGAGAGTTTCCAGATATGGAAGTTTCAGGCAGGATTAAAGTCTTCCACATTCACAGATGATAACCCTACAAACTCATTTATAAAAATCAACGAGGGCCAGCACAAAATGTCATGCTTTTTAACAGCTTCCAATTGATGGTGAATTACAGGAGCATCATTAATCAATGTTTAATGCTCTTAATAATTTCCTCATGTGTATCGCAGTCAGACGAGGATGAAACTCTCCTTCACTGTGAGCTATTAAAATCCCTCCACTCTTCACTCGGCCTGCTGTCTCCCACACAACGCTAACGTGGGCTGTTTGCCACTAATTGGACACAAACCAAGCATGGGAAAAAAAATCCATTGCGGTCGGTGTGTGTTTGCGACCCTTTGCTTTGGGTGTCCTCCAGCGGGGAAACTCTGAAGCCGCTTGTCGTCTGAGATTCATCAGCGCCGGACTCTGTGTCTTGCTCTTTCTCAAACACCCACTCGGTGGCTTTACTGATCAGATATTTAGTCATTAAGTCGCTGTCAGACAGGCCACGGCTGTCGATAAACACTGTTAGCGCTCGTTTTTTTTTTTTACTTCATAATATAGCTGTGGGCAGAAGTTATGAAACTACTTCCACGCTCATTATTGTTCATTTATTTTATACAGTCATTTCTAGCATGAATGAGCAATCAGGAGAGTTTTTTGACGCTAAAAGTGGGTCAGTTATCTAGCATTAAAATAATAGCTAACTTAAAAATTAATATGTCTTCAATTTGCCAAAATATGCCAAAAATCATTCGAATATTGAGTAAAGATCATGATCATTGAGATATTTAGTAAATTTCCTATCATAAATATATCAAAACACTTTAGAATAATAATGTGCATAGCTAAGAATTTGATTTAGATGGCTTTAAAGGCACATACACCCCAGTGCAATACAGTGCCATGTGCGACACAAGTGTATATGGCTAGTTTCAGCCTCATGTTCATGTCTGGTACCGTTTGTTTAAATAGCAAATGCATTTGCACTCATTTGTGTGCCCATGGATGTGCTGGTCTAAAAGGAGATGTGTTAAGGGACAACTGCATGATGTGTTGACGCGTTGCTATTGGGAAAGCTGAAACAGACTGCACCATTGACCCACTAAAAGCTGCTCTATAAGGTCAATGGCTATTTTTTTTTTTGTTATTTAAAGAGTGCGTAAGTGATAGAAGGGTCCAAAATGTGTGTATAGTTGCTTATTACACACACAGGGATGTGCAGCAGCACACACATTTTTAAATATGAAAAAATTGAAGAGTTAAAATTTTAAAGATTATTATTGTCTACATAAATATAAATACTGCTACTCCCTCTTAAAGGGAATGGGAGATAAGACACTGATTGGTTAAATGAACAACATGCTCAAGACACACTAATAACTCATATAAGGACAATCTTTTAGACCATGCGCTGTGTGCACCGACAGTTTTTCCCATCCAAAGCTTATTTTTTCAGCAATTTCAAACACCTTTTAGGGTCACATTTTTAATGCAATATTTATCCAATAATTAGTCACTTATTTATCAGGGGTCGCCACAGTGGAATGAACCACCAACTATTCCAGAATATGTGTTATGTAGCGGACAGGCACATGCACACGTAGGGCTCAACATGTGCAGTGCACATGCCCTTTTTAGTCTGGGATATAAAGTGCCCTACCAAAAGGAACCCCCCCCCCCCCAGTTCGTGATTGCCATTTTCCCCCCACCCCCGCTCTTTAGTTCGTGATCGCCTGCACATGCCCCTTTGAAAGCCTCTAGCCCACCTATAGCGCTAACCTATTTAGACTGTAGGGGAAACCAGAGCATCCGGAGGAAACACACGCTAACACAGGGAGAACATGCAAACTCCACACAGAAATGCCAACCGAACCAGCAATCTTTTTGCTGTGAGGTGACAGTGCTAACCACTGAGCCACCATGCCACCTATTTTTTTCCATTACTTCAGTAACTGAAATCTATTTTTCAGGCTCTAAAACTGACTCAGTTGTCAAATAACAGTTGACCTAAAATGAATATAATGTTGTTAAATAAGCAAAAAAATAAATACATTTATGTTTATGTTTTAGAATTATTAGACCTATTTATTTCTATTTTGTGTAACCGAACTGTTGTTGTTTTTCCTCAGGTTATTCCTTAAGTCCAGACAGTGTCTCCTCCACTGAGAAGAAAATCCTCACTTATCATCGTATAGTAGAGGCCTTTCGTTTCGCTTACGCCAAGAGGAGCGTCTTGGGGGATCCACAGTTCCTTAACATCTCCGATGTAAGTCATGTAGAAAAGCAAAGTGCAGTGTGTACGCAAACACTAAAACTGAACATTTATTTATTAATTTTCCTTCGGCTTAGTCGCTTTAATCATCAGGGGTCACCACAGCGGAATGAACCACCAACTTTCATTCATTCATTCATTTTCTTTTCGGCTTAGTCCCTTTATTAATCTGAGGTTGCCACAGTGGAATAAACCGCCAACTTATCCAGCACATGTTTTACACAGCGGATGCTCTTCCAGCTGCAACCTAGCACTGGAAAAAATCCATACACACACACACACACGCACACACACTACGGTCAATTTAGTTTATTCAATTCACCTATAGCGCATGTGTTTAGACTGTGGAGGAAACCAGAGCACCCGGAGGAAACCCACGCCAACACTGGGTCAGTTGGTGTTTCTGTGTGGAGTTCGCATGTTCTCCCCATGTTGGCGTGGGTTTCCTCTGGGTGCTCCGGTTTCCCCCACAGTCCAAACACATGCGCTATAGGTGAATTGAATAAACTAAATGCGCCATAGTGTATGTGTGTGAAAGGGTGTGTATGGATGTTTCCCAGTTTTGGGTTGCAGCTGGAAGGGCATCCGCTGCGTAAAACATATGCTGGATAAGTTGGCGGTTCATTCCGCTGTGGCGACCCAAGATTAATAAAGGGACTAAGCCGAAAAGAAAATGAATGAATGACTGAATGTTGTGGCTGAAGAATAACAATGTGCGCTAGCAAAATAAACATTTTAAAGTTAGATATTACATAAACTTTAACTCAATTTTGACTAAGTGTGTGTAAATGTTATTGCACTTTGCCTTTGTAGGGCTGTATAGTTAAAGGGTAATTTCATACAGAACATTTCAGAGACTTTAAACATCATTTAGTCACCCTGATGGGAATCATAAAAATAAATAATTAAAATAATTATATAATAAATAAGGTGACACGGTGGTTAGCACTGTCGCCTCACAGCAAGAGGTCGTTGGTTCGAGTCTCAGCTGGGCCAGTCAGCATTTCTGTGTGGAGTTTGCATGTTCTCCCTGTGTTGGCGTGGGTTTCCTCCGGGTGCTCCGGTTTCCCCCACAGTCTAAACACATGCGCTATAGGTGAATTGAATACTAAATTGACTATAGTGTATGAGTGTGAATGAGTATATGGGTGTTTCCCAGTACTGGGTTGCAGATGGAAGGGCATCCGCTGTGTAAAACATATGCTGGAGAAGTTGGTGGTTCATTCCGCTGTGGCGACCCCTGATGAACAAAGGGACTAAGCCGATGGAAAATTAATAAATTAATGAAATAATAAATAAATTGATAATTTAAAAAAGTCATTCAAATTCTTCTTTGTTTACATATTTATTTATTTTAATTTTTATATTTGTATTTAAATTTTAGTTCAATTGAAATTATTTAGTCTAAAATAAAAATTAAAATATTTCCTCATAGCTTTAATTACAATTTTTCATTGTCTTTTTTTTGCATTCGAATATTTTTTTAACTTTTAGTCACTTATATACACTACCTGACAAAAGTCTTGTCGTCAATTCCAGTTGTAAGAGCAACACATAATAACTTGACTTCTAGTTGATCATTTGGAAAAGTGGCAGAAGGTGGATTTTTCTGATGGATCATCTGTTGAACTGCATCCTAATCATCAAATACTGCAGAAGACCTACTGGAACACCCACATGGATCCAAGATTCTCACAGAAATCAGTCAAGTTTGGTAATGGAAAAATCATGGTTTGGGTTTAAATTCAGTATGGGGGCGTGTGAGAGATCTGCAGAGTGGATGGCAACATCAACAGCCTGAGGTATCAAGACATTTGTGCTGCCCATTACATTACAAACCACAGGAGAGGGCAAATTCTTCAGCAGGATAGCGCTCCTTCTCATACTTCAGCCTCCATATCAAAGTTCCTGAAAGCAAAGAAGGTCAAGGTGCTCCAGGATTGGCCAGCCCAGTCACCAGACATGAACATTATTGAGCATGTCTGGAGTAAGAAGGAGGAGGCATTGAAGATGAATCCAGAGAATCTTGATGAACTCTGGGAGTCCTGCAAGAACGCTTTCTTTGCCATTCCAGATGACTTTATTAATAAGTGATTTGAGTCATTGCAGAGATGTATGGATGCAGTCCTCCAAGCTCATGATGGAGTCAGACACAATATTCATTCTGTTTCCACTGCAGCATGACTTTATATTCTATACTGGACATTATTTCTGTTCAGTGACAAGACTTTAGTCTAAGCAAAGTCAGACCATACTGTCCTAATGAAATCATTCAAAATCAAGCCATGATCAGATTTTATTTTGGTAAAATAAGCGTAATCTAGAGGCATTTGCCTTTCATATAAGCCACTTCTGATACCAAATGATCAACTAGAATTCAAGTTATTATTTGTTGTTCCTAAAACTTGGATAGGTGACAAGTCTTTTATCAGGAAATGTATGCATTCATAATTTTTGCTAAAGCTTTTTAAAGTGAAAGCTAAAAAAGAGTATCCTGTCACCATTTAAGCCTATTATAGTATCTCTTTTTAGTTGAACACAAAAGCAGATATTTTGAAGAATGTTAAAAACTGCTAGCCATTGACTTCCATAGTGTTTGTTTCCTACTACGGAAGTCAATAGGTAGAGTAGAATCTCTAAGGCACAGTGTAAATGCATTATGTGAATGTAAAAATAAATCTCCATCAGCTGTTCAGATCGACACACGTTCACCTTTCTCTGTCTCTCTCTCTCTCTCTCTCTGTCAGCTGTGATCAAAGCCGTCATTGAATCTCGCACTAATCACAGAGCATGAAAATAGCGTGCTATTGAGCGCCGGCCGTTTGATCCGCTGTAGGTTATTGTGCCGCAGTAATGATCTGCTTTCCGCCTGCTTCTCAGTTCATCCAGAACATCACCTCCAAAGGCTACGCTGACATGATTCGCCTCAAGATCACAGATAACAGCACGCAGCAGGAGAGCTTCTACGAGCCCGAGTTTTACCTTCCCGAAAACCACGGTACATCACATGTGTCGGTGGTGGCGGAGGACGGCAGTGCGGTCGCCGCTACCAGCACCATCAATACATAGTGAGTTAAAGTCAGCCTGAATTAAGAGATTTTTAATTCAGTATGTTGATGTGCTTCCAATTGAAATGGAATATTAAGTAGGGGGTGGGGCTTTCTTTGTGCGCATCATTCCCTATTAGCAAAGTAACAGTATGAGGGGCGTGGCTAAGAATATTGTGGCTGAATTATGTCCTTGACAATTATATTGGCACAGCAAGAAAGTTGCAGCTTCGAGTCCCGTCTTCTGTGGAGAGTTTGCATGTTCTCCCCGTGTTGGTGTGGGTTTCTTCCGGATGCTCCGGTTTCCCCCGCAGTCCAAACACATGTGCTATAGGTGAATTGGGTAAAACTAAATTGGCCGTAGTGTATGAGTGTGTGTGAATGGGTGTTTCCCAGTACTGGGTTGTGGCTGGAAGGGCATCCGCTGTGTAAAACCGGAATAGTTGGCGGTTCATTCCGCTGTGGTGACCCCTGATAAATAAGGGACTAAGCTGAAGGAAAATGAATGCATGAATTTTTTTAATGTCTTTCTCTTTCTCCAGCTTTGGCTCAAAGTTGATGTCAAAGTCGACAGGTATTTTGCTGAACAACGAGATGGACGACTTCAGCTCTCCATTGATCACCAACAACTTTGGGGTTCCTCCTTCTCCAAACAACTTCATTGTCCCACGTGAGGAAACATGTTCACAGCATTAGCAATAGTACACTAGTTTACTAATACTGCTCTTACTGTGTTTATATATTCTAAAATGTAACAGAGGCTAGAAAGAATGTCACTTTGGGACTGTAAAAGAAATCCTTAATTTTACGGTTAATTTCCGGCAGCTGGGGTGCCGGCAAAAAAAACGTAAAATAACGGCCGTTAAATTACAGAAATTTACTGTAAAATAACAGAGGTTGAATTACAGAAATTTACCAGAAATTTCAATTTAAGGAAATTTCAGTAATTTAATGCGTGTTATTTTACGGTAAATTTCTGTAATTTAACAGCCGTTATTTTACGTTTTTTTTGCCGGCACCCCAGCTGCCGGAAATAAACCGTAAAATTACAGATTTTTTTATTTATAATATCTACAACTATTTTACTACTGTAAAAGAGCTACACATTACAGTTCATAGGTCAAATGTGAGCCTGGACTGCAAAATCAGTTTATATATATATATTTTTTTTTTTGGTAATATAAAAAAATGCATTGTATGAGTCAAAATAACACATTATCCTTTTCATGCCAAAAATCATTAGAAAATCAATTAAAGATCATCTTTGACCTTAAAAAAGTTGACTTTTAACGAGCCCCTATTATGCATTCAAGAGTTCACACTTAGCTCATGGTTTATCACATAGCTTGTTTGGCATGCTGTCCCGGGAGAGAGCCCTGAGCTCAAGGGATCCTCGGGCCCAGGGCTCCCCCCTTTCACATGGCGAGGGGAAATTGAGCTCAGGTCGATCTCAAACTCCCCCGCTGCTGAGGCCAAGGTGAACTTCTTGAGAGTAAGACATTAGACAAAGATTTAGGCTTATTATAGAGCATATTTGGCCGGTGGGAGGAAACCGGGGAACCCGGGGGAAACCCACGCGGACACGGGGAGAATATGCAAACTCCGCACAGAAATACCAGATGACCCAGCAAGGACCTGACGCCATTGGTATTCTTGCTCTGAGGCAACAGTGCTAGTCACTGGGCCACCGTGCCGCCCATTCTGGATAAAGGTGGAAGAAGGGGAGGAGGGGGGTTTCTTCCAGATGAGGATAGATGTAGAGAGGAAATAAGGATATATATAGTGACTTGGGGTGCTTTGATTGGAAGATCATGATTAGCTAATGTGGGCCAGCTGGGTCAATCATGAGCACATGCTCCTCTCGAAATTAGTTTAAAATTAAACTTCACTTAAAAAAGGTCATATTTTGGTTTTGGGTGTCTCCAACAACAGGCTAATATGCATCCAAGGTCAAAAAACACTTTCATTATCTTATGATATGTATTTATTTTTACCTAATTATCCCAATGACTCTCATATGATTCCTTCAGTGATTCATTTGTTCTCAAACCCCTCTTTAGCGCGATGCTAATCTGTGCTGATTTGTCCGATGACCTAGGCTGTTGTGATTGGTCGACTGCGTTCAGTTCATTACTTTGGAAATGTAATAGATTACAGATTAAAAATGACCCTATTTAAAATGTAATAAGTAGTGTACCTTTTCGATTACTTTATAAAAGTAAAGTAACTGATTACATCTGATTACTTTTACGTTTCTAATAGATATTTTCAACTAAGTCATTTTCAAGCATTTATACCAAGCAGGTGTGAGTTTACAGTAGCTCTGTTTACTGTTAGAGTTTCAACATCTCTCATCACTTGAATTAAGATTATATTAATGTAATTTTAAAGTACACATCTAAACTATTTTTGCAATTTTCATTTTTAAATCGAAGTCAATCATATCTTAGTGATCAATAAAACTGTCAATGAAATATGAGGCATAATTGTTCAGTTCAATTGTTTACCGAGGTCATATGGCTTTATTTATTTATTTATTTATTTCATACGGCTTTAGACACCGGCCTCACAGCTCCGTGAATGCCGGTGCCGTCACTTATTGATCCGTGATCAGTAAATGTAGCTTGTGTGAATGCTACTAATGTTACGAATGCTACGAATGTACTTGACTAAAAAATAGCTTCGCTAAAGAAAAGCTATTTGATTTATAAAGTAGCGACACTTCTGCCACGCTACTGAGAAATGTAGTTATAGCAGAATAGCAGCGCTTTAATAAATGGCCTTAGCAGAAGGCATCCTGCATATCAAAAACAGGCAAAACATTTTTAGATGTAACCTCATTTGTAATATTTAACATTTTCATAAGTAACTGTAATTTAATTACACATTTTTCTCAGTAATTGTAGAGATTTACAGTTACTTTTATTTTGTAATTAAATTACGTAACGCCGTTACATGTAACTAGTTACTCCCCAACACTGAGCGTGAGGCAGAGAAAAATCCCCAGCATGGCATATCAACAAGTAATCAGAGTTCAGAGTATATGTGTGAGCCCAATGCAGGAGTGCATTAAAGCAATGCAGTTAAACACCAGCATATTGCTCTATTCTTAACCATAAGTAGGGCCAGAGGGAATCTGCGGACGTTTTTTGCAATTTCTGTGGAGAATTATGGTAAAAATCTGCTGATTTCTGCGAAATTATTTTGGGAGTCTCATAACTAAAACCTTAATATGTGAAACATGTGTAATTTAAAAACTGAATAAATTCAGATTTACACACATTTACTCAAGTAAATAATCAGAATTAATGATGGGCTAAAAATCTGCGGAATTAATCTGCGGCCTAACCATAAGTAAAAACAACAACACACATTCAGTATTAATCCACACATTGGCAAAAGCTAAACTATTTTGAAACTTGACCACCGCACGTGTGTAGGAACAGCTGACGGTGGCCATAACAAAGACAAACGGCAGAGGATCGTGAGTTCACAAAAATTTAAATCTGTAAACAAATCGTCGCACGTCACTTTTTCTAGATGCAATATGAGAATATAAAGAGTTAACCAGATACAGTACAAGCGGTTACAAGTAACAAAGCACAATTAAATACATCATTTGCAAGCTAGAGAAAACAAGAAGGCAGCCATTTTAATCGCACTTACTTACACTTTTGAAATGGAGCAAGAAACTGATCCATGAACTGTGTACTGTAAAGTTCCTGTCAAGCTCTGACAAAGTCCCATACATCAATAGTCTGTTCTGATCCTTCGTTTAAACAAACGGCCGATCAATCCCCCATTGTAAACGTGTAGATTGCTGAAGCACTCGTCAGAAAAATGACAGGGACACAGCACAAGGCTGGGGCGATAATGCTGAGGTATTTTTGACTTCCAACCACTGACTCTTCACAGCCTCATGTTTGGGTAAGGAAAATAACACTAACTTTCCCTGATACTTCAGAGCACAGCGTCTATGTGACATGATTCAGTCAGGATCTGCTACAGTGTTTGTCTTCCTCTTTTTCTTTCTACAGTGTTTGTGGGAGGGGCCGGGGGGGTTTAAAATTTTCCCAGGTTTGCGAGCACAACAAATGGGCAGGGCTTGAGTTCCATATGGATGTTACGCCGGCAAGGCTAAAGACTCGTTACAGCGGCGATTCATTCGAACCACTCGGAGTCGACTCTTAGATGAATCAACAGTTTTAAACACTGTGCACTTTCAGATTTAGGCCTCAGCTGGATATTTCACTTCACTTAGAGCTGTGTTACACACTGCATGAAGATCATTTTCAAAAACCCATAATAGGGGCTCTTTAAGGGTGCTTTCACACCTGCCTTATTTAGTTCGGTTGAATCGCACTAGAGTTCGTTTTCCCTCTTGGTGCGGTTCGTTTGGGCAGGTGAGAACGTAGCAATCGCACTCGGGTGCGCACCAAAAGCGCACCAAAAAAGCGTACCGAGACCTGCTTGAAGAGGGAGGGAGGGAGGGAGAAACATTACCTGATGGATCATTGGTGATGTTTCCGAAAGATGACCATGTCGCAGTTTAGCTAAATTATTTCACGCCTTCTCCTAATGCTTTCGCCGATTGCAATGCATTCAAACATTGTTTTCCAGCCCCAGCCGCCCTTCATTCTCGAAATGTATAGTTTGTCTAAAGTGATGGATACAAACTACATAGTATACTATGACCAGGGATACTGCGTCAGCCAGCGCAGCGACATTGTGTGTCTGCCGGTTTGTTTATTTACGGTAGTTCCATGTGAATTCTGACCAATTGAAAAGCAGTTTAGGAAATACGTTCAATAACATCTGGCCAGTGAGTGATGTAGATTTTGTCACATGACTGCATTTTGGTTCGTTTCAGCTGGTTTGGACCAAAGCAATCAGTGTGGTGTGAAAGGGACCCAAAACGGCAGAAAAATGCTACAATGTATCATTTGTTGCCTTTGGTCCGGACCAAATGAACTGAACCACATATGTGAAAGCACCCTAAGACTTATTTAAATGTTCTATTTTAAATATATAAAATCTTAATAATTTTTGTTAATAATAAGTTTGTATATTTTTTTATATTTTACAACTTCAAAGCTGATTTTTCTCAGTATTGTGATTTTTGAAAATATAATTTTTTATTAAAAACTTTAAAAAGTTTGGATCCTTTTTTTTCTAAATGGTAATTTTAAAAAGTAGTTAACAAGATGTTGGATCGTTTATTTTTTATTTATTTATTTATTTATTTATTTTAGCTTTTTAGCACTTTATGTACAGACTGTAATATATGCCATAGAAAAATAATAAAGAAGATAAAGTATTTTAATGTGATCACAGCGGAAGCACTGCTGAAACCCAGAGTTCACTGAGTTTGAGTTCAAGCTGTTTTTAGCAACACAAACGAACAGGCCTTGTCATATTACAAGAGAGCACTTAAATGTATTGTAATTGGTGGATGGACATTGTTTAGAAAACGTGATAATTTAAGGAAAGCTCTAGGTTTTATACTACATATAACACTACATTTGTTCTCTAATTTCTGTTTAACGGGAATAAAATATTTTTCCACACATTTACAAACATAACAGTTTTAATAACTAATTTCTAATAACTGTTTACTTTTATCTTTGACATGATGACAGCGATCGTTTATTTTTTTTATTTAGAATAATGATACATGACGGCACGGTGGCTCAGTGGTTAGCACTGTTACCTCACAGCAAGAAGGTCACTGGTTGGAGTCCCGGCTGTGCCAGTTGGCATTTCTCTGTGGAGTTTGCATGTTCTCCCTATGTTTGCATGGGTTTCCTTTGGGAGCTCCGGTTTCGCTCACAGTCTAAACACATGCGCTATAGGGGAATTGGGTTAACTAAATTGGCTGTAGTGTATGAATCTGCTGCGTAAAACATATGCTGGAATTGTTGGTGGTTCATTCCGCTGTGGCGACCCCTGATAAATAAGGAACTAAGCAGAAGGAAAAGGAATGAATAAATAATGATACTCATAGATCTTATCATTACATTATGTTGCTTAAACTCAGATTTTCACAGACATTAAGCAAGTATACTGCATATACTATACAGTATCCTTTACTTTATTATCCACAATCATGAATCTGAATGAATCTCTTGCTTCTCAGATAAAAGGCCCATGTCTTCAATGTGTCCTGCAATCCTGCTGGACAAAAACAATCAGGTTAAAATGGTGGTGGGAGCATCTGGAGGAACAAAGATCACCACAGGAGTGGCTCAGGTGGGTTTTCACTTCATTTCAGTCTTCTGAAAACCTGAAAATGTCAAAAGAAGTGGCTCAGAAGAAGGCGCTGACAAGAAAAATAGAAGTGTGCTGTGCTTTTTATGTCACTAGACACCTACTGAATCTGCTGTGTATTGTATAAAAGGGCTGCTGTTGTTTTTATTATTAGGGATGTTCAGATCCGATCACGTGATCAGAAATCAGGCCAGATCACGCGGTTTCAGACTCGATCGGAATCGGACTCTACCTCCCTCATATCCTCATTATTTTGTAAGACATCAATAGTTATGCAGTGGCACTGAGTTAGACCGCTTTCTTGACTATACACAGAAACAGCAACGTGTGCGGTATGGGCGGATCAGCTGAAATGTTACCTGAATCCGCTCTTTCATACTAATCATCCACCCACCACCCGCCTGCACATATTATTTTATCTGATATATACATATCCGCACCCGACCCGCACCCGATCGACACTTTAATAATTCTTTGTTTTAAGCATGATGATAGGTCACCGTGGATCGTTCGTTATTAACAGCAGATTCAGCTTTTACATATACAGGAAAAAGAGAACAAAAACGGTGTCACTTCAGCCTAAACGGCAGCTATGTTATGTTTACTTGGCCTTTTTCTTTACACTGTGCTAAAACAGAATAGCATCTACTGTGCCTGGATTCGGGCGATTCCGCCTCGCCTCCAAAACACGGCCAGCTGCACTAAGTGTGGTTTATTTATAAACTAATTTCGAGGGTCACGTGCTTATGATCAACACGGCTGGCATCTTATTAGCTCCGTAATCTGCCCTATTAGATGATTACGGACACACTATAAATAACCAGAGATTTCACTTCAGTTATCTTCGTCTCGAAGTTCCCCCCTCCTTCCACCCCTACTTCCACCCTTTCCTATAGGGCGACACGGCGGCCCAGTGAATAGCATTGTTGCCTCACAGCAAGAACGCCACCAGTTCAACCTCCCATTGAGCCGGTTGGCGTTTCTGTGCGGTGTTTTCATGTTCTCCCCGTGTTTGCGTGGGTTTCCCCCGGGTTCCCCGGTTTCCTCCCACCGTTCAAAAACATACACCATAGCCAATCGACTAAACCAAATTATTGCCTAAGACAACTTTAGTTTACACTTTTCACACGGCGATAAGCAGGGGAGTTCTCGAGACCTTCCTGAGCTCAAACTTCCCTCTCGCCCTTCTAACGGGAGGGAGCCCCGGGCTCGAGGATATATGAGCTCAGGGCTCTCTCCCGGGACAGCATGCCAATTACGCTTTATTGATCATCAGCTAAGTGTGAACTCTTGAAATGAGCGTTCGCTCGCACCGCTTTTTGCAGTAATGCACAAGCATCTCCTTGCAAAGCGCTGCAGTCCTGTAAATAAGCGATCTTGTTTCTCCCAGATTTTCCTCTGTGGACTCCTCTAACTGAAAGTTTGCACATTACTCTTGCACTTCATCCATTATTTTGACCATCTCATCAATCTGCGAAGTCCACTCTCTGTTTTTATGCTGGTCAACTGCTATGTCCCGCCGCATCCACCCGTGACCCACCCGCAATTAATCATAATGTATTTTTTTATTACCCAACCGGCGGATTATCCGCAGCGCCCGCGGATATGACCGCCATCCGCGCATCACTAGCGTGCGGCATGACATCATTTTGTAGCAGAGACGCTATTGGTTAAATGCCAGCAAAGTAGAACACGGAGGCAGCTTGAAGCGGAAAGCGCGAGTATGTCTGCAGTCTGGAGGTATTATAAAGTTGATGACGACAACTGGGAGATGTGTAAACTTGAGGTGCTACTTGATTTTTTTTATATATTTACTGTTGCATTAAAGTCCAAAAGTGAAGAATTGATGTTATTTATTACGTGATTGTTCAAGTTACCTCATAGAAGTGCTCTGTTTCTTCACAGAGTTGTTGGATGTTAAAATAAGGGGAATTAAAAAAATAAAAGGAACATCCTGGATCTGTTTCTTCGCTCTTCTTTATTATCTAGATATTTTAAGGATTATAGAAGTATCCGATCGGGTTTCGGTATTGGAAGATACTCAAAATCAAATCATTCGGACTCGAGGGTAAAAAAAAACCTGATCCGGACATCCCTAATTGTCATAAATATAATATTTAATAATATTGTGCTATTTGGGATTTGTGAAGTCAGACAGCTTCGCATAACCAGCTTGATCTCACAAGGAAATGTAACTGTTTTACGTTTTGTCAGTTTAGT
This sequence comes from Danio kyathit, assembly GCA_903798195.1. NCBI lineage: Eukaryota > Metazoa > Chordata > Actinopteri > Cypriniformes > Danionidae > Danio > Danio kyathit. The sequence goes on along the minus strand of LR812528.1, from coordinate 48,694,279 downwards.
GGCTAATTCGTGCGAAGTTTAGTCGTACGGAAAAAAATTTACGATTTTAAGAAGGAGGCATGGCACCAAACCAGGCCGGGCGCCAGGATGTCATAACTGAGGGGGCATTTTTTTCCCATAGGGTGGCACTAGACCTGGTGATTGATTTTGGGCTCTTGTTTCTTTTATTTAGTCTCTTTGTTCACTTATTTACCGTTACTTTGCATTACTTGACTGTTACTGACTTAAGGCAGTAGTATACTTTTTATAGTAATAATAATATGCACAGTTTCACTATTACTGATTTTATCAATGAAGGTTATGCAATGATACATAAACGCAGAGGATCATGGCTTCAGCGCCAAATGAGTGGTTTACATTAGATTTTATTCTCGTTATTTTTTCAGTTTTATTTCAATTAGTATAAATGAGGGGGGATCACAAATTTTTTCTGAGGCGGCAATGCCCCCTTTTGCCCCCTGTAGCGCTGGGCCTGCACCAAACCCCGCCCCTTTTCAAATCATGTCCAATCAACTGAATTCCTCAATCAACTGAGGAAATAAATTAATTTAATCCACTTTGGAATAAGGCTGTAACATAAAAAAATGTGGAAAAAGTGAAGCGCTATCAATACTTTCCGGATGCACTGTATAACTGATGTTTTTTTTTCTGCGCAGGTGATACTAAACACACTGTTCTTCCAATACGATCTGAAGAAAGCAATAGCAGAAGCAAGAGTTCACAATCAGCTCAGTCCAAACACCACGCAGGTGGAGCAGAGCTTTGACAAGGTGAGTTCAGTAATGGATGCTAGTGCAGTTTTTAGGAATATGATAAGATAAGGAATGGCTGAGGTCATATCAAATATACATGTGCTCTGAGTTGTCGGCGATTGTTTAACTGGTTTATGTCACAATTGTTTATTATAGCTCCAATGTACTCAAACTTTGCAGTTCATAACTAGTCAAGTCAGATGATGCTGTATTTATATTATGTGCTTTACAATATCTTTTCATTTTCTTTTTGGCTTAGTCCCTTTATTAATCTGGCGTCGCCACAGGAACTAATTTCGAGAGGAGAACGTGATCTGAATGACTACAGCTGATCCTCATCGCTAATCATTAGCTAACCTATCAGATCATTCTAAAACTACTATAAATATCCTGCCTAAACTTTGTTCCATATCTTCGTTTTTGGAACCCACTCCCCCTCTGTCCTTCCCTTCTCCCTCCTCCTCTTTTCATGATCGGGCATCACGGTGGCTCAGTGGCTAGCAGTGCTGCCTCGCAGCAAGAGGGTCACAGGTTCAAGTTCTAATCGAGCCAGTTGGCACTCCCTGCACAGAGTTTTCATGTTGCATGTGTTTGCGTGGGTTTTCTCCGGGTCCTCCGATTTCCTTCCACAGTCTAAAAACATGTACATAAGTGAATCGTAATACAGTCACAAACACTTAACGCATACATAATTAATCAGAGCCACCATATTAGCCAAAGTACAAACGGGGGCACTCGAGAAACACCTGATCTCGTATCCCTCCTAATGCTCTTTCACCAGGCGGGAGCATGGGGCTCATCTATCTCTGAGCTCAGGGTTCTCTCCCGGGACAGCATGCCAAACCTGCTATCATAGTTAAGCATTATCTAAGTGTGAACTCTTTTAATACGTTAATGCGGTTTTAACTCAATTTCTGTTAAGTTATGCAAAGTTTAACTTAATATTTTAGTCAGCTGGACTGATGTAAATCGAGAGTTCATTTGATTAATTAAATTGAAGGCAGCAAGATTTTATTTTACAGTGTAGTAACCTTGTGACACATAACGCTGTATATAAAAATAATAACAGAGCCCTTTCTTTGAATTTACAAGTTTGTTCTTTGTTTTCACTTGAATCAAATTTCTCAACATTTGTTTTTTTCTCAGTCTTTTAGTAAACAAACAACCTCTTTCTTGATATTTTGTTCTGTACTTTTTGGCAACGTTCAACCCACTCACTGTTCAACCCACAGGCCGTTTTGGAGGGTCTTGCTGAGAAGAATCATTTCACAGAAGTCTTCACTTCTATGGGCGCTGTGGTTCAGGCCGTGACGCGGTACAGTGAGGGTCTCAGCGCTGAGTCAGATCCCCGAAAGGGAGGATACGCAGCCGGGTACTAACATCCAAATGTCCAGTCCAGCCGGAGGCAATGAAGACGTTGCTTTTAGACCTGGAGGATGCTTTTTTTTACCCCCATGCTGCTCTCAAACAACCAAGTGCCTCTATCAGAGATCCGACAGGCCAGTGAGTTCTGGATGGATAAACACTCTGGTGATTTTGAGCTCTGCACACTCCACCTTTAGTGAATCAAGGAAAACTTGACTTTGAATCAGGCACGTGCAGAGGTGGGGGCTTTGGGTGCTTGAGCCCCTGCCCTTTTTTCTCCTGGAGAGAAAGTGCCCTTTTTTCCTGGGGATAATAATTATTTTTTTTTTAAATACTAATAATAATATATGTATAAGTTAATGCGTGTTCTTTTAAGGACAGCTTTCCCTGTCAGACAATAAAAAACTAAATTTTTATGTATATCTTGGTTTTAAAAAGCAAATACCATGAAAGTCAATAGTTACAGGTTTCCTGCTTTCTTCAAAATATTATTTTGTGTGTTCGACAAAAGAAAAAAAGAGTCAAATAGGTTTGGAACAAGTAAAAGGAGAGTAAATGGTGACTGAATTTTCAGTTTTGAATGAACTATCCTTTCAAGGGTGAGTATATGGTGAATTTAGGATGAAATCTTCTTTATTATATTTTATTTATTAAAAGTACAATTATTATTATTATTTAATAAAAAGTGCCCTTTTTTTCCACTTGAGCCCCTGCCCCTTAAAAGCTCTCTGCACGTCCCTGCTTTGAATTAGTGTTGTGCAATATTTATTGTCTAGAATGCACGGCAGGATTTTGTTTCAATGTTTTAATAATGTGCAATCTGAAACTCACACTGAAAAAAATATCCTTAAATTAGCAGTTTTCTTTATTTTGTGATTCATGTTTTTATTTTTTATTTATTTATGCTTTTAAATTGTATTATGGAATCTTGAAAAGTTGAAAAAAAAAAGACTTTTATTAACATTTTTAATAGTTTAAAGTGATATATTGTCTGGGTTAGTGTTGTACATTACACTACAGAAACCTTGTAATAAACCAGTACATTTTCTGTTATTTTACAGACTTATTCCTCTATATATATATATTATTTCAAATGACTAAAAGTCACTTTGTTAAACTGCAGAGTTGAATTTTCAACATCAGATGATTGACATCCCATAGTCTGCAACTCTCACATGGTCGCCCACTGAAGCTAAGCAGGGCTGCGCCCGGTCAGTACCTGGATGGGAGACCACATGGGAAAGCTAGGTTGCTGCTGGAGGTGGTGTTAGTGAGACCAGCAGGGGGTGCTCAACTTGTGGTCTGTGTGGGTCCTAATGCCCCAGTATAGTGAAGGGGACTCTATACTGCTCAGTGAGCGCTGTTTTTCGGATGAAACATTAAACCTGACTCTTTGTGGTTGAAAAACCCCCAGCAGGATATCCTTTGAAAAAAGAGTAGGCGTTTAACCCCAGCATCCTGGCCAAATTTGTCCATCATTGTGGCTTTATCACTCTGTCTCCTCTCCACCAATCAGCTGGTGTGGGGTGTGCGGTCTGGCGCAATGTGGTCATCCAGGTGGATGCTGCACACTGGTGGTGGATGAGGAGATGTGTAAAATTTGTAAAGCGCTTTGAGTGTCCAGAAAAGCGCTATATGAATGTAAGGAATTATTATTATTATTATTATTATCATTATCAATATAATGCAAATCACAACTATAAATAAATAGAAAACACAAAATACAGGAACTGTTAATCAATGGATGTTTTTTTACAGTGCAAAGGGGCCGTTTACTCCAGGTCACTTACTATTTTTTATCTGATTTTAAAAAATGATTCCATTTACATTTGACCATATATAAATGCGTCTCAAATCCTCTGCTATATGCAGATTTAACAAAGTTAGGCCAAAGATACTTTTATATGAGGAAAAATGCAATGGTCTATATATCCGCTCTTGCAAAGGAAGCCCCGCCTTCAAGTAAAGCAGCCAATCATCGATCACTATAGACTGATGGTTCCCTGGGGGAGAGGCTTGATCCAGACGTGTGTTTTAATGACAGTTTCTGCAGCTTCATTGTGAACACTCTGGGGTCAGCAAACATGCTGGAATCTCAGTGAATACTTGCCTCACTGACATGAGAAATATATCAACATAAAGGTTGAAATCTCTACTTTTAAATTGACCAACTACTCTTGAAAACAAATATTCTCTAGTTTTGCAATCTGCATGAAAGTAACACAAGGTAAAGTCTAACCTCATGAATTCCCGCCTCTGCCATTCAAATGGTATGACGGCCAACGCTTGAACGGCCAAAAGCCTGTAAACAAAGAGGTTGCTGTCATTTTGGCAGGTGATGTGGTGTCAAGAATAAGTTACTGTATACTACATATGGAATCACTAAAACCACGATTTAAGAGCCACTGAGTGAAATGAAAGCACAGAATTCTCATTTTTTTCTAGCTTTCACTCTAAAAAGCCTAAAGAGTACCAGTTATGCCCATTTTTACAAGATGTACCATAAGTCTCTGATGTCCCTAGAGTGTGTGTGTGACATTTCAGCTAATAATAATGTTTTATAACTCTGAAACTGACCTTTTTAGGCCTTGATTCTAATTGTGCCATTTTGGTGACTGTCGCGTTAAATTCAAATGAGATTAAGCTCTTTTTTAGAAAAGGGCGGAGCTACAAATTTATCAGCATAGTGGCAGATTCATAAACAAGACTAACATCCTATGCTAATGAGGGAGAAATGGTCACTAGTGGGCGGGGCTTTCAATCAAAGTGTTTCTGCAAAACTGTTTGTGGTGAGGGGGCGTGGCCGAGAGCTGTGGGCTTCCCACAGCTCTCGGTCACGCCCCCTCACCACACTGTTTTTATCAAGTGTGATTATAAAAAATCAAATGAATACATTTTTACCATTAAAAGCTGGTTATATTCACAGACTGCTGCCACACAACTGTGTTTAAACCCCTTGTAAAAGTGATTTTTGCATAATAGGTCCCTTTTAATTAATGTATTTCAATTTCAGGTTCGCAAAAGTGTAGACGGCGCCCTCTAGTGGATTTGCCATCTTAAACGTATAACAAAATGTACCTGGAGCAATGCATTTTATGTTAAAAAAATGGCACATATTTCCTATGCGCATGAGCTGAATATTGCGCACCGCTAATTCAAAATACACACTCAATGTAAAGAAAATACTCATGATGTTCTTATGGAGTGGTACTTGGAGTTGTCATAATGACCATTTTGAACTTTCTAGCGTGTCTTCTGTTCGTATACTGAGATTTACATCCTGGCAAGTGGATATTTTTTGCTAGACTTAGCAGGAGCGTCTCAGGGGATGAAGTTTTAATCAAGCCTCTAATAAGAGCTGAAGCGTGAACAAGAGTTGAATTGCTGGTGTTAATGTCTCTGGAGTATGTATGTGGTCCTGCCCACAGGCACCGGCCAGACATCAAGCAGCATCGCTTATGCTGGAGTTTTTGGGCGACAGAGAAAAATCACATAAACAGCTCCTAATTACACTTAAACTGAAATTGAACTGTAGGAGGTAAAGTAATACACGTGCACAAAAGAACACTGTAAAAAAATAAAAAGTTGAGTTAACTTATATTTTTAAAGCAACCAGCAGCAAAGAAATTTTGAGTTTATTAAACTTCAGTGGTTGAAGTTGTGCCAAATTTTTTTTGAAGTTGACTGAAAAGGCTGGTTTAAGTCAAGTATACTTTATGGAAAAATTTGGCACAACTTCAAACACTGAAGCTTAATAAACTCAAAATTTCTTTGCAGCCGGTTGCTTAAAAATTGTAAGTTAACTCAACTTTTTATTTTTTGAAGATACAGAGAAATAAAAATGTAAAGTCTCCTCAACTGAATATTTTACTTTCATTAAACAAACAGCTCCAAACATGCAGCTGAATCATTTTTATGAGTAAATTCAACTCTGAGCTCAAAAATATGTCCAAATAACTTACAATTTTAAACTGAGTTAACAATTTGTAAGTTGGATTTTTTACAGTGAAGCATTTATAGTGTTTATATTTTGCATTGTGAAAATATTTATCAAGATATATAAGAAATATATTTATCAAGATCCAAAAACATACATTTGAGTGGAAGAAACCTATAGTGGTATTTGTGAAGTATGGAATAAGTATATGGAATAAGTTACTAAATTAAAAAATGGCATTCAAAAGAAAGCGGACATAATGCATGCACAAAAGGGTTATTTTAATTTTGTTTATTTTAAATGAAACTATTTTGGGATTAAAAGAAACTATTTAAATAAATAAATAATTGCATAATTGGATTGGATATTTAAGTAATGCCAAATTAACAACATATACTACACTGTAAAACCCAATAAGTTAAAGGGTCACGAAACCCCCTGTCTCAGCAGGGTGTTTTCACACCTCTGTTTTGAAAAAAGTCAGGAAAGTTGGGCGTGTCCAGCTCTGGGAGTGTGGGAGTGTCGGGGGAGGGAAAGAGGATAAGATTTTGCATAGAAGGGACGCGCTAAGTTTGACAGGAAAAACAAACACACAGAGGCTGATTTGTTACGGCGAATAAGAGAAAAAAATCCTCCGCATTTCTCTGTAACTTATGTACTCGGTAGGTAGCGTCAGAAAGCCGTGTGTGTATAGACTATCCTGTCACAAAATGCGGCGAAAATCCTGCACGACGGGAAGTGTTTCTGTTTACATGTTTACACTCGGAGAGCAGCATTTAAACAAAGGGCAGTCCACTGCAAACACTTACCAAATCTGTAGACAGACAATCAAACTGGAGCTGTGTCTTTTTATTAAAAGTAGACGAGCGGCATCGATCCGGATTTCACCATTTCCAGATGAGAAAAGCTCTCGGGTAAAAATGTTCCTTACAAACGCGTTTCTGTCGAGTGTCGCGTGCACTGTAATCCACACGTGAGTCCAGCTGCTCTCCCATAAAGGGAAAATGAAAACAAAACCTTCGTTGCAACACACTAATAACACCTACGACTTTTGTCTTGAAATTCTTGTACTTTCACTTGTTTTGGCAACACAACGTGGCGTCTCTCTGCCGTCTGAACAGTGTAACCTGGTAAACAGTCTCCGGAGCTATCATGCATATTAATGAAGTTTCGCGTCATACACAATAGAGCGCGCTGATTGGTTTGAAGCACGTCTTCTCATGAATTAATACTGCACACTCAGATACGTCAGAACGCCCTAGAAAAGACAGACAGCCACTGTACTGCTGGATTTACACCTAAGTATCTCATGGCCGTGACGTAGCTTCAAAAATTCGTTTCAAACCGGAAGAACGAATTTGCTCAAAATAACGCAAAAAACAACCAATTTTCACTTTTTAGTGCAATATATGTGTCCTAATAGTGTTTATAGCAGCGTGGGACACATATATGACTGTCAACAGCTCAAAAAATGTGTTTTGGTGTTTCGTGACCCTTTAAGGTAACTCAAACCATTTGAGGAAACCGATTGCAACAAACCATTTAAGCTCAAAAACTAATTTTAATGAGTACTGTGAACTTAATCCATTTCGAGTAAACGAAGCAATTTGAGCACAGTAAAACCCAATAAATGAAGAGAACTCAAACCACCTGAGTACTGTAAAACCCAATAAGTTAAGGCAACTCAAACCGTTTGAGGAAACTGATTGCAACAAACAATTTGAGTTCCAAATATCTATATGAATAGTCTATATGAGTACTGTGAACTTACTCCATTTAAGTTGAAGTAATGAGGTATTTAATTAACTCATTATCTTCAACATCGAGTTCAAAACTTTTCAAACGAGTAGAATTAACTTTCAGTATATTTTGAGTTAACTACACTCATTTCATTTGATAAAGTTGACTGCTGGGTTTTACAGTGTATTTGTCCAATGATGATAAAATGAAATTGTGTGATTTATATCAATTTTATATTACAAAATGTGTATATATATATATGTATTAAACTGTTGAAATTCAAAATCATGTTTATTATCCACCAAATATAGCTTTATTAAATGTGTTGCCTAAAAATGAATATAAACGTGTGTGATAACATGGTACCTTTTTGTTAATTTTGCCAATTTTTATTTTAGTTTTTCATTCATTCATTTTCCTTCGGCTTAGTCCCTTATTTATAAGGGGTCGCCACAGTGGAATCAACCACCAACTATTCCAGCATATGCTTTACGCAGCAGATGCCCTTCCAGCTGCAACCCAGTACTGGGAAACACTCAGCCATAGCCACAGCCATATCACCCTGCAGCCCAAGACCCGTTACTCACTGAAGCTAAGCAGGGCTGAGCCTGGTCAGTACCTGGATGGGAGACCTCATGGGAAAAAACTAGGTTGCTGTTGGAAGTGGTGTTAGAGAGGCCAGCAGGGGGCGCTTAACCTGTGGTCTGTGTGAGTCCTAATGCCCCAGTAAAAGTGAAGGGGACACTAGACTGTCAGTGGGCGCCGTCTTTCGGATGAGACGTTAAACTGAGGTCCTGACTCTCTGTGGTCATTAAAAATCCCATGGCACTTCTCGTAAAGAGTAGGGGTGTAACCCCGATGTCCTCAATCGGCACTTACCTATCATGGCCTCCTAATCATCCCCATCCACCGAATTGGCTCTATCACTGTCTCATCACTTCACCAATAGCTGGTGTGTGGTGAGCGCACTGGCGCCGTTGTCCTGTGGCTACCGTCGCATCATCCAAGTGGATGCTGCACACTGGTGGTGGTGTGGAGAGACCCCCCCCCCCTCTCATGATTGTGAAGCGCTTTGGGTGTATGGCCATACACAATAAATGCGCTATATAAATACACATTACATTACACTCACTCATTCACACACACGCACACACACTCATACACTACGGCCAATATAGTTAATCAATTCACCTATAGCGCATGTGTTTGGACTGTGAAACCGGAGCACCCGGAGGATACCCACGCCAACATGGGGAGAACATGCAAACTCCACACAGAAATGCCAACAGCTGGGAATCAAACCAGGAACCTTCTTGCTGTGAGGCCACACTGCTAACCACTGAGCCACCGTGCCACTTTATTTGATTTTATTTTATTTTATTCAAGCGTTTTCATTTTGCACCATGGTTAGCACTACTGCATAAAACACTTACAAATAACTCTTACGCTGACCAGAGGATGCTAAAAGGTCACTAATGTAACGGCTAACACCAAATAAATTGGTATGCGTGTTTCTTGTTCACCGCTGTCAGACTTTAAAAACCCCTTTCTGGCTTATGTGACCCATTTATTTTAATAAGTCACATTTTTGAGGTCAGACGTGAGACTTTCAGCTTCATCGTTCTAGGACAGGAAAGCTGATTTGCACTTTAAACAGAAGTTCAAAGCTTGTTGTTGTTATAGCGGCTCACGCTGGAGCTGTAATTAAAGGTCACGTTCTGGAGTCTGTTCAGATCATGATTTCCTACAGCAGATTCAGTGCGCAGACGTGCACAGTCTGTAATAAGTAATACACTTTTGTTGTCATGCTTAAATATGTTCAGAGGAAGCTGCATGTCTGAGAGATGCACATATGAAATAATGTGAAAGCTGAAATATTGTGAATGTATTCATTAAGATATATAAGAAATATACTTATCAAGATCTAAAAACAGGGGCTGCATGGTGGCGCAGATGGTAGCATGTTCACCTCATAGCAAGAAGGTCGCTGGTTCGAGCCTCGGCTGGGTCAGTTGGCATTTCTGTGTGGAGTTTGCATGTTCTCCCCGTGTTGGCGTGGGTTTCCTCCGGGTGCTCCGGATTCCCCCACAAGTCCAAAGACATGCGCTGTAGGGGAATTGGGTAGGCTGAGTTGTCCATGGTGTGTGTGTGTGAAGGGGTGTGTGTGGATGTTTCCCAGTGATGGGTTGCAGCTGGACGGGCATCCGCTGCATAAAACATATGCTGGATAAGTTGGCGGTTCATTTCGTGGTGGCGACCCCAGATTGATAAAGGGATCAAGCCAAAAAGTAAATGAATGAATGACTGATCTAAAAACTGTCAATGTCAATGTCAGTTTTATTTATATAGCACTATTAAACACAACCAAAGGTTGACCAATGTGCTGAACAATACAAATCACAAAGAGAAAGGTATAAAAGTATAGCTAAAACAAACAATTCCCACTGATAATTATTATAGCTAAAACAAACAATTCTTACTGATTAAATGCCAAATCAAAAAGGTAAGTTTTCAACCTAGATTTAAAAACAGACAGAGAAGATGTAGACCTAATACAGAGGGGCAGAGCATTCCACAAGGTAGGACCAGCTACTGCGAAAGCACGGTCACCCCTGCATTTCAGCCTCGACTTTGGGATGCATAAAAGTCTCTGGTCAGATGACCGAAGAGACCGACCAGGCTGATGTTCTGTCAACAGGTCTGACAGGTAGGAAGGAGCTAGCCCGTTTAGGGATTTAAAAACCAAAAGGAGAATCTTAAAAGTGACACGATAGTGCACAGGCAACCAGTGCAAAGAGCGTAAGACTGGTGTGATGTGGTCATATTTTTTGGTACCGGTTAAAAGCCTTGCAGCAGCATGTTGAACTAACTGTAGGCGAGATAGAGTTGTCTGACTGATCCCAAAATATAGTGAGTTACAGTAGTCCAATCTAGAAGTAATAAAAGCATGAATTATTTTTTCAAAATTTTTTCTAGATAAAATGGGTTTGACTGTTTTTAAGAGTCGAAGCTGAAAAAAGCAGGATTTGACCACTGCGTTAATCTGTTTATCAAATCTCAAGCCATCATCAAAGATAACACCCAGATTTTTTACCCAAGGCTTTACAGAAAGCCTTGATTTCTCAAGGTTTACTGGTGGTGTCTTAGAAGAATTTGACGCACCGAACAAAATCATTTCAGTCTTACTCTCATTAAAATCTAGAAAGTTCAAAGACAACCAAGCTTTCACCTCTGACAGGCAAGACATAAGAGTCTCCAACCCACCTGAACTCTGTTTTAAGGGCAGATAAATTTGAGTGTCATCTGCATAACAGTGGAAAGACAGACCATGTTTTCTAAAAATAGAACCCAGAGGAAGCATGTATAAGGAAAAAAGAATAGGGGCTAAAATAGAACCCTGGGGAACACCACATGACAAAAAGGCTGCCTCAGATGAATGTTCACCAATGGTAACTCTAAAACTACGATTGGAGAGATAAGATTTAAACCACTCCAGGGCACTTTCTTTTATCCCTACACAATGCTCCAAGCGGGCCAGCAAAATGTCATGGTCTACTGTGTCAAACGCAGCACTCAGATCTAGGAGCACAAGCACAGCACAATCTCCAGAATCACCAGTTAATAAAATATCATTTAAAACTTTCACAAGTGCGGTCTCAGTTGAATGATATTTTCTAAAACCTGACTGAAAAACCTCAAAGATTTTATGATCATCTAGAAATCTTTGCAGTTGCTGCAAAACTACTTTTTCTAAAATCTTTGTAATAAAAGACAGATTTGAAATGGGCCTATAATTTGCTAAAACAGATGGATCTAAGTTTGGTTGCTTCAGCAAAGGATTTACAGTGGCATGTTTTAAAATATCAGGTATGTTACCAGTTTTAAAACATTGATTTACCATGGCCGTAATATAGGGACCTACTGTGTCAAAGACTTGCTTTAAAAAGTATGGTGGAAGAGCATCAGTGGAAGAACCAGACAGCTTTAACTGACACACTATTTCTTTAAGCTGTATAAAAGTAGTTGGTTCAAACTGGCTAAAAACAGCAGAGCAAACTGAGGCAACAGAAGGATCAAAGTCAGATGGAGAAATCCCCAATCGAATATTACTGATCTTATTAATAAAAAATCTGAGAAAATCATCACACCTCGTTTTTGACCCATCTGGGAGCACACCAACAGATGGATTCACAACAGCATTAAAAATGGTAAAAAGAGTTTTTGGTCTATGGTAGTTCTTGTCAATAATTGCCGCAAAGTACCTTGATTTTGCTAATCTCATTTCCTTTTGAAATTTGAACAATGACTCTTTTAATATTTCAAAAGAAATTTGAAGCTTATCCTTCTTCCACTGACGCTCCGCTTTCCTACACATCTGCCTTAAGGAGCGTATATTGTCATCAATCCAGGGCTCAGATTTTGATTTAAGTTTTGAGGATCTAGTAGGAGCAACTGAGTCTAAAACTTCTGCACATGTGGAGTTAAACTTGGACAGGAGCTCAGCTGCACTCAAGTCACATTGGCTGACATTCACTGATTGAAAAGCATCACTAAAAGCTAGTGAAAAAGCTTTAGTAGTGTTTGAGGTGATTAAACGAGATTTACGCATGAGCTGGGTAACTTTAGGGGTATCAAAGACAGAAAGAACAGAGAACATAACAGTTTTATGATCAGAGAAAGCATTGTCAAGTACCTCAAGATCATTTAGAGAAAACCCATATGACAGCACAAGATCAAGTGTATGTCCCAGCTGATGAGTTGGGACATTCACATGCTGTTCTAGATCAAAAGCATTGAGCAGAGTAATAAATTCTTTTGCTAGTGTATCACCTGTACAGCATACATGAACATTAAAATCACCAAGAATCAACATTTTGTCATATTTCAGTGAAAATTCCCCTAGAAAATCTGCAAACTCGTTTAAAAAGTTTGTGTTATGCTTTGGAGGGCGGTATATCAAAGCAACCAGAAGTGAAAAGTTCAACTCCAACGTAAACAGCTGCAACTCAAAAGACCGATAGTCATTTGTCACAACTTGAACTGAGCGGCAAGAAAAAGTGTCTTTAAAAATAGAGATTAGGCCTCCACCACGACCCGATTTACGAGGGGAGTTAAAAAACGAGCAATTCGGGGGTAACAGTTCAGAGAGAGAGCTTTGGTCTCCAGTGGTAAGCCAAGACTCGGTGATAAATAAAAAATCCAAATCGCACGATAAAAAAAGATCATTAATAATAAAAGTCTTATTTACCACTGATCTGGCGTTTATCAGTGCCATCCTGAAACGAGGCGGATTATCAGAAAGCACATCAGACTGCCGTGCCCGGGAAAGTGAGCGAAGATGGTCCAAACACACTCCTCCACGATGAATTCGGGGTGTGCCGAAAACAGGGAGCGGAACATCTGCAACAGGAGTCAGTGCAACATTCCACCTGCCACCTGGATCCAGGGACCGCCAGCGAATAGAGAAATCGCCGACCACATTCTTCCAAGCGAGGTCCCGAAAATGCCGCGACTCGCACTGTCGAACCAGGTACTGTTTCAGCTTGACGGCAAAGCCACCTCGTCTACCACGTTTCCTTCTGCGCTTCCTCGCTGGCAAGGAACATGGCCATCGGCGAAGATAGCGAACATTTTAGTGTATGAAAACTTAAATTATATTTGTGAAGTACACTCGCTGGCCACTTTATTAGGTACACCTGTCCAACTGCTCGTTAACGCAAATTTCTAATCAGCCAATCACATGGCAGCAACTCAATGCATTCAGGCATGTAGACATGGTCAGGACGATCTGCTGCAGTTAAAACCGAGCATCAGAATGGAGAAGAAATGTGATGTAAGTGACTTTAAAAGTGGCATGGTTGTTGGTGCCAGAAGGGCTGGTCTGAGTATTTCAGAAACTGCTGGTCTACTGGGATTTTCACGCACAACCATCTCTAGGGTTTACAGAGAATGGTCAGAAAAAGAGAAAATATCCAGTGAGCGGCAGTTCTGTGGGCGCAAATGCTCACCAAAATTGAACAATAGAAGATCGGAAAAATGTCTGGTCTGATGAGTCTCGATTTCTGCTGCAACATTCGGATGGTCGGGTCAGAATTTGCCGTCAACAACATGAAAGCATGGATCCATCCTGCCTTGTATCAACGGTTCAGACTGGTGGTGGTGATGTAATGGTGTGAGTGATAGTTTCTTGTCACACTTTGAGCCCATTAGTACCAATTGAGCATTGTGTCAACGCCACAGCCTACCTGAGTATTGATGCTGACCATGTCCATCCCTTTATGACCACAGTGTTCCCATCTTCTGATGGCTACTTCCAGCAGGATAACCCACCATGTCATAAAGCGTGAGTCATCTCAGACTGGTTTCTTGAACATGACAATAAGTTCACTGTACTCAAATGGCCTCCACAATCACTATATCTCAATCCAATAGAGCACCTTTGGGATGTGGTGGAACGGGAGTTTCGCATCATGGATGTGCATACCTGCCAACACTCCCGTTTTTCCCGGGAGTCTCCCGTATTTCAGATCTATCTCCCGTATTGTTTTTTCTCCCGGAAAACTCCCGTAATTTCCCCCTTACCCCACCCCACCCCATCCCCCGCTCCTCAGCTTTTAGGTACAGTACGGCCTGAAATCTGGTACATGTGCGCGTGCTCTTCAGTCCGCGCGCACCCCTCCCCGGTCTACAGTTCGCGCACACCTCTCCAAATCGCCTCCCCTCTTCAGTTCGCGAGCACTCATCCCCGTTCTACAGTTCGCGCGCACCTCTCCAAATCGCCTCCCCTCTTCAGTTCGCGCGCACCCATCCCCGCTCTACAGTTCGCGCGCACCTCTGCCGCCGACGTCCCCGCCCCCTCACGCTCTTTTGTTCACGCGCACCATCGCATAAGCGATATATATATATATATATATATATATATATATATATATATATATATATATATATATATATATATATATATATATATATATATATATACGATATATCTCATATATATATATGAGAAAAACTAAGAGATCACTTAAAAATTCTCTGTTTATCTATAAGTGAAGTGTATATATTTGTTCTATGCAGGTCTGATAAAATTTATTCCAAATTTCAAATAAAAATATTGTCATTTACCTTACCACCACTTACTACTATAGTTAAAAAACTGACATAATGCATAAATAAAACGTTTATTTTAATTTTATTTATTTTAAATGAAACTATTTTTGGATTAAAATATAATTGGATTGGATACTTAAGTAATGCAAAATGAATAACTTATACTATAGATTCCAATGAAGAAAAAACAACGCCCATGAACATTCAGTGAGCCGACATGTTTTGAGCGCAGTCCCTGCCTCTTCATTCGCCAATATTTCAGCATTGTCTTGTGTTTTTCGAAGGCGTTTGTTCCCGTCGGGTGGCTTTGAGAGCTGTTGGGTTCGTGCTGCTAGGAAAAGGTCAGGCTCTTTTCAGTGTTGCCGGATCTCCCATAGGGGCTGACAATAAAGCCCTGTCGCATGGCACTCGTCTCTACAACGGCTCCACCATTTCCCCCCAGAGCTCTGGCCAGACTTTGAGTCTAATTTTTCAGGTGGAGCACAGTTTGAGACCATACAGCAGGTTCAGACATCGGTCTGCTAATGATTTTAGGGTGAATAAGGACAGCTGGTGACTGCTTCATTCACATCCAGTCAACAGACTGAAACCTAGTGGTTGATAATATAAAATTTAGCCTGAATGCAGCTTTTTAAGAGATGTTGAAGAGATGTTTTGAAATGAATCGCTGGTTAGAGATTCACTACAGAGCCTTGAGGTCATTATATAAAGGTGTGGTCATTGTAAATCAAATGTTGGTAAAATTAGAGTGGTGCAGGAATGACGTCAAGCTGTAGAGGAAAAAATATAGACCTACTGTGGGTTCCTTTGAGACTTTCCTATGGGATTAATCTGTTTATAGGAAAAATGGATGTGTGATAAACATAACTTGACTTAATGATTTGCTATACAATGTAAATAAGACACCCATATCAATAAAATTTTCGTAGCAGTTGTGTGTGTTTTTGTTAATAAAATATACACTCATCGGCCACTTTATTAGGTACACCTGTCCAACTGCTCGTTAACACTAATTTCTAATCAGACAATCACATGGCAGCAGCACAATGCCTTTAGGCATGTAGACATGGTCATGATGATCTTCAAACTGAGCATCAAAATAGGGAAGAAAGGTGATTTAAGTGACTTTAAATGTGACATGGTTGTTGGTGTCAGACGGGCTGGTCTGAGTTTTTCAGAAACTGCTGATCTACTGGAATTTTCTCAAAGGAGAATGGCCAGACTGGTTCCAGCTGATAGAAAGGCAACAATAACTCAAATAACCACTCGTTACAACCGAGGTCTGCAGAAGAGCGTCTCTGAACGCACAACACGTCCAACCTTGAGGCGGATGGGCTACAGCAGCAGAAGATCACACCGGGTGCCACTCCTGTCAGAACAGGAAACTGAGGCTACAATTTGCACCTTTGGGATGTGGTGGAATGGCAGATTCGCATCATGGATGTGCAGCCGACAAATCTGCAGCAACTGCCCGACGCTATCATGTCAACATGGGTCAAAATCTCTGAGGATTATTCACAGTACCTTGTTCAATCTGCCACAATGGATTAAGACAGTTTGGAAGGCAAAATGGGGATCAACCGGTGAGTGTAAATTTCTTAGGACTTGATGAGTTTGAGTTGCTAGTTTGTGCATTTTATATAAACATAGCACAAAAGCTTCAAATTACATTTACCACAAGCACAGATAGTATTTTAGGCCTACTTAATGAAGTGAAAGTCCCATTATAAATCTTTGTAAATTTGCTAGTCAACTTGGTAGTCAACTTAAGCTAAATAAAATTGGGTCAAATTCAGGTTAGATGCTGTATTTTATTTAACATGAACACAGTTCTTAAAAACTGTCTTATGGAGTTTTTGTCAACTGAAAGTTTTAATAGTATGCCTATGTTAACAGCATAAACTAGTGAAAATTTTGTAGTTTTGTTTTCATGTACCAAAATTTTTTACCCTCATTGAATTTGCATTAATAAATGGGTAACACTTTACAATAACAGTACATGAATAATGATGTATTAATGTGCAAACTAAACATTACTTTATTATGAATTAATGATGAGTTAAGGTATGCGCTAATCATGAACTAACTTTAACTACAACATGAGTTCATGTGTGAATAACGGCTACCTTAATTACTTGTTAGTACATGTTGTTA
This sequence comes from Danio kyathit, assembly GCA_903798195.1. NCBI lineage: Eukaryota > Metazoa > Chordata > Actinopteri > Cypriniformes > Danionidae > Danio > Danio kyathit. The sequence continues at coordinate 48,677,221 of LR812528.1, read as the reverse complement.
ATTAATGTGTTAATTAACATTTAAGTTTAAGCTAAATGTAACCAACATGAACTCATGAGCTGTTGATGTATGATTATGTCATGACTTTACTTGGAGGGGCACATCATCATTAACTCATCCTTAACTACTCATGAACTCCTGTTCATGCTGATGTTGACAGAACACTTTTCTATTGTTATTCAGTGTAAACTAACTAGTTGGACGTGCATAAGGAGTTCATGAGTAGTTAACAATGGGTTAATGATGATGTGCCCCTTCAAGTAAAATCACAACATAATTATATATTAACATATCATGAGTTCATGATGGTTAAATTAAGCATAAACTAATGTGGTAATTAATACATTAATTAACAAACAATCATGTACTAACAAGTAATTACGGTAGCCGTAATTCACACATGAACTCATGTGACTCATGTTGTAGTATAAGTTAGTTCATGATTAGTGCATACATTAACTCATCATTAATTCATAATAAAGTAATGTTTAGTTTACATATTAATACATCATTATTCATGTACTGTTATTATAAAGTGTTACCAATAAATGTATTAGCCTGACACTTTGAGCATTTGGTCATAGATATCTGGGTAAAGTCTAGATCCGATACGCGGCCGGCCAGAAGTGTGATATCTACATCAATTATAGTAGCGTTTTTTATGACACTGTATAACTATAATTAATATTTTTACAGTACTGTGACGGTTGGGTTTAGGGTTAGGGTGGGGGTAAGCTTTAAAAAATACAATTTATTGGGTAATTATAATTATAATAGATAGCATAAATAATACTCGGTACAAATACTGTTTTTACGTTGCTGTCCCTGCTGAAAAAAAAATAGCCTAAGCTGGTTGGCTGGTTTTAGCTGGTCAACCAGCCTGGTTTTAGAGGGTTTTTGGCCATTTCCAGCCTGGTCTTAGCTGGTCAGGCTGGAAAATGACCAGTTTGAACCAGCTAAAACCAGCTTGACCAGCCTGGTTTAAGCTGGACATAGCTGGTTTTGGCTGGTCAAGCTGGATTTAGCTGGTCAACTCCCAGCCTGACCAGCTAAGACCAGGCTGGAAATGGCTGGAAACCAGCCTGGAAATGGCCAAACCCCCTCTAAAACCAGGCTGGTCGACCAGCTAAAACCAGCCAACCAGATTAGGCTGGTTTATGCTGGATTTTTCAGCAGGGGACTGTTGAGTTTAGGTTTGGGGTAGGCGTTAATAAAATACAATAAATGGGAAATTTAATAAATAATATAAATAATTCTTGTTAACTTCCGGCCGCAACCATATCCTATCTAGCAACAACCAGATATCTGCTTTTATTAACCGGAACCTAAAAATATTAGACTAATAATAAACGCACTGATGATACCGGAAGTTTCACCTGAGGCGATTTTTTTGGACACGCAGCAGCTTTACGTCACAGAAGACGGAAACATCCACATTCGACTAAACAATGGCTGTTTTGCACGAAAAACAAGAAAAAGGAGGTAAGAATTAGCATTTCGTGATTAAGCTGAGTATAAAGCACAACAACAGGAACGAATTCATCCTTCTGTGTGTCCCCATAGTGGGAGGCGCGTTCACGAATGAGGATCATTTGCATGTTTTAATAATGCATATCTCTTCCCTTCGAGGGAAGCCGTTTGCATTCAGATCACTGTGAACACAAAACTGAATTTAATCACATTACGCTTTGTGGACTATAACTTCTCCCGGCTTCATGATTTATGCACGGCCTCATTTAAGCTGTGTGTGGAGGTCATGTTGAGCTCGAACCGTTTTCGTCGAGAATAAAAGTCAATTAAAAGAGCCATAAAGATATTAGAATAGATTTAATATGACATTTCAAACAAAACGTTGCTAGTATTCAGTTATTATGGTCATACAAAGGTCCACATCATGGGACGAAAAGCTACAACAATATTGAAATACAAAAGAAAAAGATAGAGGTAAAGTTGGTTTTATATTCGCACATTCGGACTTTCCCCTTAATAATATAAGTTCATAAAAGTATTATTTGCAAACTCTAAATAGCAAAATCATATTAGCAGCCAATGACTATCAAAGTCCAACATTGTTCACAGTCAAATAAACAGTGTTAATGTTGTTTTGAAGTCACACTTGCATGCTAATTTCGATCGAATATTCAAAGTAACATGGCAAACAATATAGAGACTTCTAAATGAACGAATGTGCGAATATAAAACCAACTTTACCTCTATAAGAAAAAGCAGTAGAAAATACTTGATTTAAGTTCAACCGGTGTATTCTATAATATGTTTAAAAAATATTGTGGAAAATATAGAAAGTGCATATGAAAACATATTCACAGATCATAAAAAAAGAATGCAAAGTACTTTAGCAGTTGCGGTCATTCACATTTGATTTTGTATAAAACCCCACACTCACACGTCAAAACAGAGCATGATATTCAGTAACATTCATTATATGTGTTAAAAAAACATATATCTGAGGCTAATGCAGTGGTGTAGTCCTAAAAAAAAAAGTGGTGTACTATTACTCACCCAACCCAAATATTAAAAATAGGCAAAGAAATGACGAAACTATATATATATATATATATATATACATTTTTTTTTAACATAAATTACCTGTAACTATTGAAAGAAAAAACAAATACTATGGAAGTTAATGATTACAGGTTTCCAGTTTTCTTCAAAATATCTTCTTTTATGTTAAACAAAATAAAAAAAAAAAAGACGAACCGGTTCGGAACAAGTAAAGGTTGAGTAAAGGATGACAATTTTACTTTTTTTGAATGAACTATCCATTAAAAAAGGAAAATATTTAAACAAATTTGTTTATTTTAAAGCAAGATACTAAAAACCTTTTCCTATTCAATGATTTATGCTTAGCTAATAGTGCCCCCAGCAGACCCGGAGATTGGCTGAGTATATTAAGTTGTGGTAAAACCTGGGTAAAAACCAACTGTTTAACTCTAAAGGGACTTGTAAAATGAGCCTATAATTATATATATATATATATATATATATATATATATATATATATATATATATATATATATATATATATATATATAATTTTTTTTTTTATCAGGAAAATAAAAAGTTTTTTTCTTCAAAAACTCAAATACTAGCCTATACTCAAGTATTTTTTCCATGTTTTAAATAGAACTGCCACTTTTATCATTTAAAATAGCATAAATATAAACATATTAAAAAAATGTACAGGCTAATTTACACATTTCACTATTATAATATAAGTCATTATAGGAAATAATTTTTAACAAGATACAACACATAATGTTTCACTATGATATACAGTTAAAATGAGTACATTCACTGAGTGCTTCTGTCACTGTGTTTAATCCTGTGCATGAATGTATGATATATATAATGCCACATGCATTGTAATGTGTTTTATAATCATAGTTAATTGATAAATGTTCGTTAAGAGTTGCATTTTCGCTGGAGGAAACAGCTGTGATGATGAGGGAAGCGCCAAGGAAACAGTAGATGGGGAAACCCGATTGGTACATGTGATACAAGTGTTTCTATAGCAAAGAACTGTGAATATGCAGATATTATAACAATCTATAGATAAACACACCTTCTGCTCTCACTCTGCAAAGCTGTGGTTTGCTGATTAAACGAAAAACGAGTTGAAAACGGAAGAGATCATTTAGTAGTGTACAGTTCATGAGGAAATCGCAAAACATTTCGAGGGACTGAATTGAATATGGGGCTAAAGCGATGCCCATGCTTTTTTTAAAAAATTTTTTACCTCAGTGTTTCAGCGAGACATCATTTAGTTGACTTGTCGTCGTTATCGAAAAACTCCCGAAATTTTCTCACAGCTGCTGCGGTCGTCAGGGGGCGGGGAATGCCGCAAATTAAACAAAAATCCACTGATTGCAACAAATAAGATGCAAGAAAAAAAAAAACATTTGGTTTACAGTTAAAGGGGACGCGAATACACTTAAATTAGGGAAGTCTAATCAGAAAAACAAGTGAGTATACCGAGGGTATACGCAATTATTGGTCCTCAGAAGTCGTAATACCCAAACAGCTCATGGAAAAAAGTAGGCATACTGAGTATACGTGCGTATAGCCCCGACTACACCACTGGGCTAATGCTATTACATTATATATAGGGAACAGTGCTGGATTATGCCAAAGAGCTTGTTTTGTTCATAACCTTATTATGGCAACAAGATGTCATACTTTCACTCCAGTGAATAATTCTCAGCATACATGTATTATTACGCCATCTCAATATGGAGACAAATTTTCCATAATTAATGGCCTTAGGGAAAGAAAATACAACATGCATCAACAAAGCACAATGATCAGTGAAAGATATCATATAAAAATATTTTGCCATCATGTAGTCTGATGCAAATATTATATTTGTACATCAAAACGTGAAAAAGTATATATTTTTACCTCTTCTGATTCAATTGTGCCAAAAATTGCTTGTTTCTTCTTATTTTTATGTTTTTTTTTATGTCTGAAAGAAGGTGTGTTTTCATATTTTATTTAACAAAGTACATCAGTAACATCCAAGCAGCAATCTCCCTCGGGAAGATAATATGGAAGTAACTAAAACTGCAATTGAGCTAGTCCTGGCTCCATAATAGAGCAGATTTTTATTTAATCCCACTGTTAGAATGGCCAACGTTTCAGTAGAAAAAAACATTGTTTACAGCCTGGAACAAAGAACGATTTTGGTTCATGTAGCTAATATTACCCTTCATGACAACTGTGTGGCCTGACAACGAGTCGTTCATAACGGAGATTCATTCACAAACGAGTCGCTCCCTCCGTCAGAATGAGAAGTGAAATCACGAGAGGGCGTGTGTTTCAGGACATGGATTAGATCAAATCTAACAGGAGGGAGGATAATACATTTACATGCACACAAACACACACTCTTTGTCAGCAATGGCCGTGCGGTCACTGATCCATCATCAATATAGAAAAGTGATCTAAAATTATAATTTTTGTAATAATTTTTTTTTAAAAATTGCGTACTGACCACCAGGGAAAATCCCGATCATAGATATATGTGTATGTGTATATCTCTGGCTCTGGATGGCCACAGTCCTCTACTTCACCTTGGTCTCGCATTCATTTCAAAGGAGCGCTACCCTGTACTAAAATGGCGGCTCTATTGACGCATTCCTTCCAATAGACAACAACAGGGCAGGCAACATCTCATGTAAATATCTATGACGGATACTACGTCCATATTTTTTACAGTCTATGGTAATATTTCCTTGTGATACGTTTAAAGTTTTTACTTCAAGAATCTACAGTAAATTGGACTGGTTATTTGGTTTATTTGTTTTATTACCTACGGTTAGTTACTAGCAGTTGATTTTTAGGATTCAAAATCTATAGTTAATTCATAAAGATTTTGTTTCATGTAGCTAATATTACCCTTTATGACAACTGTGTGGCCTGACAACGAGTCGTTCATAACGGAGATTCATTCACAAACGAGTCGCTCCCTCCGACAGAATGAGAAGTGTGTTTCAGGACATGGATTAGATCAAATCTAACAGGAGGGAGGATAATACATTTACATGCACACAAACACACACTCTTTGTCAGCAATGGCCGTGCGGTCACTGATCCATCATCAATATAGAAAAGTGATCTAAAATTATAATTTTTGTAATAAAATTGTTTTAAAAATTGCGTACTGACCACCGGGGAAAATCCCGATCATAGATAAATGTGTATGTGTATATCTCTGGCTCTGGATGGCCACAGTCCTCTACTGCACCTTGGTCTCGCATTCATTTCAAAGGAGTGCTACCCTGTACTAAAATGGCGGCTCTACTGACGCATTCCTTCCAATAGACAACAACAGGGCAGGCAACATCTAATGTAAATATCTATGACGAATACTACGTCCATATTTTTTACAGTCTATGGTAATATTTCCTTGTGATATGTTTAAAGTTTTTACTTCAAGAATCTACAGTAAATTAGACTGGTTATTTGGTTTATTTGTTTTATTACCTACGGTTAGTTACTACCAGTTGATTTTTAGGATGCAAAATCTATAGTTAATTCATAAAGATTATCACGATGAGCAAAATGAGTAAACATCCTACATTTATTTCACAGATATTTTTTTTTTGAGATGATCTAAAAACCAATGAAATAATCTCATTTTATCTAGGTAGTTTCAAGGCATAGATAAAACCAATAGGGCAAAGCTAAAAATTAAATAAACTTTAAAGAAATTAGATTTTAATTTAAGTTCTATTGTCTACTTATCAAGTAATTAAATTAGTTATTGAGTAATTAAGTTACTTTTCTGACAAAGCAATTAGAAAAGTATATTAAATACAATTTATACAACAGTTCTGTCTGGTTCTCGAATCTGATTGGCTGATTGCAGTGTGATCTTCTGCAATATCAGAACTCCTACAGCCTCCTCACTCTTCTGTATTCCTCCGCCCACATAAAGTGAGAGCAGAACAATAAACGCACTACACTTTAACAAATATTGCACTGTTGGACAACATAATGTACTTTTGAGGCTTTTTTTAAATGAGAATGTAGCTGTTTAGATTGAAACTATGCAGTTTATTTATAAGGACAGTGCCTATTTTAAATATTTATAAACCTGTCAGCCTGACATACTGGGCAGATCAAAGTTGGTTGACATTGTCTATCCACAAGATGATGACAGAAACAGCATAATAAGTCTTTAGAGGAGAAAACCCCAGCGTAATTTTAAACTACAGCTGATCAAATCATTATTAAACAGGCAAGTGACTTTCTAAGTGGATCTCTCTCTTTTATATGTTGTAGTGCTGTATTTATACCACATATTTATCTGCGAGATGGGACTCGCATATTAGGAATGTATGTATTTTGTGTTGGCCACTCTATGTATAACCCTGAGTTACTTTTTGGTTGGCGATCTGTTTGTTTCTAATGAGTCTCCTGTTTTCGTACTGCAGACTTGCGAACGCAATATTAATCTGGTAGTGTTTGCGCTGCTTTGGCTTTTTCAGGGTTAATTATTGTGATATCCCGATTGCAACAGAGAAATACTGGGAAATCTCTGTAGACTGATGGCATTTCATGTCAGCAAAATCAACCGTTTCATCATCACTTTAGACCAGAGGTGGGCAAACTACGGCCCGTGGGCCAAATGCAGCCTGCTAAACACTTTCATCTGGCCCGTGAGGGAGTTTTTAAAATGCTGCTTCTGAGTAACGGTTTGGTTTCAGAATTAGTAAATTAATGATGCAATACAAGTGAACGCCATTTGATGGCAATATTACACGGGGTACATTTAGCACAACCAGTAAAGTTAGAACACACTCTCGGACATTAATATGCACTCGACCATTAATGACTAAAAATGAGTCAGGCAAAAAAAAAGAAAAATTGACTCTGAATGTCGTGTGTTTAAGGAAGAATGGGCAACAAAATACTTCTTCACCAATATTGGAGAGAAAGCGGTATGTCTAATATGCAAGGAAAGTATTGTTGTTTTTAAAGACTACAACCTAAGTCTGCATTTTTCATGCCATACATTCAAATTATTTTTAATGTGTTAATATGAGATTTTTTCTATCAGACAATATCTTTTCTATTCTCCACTGTAAAAATTATTACATTATTATTATATTTTATAAAGGATTATTTTATTGTTTTATGATGATTGATAAGTAAATAAAAATAGCAGTGATTGTAAATATGACTCAATATAACTAAAAAAAAAATGTGTGTTAATGTAACACGTTTCTGTCCGGTATTAGATGTTCCATGCATACTGCCACTATAAATAAAAGTTTTTTTTTTGAAGGATTTGACATGTGGCCCTTCACTTGGTTTGCAAAACTTGATGTGGCCCTCGTGTCTAAAAAGTTTGCCCACCACTGCTTTAGACATTCAAATACTAGCTCTTTCAAGAGTTCACACTTAGCTGATGATCAATAAAGCATAATTGGCATGCTGTCCCGGGAGAGAGCCCTGAGCTCGTATATCCTCGAGCCCGGGGCTCCCTCCCGTTAGAAGGGCGAAAGGGAAGTTCGAGCTCAGGAAGGTCTCGAGAACTCCCATGCTTATCGCCATGTGAAAAGTGTAAACCAAAGTTGTCTTAGGCAATAATTTGGTTTAGTCGATTGACTATGGTGTATGTTTTTGGACTGTGGGAGGAAACCGGGGAACCCGGGGGAAACCCACGCGAACATGGGGAGACATGAAAACTCTGCACAGAAACCCCAACCGGCTCAATGGGAGGTTGAACTGGTGGCGTTCTTGCTGTGAGGCAACAATGCTATTCACTGGGCCGCCGTGTCGCCCTATAGGAAAGGGTGAAAGTAGGGGTGGAAGGAGGGGGGAACTTCGAGACGAAGATAACTGAAGTGAAATCTCTGGTTATTTATAGTGTGTCCGTAATCATCTAATAGGGCAGATTACGGAGCTGATAAGGTGCCAGCCGTGTTGATCATAAGCACGTGACCCTATTAGTTTATAAATAAACCACACAAAGTAACGTTGGTGAAGTAGCAATGGTTTCTGCTGATCTGACGTCAGCTGCAGATGTGTAGGAATGGCTGAAGAAAGTAGTTCCTCATACAAAAAGGTTTTTAGACTCTGTGTTTGATTTTCTTTTTTATATACATGATTATGCTGTCGAACTGTTGTATAAATGCAATATCACACGAGTAGCAGTGCGATATGGCTGTATATCGTCACTTGTGGGGCACAACGCCCGCCTCCCACCAGTGCCGATATACACCCATATCGCACTGCTACTCGTGCGATATTGCTCATTTATATGATGTAATTAGTAATTAATTACTTTTTTGAAGTAACTTTCTTAACACTTTTACTATGATAAGTACATTTACAGTAGACACCATACAGCAATTATTGTACAAGGACACCTTGAAATAAAAAGTTTGCAAAATAAGGTGGATAATGGACCCTTTTCACATTTTAGTAAAAATTGGAGAGTACAACAAATATATGTTTTTTGATTCCTATTTACACAAAAATAAAAAAAAACCTCAACAATAATGTTATCAAGATTTTTAGAAACAGAAAAAAATTGTAAGACCGATAATGGCAGCCAGAAGAGAGAACAACGTCAAATTTACTGTCCCACTTCCGTACACGCTGCATTACAAGCACCTTCCATAAGAGGTAATTGTTTTTTTCTAATTTGAGAAAAGATGATATAATACAGGGTGACATGGTGGCTCAGTGGTTAGCACTGTCGCCTCATACCAAGAAGGTCGCTGGATCAGTTGGCATTTCTGTGTGGAGTTTGCATGTTCTCCCCGTGTTGGCGTAGGTTTCCTCCAGGTGCTCTGGTTTCCCCCACAAGTCCAAAGACATGCGCTATAGGTGAAAAGGGATAGGCTGAGTTGTCCATGGTGTGTGTGTGTGTGTGTGTGTGTGTGTGTGTGTGAAGGGGTGTGTGTGGATGTTTCCCAGTGATGGGTTGCAGCTGGACAATAAGTTAGTTTTCCTCCAGGTGCTCTGGTTTCTCCCACAGTCCAAACACGTGCGCTATAGGTGAATTGTATGAATGAGTGTATGAATAAGAGTGCATGGGTGTTTCCCAGCACTGGGTTGCAGCTGGAAAGGCATTTGTTGTAAAACAAATGCTGGATAAGTTGGCGATTCATTCCGCTTTGGTGACCACTGATGAATAAAGGGACTAAGCCAGAGGAAAACGAATGAATGATATGATATAATACAAAGTATAGCTTAAGTAAAACATACGTTTTAAAAACAAATGTAAATATTAAAAAATTTTTCAAGGATTTAAGATGCTGATGACCGTTAAACACATCATAACCATCATGTAAAAACGATTTATCCTTAAAAAAAAAAACTGGCCTCAATTTTTTGCTACATAAAAAAACATTCACACACACTCAAAACATATACTAATTCTGTTTGGTAAGAGTCCGAAACAGTAGACATGGACGGACTCCTGTGCAAAATCAGCCTATATCTGAATTTATTGTGTTGCTGAAAAGGAAGTGCTGACCCTTTACTTCCACCCTCACTTCCTGCAGGCCTGATGAATCACTGGAGTATTGTCTAAAAAGTGGACGGCAGGGTCAGTATCCTGCAGACTGGCCTTGTTTTCTGGCGTCAGATACGGCGCTGATGCACTGTCCTTCTTTGGAGATGCCGTTCACCACATTAAAAGAGTAAGGATAGTCTTTCACAGTGTGTCCTAACTTGTCCATCGCGTTAATAGCAGACTGAAAGAGAGGGAAAAAAGCACATTATGTTACCACTTAAAAGTCACTTTTGAGTAGCTGTTAATGAATGATGAATATAATCGGTGACTGGAGATTTTTTTCAAGTGTGAGCAATTACAATCAGTACGGACACGATAAGAATAATATGGGATAGGGCTGAGCAATATGCAAAAATCTCACATTACATTTTACATGATCTCATACATAATCTCAATATAAGTCGTCTCACATATAATATTGATATGTAATATATACAGTATAATCTCTACAAGTAATCTCATATATAATATTAATATAAGTATTCTCACAAGTAATCTTGATACAAGTAATCTCATATAAGTAATCTCAATACGAGTAATCTCATATATAATCTCAATATAAGTAATCTCATATATAAGATCAATACAAGTAATCTCATATATTCTCAATATTTGTAATCTCATATATAAAATCAGTATATGTAATCTCATATAAAATCAATTTATGTAATCTCATCTATAGTCTCTATATATGTATAGCAATAAGTAATCTCGATACAAGTAATCTCATATAAGATCAATACAAGTAATCTCATATATAATCTCAATACAAGTATTCTAATAAATAAGATCAATACAAGGAATCTTATATATTCTCAATATTTGTAATCTCATATATAATCTCAATACGAGTAATCTCATATATAATCTCAATATAAGTAATCTCATATATAAGATCAATACAAGTAATCTCATATATTCTCAATATTTGTAATCTCATATATAAAATCAGTATATGTAATCTCATATAAAATCAATTTATGTAATCTCATCTATAGTCTCTATATATGTATAGCAATAAGTAATCTCGATACAAGTAATCTCATATAAGATCAATACAAGTAATCTCATATATAATCTCATTACAAGTATTCTAATAAATAAGATCAATACAAGGAATCTTATATATTCTCAATATTTGTAATCTCATATATAATCTCAATACAAGTAATCTCATATATAATCTCAATATTTGTAATCTCATATATAAGATCAGTATATGTAATCTCATATAAAATCAATATATGTAATCTCATCTATAAGATCAGTATATGTAATCTCATATATAGTCTCAATATATGTAATCTAATAAGTAAACTCGATACAAGTAATCTCATATGTAATCTCATATAATCTTAATATAAGTAAACTCATATATTCTCAATATGTGTAACCTCATATATAAGATTAATATATGTAAACTCGTTTATAAAATCAATGTGTAATCTCATATATAAGATTAATATATGTAAACTTGTATATAAAATCAATGTGTAATCTCATATATAAGATTAATATATGTAATCTCATATAATTCAATATCTGTAATCTAATAAGTACTCTTGATACAAGTAATCTCATATATAATCTCAATATAAGTAATCTCATATATAATCTCAATATAAGTAATCTCATATATAATCTCAATATAAGTAATCTCATATATAATCTCAATATAAGTAATCTCATATGTAAATTCAATATATGTAATCTCATATATAATCTCAATACAAGTAATCTCATAAGTAATCTTGATACAAGTAATCTCATATATAATCTTGATACAAGTAATCTAATATATAATCTCAATATAAGTAATCTCATATGTAAATTTAATATATGTAATCTCATATATAATCTCAATACAAGTAATCTCATATATAATCTCAATACAAGTAATCTCATATATAATCTTGATACAAGTAATCTCATAAATAATCTCGATACAAGTAATCTCATATGTAATCTCATATATAATCTTGATACAAATAATCTCATTTATAATCTTGATACAAGTAATCTCATATATAATCTTGATACAAGTAATCTCATATATAATCTCAATACAAGTAATCTCATAAGTAATCTTGATACAAGTAATCTCATAAGTAATCTTGATACAAGTAATCTCATATATAATCTTGATACAAATAATCTCATATATAATCTTGATACAAGTAATCTCATATATAATCTTGATACAAGTAATCTCATATATAATCTCAATACAAGTAATCTCATAAGTAATCTTGATACAAGTAATCTCATAAGTAATCTTGATACAAGTAATCTCATATATAATCTTGATACAAGTAATCTCATATATAATCTCAATATAAGTAATCTCATAAGTAATCTTGATACAAGTAATCTCATAAGTAATCTTGATACAAGTAATCTCATAAGTAATCTTGATACAAGTAATCTTGATACAAGTAATCTCATAAGTAATCTTGATACAAGTAATCTTGATACAAGTAATCTCATATATAATCTTGATACAAATAATCTCATATATAATCTTGATACAAGTAATCTCATATATAATCTTGATACAGTAATCTCATATATAATCTCAGTATAAGTAATCTCATAAGTAATCTTGATACAAGTAATCTCATATATAATCTCAATATAAGTAATCTCATAAGTAATCTTGATACAAGTAATCTCATATATAATCTTGATACAAGTAATCTCATATATAATCTCAATATAAGTAATCTCATAAGTAATCTTGATACAAGTAATCTCATAAGTAATCTTGATACAAGTAATCTCATAAGTAATCTTGATACAAGTAATCTTGATACAAGTAATCTCATAAGTAATCTTGATACAAGTAATCTTGATACAAGTAATCTCATATATAATCTTGATACAAATAATCTCATATATAATCTTGATACAAGTAATCTCATATATAATCTTGATACAGTAATCTCATATATAATCTCAGTATAAGTAATCTCATAAGTAATCTTGATACAAGTAATCTCATATATAATCTTGATACAAGTAATCTCATATATAATCTTGATACAAGTAATCTCATATCAGACCCGTAGCCAGCCTGGTAAAAGGTGTGGTTCTTTTTTCTCAAAAAGTGGACCTTCTTGCAGTTAAACGCCTCATCTTCTATTTAACTATGAGATTTAATTACTGCATTTTAAGCAGTACTTTTTTGCTGGATTAGCTGGTCAGATGTCATTACAACCTCACTTTTTGATGTACTAAAAATATTTCCTAAAATTTGCAATAAAGAAAAATTAAAACAAGACTAATTTTTAAAATACTAATTTATTACATCATATATCATTAGGAAAAAAATAGGAATCTGTTAAAGTTTTAAAGTAAAAAAACTGTAGCCTACTGTCATTTATTAGACAAAAAACAAACTGTCCAGCACATTCAACTGTCCTCAGTCACAATTTGGCCATTTTAAAAAAAAAGTCATCATTAAAACATAATAATAATAATAATAATAATAATAATAAAACAATAATAATTAATTCTTCAGATTTTGTCTAGCCTCTTTGGTAAAAAAAAAGTACATTTGAGAATTTCTGGATATCAACAATAGCCAAATTATATTCAAATTAATTTCATATGCTCCGCTTCTGGTGCTTCACACCTTTTTATTGTTCATTTTTATTTTAGGAATAAGGTCCAAGAATTAGAATAAAAGTTACCTGCAAATGTTTTCTCTGTTTAAAAACAAAAGTGAAATAAGACTTCTCTTATATCATATCGTAGTCCCACCGAAGCAACAGACGATAGAGGATTCCGTTTGGTCTTAAAGCCTTTTTCGATAGATTATTTTCATTATTTATGATGGCATAGCAGTCAAAATAGGACAAATGAGCTTATGTATGGGACAAATTCTGGACCTTTGGTCCTAACGCGGCCAGTTAGCCTAGAACCTCATGGATAGGGACAGATTTTCATCTGTTAGAAAGTAACTTAAGTAACTTTAGCCTTACCTTGTTTGGCAGTCTTTTTGAACATATGTTTAATATTTTGCGATAATGACGCCGCTGCCTGCCCTTCTGCCACTCTTGCTCTTTTCGACCCATAGCCAGGGCCGGCACATCCATAGAGGCGACCTAGGCCTTGGGCGGCAGAATAGTGTGCAAACCCCCCGGTCCTCACTTTCATCCGTGACACCCACCCCCTCTCTCCCGGTCCTCACTTTCATCCGCGAACCGGTCACTTTCTATTTCACTTTCGGGTTGAGGGCGGTGTGATCGCCGTTCGCCTAGAGCGCCAGTTCAGCTTGCTCCGCCCCTGCCCATATTGTTACTCAGTATAAATGTCGCATAAAAGATTCAAATGGTACCACTCAGTGGTTTATGTCACGTGACTCGCGTCACATTATTGTGGCTTTGAGGCTCCATGGGATTTGAATTACTGGCCATAGTTATTTAAAATTACACTTTATTACAATATATGTTAAATATAATATATTAATTAGATAATAAATATATTATATAATATTAAATTACATAAAATAACTAAAAGGACAAATTCTGGACCTTTTGGCCGTGGGGGGTGATTCGTTCGAACTTTCTCACGATGCTGTTATTCATGTTTCGGTCTGCATCTCCTTAATTGTGTTTAATATTGTGCTTATCTAAATTATGAAAAAGCATTACCATAAAACAATGCATTTCATTACACCACAAAATAAATACCTGAGCATAGTATGACATGATAGACTTTTAGTTTTGTCCATACAATATATATCATCATATTGCACAGCCCTAATATGAGATGTTGGGATGGCGATTAGTGGTTTTAAGATTGCAAAGCACTTACGCTGTCGTAATCTTTCTCAAAGTTGACCATGTTATTGGAGTCAACAAAGACTATTTTAGCAGCAATAGAGTCGTTGAGGTTCATTCCAAACCACAGATGGTTCATAATGGACTGGAAGAGAGAGAGAGAGAGAGAACAAGGGGATTTATTAAATAAACAGAATGACAGGTTATCTTTTTGACAGAAAGTCTTGACAGTACAGTCATTTTAATGCAGACAATTTTATAGCTGTATATTATATAGTGTATATTTTTTTGCTTTAAAAAAGTCAGTTTTGAAATCAATGCCAACTTTATTCTAAGTGAAATAGGATGTTTAATTAAAAAGGTTGTGATTATATGTTGATTAAATACTACAAAAAACTATGGACATTAATAAAAAAAAAAAAATGGTTTAATGAAAAGTTTAACATTACTTTAAATGTCATTTTAAATGGGTCGAAATGGATGAAGGAATTCTGCTCTCATGATGCACAGTATATAATAATATTCATTCATTCATTTTTCTTTGACTTAGTCTCTTTATTCATCAGGGATCGCCACAGCGGAATGAACCGCCAACTATTCCAGCATAGGTTTTACACAGCGGATGCCCTTTCAGCTGCAACCCAGTACAGGGAAACACTCATACACTCTCACATGCACACACTCATACACTACGGCCAATTTAGTTTATTCAGTTCACCTTTGGCGCATGTGTTTGGAGTGTGGGAGAAACTAGAGCACCCGGAGGAAACCCATGCCAGCACGGGGAGAACATGCAAACTCCACACTGAAATGCCTACTGATGCAGCCGGGACTCAAACCAGCGGCCTTTTTGCTGTGAGGCATATAATAATAAATAAGACAATAATAATAATAAATAAGGGACTAAGCCGAAGGAAAATAAATGATAATAATAATATATAATATAATAATACGTTAAGAAAGACTCCACACTCTGTTTGATTATATTTTGATTGTTAATTTTTCATTATGCAGCAGCACATTCTGAGAATTGTTGAATTAATGGATGATTGTTACAATCAAAATGATATAATTACCTGTAATTGTAAGAGCGTTAATGAAGATTAGGCTCTTAAATTCAATGAGAACTGCTGAGTCATGGGCATATTTCTGCCAATAGCTAAACATAGATTTTTCTTTTATGCCAAAAATCATTAGTATATTAAGTAAAGATCCTGTTCCATGAAGATATTTTTTAAATTTCCCACTGTGAATTGATCAAAAAACAATTTTTGATTAATAATGTTCAACCTGATTTCACCAGGTAGGACATGTTCCTGGATTGACATCTATGTTGACCGTGGAACAACATTCCAATCAATCAATCAATCAATCAATCAACCAATCAATCAATCAATCAATCAATCAATCAATCAATCAATTAGAATTAAATGATACATTTACAGTGTACAGTTGAAGTCAGAATTATTAGCCCCCCTGTTTATTTTTTCCCCCAATTTCAGTTTAACGGAGAGAAGATTTTCTTCAACACATTTCTAAACATAATAGTTTTAATAACTCATCTCTAATCACTGAATTGTTTTATCTTTGTCATGATGACAGTAAATAATATTTGACTAGATATTTTTCAAGACACTTCTATACAGCTTAAAGTGACATTTAAAGGCTTAACTAGGTTAATTAGGTTAACTAGGCAGGTTAGGGTAATTAGGCAAGTTATTGTATACTGATGGTTTGTTCTGTAGACCATCCAAAACAATAATTTTGACCTTAAAATGGTTCTTAAAAAATTCAAAACTGCTTTTATTCTAGCCGAAATGAAACAAATAAGACTTTTTCAAAAAAAAAAAAATATTATCAGACATACTGTGAACATTTTCTTGCTGTTAAACATCATTTAGGAAATATTTTAAAAAGAAAAAAATATTCAGAGGGGGCTAATATTTCTGACTTTAAATGTATGTTAAGTTTAGGTTTATGCACTTTTGCATGATTGTTATCCAACTATTATTCTTATCTGATTTTGGGAATAATCAACAGTTATGGTTGGGTTTAGGGGTGGGGAATAAGTATAGATAACATTTTCCAAAAAAAACAAGATGTTCCAGGATCAACAAAGAAAATAAAAAAATATAAAAAAAAGATAATAATCCAGAGTCACATTGTACTTGGCAAAATCATGACGTGCAATGTTCATTGCTAAGCACTTCATATAGACAACTTTTTAAGGTGATTATATCAGTATTTTAATTTCAGATTCCCAATTTCAGTAAATAGTTGTATCTCTGCCATTGTCTTTCCTAAAAAAACATACATCAAAAGAAAGCATACTTATTCAGCTTTCATGAGATGTATAAATATCAATGTATGAAATCCACACTTATTACTGGTTTTGATAAAAGAAAAGCATAATTTTTTTTAGATGAGAAGACATTTGACATCTAAAAAAGAGAAAATCAAGATTAGGCTAATAAAATATAGTTTTAAATTGTTAAAGTAGTTAAATACGTGTTTTAAATGCATTAAAATCACTTGATATTGATTTGAAAAGTAGATTAAGTGTAAATGCACAACAAAATGCTTCTTAAAGACACATAGTCAGATTTTTCTCCTACTGAAATGAGATATTCCCTCACAAATCTCTCTTGTGCCAAAGCCAAATCTGGTATTGAAAAATTTAAATCACAATCTAAAAATGACTTCACCCAAATTAATATGTTTGGAGGTAAAATATTAAATAAAATTTTATTCACAGGAAAAATCAAGGGAAACAAAAAATATACGATTTAGTTGAAATGTTGTACTTTGTTTTGAAACACCTCATTTGAATTTAAATGTATCTTTATATTCCTAAAAATGTTTTATCTAAACTTGTATTTTAATAAATATAACTGTTTTGTTTGTTTTGTTTTGTTTAAACATACCATCAATTATAGGCTATATTCACTCAGAAATGGATGTATATTCATTGTTAAAAGCAAGTGGCCTCATTTATGCCAAGTATGTGCTGTAAAAATAAATGTTTCTCTAGTCCTGAGGCTCACCAGGGCCATGGCGGAGGTGATCATGCTTCCTCCTGATCCTCCAATCACCAGAGTTTTCTGCTGCGACTGCAGGATAGCAGGAGCCATGGAGGATGGAGGCTGCTCACCTGAAGGAAAACAAAATATATATATCACATAATATGATGACGAGACCTTTCGACACGTTAAATTTAAGCAGATATATTTTAGATGTTCACCTGGTGTGACAGAATCTGCTCGGTTGCAGAAATCTACAAGCTCATTATTGAGGATGATCCCCGTTTTAGGAGAATACACAGCTGATCCGAACCTGAAGACAGAGGAGTTCAAAATATACTCGCTGCAAAAATGCTGAGTTTCACACATGTTTTCCCAACACAAATTGATTAAGTTAACTTAATCATTTTTACAAATTTAAGTGGACTAAACATAAAACAATTAAGTTGTTCCCTAAAAAATTGAGTTGTTAACTTATTAAAAACTGGAAAGTAGTTTAAACAAGCAGCAAAAGTATTTTTCAGTGCAGATTATGCTTTATTTAAACTGTTATTAATGTTGTGTTTAAATATTACACACAAAAATGTTGGTTTATGAAGATAGGCCTATTATATTTTAAAAACGGCTTATTATATCGCCTATAACACAACCTCTAAACCCAACCAGCTGTGGGAAACCTTTAATGTCAAAAGACCCTGTTAAAGGTGCTGTATGTAAGTTTTTGACTCTTCTAAAGCCTAAAAATACCATAATATGTCTGCAGATAATTAAGACACATCCCAAGTGAACATACTTGTTTAACTGAAAAACAATGCTGAAGTCAGATATTCTGCTTTGAAAATGGTTTTTCCGTGCCGGAACGCTGTCTTTGTTTTGGTCAATTTAACCTGCAGAATGCCAGTTTAGCCAATTATATTTCAGCACTCCGAGTTGCCTTGTTGGAAAACAGCGTATTTCATTCACTCATTCAGAAAGGCTCTGAAAGCATCCGTGAGCGAAATGCGACAGTGTCAGTGGACAGTATCAGATGTCGAAATGAGACCGATTCAGTTCCACATGAGGTTATTAATAAGCAAATGATATAAATATTACGAGCGTAAACATTAGGTGAGCAGGTTACATTGTAACCGCGTGTCCTAACAACACGCTTTGTGACGAGATACGCAGTGATGAGCAATTTGACTGTTTGCACCAGACTAAACACGACAGAAATGTAAATACAGCCTTTCAGAAGCACAGAATATGCACTCACTCACGAAACGGTAAGGTTTAGAATCTATTTAATACATGTTAACCCTCTTTAACATCATTAAATGTAGATGCTGAATCACTCATATGTGTTTAGTTCTAAAGTTCAATTTCAAACTGTTTATTTTATTTTCAAGATCTGAGGTGAACTATCTGCTGCTGCTTTCAGTAGTATGGCAATAAATGTCATGTAAAATGGCATTCAAACTCGCATTGTTAGCATTTAGCACTGAATAAAGCACACGAGGTTTACCTGAGGTGATCACTGTCATAGGTTTCACATGTTCAGCTGTGAGAAATTGAAGCCGTTTCTAATATATCAATTCGAGGTGGTTAGAACTAAAACTCCTTTTAATATGGAAAATATTCCCTCTATCGCGTGTCGTTGCTTTTATTTAGAACGCAGTTTAAATCACTCGCTCCTGTACTCAATCTGGCAACCCGTGCTTGCATTTATTTTGATCCAGGAGTGCAATACCTAGTTCAGCCACTGGGTGTCAAACTTACATACTGCACCTTTAAGTGTGATTTTTAAGCATTTTGAATTCATGTATGAGGACAGTGTATGTACTCATAAATCACCTCAACATTAAAATACAATGTATTTTGATAAAAAAAATAAATCAATATGTCCTTGCTAAATAAAAACAACCTTTTAAAAAGTTAAATTAACTTTTGTGAAGCAAAGCTGAATTTTCACCATCAATAATAAAATGGTATTCAGCGTCTCACGATTCTTCTGAAGTCCTTTGAATATTGATCGATATTGAAATATGCAAATTAAAACAAAACATTGTATTATTGTCGTTTTTTTTAGCGTTCATTAATGAATCTAGTACAGGGGTCCCCAAACTTGGTTCTGGAGGGCCGGTGTCCTGCATAGTTTAGCTCCAACTTCCTTCAGCAAACCTGTCTGGAAGTTTCTAGTATAGCTAGAAAGTGCTTGATTAGCTGGTTCAGGTGTGTTTAATTGGGGTTGGAAGTTGGAACTGAAATATGCAGGACACCGGCCCTCCAGGACTGTGTTTAGGCACCCCTTATCTAGTACAACAAAAAAATCATTTATTTAAAGCCAGGGGTGCCCAAACTCGGTCCTGGAGGGCTGGTGTCCTGCAAAGTTTAGATCCAGCCCCAATCAGACACACCTGGGCTATCTAATCAAACTCTTAAGCCGCGGTCACACTGGACTTTTCCCTCCATAGACTTCCATTCATACGCACGCGAATGCGTCAGACCGGAAACGCAGGGTCATGCGTCAGATTTCGCATGTTGCTGCGGTGCAAAGTTCAAACTTGGTGAACTCTTGACCTGCGAAATCGCAACCCTTGACTGCGTGAGACCAATCCAGGATCAAAACATGACCTCTCTGAACAGAAATTTAAAACATGGACCAATCGCTCGCTTTTTTAAATGTCTAATCATCTTGTTTAATTTCGCCCCTTTTCGCAGCGCCGTGCAACAGAATTTCGCAAGCTCAAACTCTAGTGTGACTTCGGCTTTACCAGGTTTTCTAGAAACATCCTTGCAGGTGTGTTGAGGCAAGTTGGAGATAAAATTTGCAGGACTCCGGCCCCGAGTTTGGACACCCCTGATTTAAAGCAGATTTGTAAAAATGTCAAATGTATTTAACAAAAAAAAAAAAATCTAATTAAAGGTTTTTTTCTTCTGTTGAACACAAAAGAAGTTATTTTGAAAAATGCTAGTTGCACCAATTGACTTCAGTAGTAAGACAATTTGCATATGAAAGGCAATGGATCCCCCAGCATTCTTCAAAATATCTTCTTTTGTGTTCAACAGAAGAAAGAAATTCAAACAAGTAAAGGGTGAGAAAATGATGACAGAATGTTCAGTTTTGGGTGAACTATCCCTTTAATGTGTTTAATGTCTTAACTTATATTGTAATATAAGAATGTTGTCCCTACTATAAACCGAGGAAAACAGCTGATTCCTCCAGATGTCGAGTGCATGTAAAAATGTTGTTGGCGTCTCACATGTGGTTGATGGTGCTGGTGACTGAAACTGCACTGCCATCTGCTGCCATCACTGAGACATGCGTGGTCCCAAAGCGATCCACAGCCGGCGTAATGTTGTAATAGGAGTTCTCATGTGTGCCGCTGTCAGTAATCAGAGCTCGGATATGCTTAATAAATTTCTCATCTGTGACGGACTTCATCTGCATTCACACGGCACAAGAGAAACAAGAATAAATGTACCATAATCTGATACAGAAGAGTTTAGTTTCTTCTGTTTATCTTCAGTGAAATCTAATATCTGATCACACACTGAAAGAAATATTTACTAAATTTTATTTAAAAATTTAAGGGTTGCAAACTATTTATATGAGCTGAATTTAAACAGACAAATTAGGTTGAACTTTACTTAATTTAATTCATTTAACCCTTATGTACTGTTGGGGATGTTTTGATCCACCCTGCGATGATTTTTGAGTTTTATTTGGCCATAACTTTTTCTGTTTCAGCTTTTAAGGCCCGGATGTTATTTTATGTGACGTCCACGCAACTATGCATGCAGCTTTCCTTTGAAATGAAATCAAAATGTTAACTGAGCATTCACTCAAAGCAAGTACACTGAAAAAAAATGATTCATTGGATTTACTATATTCTTTTAAGGTACTGTAAGTGTACATACGTATATATATATATATATATATATATATATATATATATATATATATATATATATATATATATATATATATATAT
Organism: Danio kyathit; assembly: GCA_903798195.1. Classification (NCBI taxonomy): domain Eukaryota; kingdom Metazoa; phylum Chordata; class Actinopteri; order Cypriniformes; family Danionidae; genus Danio; species Danio kyathit. The sequence continues at coordinate 48,655,392 of LR812528.1, read as the reverse complement.
ATAGTTGTTTTTTTTTTTTTTCTCTTATGTATGTACTCTGACTTTCCACCTAGTTATTTTACATGCACACGCACGCACACACACACACACACACAAACACGCGCATCTGACTGTATTGTTGTTGTTTTTCTTACGTTTTTGTTGTTGTTTTGTTTTCTTTGTATGTAATTCTATTTTGTGTACTCGTTGCATACTTTAATTTAAAAAAATAAAATAAAAAAGGTACTGTAAGTGAATGCAAACAATTGATATGGGCTGAATTTAACCCTTGTGCACTGTTCTAATGTACTACCCTTTTCTTATGTTAGGGATGTAAACATCCACTGAATTAAACCGCTGTTAAAATGATAAGATAATTATTTTTTTTCAATTTTTTTTGCATAAATCTGTTTATCAACCTCAGTCCTGATCAAAACGTCTAAATGTTTTTAAAGATTACAGGATTTTAACTCCTTAATTGCAAAATTCAGAATTGATGTCACTGATTTGATGAAAAAAACACACAAAATGTCGTCTTTTTAATATAAGAAGTAACTGTGGACTGGATTTTTTAATCTTTTATCACAGTCTTGGACATGTTAAACAACATTGCCTTTGATGCGTTGTTTTTGATAAATTTTCATTTATTTCTCCCTAATTTACTGTTGGTGGCTGTTTTTGCACCATTGACTTCCATTATTATGGAAGTTCTAAGAGGCCGTGCATTAAAATATTTTCTCTCTCTTGTTTTCTCGTGATCTCGACATAACAAAAACTTATGTCGTGATCACAACTTATTTTTTATGCTTTTATTTATGTATTATTATTATTATTATTATTATTATTATTATTATTATTAGTAGTAGTAGTAGTAGTAGTAGTAGTAGTATTAATATCTGGCAAATGTCAGGACACCGGTTCTGCGAACAGGAAGAGAATAACTGCAGACGCGCATTCGTAAATGATTATATATCATTATTTACAATAATATTCCCTCAACTGTTACCATTTTAAGGCAACTCTATATGGCGCATTTTTTAAGTTGTAAATAATTTGCGGAAAGGATCAAAGCAAGAGCAGGATCTTCATCATTCTTCATAATTTAATTCATGCATGCAGCAACTTATTTTGCGCCATATAGAGTTGCTTTAAAATGGTAACAGTTGAGGGAATATTATTGTGAATAATGGTATATAATCATATACGTTATATATAATCATGAATGTACAATATGAGCACGAGCGTTTGCTCTTATATTATGGCTGTTCTGAACGCCTTTAATGTGTTGCACAAATGCACGTTTGCAGTTGGGCTATTCTCTCCCTGTTCCCAGGGCCGGTGCAATCTCTGGCCAGACATAATAATGATTTATGATATAATTAATAATCATTAATGATAATAATAATAATTAATACTTAAATAAATGAAAGCAAAAAAATAAGTTGTGATCACGACATAACAACTTTTTGTTATGTCGAGATCACAAGAAAAATAAGTCATAATCACGACATAACAACTTTAAGTCGTGATCACGACATGACATAACTTTTTGTTATGTTGAGATCACGAGAAAACGAGTTATGTCGAGATCATGACATAACAAGAGAGAAAAAATATTTGTATGCATGGCCTCTTAGGACTTCCGTACATTAAAACCACATTTGTTTGATTGCAAAACCATGACACCATGTAAAATCATGCATTTTTGATTGTTGTTGATTTTCCCTGTTGGGAAGAGGTCAAATGTGTAATTTTTACTGTTGATCATCAGTTGTCAGAATTAACCCTTTAGACAGGCCTGTGCAAAAATAAAGCTTAGTTTCTGGATTTTATATGGAGAATAACAGCAAATTAAAGTGTTTGTATGTGAGTGTGTGAGTGTGAGAATGACTTTTACGCACTTACCTTGATGTGTCTGAGAAAACCAAAATATGCAGACTGTGTATTTATGCACCATTAAATGTGGTTATAATGGAAGTCAATAGGGCAAAAACAGCCAGCGACAGTAAATTAGGCAGAAAAATTTAAATCCATCAATGCATCAAAGCCAATGTTGTTATTAATCGTTGACATGTCCAAGACCGTAATAAAAGGTTAAAATCCAATCCACAACAACTTTTTATATTGAAAAGACGTCATTTTGTGTGTGTGTTTTTCACCAAATCAGTGACATCATTTGTAAATTTGGCAATTTAAGAGTTAAAATCCTGTCGTTTTGATCAGGACTAAGGTTGATTAACAGATTTATGCAAAAAAAAAATAATAATCTAATGCATATTAACAGCGGTTTAATTCAGTGGATGTTTTCACCCCAGACATAAGAAAAGGGTAGCACATTTAAACAGTGCACAAGGGTTAAATTCAGCCCATATAAATTGTTTGCAATCACTTACCTTAAAAGAATATAGTAAATCCAATGAATCATTGTATTCAGTGTACTTGCTTTGAGTGTATGCTCCGTTAACATTTTGACTTCATTTCAAAGGAAAACTGCATGCATAGTTGCGTGGACGTCACATAAAATAACATCCGGTCCTTAATAGTGTTTACTTAAGTGTACACTGTGACTTCCAGTGCTTATTTTTACTAATACAGCCAAAAATAGCAAATATACAGTAACCATAGCAAAAGGCACATGGGAATGTCTGATTTTGGGCATGTGTGTGTATGTTTAAGAGACCATAAAATGTGTGTATTTCTTTTGGGTGTAACTCAGAAACTCAAGCAGACAGTATATATCGTCTAGTTTCAAAGTAGACAGTAGTTCATAAGCGCTCACATCTCCAATGTTAATACTATAATATATGCATCATTAGAATTAGAATATTGTATAGTATTAGAAATATTCGAACTTTTTATGATTTTTGCATAATAGGTCTCCTTTAATAGGAGCTCTCTGCAGTATGTTAAATAAAGTTGAATCCATACATCTCCAGAGTTGAACTCGGGGTCTTTGAGGAAACGCTTCAGTCCATTTGCAAACTTGACCGCTTCAATATACCGATGCAAAGTCAAGGTTTTCTGGTCACCTTGGATGGAGGCTGGAGAAAGGCCAAACTCTGAGAATAAAAAAAGAAATGAAATGCTGAATATTATTTGGTCAGAGCTGTTTTTGGGAAAGAAGACATGCAGACTTGGTGCAGTAGCAAGGTGAGCTGCATGCAATGTTTTTTAACCCTACCCCTCACAGTGACGCTAGCTGCAATGTGCAAGTGCAGTGTGTCAGACATTGCAAGTCTGAGATAAGCAATCTTCTTGCATTTTCTTTTCGATTTAGTCCCTTTATTAATCAGGGGTCGCCACAGGAATGAATTCCAGCTGCAACCCATCACTGGGAAACATCCATACACACTCATTCACTCACAATTTAGCCTACCCAATTCCCCTATAGTGCATGTCTTTGGACTTGTGTGGGAAACCGGAGCACCCTGAGGAAACCAACGCCAACACGGGGAGAACACTCCACACAGAAATGCCAGCTGACCCAGCCAAGGCTCGAACCAGTGACCTTCTTGCTGTGAGGCGACAGTGCTACCCACTGCGCCACCACGCCGCCCCAGATATGCAGTCTCAGCTTGCAAATCCAAGTCTGCATGCAGATACTATTGCAATTTGGAGCATACCGTGCATTAGTTTGAGGATGAAGCTGAGTATCGCTCCTCCTGCTGGTGGAGGAGGGAAGTGCATCTTATATTCCCCCAAATCTACAGTCCACGGGTCACTGATTCTGACCTTAAAACTCTTCAGATCATCTAATGATAATGCTCCATCTGAAAAGGAAAAAAAAAACACATGTATGTAAACTGAACAAGCACACCTGCCAAAACCAAAAAATTCAACATGTTTTTCTGGTTTGATTATACTAAGTGTGGTGTGTTTAGAAACTATCCGTACTTCTAGCTTGTATGTCCTGTATCAAATCCCTGGCAATTTTTCCAGAGTAAAAGGCATCTGCTCCTTCTTTGGCGATGGTTTCCAGAGTTTTTGCGAGTTGGGGGAACTTCAGCGTGTCCCCTGGGCCCAAGACTTCTGTGTTATTGCGCTTGCAGAACAGTTCACTAGAGAATATATAGACACACACACACACACACAGACAACAAAAAAATGAGCAAAACCAGACCGAAAAAACTGAACTGAATGAAACAAACATGCTCATGCCTATTCTTCAAGTAACATAAGCCAACGAGGTGAAGAAAATGTGGTGAAACCTGCCAAGAACATGTCTGGATTAAATTACACAGACACACAGTTATACACCCAGATAACTGTGCAAAAATATACTATTATCTGTAAATACTAATATGCAAAAATTCATGTAATGTTTATTTCTGGTGAATATATTTCTAAAGGAGTGATTGGTATGAAATAGACCCAGATTTTGGTAAAAATCCAAATAATTCAAACATACAAATAAAAATAAAATAAATAAAAGTTAGTTATTCAATTCATCTTTATTTCTATAGCGCTTTTACAATGTGGATTGTGTCAAAGCAGCTTAACATAGAAGTTCTAGTAGATTGAAATTGAAACTGTCAGTCCAGTTTTCAGAGTTATGTGTAATTGCAATGACTCAAGGAGGAAGTGCTGACATTTCAAGTCATCACCACCTTTAGAAATGAGTTTTCTGATAAAAAAAATAATGATTTATTCAATCCTTTTTCATCTTCAATACCCGCTATATAGTAATATATATTAATATATTAATATATATATATTAACAATTATGTTTATATATATTGGATGTACTTAATTACAAATAATTTTAGGAAATGTAGGAAATATTGTGATAATTGTGTGTATGTGTGTGTATGTGTGTACTTATTTAAAATGAGCTGAAACAACACAATTCTTGAGATTTCATTGGGGCAACTTAATTTTTTTATATTCAATCCACATAAATTTATTAAAAGTGTTAAGTTAACTTCATCAATTTGTGTTGGGACAACATGAATGAATTGTGTGGAACCTTGCATTTTTTACAGTGTATCTCTCTGACAAAAGTCTTTTCAATTCCAGTTGTAAGAGCAACAAATAATAACTTGACTTCTAGTTGATCATTTGGAAAAGTGGCAGATTTTTCTGATGAATCCTCTGTTGAACTGCATCCCAATCATCACAAATACTGCAGAAGACCTACTGGAACCCACATGGACCCAAGATTCTCATAGAAATCAGTCAAGTTTGGTGAAGGAAAAATCTTTTGGGGTTACATTCAGTATGGGGGCGTGCGAGAGATCTGCAGAGTGGATGGCAACATCAACAGCCTGAGGCATCAAGACATTTGTGCTGCCCATTACATTACAAACAACAGGAGAGGGCAAATTCTTCAGCAGGATAGCGCTCCTTCTCATACTTCAGCCTCCACATCAAAGTTCCTGAAAGCAAAGAAGGTCAAGGTGCTTTAGGATTGGCCAGCCCAAGACATGATCATTATTGAGCATGTCTGGGGTAAGATGAAGGAGGAGGCATTGAAGATGAATCCAGAGAATCTTGATGAACTCTGGGAGTCCTGCAAGAACGCTTTCTTTGCCATTCCAGATGACTTTATTAATAAGTGATTTGAGTCATTGCAGAGATGTATGGATGCAGTCCTCCAAGCTCATGATGGAGTCAGACACAATATTCATTCTGTTTCCACTGCAGCATGACTTTATATTCTATACTGGACATTACTTCTGTTCAGTGACAAGACTTTTGTCTAAGCAGAGTCAGACCTTACTGTCCTAATTAAATTATAAGAAATCAGGCATGATCATATTTTATTTTGCTAAAATAAGCGTAATCTAGAGGCCTTTGCCTTTCATATAAGCCACTTCTGATACCAAATGATCAACTAGAAGTCAAGTTATTATTTGTTTAATAAAATTGTATTATTTAAAAAACAAAAAAACAAAAATCTAATCTATTTAGTATTGTTGAAACTGTGATTAATTTCTTACAGAATCTTTGTACGAATAGAAAGTTAAAACGCTATTTATTTAAAATAAAAATGATTATAAATTAATAAGTCTTTACCGTATGAGTTTAATACGCTGAATGAAAATATTGATTGTTTTAAGAAGTATTTAAGATGCTACAGTGCATAATTCATGAAATGTTTATGCCATATATAAAGGTGTTTAACATATTGAGATGTGTTGATTCCTGCAGGAGAAAGTATCTCTTTACAAAACAGTGAAAGAGGTTTTATATTTCCTGTGGTTTGCCTACGGCTAATAATAACCTACTTCTTTCATGCTGCTCATTATTAGGAATGCTTTTCTAGGTTCATGACACTTCTGCCCTTAAATAAACTATCAGATTGACATGTCAGTCATAACAAACACCAGTGTACACAATAGTATGTATTTGTTTGTCTGGAGAAGATACAGTACCAGAGTCCAGTTCCAGAGAGTATAATCGGTTTAATAAAGACATTCTGTATGAATTACTGAGGTATTCAGGCATCGGGAAACCCTCTCGCGCTAGTTTGATGGAGGGTTCGAACAGTTTGTGCCACGGCAGCTTTCCATACATTCGATGAGCCTCTTCATAGCCGCGAATCTCTCCAGGTACACCGATCCATTGACTACCTGTGAGCCATGAGGACAAATAAACAGTTGTAAGAGAACTGAAAAAAACATACTCAAGTAAAAGTACCAATGTCCGACAAAAATGTAGAGTAAAAGTATTCGTTCTAAACACTACTACGAAAAAGTATGAGTAAAAATGAATCCTTCTACAAGCACTCATCGGTAGTGAATATTAAGGCTGATTTATACTTCAAGCGCACCCATATGGTCTGGCGCAGCCTTAGTGTGGTTCCATATCCCTCGCCGTGGCTGACACCGACACTGATGCGCACCTCTCAAAAAATGTAATTACACGTTGCGATGACACGTAACACAAGCTCTGTGATTGGTCGGCTTGGTATCAGTGACAAGTGTGGGCGGTGCTGAGAGCCGCAAGCCTGATGGAGCGAGTGTTTACAAGTGTCGAGTCCAGTGAAGGAGCTCCAGATGGAAACATTTGTTTTGTGTTTACCTTATGATTAAAGTTGTTGCGCGTCCACCGGTTCCTGCTTTTGAATGAGCGAGTTTTAGCTACTTGTACATTAAGGTAGCGTTCAGAAAAAAACACCTGCGAAGAAACGCAAACATAAAAACCTACTGCCAGCTAGCATTTCAGAAGTGTTATTGCAGTGCAACACAAACAGCATGCAGAAGTATAAATGCACGACTATGAGCAAGGGATGGGCCGTGGGTCAAGGAAATTAATCGACCCAGAAGTATAAATCAGCCTTTAAGGCCCATTCACACCGGGACACTTTTGCTGGAAATTTTCCTCGACGTATATCACCTCTTGACTAAATAAAGGTCGCAAATGTGATTGTGCACATCAACGTGCAAAACGCCTGGCATAAAACCATCATTTTTAAAGAAACGCCTTATGCTGCGTTCACACCAGACGCGGAAGGAGCGTGAAGCATAGGCATCCTGCGGCGCGATACACACGAATGGCACGCGCAAATCGCGCGAGTTCAAAAATCTGAACTTCTGCGGACATTCGCGCCGCGTTAACCAATCAGGAGCTTGCTCGTGTGGGGGCATGATTGTGACGTAGCACCTGTTGGTGGTGTCCGGGGGAAATCCTCCAGCCGACACCGACAACAGTTCATCAAACTGGGCTTGGCTCAGTCAGAAGCACCGCTGAAAGCCTCCGTCATCCAGGTTAAGTTTCTGGAGGAGTTTATGAGCCCACAGCGCTGGGTGCACCTCAGAATGTATCGAGTGGACTCAGACACTGCTTCAAACGTATCGACGCTGTTTTACAGCCTTCATAAAGCACATAAACACAGTTATTTTATCAATAAAATCCATGTTAGCATTTAGCAACGAAGCTACAGTCACCGGGCAGAGAGAAGCCCTGCCCATCACGCGAATCCGCGTCTGTTCTGAAGTGAATTTGACGCGCGAATGAAGCGGAGTCTGACGCGCGAATGAAGCGGAGTCTGACGCGTGAATGAAGCGAGTAAACTCAAATGTTCACGCGTCTATTTACTCGCGAATAGCGCGATTTAGCCGCGCGTTCCGCGTCTGGTGTGAACACAGCATTATGCTCGTTGCTTTGTTTTGATGCACCACTATACTACCTGTCAATATTAGAATGTAAAAATATGGGAGACCCCTTCCCCCCAATATAACTATAAGCCTAGTTGACACATGAAACCTTTGGGGAAGAAATATGGGGAAGAAATTAGCTTCAAATGACAGAATAGGCTACATGACAAACAGAGCATATTGAAAATAAAATAAAAGGTTTAGCCTATTAAAATCAATGGCCTATACAGAAATTGGTAATCTACACACTATGAATCACTTGTTAAGCATTAGCAAATAGTTAATTCATTATTTGATAAGCATTAACTCTACATTAACAGATTTAAGCTGTTTATAACTGCAGAAACAAATATTCTTGACTTATAAGCACATGCGTAATGTGCTTAATTAGTGTATTTTCAAACTTTGTTAATTATTATTTTTTCATTAATAAGTTAAGTAGGGATGTCCAGATCCGATCAAGTGATCGGAAATCGGGCCCGTTCATGCAGTTTCAGACTCAACTGGAATCAGACGGTACCTCCTGATCAGGACTTGAATATATATATATATATTTATATGTACACTGTAAAAAAAAACGTAAATTAATGGTCGTTAAGTTACAGAAATTTACTGTAAAATAACGGACATTAAATTACAGAAATTTCCTTAAATTTAAATTTCTGGTATTTTCTGTAATTCAACCTCTGTTATTTTACAGTACATTTCTGTAACTTAACGATATATATATATATATATATATATATATATATATATATATATATATATATATATATATATATATCCTCAGTATTTTTAAACACATAGTTATGTGGTGGCACAGAGTTAGATCTCTTTCTTGACTTCACACAGAAACAGCAACGTGTGTGCGGCATGACATCACTTTGTTGCAGAGATGCTATTGGTTAAATGCCAGCAAAGTAGAACACGGAAGCAGCTTGAAGCGGAAAACGCGAGTATGTCTGTGGTCTGGAGGTTTTATAAAGTTGATGATGACAACATTGCCCTAGCAAACTGTGAGATGTGTAAACTTGGGATTGCCTGCTGGGTATTTTATGTTTACTGTTGCACTAAAGTCCAAAAGTGTAGAATTAATGTTATTTAATACTTGATTGTTTAAGCTACCTCACAGAAGTTGTTGAATGTTAAAATAAGGTAAATTAAATAAAAAAATAAGGAACATCCTGGATCTGTTTCTTCGCTCATTTTTATGTATTATAGATGTATCAGATCGGGTTTCGGTATCGGTAGATACTCAAAATCAAATGACTCAGACTCGGATTAAAAAAAACCTGATCTGGACATTCCTAAAATTAGGTATTGCATCATTTACAAACCAGTTATTTGAGAGTAGTTGGTTGTTTTTAGATTACTCAGAATGGGTAAGTAAATTATTAATAAACTGATCAAATTAACATTTATATATCTTATTATTCAGGCATATACTAATAGTTAGTTTGTTTGCTAATAAATGCTTTATTAACTCAACTTCTCAACATCATCCAGTTTTGTGACCTAATCTAAAGTGAGGACTATTTATGCTTTATAAATCCCTTATAAATGACCATTAAAGACTCGGTTATATTCTAAACAGGAAAAAAGAAAATAAATGACTTTATTCATTTCTATTCATTTGAAGATACACAAATGAAACTATCAAATGAAAAAAAAAAATCGGTAACACTTTATTTTGATGGTCCATTTGAGTATTAGTTGACTGTCTACTTAATATCTGTTTACACTGACATTTAACAGTCCTTCAACAGACATTTAACTGACTATAAGAAACTTTGCAATTACATGTCAACTTACACTAACCCTAACCCGAACCCTAACCCCAACCTAACAGTCTACTTATAATCTAATGATAATTAGTTGCAATGTAACTTAAATTCAACAAACGGACCGTCAAAATAATTGTGACCAAAAAATCTTTGCAATCTTATGTAAAATAAAATTACTGTACAGTTTTAACCTCCCTGAATAACATTGAAATGTTGTATAATAATATATTGTTAAATTATTATATTGTTGTTGTTTTATCCAATTTTATGTTGTATTTTGACACTCCTGTTATTCGGCAGTGTTTAAACTTTACAGTAATTTTACTTTTTAGATAAGAGTGCAAAGATGTATTGTTCATTTGATACTGAGCCTTTAATTGTCATTTATTAGAGATTAATAAAGCATAAATAGTCCTCACTTTAGGTCACAAAACTGGATGAAGTGGAGTTAATAAAGCATCTATTAACAGAAACAATTAACTATCAGTATATGCCTGAATAATAATATATAAAAGTTGATTTGAATCGTTTATCAATCATTTACTAACTCATTCTGATTGATCTTAAAACCCCTCAACTACTCTTAAATACAAATGATTTGTAAATAATGCGATACTTAATTTAGTCATGAAAACACAGAGCATTTGTATCTGAGTTATAAACTGCTTACTAACGTCTATTAATGTAGACTTAAAGGTGCTGTATGTAAGTTTTTGACTCTTCTAAAGCATAAAAATACCATAATATGTGGGCAGATATTTAAGAAACATCCCAAAGTGAACATACTTGTTTAACTGAAAAACAATGCTGAAGTCAGATATTCTGCTTTGAAAATGGTTTTTCCGTGCCGGAACGCTGTCTTTGTTTAGGTCAATTTCATATGCACGATGCCAGTTTAGCCAATTATATTTCAGCACCCTGGGTTGCCTTGTTGGAAAACAGCGTATTTCATTCATTCATTCAGAAAGACTCTGAAAGCATGCGTCCGTGACCAAAAAGAACAGTATGGGAGACAGATTCAGTTCCACATGAGGTTATTAATTAGCAAATTACATAAATATTACGAACGTAAACATTAGGTGAGCAGGTTACATTGTAACCGCGTGTCCTAACAACACGCTGTGACGAGAGAGGCAGTGATCAGCTATTTGGCTGTTTGCACCAGACGAAACACGACAGAAATTTAAATACAGCCTTTCAGAAGCACAGAATATGCACTCACTCACGGTTTAGAATCTATTTAATACATGTTAACCCACTTTAACATCATTAAATGTAGATGCTGAATCACTCATATGTGTTTAGTTCTAAAGTTCAATTTCAGACGCTTTATTGTATTTTCAAGATCTGAGGTGAACTTTCTGCTTTCAGTATATGGCAACAAATGCCATGTAAAATGCATTCAAACTAGCATTGTTAGCATTTAGCACTGAATAAAGCACACAAGGCTTACCTGAGGTGATCTAGCTGTCATAGGTTTCTGTTGTTCAGCTGTGAGAAATAGAAGCCATTTCTAATATATCAATTCGAGGTGTTGGTTAGGACAAAAACTCCTTTTAATATGGAAAATATCCCCTCTATCGCGTGTCGTTGTTTTTAATTAGAACACAGTTTAAATCACTCGCTCCTGTACTTAATCTGGCATCCCAGCGTACTTTTATTATGATCCAGGAGTGCAATACCTAGTTCAACCACTGGGTGTCAAACTTACATACTGCACCTTTAATGCTTAACAAATATTGAATTAACTATTTGCTGCTTTTAATAAATCATTCATAGTGTGTAGTTATTATAAAGTGTTACCCAGAAATGAAATCAAGTCATAAAATCTCGTTCACCTTTATTCACTGCATTTAAATATTGATTAAAGTTGATAGTTATTTAGTAAAGAGCAGTGAATCTCTCATTTTAATACACTGTTTTGTTTGATAACAGAGGTGTGAATCTATAATGAAAGCATTTGAATACTTTCAGAATTGTTTGTGCTCATTTAAGACAAAACTAGTTGTGTTTAAAATAAAACACGTCAGGACGCAGACGCACATGTCTACATATTAATAAGCGTATTTGTCTGTTTACAAACACACCCAAATCCAAAAGTGTCCACTTTCGCTCCTCTTCCATCTGTTATTCTGACTTATTGTAATATTCTGAGAAAAAAATTTTTAAATAAAAAGCTCTACATGAAAATATTTTACATAAAATGTGGAAGAAACAGTATCGGACATTTGTAGAATAAAATAAATATAAAATATTTTCCCAAACCCACACCAAATGAGTACAGTAAACCCGGAGAGATTTTTCAAGTTGATTCTAATGAAAGACAAATGTAAAGTCTTACTTTAAGTGTCTCAAATGCAGCTCATATTCTGGCTTCGATATGTTACACAATCAGATTTGTCATCAACTGCCAAATCAGATAGAGTCCAGCATCAAAAAGCTTTAGTTTTGCTTTTAGTGGACGTTATTGCATCAAAAAGACCAACAGAGCGAGGTTTCGTTTTTAGTCACATCAACACACATAAACTATTGCGCTTGTGAAGGAAACCACACTTTATTTGGAGCAACTCTGGGAAACACAAACATTAGTGCAATACATAATTTGCATTAATACGCATAAGTAATCCTGCATTTTTTAAGGCACGAACAGTGTGTGAACATTTCGAAATGTATGAAGCATTTGTTAACACGAGAATAATCTTTTAAGTCAGACAGATATGTTTAGCAATAGCCAGTATCATCGTTTCGGTTTTTCAGGAAATAGAAAACAAGCAAAACAAGTCCACTTAAGTAAAGTTCCCTCTAAAGCAGAATTCCCCTCTTATAAACACAATGGCCCATTGTAATTTGTGTATCTACATTATACTCCTACATGAGATGATAAAATCTGTCTAAAATTCCACATAAAGTTTCATCAGTCACTCATGCCATCAGACACTTTCCTTCTTCCGTGAAACACACGATGTTATCCACACTCAAAAAAGTGACACTTGTTGTTTGTTCAAACTACTTGTTTAAAATTGAGCTGAATCAACACAATTCATGAGTGTTTTAATTGGGGACAACTTCATTGTTTTATGTTCAATCCACTTAAATTTGTAAAATATAATAAGTTAACTTAATTCCATCATACTGTCCCAGTGGAACTCTCCCTCCTGTGAAATTATTTATTTTTCAAATATTTCTCAAGTGATGTTCAACAGAGGGTCAGAAGCTCAGTATTTCCAACGCTATCTCACGGCAATTCGTAACTTTTTCATTTGTGGCTAATTCGTATGAATTCGTACGATCTAATTCGTACAAATTAGTACGATTTGCCCATCACCCAATGACGGTTGGGGTTAGGGGTGGGGTTAGGTGCCACGCCTCCTTTTTAAAATCGTACATTTTCGTACGACTGAACTCGAACAAATTCGTACGAATTAGCCACTAAACTGACAAAACGTAAAATACTTACGTTTCCTCGTGAGATCAGGCTGGTATTTCCTCTTATATTTTTCTTCTCTTTCTTTTAGTTTGATTTGAATGAATAAAATATTTACTATTAAAAAACTGCTAAGCTCAATATTATTAGCGCTCTTAATTTTTTTTGAATTGTCTACAAAACAAAGTACTGTTGTTCACTGACTTGCCTAATTAACCTAACTTAATCTAATTAGCCTTTAAAGGTGCTGCATGTAAGTTTTTGACTCTTCTAAAGCATAAAAATACCATAATATGTTTGCAGATATTTAATGAACATGCTAAGTAAACATTCTAGTTTATCTGAAAAACAATGCTGAAGTCAGATATTCTGCTTTGAAAATGTGAGTTACGTGTCGGAACTGCTGTCTTTGTTTTGGTTCATTTAACCCACCCAATGCGAGTTTAGCCAATTATATTTCAGCACTACGGGTTGCCTTGGTGAACGGCGTATTTCATTCATTCAGTCTGGAAGGCTCTCAAAGAATGTGTCCGTTACCGAAATGCGTAACAGCTTCTGAAATGCGATTCAGAGTTTCACATGAGGTTATTAATTAGCAAATAATATCAATATTACGAACGTAAACATTAGGTGAGCAGATTACATTGTAACTGCGCGTCCTAGTAACACGCTACGTGAATGAGATACACGGCGATAAGCAATTTGGCTGTTTGCACCAGACGAAACGGGACAGAAATTTAAATACAGCCGTTCAGAAGCACAGAATAGTGCATTCACTGCACTCCAACGAAATGGTAAGGTTTATAATCTAATTAATACATATTAAACCTCTTTAACATTCTTAAATGTAGATGCTGAATCACTGATATGTGTTGACTTGCATTTTTTCACAGTTCTGAAGTTCAGTTTTAAACGGTTTATTTTATTTTCAAGATCTGAGGTGAACTATCTGCTGCTGCTTTCAGTAGTATGGTGATAAATGTCATGTGAAATGGTATTCAAGCTCACATTATTAGCATTTAACACTGAATAAAGCACATGAGGTGTACCTGAGGTGATCATTATCAGTTTTCTGTTGTTCAGCTGTAAGAAATAGAATCTGTTTCTAAAATATCAATTTCAGGTGTTGCTTATTAAAAACTCCTTTTAATATGGAAAATAATCCTTCTATGACGTGCCGATGCTTTTATTTAAAACACGACTTAAATCAACCTTAAATCAACCTTTAGGCTCAATAGTCAGGCACACTCCTGTTGGTGTTGTCAATCTGGCAACCTGAGCTTGCAAGCGTTTTAAATCATAAGTGCAATACCTAGTTCAACCACTGGGTGTCAAACTTACATACTGCACCTTTAAATTCCGCTTTAAGCTGAGTAGTAGTATCTTGCAAAATAACTAAAATACTATATACTGTCTTTTTGTCAAAGACAATAGAAATGAGTTTTTAGAAATGAGTTATTTGAAATAACTACAAAAAAAATAGCACTTGAAATATTTGAAAAATAATTCAAATGAATAATTTAGTCTTTAATCAAATGTATATTGATTTTAATGGATGAAAGTCAATAATGTGGGGTTGGAAAACATGTCCAGTGTTTTGATATGTTCATGCAGTTTCCGTGTTTGTCATGTGATTTCCCAATGTGCTGTGATTCCATTTTTCTGCGGTTTGTTGATGTTTCAGTGTTTCCACCTTTCTCTCACCCCTGTGTCTAATTAGTTCTATTATGTGCACTGTGTTTAGTTCATTTCTTTGGTAATGAAGTGTCATGATTTGTCATCACCCCTTGATTCCTGTGTGTTGATGTTCCAGTGTCTCCAGTGAGTGTTTTGTAAATAAATACGCATATGTTTTGATAACTCCTGCGATCCAGTGCGTCTCTTTAGAAGAGTGAGAGCGTGACAGTTAGGTTAATTACGCAATTTAAATAATGAGTAAATGTTGGACGAAAGTCTCTGTATTTACTCATACAGTAAATACTCATACTCTGTATTTAGTGATTCACAAGTGATTTCTGTTTATTTACATTTGTGGATTGCATTATAGGATGTTGATCTTCGCTCTGTCGACTTTTGACGATTAAAATATACAACAGCGTTAGTGTAGCATAATATAGAACACCAACCCAGACAATATATCACTTTAAACTATTACAAATGTTAATACAGAGTGTCCGCGGGGTCTTAAAAAGTATTAAAAGTTAATAAATCAATTATGAGAAAATTAAGGCCCTTAAACTGTATTAAAAAGTCTTAATCGAGTTTTTACGAAGTCTTAAATTTTGTTCAAGCGTTGTTCAAAGTGTTTGACTTCAAAAAAGCATAAATATATTTATTTTCCTCTAAATATTAACAATGGCGTGCTCGATCCATGCGATTAGTTTAGGCTGGAGCGCGTCTGGCCAAGCTCCTCTGTCCGGGTGAGGTCACATAATTTGCGATGCTCTCCACATGTAGTGAAACCATAGAGTGAAACAGACCACAAAATGGGAAAATGTAAGTTTGGTGCAGAAAGATGCAGAAAGTTTGGATTCAGAAAGACAAGTTAACAGTGGCTGAAACCTGTTGCTGAAAACAACCACATAATTTATTCTTTCAAGGCTTTGTTTTTCCGAGCTTATCTAAGTTCTGTTGCATGGTTGTGCTCCATTGATTTATTTAACTACAACTGTTTGTTAAGAACTGTTTATTAAGTTAAAGGTTTGACACTGGTCTTAAAAAATTCTGAGAAGGTCTTTAAAAAAAATTACCTTTGCGATTCCTGTATGTACCCTGTAATAAAAGTCACTTTTTCCAACTTTTCAAGATTTAAAGTTGTTGGAAGAAACTAGGGTTGGGCCGATAGACGATGTCATCGTCCATCGCCGATGGCTGATAAACTTCACGATGCTGAGCCGGCATCGCGATCCATTGCCCCGCCCCACATGTATATTGATATATAACTTATTATTTGCATGTCATCTTAATAGCGATAACGGTCTTTTCATGAGCTGTGTTATATTATACTTATAGCTACTGTTTGCACGGCTGACAGCATCGTGAGGATTAAATACATCGTGAGGATTATACAGTACCTCTCCCGCTTAAAATGTGTAGATTCAGTGGCAAACGCTGTTACCTGCAACCCCCGTCCCACAGACTTTACAGTAAATGGCTTTAGTTATTTGCATAGCGGACTTGAAGCCACTGGAAGTCTTTTCTCCACTCTTGGAAAAGTGTAAATGGTGGATTAACATTCAGCACATGATCACTAATAAGATGTGCCATTATTTAACTTTAGGTGGTTTCTAAAACTAAATCTGTCAGTGTTATTTTCATTCTCTCATCTTCAGCGCGTCACATTTCCGCGGCTGTTGCTCCTGTCATGTGAAGGCAGAAGGCGTTGACTGAGTGATTGACAGCTGATATTAACCAATCCATTCGCGTTCAGTTCTAGCGCAGTGGGCCAATAGGAAGAGCACAAAGACGGGGCAAGCATTGAGGGCTTTTGTACTTCAGCAAGTTCACATAACAACTGTTTTAATCTGTTCCTGAGCGCTGCGTTTGATGTCTTTAGGTGCAAAGATGCATTCTGCATAAATGTCTTCTAAATCCGCGCACGCGGTGAGGATTTTGCAGTGAAAACAGGTGTAAAAATGTATGCGCTAGCACAAATGCTTTCAAATATACATTTTAGGTCGCATAAAATATCAGGCGCAAGTGTGACCAAAACGGTGGAGCTCTAGCATCTTTACTTGTTATTATGTCCTCATAATAATAATAAAATAAGGAAGTTATCATTTATCACAATACAAATTACAGTGAACTCCAAACGAACTCTCGTCTCGTCTCCGCCACCAGCTGTGGGGAAAAAGCCATTATAAGGACACAGATCACTCCGCCTGATCATGCCAGAGTCCCGCGGAAAAAAAGTGATTGACAGGTGGTAATTTGTGTATAACTTTATTTATGGTTTGGTCATGGGTAAAGCAAAGACCATGTGGGTCAGGTAGTGAAAACGATAGGCTACAATGATTAAATTCGTTATGAATTAATTGATATTTAACAACAAAGACCCCCACCCTGCCTACGACGACGATACCATCGTCCATCGCCGATGTTCACATTAGACATCGTACGATGCCAAATTTGTCAACATCGCCCAACCCTAGAAGAAACATCAATTTCCCATAATGCAACCCAAAAGCACACATAAACTGGAATTGGAAAGCTGCTATTTTTATAGTGTAGAACATTTAACATCATCATCTTTACATTTGGCAAAAGTTGTTTAAAATGAAAAAGAAATTCTGTAGATTATTTTTATAAAAGCAAAATGAGTTAGTTTTTGTCAATGATTAAGTGAACTTTATTTTTAAGAGGTTGAATGTCAACATTTTCACCTTCCTGTCTAAATGCAGGGCTAATAATACTTCAACCTGCTTCCATGTGGTGGAGATTTACCTGTGACAATGGCCAATCCCTTTGGACAATCTTTCAGCAAATCTGCTCTCACTCCTTTCGGGACTGTTTCTCTTGAGCTGATGATTTTCACTTTGCCTTGAAAAGAGAGAGAGAACTTCATTTGTAAAAAAAAAAAAAAAAAAACAAACAAACAAAAATTCCAACAAGTCAGTTTAGTTTTCATTGAAATTTCTGGTGAAGTTCAGTGAGCCGTGATCTTGAATGCTGGATTGTACTCTCATTCGCTTGCGTAATAGGAAATAAACTTTCCATCACAGAGCCAAAATAAACATAAATATAAAACTCCAATGGGGATTTTTGCCGAACGCAACAGCAGTATTCTGCAAAACAGGTTGAATCGCTTTCAGCTTGTATGACGTGCTTTACTCAAGGCACCTTCTCATACAGAAATCTGATATAAGGCAATATATGCTAATTACATATAAGGCATACAAATTCATGTTTGGATTGTACACATAAAATATGACATGTATGCAACGTATTTGAAAACAAAAATAGAATTACAAATACTTATGGGGCAGCACGGTGGCTCAGTGATTAACACTGTCGCCTCACAGCAAGAAGGTCACTGGTTTGAGTCCCGGCTGGGCCAGCTAGCATTTCTGTGTAGCAGTGATTACAACACATGACTAATGCAATTATTATTGAGTGTATGTTCAATAATACTGTACCTGTGTTGTCCATAATGGTAAAGATGGAGCCTCCGCCCAAGCCCATGCTCTGCGGGTTGACTAATCCAGTGCACAGCAGTGCTGCGATGGCTGCGTCCACCGCCGAGCCACCCTGACGCAGTATATCCCTGTCAACAAAACACATTTCTCATCATGAACACACACTTTAAAACATGCATTTTTAAAAAGAAAATGTTGTATCAATCCTTCAATGTTCAAATGTCACATATAATTGAATGTGCGGCTCGCTTTCTTGTAAATAACTACAAATTTCGAGTGGATTTTTGTTTTATTTTACAACTTCAGCAGCACATTTAGCAAAATTTCCACCGCAAAATAAAAGGAAAACGTAGTATATACAGTGAAATCTATGCATTGGAAAATTATGTTTGCTTTCATTTTTGATTTGATCTGCTCCACTGTAACAATTATCATGACAATAATCACATTTCTCAATAATTTCTCATGACTAGCCCTGTCAGAAAATTGAGACAGAGAATATAAAGTGATTAGTCGTCATGAAACAGAAGTTAAGATTGTCCTTTTTTTTCACTGTCGTGATGTACATCCTCTTGAAATGTAGAAAAAATTTGAAAAAATTTATGGTGGTGCTTGATTTTGTTCTTTGGGAACCGATTGCTTTGTTGAAAGATGAGTGTTGCCAACAAAACGAAGGAAGACAAATAGAATGGACAAATTCAAAGCAGAAATGTGACACCCACTGATAGTCCCGTGCTAAATCACTGATAGTCCTGCCCTAAATTACTAATAGCTCCGCCCTAAATTACTTATAGCCACCCTAAAGAACTGAGAGTCACACCCTAAAGGACTGATAGTCTCGCCCTAAATTACTAATAGCCCTGCCCTAAATGACTGATAGTTTTATGTAAAGGACTGATAGTCCTGCCCTTAATTGCTGATAGCTCCGCCCTAAATTACTGATAGCCCTGCCCTAAAAGGCTGATAGTCCTGTTCTAAATGATTTATAGCCATCCTAAAGAACTGAGTCCCACCCTAAATGACCTATAGTGTCACCCTAAAGGACTGATAGCCCTGCCCTAAATGACTGATAGTTCCATGTAAATGACTGATAGTCCTGCCCTAAATTGCTAATAGCTCCACCCTAAATGACTTTAGCAGCACTAAATTACTGATAGCCCCGCCCTAAAAGGCTGATAGTCCTGCACTAAATGACTTATAGCCACCCTAAAGAACTGAGAGTCCCACCCTAAATGACCTATAGTGTCACCCTAAAGGACTGATAGTCTCGCCCTAAATTACTAATACCCCTGCCCTAAATGATTGATAGTTTTATGTAAATGACTGATAGTCCTGCCCTAAATTGCTGATAGCTCCGCCCTAAATTACTGATAGCCCTGCTCTAAAAGGCTGATAGTCCTGTCCTAAATGACTTATAGCCTAAAGAACTGAGAGTCCCACCCTAAATGACCTATAGTGTCACCCTAAAGGACTGATAGTCTCGCCCTAAATTACTAATACCCCTGCCCTAAATGACTAACAGTTTTATGTAAATGACTGATAGTCCTGCCCTAAATTGCTGATAGCTCCGCCCTAAATTACTGATAGCCCCGCCCTAAAAGGCTGATAGTCCTGCCCTAAATGACTTATAGCCACCCTAAAGAACTAAGAGTCCCACCTTAAATGACCTATTGTGTCACCCTAAAGGACTGGTAGTCTCGCCTCAATTTACTAATAGCCCCGCCCTAAATTACTGATAGTTCCATGTAAATGACTGACAGTCCTGCCCTAAATTGCTGATAGCCCCACCCTAAATTACTGATAGCCCCACCCTAAATGACTGATAGTCCTGCCCTAAATTGCTGATAGCCCCGCTCCAAATTACTGATAGCCCCACCCTAAAAGGCTGATAGTCCTGCCCTGAATGACTTATAGCCACCCTAAAGAACAGAGAGTCCCACCCTAAATGACCTATAGTGTCACCCTAAAGGACTGATAGTCTCGCCTTAAATTACTAATAGCCCGCCCTAAATGACTGATAGTTTTATGTAAATGACTGATAGTCCTGCCCTAAATTGCTGATAGCTCCGCCCTAAATTACTGATAGCCCCACCCTAAATGACTGATAGTCCTGCCCTAAATTGCTGATAGCTCCGCCCTAAATTACTGATAGCCCTGCCCTAAAAGGCTGATAGTCCTGTCCTAAATGACTTATAGCCATCCTAAAGAACTGAGTCCCACCCTAAATGACCTATTCACCTTATTCTCCGCGTACGAGCGGACGCAGCCATTTGAATAATTTTGGCACGAGACTTCCGGTCTCATTCACTTCCATTCATTTTTAGACGTTAAAAACAGCTCGTTCTGCTGCTTGATGTTACAAACTGAGGTTTTCTTATTATATTATTCTATTTTGTCTGTATAATCATGCAAACACTTGTTTGTAGAGCAAGTAGTTTGACCGTTTTCAGCCGTTTATTATTCCTAGTCATTTCTCTCATAGGCAACTGAATCGGAAGTTCTAAAACAATCGCAAAAACGAGCGCACTTCCGCATTGAAGAATAAGGTCAATAGTGTCACCCTAAAGGACTGATAGTCCTGCCCTAAATTACTAATAGCCCTGCCCTAAATGACTGATAGTTCCATGTAAATGACTGACAGTCCTGCCTAAATTGCTGATAGCGCCGCCCTAAATTACTGATAGCCGCACTAAATTACTGATAGCCCCGCCCTAAATGACTAATAACTATGCCCTAAATTAATGATAGCCCTGCCCTAAAGGACTGAGAGTCCCACCCTAAATGACTGATAGTCCTGCCTTAAAGGACTGATAGTCCTACCCAACAGTAAATTAATTGCGTATAGCCCACCATAAAATTACTAATAGCCCCGCCATATTCATTTTTACAAAATATTGAAGTGTACAGATTCATCATCTATGACAAGCACTACTATAATTTTTTTTAAATAAGAGTACAATTTTTTTTTCTTCTTTCAATTACTTTCAAGTGTTTCCAAACCTTTATGTTTGTTAAGCTGTTTGGAAAAATTCATGCAACTGATAGCTATATTAAAATACTATGCAACAGTTTCCATATTTGCCAATTTCCAGCATTCTTCAAAGTATCATCTTTTGTGTTCAACAGAAGAAACTCAAACAAGTAAGGGGTAGGACATGGTAGAATTTTCCCTTTTGGGTGAACTATCCTTTCAAGTTCTCATTTATATGCCATATATTGTAGTTCCTTGTATAATACAGATTGTTTTGAAGCAGCTTCAGAGTAATAGATGTGAAAATAACAAGCGATGATGCCAACCGATGATCAGAAAGGACAATTTGCTGTTAAGTAGCTCTGACAAGACAACAATGTGATTATTCAGCTTAGTTCAGTGTTAATGATTCAGGTCAATGACCATGTGAAGTTAATCAATTATGAAATCTCAATTATGAAATTAGTTCATTTGAGCTATAAACAGCTCTACAGATGACAACACTAGCTGTTTTTTCCATTCAAAGATGCTGGAAGTGAATCTTTTGAAATAAAAACTGGAATATCACATAATTCGCTGTATAAAGTAGCGTTTCCATCCAATGAGTCAAAAAATAAATTAAATCCGCCTCAGAGGATGAAACATAATGAATGCAATGTGGTGGTTTTTGAAGGTGTGAGACTCTCAGTGGTTAGCAGTGTCGCCTCACAGCAATAAGGTTGCTGGTTCGAGTCCCGGCTGGGCCAATTGGCTTTTCTGAGTTTGCATGTTCTCCCCGTGTTGGTGTGGGTTTCCTCCGGGTGCTACAGTTTCCCCCACAGTCCAAACACATGCGCTATAGGTGAGAGTAAATGATGTGCCCAAATTGCACCTAATATGAGAGTGTATTGCTGTTTCCCAGTACTGGGTTGCGGCTGGAAGGGCATCTGCTGCATAAAACATATGATGGAATAGTTGGCGGTTCATTCTGTTGGTACGACCTTTGATAAATCAGACTAAGCCGACAGAAAATGAATGAATGATTGAATAATACTGAACCACTGTGATAACAGACTTTAGCTGAGGGATTTTACAATGAACATTACAACGTCTTTCGGATGAGACGTTAAACCGAGGTCCTGGCTCTCTGTGGTCATTAAAAATCCCAGGATGTCCTTCGAAAAAGAGTAGGGGTTTAACCCCGACGTCCTGGCCAAATCTGCCCACTGGCCTCTGTCCATCATGGCCTCCTAACCATCCCCATATCATAATTGGCTTCATCACTCTGTCTCCTCTCCACCAATCAGCTGGTGTGTGGTGTGCGGTCTGGCGCAAAATGGCTGCCGTCGCGTCATCCAGGTGGATGCTGCACTCTGGTGGTGGATGAGGAGACCCCCCCCCCCCCCCCATGTGTAAAGCGCTTTGAGTGCCCAGAAAAGTTATATATAAATGTAAGGAATTATTATTATTCTTACAACATTTTTAGATTTTTTACAATGTTAGCAAACACAACATCCTGTTAAAAGTCCTGTCATCGATTTTTGATGTTTTTTTATGCCACTTTAATGTCATTTTGAAGGTACAGTGTAAATAATATTCATAAATTAGCAGTTTTCTGTATTTTGCGATTCATGTTTTTATTCCCCCCATTTCATCATTACATTATGGGACTTTGATCTTTCTTCCAACAACTTTTAACCTTAAAAAGTTGGGAAAAGTGACATCAAATCCATTTATGTGTTTTTTAAGTGCATTTTAATTTCGAGAGGATCACGTGCTTGTGATTGATCACGGCTGGTCCCACATTAGCTAACACATGATTCACCAATCAGACCGTTCCTATAAGTGACCTCAGTATACCTCAGTATCTTCATCTTGAAGAATCCCCCTTCCACCCCTACTCCTCCCCCTTTTTCTAGATAGGGCGGAATGGCAGCTCAATGGTTAGCACTGTTGCCTCATAGCTAGAATGTCACTGGTTCAAGTCCTTACAATGCCAGTCGACGTTAAGGTGTGGAGTTTACATGTTCTCTCTGTGCTCGTGTGGGTTTCCCCCGGGTTTCCCGGTTTCCTCCCACCGTTCAAAGACATGCAACATAAGTGAATTGACTAAACCAAAATGGGCACCACAGATGAGCTCTTAACCAGCAGTATATCTTTCCATGCCTAATTTGTCTTTAGCCATAAACAGTAGGGGAGTTCTTGAGATCTACCTGAGCTTAAACTCCCCTCTCGCTCTGTAATCGGAAGGGTACGCCAGGATCGAGGATTTTCTGAGCTCAGTGCTCTCTCCCGGAACAGCATGCCAAACACACTTTATTTTCAATCTTCAGCTAAGGGTGATCTTATGAAATGTTATTTAGACACCAATGGCTCTATTTTAACAATCTAGGTGCAAAATCTAAAGCGCAAGGTGCAAGCGCGTTAAGGGCATGTCTGAATTAAAGACTAAAAAAAATACGTTCAGTGCATGGTCTAACAGGGTTGTGCTTATTCTCTTAATGAGTTATAAGTGTGTTTGGAGCATAACCTGCATTAAACCAATCAGAGTCTTATCTCCAATTTCCTTTAAGAGTCGGTTGCGTCGCGCCATGGCACATTCACTATTTACATGGCGGAATTTGTAAGTGGAAAAACTGAACTCTTCACTAGCGAGAAAACAGTTAAACAGAGCATCTGCAGCGCAAGGATAAAGAACAAGCCTCCTCTTTTCGGCCTCTTTCTCTTTACTTTTACTCTTTACTTTACTCCTTTACTTTGGTGAAGTAAGGAAACGGTGTTGTACGCACTCCACTGAAGACATCCATTAGCCTACATATTTAATTTAGTTTGTTAAGCGCAAAAATTTGCTTAAACTATTTCTAAATTCAGTTCTAATTTCCAGCAAACGAATAAATGAACAATGATAACGAAGTGTGGTCAAAAGTTATATCCAAACACACGATAAGCAGTGTCAGACGGAATCTGCGGACATTTTTTGCTATTTCTGCGGAGAATTTTGTTTAAAATCTGCGGATTTATGCGGAATGATTTTGGGAGTATCATAACTAAAAACGTAATATGTTACATAAAAAAATAATAGCTTTTTAACTTTTATTTATACTCTCGTATTATATTTCTACTAAAAGACAGAAAATATTACTTTACAAACTGTATCGTAAATAAATCATATGAACATTTTTATATTAGTCAATAATTATACTAAAATTAATTGAAGAACTGAAAAAATATAAATTTACACACATTTGCACATGTAAATAAACAGAATCAATGATGGGCTAAAAATCTTGCGGAGTTCTGCGCATGCAGATTCCGTGTGGACCTACCCATTAACAACGTGTAAGCTTTTTGAACCTGCATAGGCACATAATTAACGCACTCTGCGCTGGACTTTAGACTAGGTTTCAGTTGGACATTAGCGCAGTCTATTTCAGTTCTTCAAAATAGCAACACGCCAACAATGCGCCTTAACATTCCTCCTTTTCAGACCAGAACACCCATGAGTGCACAAAGTGGTGCAACTGGATTTACTATTTAAAGGGTCACGAAACACCAAAACACATTTTTTGAGCTGTTGACAGTCATATATGTCTCCCACGCTGGTATAAACACTATTAGGACACATATATTGCACTACAAAGTGAAAATTGGTTGTTTTTGCGTTATTTTGAGCAAATTCGTTCTTCCGGTTTGAAACGGATTTTTAAAGCTGCGCCACGGTCATGACATACTTGCGTGTAAATCCAGTGTGGAGAGTGGCTGTCTGTACCTGCGAGTACATCGTGACGTCTTTGAGTGTGCTGCATTAATTTATGAGAAAGACTTGGTTCAAACCAATCAGCGCGCTCTATTGTGTATGCGGTGCAACTTCATTAATATGCATGATAGCTTCGAAGACTGTTTTACCTGTTACAGTGTTCAGACGACAGAGAGACGCCACGTTGTGTTGCCAAAACAAGTGAAAGAACAAGAATTTGGAGACACGGGTCGTCAGTGTTGCATTTATTAGTGTGCTGCGTTTATTAATGTGCTGCAACGAAGGTTTTGTTTGCATTTCCCCCGCTATGAGAGCGAAGCTGGACTCACGTGTGGATTACAGCGCACGCGACAGAAATGCGTTTGTAAGGAACATTTTTACCCGA
Source organism: Danio kyathit (assembly GCA_903798195.1). NCBI lineage: Eukaryota > Metazoa > Chordata > Actinopteri > Cypriniformes > Danionidae > Danio > Danio kyathit. Next base: position 48,629,879 of record LR812528.1, on the reverse strand, counting down.
GAGCTTTTCGCATATGTAAATGATGAAATCCGGATTTGCCACTCGTCTCCTTTTAAAAAAAGACACAGTTCCAGTTTGATTGTCTGTCTACAGATTTGATAAGTGTGTGTGTGATCAGTGCCCTTTGTTTGTTTATTCAGATGGCAAAGTTAGTTGGTATCGTCAGCAGTGCTCTTTCAGTTTTTAAAGACATACCTCAGTCAAAATGATTTAGTTACTAAGTTTACAGTGTGTAAATATCACTGCAATATTATAGTGCAATATTTTAGACTGAAAGATCCGTTGTAAATGCTGCTCTCCGAATGTAAACATTCAAACACCACAATCAAACTATTCCCGTCGTGCAGGATTTTCACCGCATTTTGTGACAGGATAGTCTATACACACACGGCTTTCTGACGCTACCTACTGAGTGCGTCTAAGTTACCGAGAAATGCGGAGGATTTTTTTCTCCCATTCGCCATGCGGTATCAAACATACCATTAAAACTCAACTCTTCCAGCAGTTCCTCGCTTTCAATATCTCGTTTGTCACGGGCGACATGCAGAAAATGTTCCTGAATAAAAAGTGAAAGTGCCAAACTGCAGTTAAAGTCGACAAATTCATAATTTAGCAAGTAATTCGATTACTGATGTCCATGTAAACACAGTCACTGTCTTTCTCCCCTGCGCCTGCATGCCCAAACGGAAACTCCCAGAAAAAAGTCAGGAAAAGTGGGCGTGTCCAGCTCCGTTTAGGTGGGAGTGTCAGGGGAGGGAAAGAGGGAAGGATATGCAAATATGGAAGTTTCTGTTTGGGCACGCAGACGCAGGGGAGAAAGACAGTAACTGTGTTTACATGGCCATCAGTAATCAAATTACTTGCCAAATTATTAATTTGTCGACTTTAACTGCAGTTTGGCATTTTCACTTTTTATTCAGGAACATTTCCTGCATGTTGCCTGTGACAAACGAGATATTGAAAGCGAGGAACTGCTGGAGAATGGAGTTTTAATCCAATGTTTGATACCGCACGGCGAATGGGAGAAAAAAATCCTCCGCATTTCTCGGTAACTTGGATGACTCGGTAGGTAGCGTCAGAAAGCCGTGTGTATATAGACTATATCCTGTCACAAAATGCGGCGAAAATCCTGCACGACGGGAAAAGTTTGATCATGTTTACATTTGGAGAGCAGCATTTACAGCGGATCTTTCAGTCTATAAAATTGGACTATAATATTGCAGTGATATTAATACTGTAAACTTGGTAACTAAATCATTTTGACTGAGGTATGTCTTTAAAAACTGAAAGAGCTCTGCTGACCACGAACTAACTTTGCAATCTGGGTAAAACAAAAGGCACTGCACTCGGACACACTTACCAAATCTGTAGACAGACAATCAAACTGGAGCTGTGTCTTTTTATTAAACGGAGACTAGCGGCAAATGCGGATTTCACCATTTCCAGATGCGAAAAGCTCTCGGGTAAAAAATGTTCCTTACAAACGCGTTTCTGTCGCGTGTCGCGTGCACTGTAATCCACATGTGAGTCCAGCAGCTCTCTCATAGAGGGAAAATGAAAACAAAACCTTGTTGCTGCACACCGACGACCCGTGTCTCCAAATTCTTGTTCTTTCACTTATTTAGCAACACAACGTGGCGTCTCTCTGCCGTCTGAACAGTGTATACAGTCTCCGGAGCTATCATGCATATTAATGAAGTTTCACGTCATACACAATAGAGCGCGCTGATTGGTTTGAAGCACGTCTTCTCATGAATTAATGCCGCACACTCAGATGCGTCAGAACGTCCTCAAAAAGACAGCCAGCCACTGTCCTGGCTGGATTTACCCCTAAGTATCTCATGGCCGTGACGTAGCTTCAAAAATTCGTTTCAAACCGGAAGAACGAATTTGCTCAAAATAACGCAAAAACAACCAATTTTCACTTTTTAGTGCAATATATGTGTCCTAATAGTGTTTATAGCAGCGTGGGACACATATATGACTGTCAACAGCTCAAAAAAAGTGTTTTGGTGTTTCGTGACCCTTTAAACAACGTGGTGCAAAACATGAAAATTAGGGTTGCGCTGGTCTGAAAATAGCAACAAATCGCGTCAAACAAGTCTTGCGCCTTATTGCGCTGGGTGTATGATAGGGCCCTTAATGTGTGTGAATTAGGTGTGTTTTAAAAAAATCTAAAAAAACAAAACAATTTTTCACTAAAATCTTTTGTGCAATGGAAAATGTATTTGTTTAGATGTGCTGCAGAGTTTAAAAGATTCTCAAAGCTTGTTTTGAACAAAAGCACACTCAAGTTAACCATAACCTAAAACAGCTTTAAAGTTTAACCTGAGTTAGTTTAATGTTCGTGAATGTGTGTTTTTTTAAGTGTTTTTTTTTTTAATCATTAAATACAAGGAGCATTGAAGGAGAACGTGACACATACACATGCAGTATCCTGCAAATCTATCACCGATCCTTCTTGCATTTGTCAAAATGAAAAATTAGAGCGTTGAGACAAGTCTGAGCCAGAGGAGGAGAGATACCCGAGAGCTCAATGAACCTTGAGGATTTCCAGCCTTCACACACACGCACACACGCACACACACACACGTGCACAATTAGACACAACCCCTGCTTTCTAGTTCAGTGTTTCACTATGAGCGTCACGCAATCTGTGTTTCTGCACGCTGCGTTTGACTTATAAGGATGATGAGGGAATACACACCACAAAGGATGAGCTCGAATGTCTGATTTCACAGGACGTCCTGAACTCATAATAGGAAATCTGAGATCTTTCTAAAGGCACTGAAGGAAGAAATGTAACATCCCAAAACACAAAAAAATTCCTATACGAGTATATCAGTGTTACGTGATGCAACACCTCCTGGAGTCAATAACACGCTGATTCATCACTCATATTCACTTACAGCACGTTATCAGATTGTCACAGTAGGTGCATTTATGAAGTCAAACAGTACTATCAAGACGACAAGCATTGGGGCGTTTGGCATTAAATTTGAAAGCTGAGATTAAAGATTAGATCACTTGCTAGCTGGATAACTAGTAACGTTATCCAGTGGCTTTTGTAATGAAAATCTCAAATTCTTCCTTTGATATTTCAGCCGTAACCACTGTATGTAGCACAGGACATACGTTATTTTTAGATGACAGTATCAGTATGATAGTTTTAAGGATATCTATAAGCTATTATGCTTCAAAACAGTGAAAAAATTCACATTTGGAAGATATAAACCTGATATAAACACCTAAAGCTTGCAGTTTGTCACTTCCGACTAAATGGATCAACGATTTTTGTGACATCACCTCAAATCACGCCCCCTTCATCTCATTGGCTTTTCATTTGATGCACTTGAGCTCAATCACTCTTACTGGCAGAGCTGTGATAAAACCCAAATGCTATTGGCTGTTTTTTAAAAAGGGGAGGGGCTACTCTACGCCCCACCCTCTCTATATGGTTCAGTTGCGATTACATAAAACATCTAATTAAAACCTTTCAAAGCACTTCACCTCATACTTCAGTTTCTCATCAAATCTCCTGACCAATCAAATTCTCTCTTGTGCCTGACATGCCCCGCCTCCCTTCTTCTCATTTGCTTTTCATTTGATGCACTTGCGCTCAACCACTCTGACTGGCAGAGCTGTGATGAAACTAAACACTATTGGCTGTTTTTAAGGGGAGGGGCTAGTACATGCCCCGCCCTTTTTTTTCATGTTTCAGTTGAGATTACGTCCAACATCGAATTAAAAATGCACATTTCAAAGCACTTCACAGGACCTTTAACCTTCTCTGTTACTCACTAGTTAAATGAACTGCCAAAAATGTAATGATCTGCCAAGAGCATCGAGAAACAGCTGAAGCATGGGCATTGCTAGACGTAAAGCTCTACTGGGGCACAGCTCCCCCTCAAAAAAAAAAAAAAAGGAATTTATATATATATATATATATATATATATATAAACATCCCCACAACATGATGCTGCCACCATGCTTCACTGTAGGGATGGTATTAGCCTGGTGATGAGCGCTGCCTGGTTTTCTCCAAACGTAACGTCTGGCATTGACTTCAAAGAGTTCAAGTTTAGTCTCATCAGACCAGAGAATTTAGTTTCTTATGGTCTGAGAGTCCTTCAGATGCCTTTTGGCAAATTCCAGGCGGGGAGTGGCTTCCGTCTGGCCACTCTACCATACAGGCCTGATTGGTGGATTGCTGCACAGATGGTTGTCCTTCTGTAAGGTTCTCCTCTCTCCACAGAAGAACGCTGAAGCTCAGACAGGGTGACCATCGGGTTATTGATCACCTCCCTGACTAAGGCCCTTCTCCCCCTGATCACTCAGCTTAGATGGCCGGCCAGCTCTAGGAAGAGTCCTGGTGGTTCCAAACATCTTCCACTTATGGATGATGGAGGCCACTGTGCTTATAGGAACTTTCAGAGCAGCAGAAATGTTTCTTTATCCTTCCCCAGCCTTGTGCCTCGAGACAGTCCTGTCTCAGAGGTCTACAGACAATTCCTTTGTCTTCATGCTTGGTTTGTGCTTTGACATGCACTGTCAACCCTGTGACCTTTTATAGACAGGTGTATTCCTTTACAAATCATGTCCAATCAACTGAATTTACCACAGGTGAACTCTAATGAAGCTGCTGAAACATCTCAAGAATGATCAGTGGAAACAGAATGTGCCTGAGCTCAATTTAGAGCTTCACGGCAAAGGCTGTGAATACTTATAAACGTGATTTTTTAGGTGTTTTATTTTTAATAAATTTGCAACAATTTCAAAAACTGTTTTCACATTGTCATTATGGGGGATTGTGTGTAGAATGTTGAGGAAATAAATGAATTTATTCCATTTTGGAATAAGGCTGTAACATAAAAAAATGTGGAAAAAGTGAAGCACTAAGAATACTTTCTGGATGCACTGTATATGCATGAAGCCTCAGAATCTCCTGTTTAAAATGATATATGACACTTGATGCTGACTGCTAAAATCAAAAGACAGCTAAAACAAAAACAATGCAGTCCACTCAGGTGTCCACAAAACATGCATTATTCTGTTGATTTTTACAAACTTAATTAGCACATTTCTTTTTTTTTTATTCTTACACTTGTTACAGGCCAAAAAAGTTCAAAAACAATAAAGACATTTATTATTTATCATGTATAAGATAAACCAACATCTCCAAGATAAAAAGTCTCCAAGATATGAGGGGATAGTGGGAAAATAAGAAAAATAAGACAATCTGTAATTTTTCCTGTTGTATTGTATACTATGATGTATTGTCTTGTTAAACACCAATAAAAAAATAAAAAAGTCTCCATGATAAACCTTTTATTATGTTTCAAAAACGAAATTTAATTTTTTAGTTTTGAATAATAACATATTATACCAAGTTTTTACTAAAAAAATAATGTTTAGGAACGTTTTGCTTGGCATGAATTATTCATTCAGCCTCAATTATCATAAAATAACTAAGCGTACCTGCCAACACTCTCATTTTTTCCCGGGAGTCTCCTGTTTTTCAGACCCATTCCCGGAAAACTTGACTCCTCCACACCCCAACCCCCCTGGGTCCTCATCTTTTTGGTACTGTCTGTAACAACCTCCGGTCATCAACTTTTGCATCTGATTGCCGCAGCTGCCCGAAACCCGGTCCATGGTACATTACTAACACCACAAACACCAGCCCAAACCAGTCCTCCAGTTCTCAACTGTGTTACTCAGACAACACCCCAAAATACAACAATTTATAAAGCACTGATTAAAAAAAGCATGTGACTAGCTCCAAGTGTAGTGTCATTTATTCATCTCTCAATAATTTGCACAAAATGTTTAGGATTCATCAATAGTAGATTGATTTTACATCAAAGAAGAATCAGAATCAGAAAGAGCTTTATCGCCAGGTATGTTCACACATACGAGGAATTTGTTTTCGTGACAGAGCTTCTACAGTGCAACAGAATTACAGACAGGACTAAAAAACAGATAATACATATATTTTAAAAAGTGAATGTAAATATACAAATTGACAAGTGTATGTACAGCTATATTACTATATACAACATAATATGTGCAGCTGTTATGTGCAAATTGGCATGTAAAGTGTGTTATTAAATAAGTGTATGTGTGTATAAAAAAAAAAAAAGTGTATAGCAGGTAGTAATGTTGGTTCCACAATTATGATCATCAAGTGTTCATGAGATGGATTGCCTGAGGGAAGAAACTGTTTCTGTGTCGGGCTGTTCTGGTGCGCAGTGCTCTGTAGCGTCGACCAGAAGGTAACAGTTCAAACAGGCAGTGTGCTGGGTGTGAGGGGTCCAGAGTGATTTTGGCAGCCCTTCTGCTCGCTCTGGATAAGTACAGTTCTTGGAGAGTAGGGAGGGTTGTACCAATGATTCACTCAGCAGTCCGAACTATTCGACGTAGTCTTCGGAGGTCGGATTTGGTAGCTGAGCTAAACCAGACAGTTATTGATGTGCAGATGACTGATTCAGTGATGGAGGTGTAGAACTGTTTCAGCAGCTCCTTTGGGAGGTTGAACTTCCTCAGCTGACGAAGAAAGTACAGCCTCTGTTGAGCTTTTTTGACAATGGAGTCAATGTGAGTGTCCCACTTCAGGTCCTGAGAGATGGTGGTGCCCAGGAACCTGAATGACTCCACTGCTGCCACAATGCTGTCCATGATGCTCAGTGGGGGGAGAGCAGGGGGCTTTCTCCTGAAGTCCACTATCATCTCCACTGTTTTGAGCGTGTTCAGCTCCAGGTTGTTGTGACTGCACCAGACAGCCAACTCCTTAACCTCCTGTCTGTAAGCAGACTCGTCACCGTCCTGAATGAGGCCGATAAATGTGGTGTCGTCTGCAAACTTCAGGAGCTTGACAGAGGAGTCTTTCGAAGTGCAGTCATTCGTGTACAGGGAGAAGAGCAGTGGGGAGAGGACACACCCCTGGGGGGCGCCAGTGCTGATTGTGCGGGTACTGGATGAGAATTTTCCCAGCTTCACCAGCTGCTGCCTGTCCGTTAGGAAGCTGTTGATCCACTGACAGACAGAGGTGGGCACGGAGAGCTCAGTTAATTTGGGCAGGAGAAGTTTTGGGATGATAGTGTTAAAAGCTGAGCTGAAGTCAACAAACAAGATCCTCACATAGTCATGTCTGAAAGCTCTGTTACAGTGATATTACTAATGTACAAAAAGCTCTGTTACTGTGATATTTCAGCAAGTTTCTCCTTTACTATTTTAAAACCACCATAATATGATGAAAATACATCTAATTGTGTTTCAGACATGACTTGTGCTAACAGGTTTGTGGTTAGCATCTTACGCTAACGCACAAAATGGTGGAAAATGTCAACTTTGTTAGTGGTCTAAAAAGTGTAATAAACATTAAATTATACAACAATTCGAAACAAAATCAAATGTTCTCAATTACTTTAAGCATTTGCATTACTTTATGTAAACATTTTTAAGATAAAAATGCATAGACTTGTGTTTTAGACATGGTATCTGGTTTGAGGTTAGCATCCTGAGCTAATGTACAAAATGGCGGAAAATGTCAACTCTGTTAGTGGTTTTTAAAGTGTAACAAACATTAAATTATACAATGATTAGTAACACAATCAAATGTTCTCAATCTCATTAATCATTTCACAATACTTTATGTAAATATTTTTATGATAAAAATGCAGAAAAACAGACATGGTGTCTGGTTTGAGATTAGCATCTTACGCTAACGCACAAAATGTCGGAAAATGTCAACTCTGTTTCTTACAACTCGGTTAGTGGTTTAAAAAGTGTAAAAAACGTTAAATTATACAATAACTGGTAACAGAATTAAATGTTATCAATCACATTTAAGCATTTCAAATTATGTTATGCAAATATTTGTATGATAAAAATGCATAAAACTGTTTTAGACATTGTCTGGTTTAAGCGACTTACATTAACACAAAATGGTGGAAAATGTCAACTCTGTTAGTGGATTAAAACAATCAATAAATCAAACAACAGTTAACAGAATCAAATGTTCACAATCACATTTAAGCATTTTGCTTTGTTTTGTGTAGATATTGTTATGATAAAAATGCATACAACTGTTTTTTAGACAGGTGTCTGGTTTGAGGTTAGCATCTTGTGCTAACACACAAAAGTGGCAGGAATGTCAACTGTTACTGTCAACTCTGGTTTAAAAAGTGCAACAAACATTAAATGAGTTACAGAATCAAATGTTCTCAATCATATTTAAACATTTCACATTATTTTGTGTAAAAAAATTAATGCTAAAAATGCGTACATCTGTTTTAGACATGGTGTCTTATTCAAGGTTAGCATCTTACGCTAACGCACAAAATAGTGGAAAATGTCAACTCTGTTACTGTCAACTCTGTTAGTGTCAACTCTGTTAGTGGTTTTAAAAGTGTAACAAACATTAAATTAGTAACAGAATCAAATGTTCTCAATCATATTTAAGCATTTTACATTATTTTATGTACATATCTTTATGATAAAAATGCATAAAATTGTGTTTTAGACATGGTATCTGGGTTGAGGTTAGCATCTTACGCTAATGCACAAAATTGTGGGAAATGTCAACTCTGTTAGTGGTTTTAAAAGTGTAACAAACATTAAATTACTAACAGAATCAAACATTCTCAATCCTATTTAAAGATTTCGCTTTATTTTATGTACATATTTTTGTGATGAAAATGCATAGAGCTGTTTTTTAGACATAGTTTCTGGTTGAGCTAATGCACAAAAAATGGCAGGAAATGTCAACTTAACTCTGTTAGTTGTTTAAAAAGTGCAACAAACATTAAATCATACAACAATTAGTAACAGAATCAAATGTTCACAATCACATTTTAGCATTTTGAATTACTTTATGTAGATATTGTTATGATAAAAATGCATACAACTGTTTTTTTTAGACATGGTGTCTGATTTGAGGTTAGCAGCTTGCACTAATGCACAAAATGGCGGGAAATGTCAACTGTTACTGTCAACTCTTGTTAGTGGTTTAAAAAGTGTATCAATATAATTAGTAACAGAATCAAATGTTATCAATCATATTTAAGCATTTTACATTATTTTATGTAAATATTTTATGATAAAAACGGGTAAAACTGTTTTAGACATGGTGTCTGGATTAAGCATCTTACGCTAACGCTCAAAATAGCAGGAAATGTCATCTCTGTTCCCGTCAACTCTGTTACTGTCAACTCTGTTAGTGGTTTAAAAAGTGCAACAAAAATTAAATTAGTAACAAAATCAAACATTCTTAATTGCATTTATGCATTTTGCATTATTTTATGTAAATATTTTTATGATAAAAATGCATAAAATTGTGTTTTAGACAGGTATCTGGTTTGAGGTTAGCACCTTACGCTAATGCACAAAATGGTGGAAAGTCAACTGTTACTGTCAACTCTGTTAGTGGTTTAAAAAGTGTATCAATAAATTATACAACAATTAGCAACAGAATAAAATGTTCTCAATCACATTTAAGCATTTTGCTTCATTTTATGTAAATATTTTTATGATATAAATGCATAAAATGTTTTTGTTTGAGGTTAGCATTTTACGCTAACGCACAAAATGGCGGGAAATGTCAACTGTTACTGTCAACTCTCTTAGTGGATTTAAAAATGCAACAAACATAAAATGATACGACAATTCGTATCAGAATCAAATGTTCTCAATCATAATTAAACATTTATTTTAACTGTTTATTAGACATGGTATCTGGTGGTTTGAGGTTAGCATCTTGGCGGGAAATGTCAACTGTTACTGTCAACTCTGTTATTGGTTTTAAAATTGTAACAAACATTAAATTAGTAACAGAATCAAATATTTCCAATCACTTTTATGCATTTTGCTTTATCTTATGTAAATATTTTTATGATAAAAATGCAAAAAATTGTGTTTTAGACATGGTATCTGGTTTGAGGTTAGCACCTTACGCTAATGCACAGAATGGTGGAAAAAGTCAACTGTTACTGTCAACTCTGTTAGTAGTTTAAAAAGTGTATCAATAAATTATACAACAATTAGCAACAGAATCAAATGTTCTCAATCACATTTAAGCATTTTGCTTTATTTTAATGTACATATTTTTATGATAAAAATGCATAAAATGTTGTTTTTGTTTTAGGTTAGCATTTTACGCTAATGCACAAAATGGCGGGAAATGTCAACTGTTACCGTCAACTTTGTTAGTGGATTAAAAAATGCAACAAACATTAAATGAAACAACAATTCGTATCAGAATTAAATGTTCTCAATCATAATTAAGCATTAATTTGAACTGTTTATTAGACATGGTATCTGGTGGTTTGAGGTTAGCATCTTACGCTAATGCACAAAATGGCGGGAAATGTCAACTGTTACTGTCAACTCTGTTAGTGGTTTTAAAAGTGTAACAAACATTAAATTAGTAACAGAATCAAATGTTTCCAATCATTTTTATGCATTTTGCATTATTGTATGTAAATATTTTTATGATAAAAATGCGGAAAACTTGCGCTAATGCACAAAATGGCGGAAAATGTCTACACTGTTAATGGTTTAAAAAGTGTGACGAACATTAAATAACAGAAATAACAGAATCAAATGTTTTCAATCACATCTAAGAATTTTGCGTTTTTTTTATGTACATATTTTTGTGATAAAAATGCATAAAACTGTTTAGACATGGTGTCTGGTTTAAGGTTAGCATCTTGTGCAAACACCCAAAATGGCGGGAAATGTCAAAACAACTTTCCATGAGCCAGCCATTAGGTTTTTACTTGTATATCACTGCAGGTGTTCAAGAACAGTCTTTATTAAGAGCGAGCATGTCTAAATCAGTAGAATAAGATGAAAGAACCCACAAAAACAGCCCAGTTTCTATTGATGTGATGATGACCCACAGCAAAGTGACCCTGGGTAACGGCAGTCCTGTGGAAACGCAATGTTCTCTGCTTCTTTCACATTCAGATGCTGTTTTGCTTGACAAAGTGCGAATGTGAGTGCGAACATCACATGCCATCAATCCAAATGAGGACAAACACCTCTTCTCTCTCAGGATAATGCCAACTCCTTTCTGTATCCGTTCAAAGCAGGTTAAAGCTCAACCCCCCACAAAATATCAAAGCCAAGTTCATTGAAATGCACTCATAAAAGCTCTGCACGCCGAACAAGGAAATTCTCTGGCAGAAAATGCAGGAAACGTGGACTGAGGATGAAAATGTGCCAAAGTAGGAGCATGACTTTACGTTGTGAAGCTGGTTGATCCTGTTTTGATTGGCAGGAGACCAGTTTACTGACAGACCAGTGTAAAAATAGAGAAGATGCTTAGACATAAGGTTTTTTTTAATAGGATTGATGGTTTTGTGAAGAACGTTCTATTGAACCTTCACTCTACACTATGAAAACCTCTGTAAATTGACAGTTTTCCATATTTTGTTATTCATGTTTTTTCACTTATTTATGCTTGTCAATGGCATTATAGAATCTTTTTTTTAAATACTTTTATTGTTTCAGAAAAATGTGATGCATACAGATATGGCTACTAAGAACGCGCGTTTCTTCATGCGCAGTACTGCAGTATGTGATTCGTAGTCACGCGGTTTACTGCGGTCGTAAAAGCCACATTTTCATTTTCCAAAAAAAAAAATTTCTGTGCTTTACGCAATAGCCACCAGGTGGCGCAAGGAACAACCGCTTTTGCCATGGGTGCATGGACAGTATACAAGAGTGCTTGAATCAGCTCCCTCGATGCCGCAGCAGCTGGGTTTCTTTCTTTCTTTCTTTCTTTATTTTGGAGAACAGGCCCAGTTTGGCTAAGCGGGAGGACCGGGAGAATTCCCGGTGGGCCGGTCCGTTTTTTAGCCGCAAGGGCCTGTGTACGTAGCTGCTTTCATCCTGTACATAATGTATTATGGCTTGTTTCCACTGACTGGTACAGTACGGGTCGGTATGGGTCACTTTTATCAGGCTTGCGTTTCCACTGCTAAAAGGGTACCAATAGTACTGTTTTGGTGGGCATGGTGTACGACAAAGTTGCAGTCGACGTCATTTTCGCTCGAGAAAATGTCTACAGTAAAGCTGTACGGGTCGCTCACATATCATATGAGAAGCACTTCTCACAAAACAGATGCTTTACACACATAAATACTTCTGTATAAATATTCATTACTAACTTTTCTATGAACATGAGTTGATTATAACTGCAGATCAATGATAGTATGATATAGCCCACTGTAACGTCTGTAATTATATGAAATAAATAAATGCAACATATATAAACACATACAGATCATTACAGTCTCCGATATGTTACCACCTACAGAAAAACTACACACAGCATACATTTAGTCCTTATTTAGGTTTAAAACAACACGAAATATAGCCCACAGTCAGTGCAAACCTCTCATGATTAAATGTGTCTGTAATCTTCAGCAGCACGTGTAGCCTCTTGTTAGAAAGTAATTCCGTCATTCCGAGTTCATAATAGTCCAAAAGGTGATGATAATAGTTAAACATGGCAGTTTGTTCACGTTTGCTGAAAAAATAATGTGCTCCTTTTTTCCGGCTTCTCCTTTTGTTTTTTCGCGCTTCACTTTCGCATTTGTCAGTTTCTGACAGGATCAGGTTTCAAAAGCACGTCAATAATCAAGCGCACGTTATTATCATCAGCTCAAGAAGTTTGTTATTTCAAATATAGATGTGCGGCAGCTCGCGCTTCAGACTGGTTCGTAAAAAAACTACGCGGCAACGGGGTAAAATCTGCATTTCTTTTTGGCTTTGTGGCTGTTCATCAAGACGACCACAAGGTTCGTTTGAGCCCAGGTCGAACAGGGCTTGTTATTATATGTATATATAGTTTCTCGGCTGTGTATGAAAACATGGCGGCTTCTTTGTTTTTATTCTGGCTTGTTGCGTGAGCTCGTGAGGTATCTCTGTAAACCAATAGTGTTCAGCTGCTTGTCTAGCTCCGCCTTTTGGTACCCTTTCTCGTGTTTGATACCTTTTCAAAAGGGTGCTGAAAATGGAGTATGGTACAGTTCGGTTCGGTACGCCTTTTGACAGTGGAAACGGCCATAAAAGCGTACTATACTGTACCACTCAGTGGAAACGGGGCATTAGTAACCAAATACCAAGCAAAGAAAACCCACTCCATCCCGACAAAGCCATTATATATATATATATATATATATTAGTGGTGGGCTGTTATTGGGGGTAACGTGCTGCGTTAACGTGAGACTCTTATCGGGCGGTTTAAAAAAATATATATATATCGTCGTTAATCTATTCTCAAAGTTTGGAGTCTATTCTATGCAAGCTATGATGACTTTCACCTTGAATATTTTAGCGCGGATGTATACCTGGCCGGTGAGCCGTCTGACAAAAAAGTGCCCTTCTGAATCAAATCAGCAGGATGCCCTTCTGAATCTTTCACTTACTTCGAAGACACTACTGACTACGCTTACATGGACATCTGTAATCTAGCTATTTGCCTTAATAGACCAGTGGTGGATTTAGGCATGGGCAATATGGGCGATCGCCCAGAGCGGCATCTTGCTGGGGGCGGCACGGGAAGACTGTGCAAAAAAAAAAAAAAAAAAAAAACGGGCCCCAGTAAAAATCATCTGTGCTTCAGTTAGCTTTGAGAGATACAATTTACTTTATGCAAATGTATTAATTCAGAGTGATAATCCCAAAATAAAGACATTAGGGGCCATTCACATTTGGTGTCTTTTGCACGCGCAAGTTTGTTATTCTCTATGTGCAACTGAAACAACGCTGGTGAAAGAAAACTGATGGTTGGGCACAGAAAACTATTCCAGGGTGCCTCACGCGCTGCTCCTGCTCTTGTTTACATGCACGTTGGTAAATATGTGCCGCTCATGCATTGTGAAACCGAAGTAAGGGCATTTTCTGTTAATTTTATGACACGAGGTGTCTACACGCAGCGAGTTTTGCAAGTTGACAAAACAGTATCTTATAATATGATGATGATCTTATTTTGACTAAACATGGCTTTGAAGCAGAAAGGAGGCATAGAGTCAGGGAGGGAGGACTTAATACCATTAATTCTCGGCCTTGAGTCGGGTCTAAGATAAACAAATAATTCTATAAAACATATACAGGATATATTTTTGTATTCTATAGAAATACATAATTTTCATGCTAAATATTTCTTGTGATCTTAGCTTATCACTCCAGTTTTGTCTTTGCATTGTTTTCCTGTTACATTTAGGATTGTTTTCTGTTATTTATTAAGAATAATAATTGTATAATAATATTGTAAGATTTAAGATACCACAAATACTTTGATGTCTTAGACAATTCAAACATGAGCTGAAAACACAGAGACAATCGGCTCCACAACCCACCAGGTGGGAATGCGGGAAAGTCAGCTCATTCCTAGCTCATTCCTTTCCTTAATTTACATTTGAAACACTCACCTTCTCTTTATACATACTCACACAGAATGGTCATTTCAAAGTATGAATGTTCTAAATCAATCCAAGTGACTTTATCTATCTTGTCTGATATCATTTGAAATGTCTCAGTGCGACTGGTACAATGGTCTCATTCCCTCAGAAATAAGACATAATCAAAATAATAGATATATAACTTATATCTTTTGAACCACTGCTAAGGGTGTGCCTTTACTTAGGGGGTCTTCATTCAACTTACCTTTTGTCTCCTATAGGCAGAAACTATCAGATTTAACATGTCACTAAATGCAAATGCCTTTTGTTATTCGACAAACACCCATCCTTGAGGAGATTCTTGGTTTGACTACTTAAGGAACAGTTTCTAAATGTTCAACGTGATTCTGTACCCAGATTAGCCAGTAGTGTGGAGCTCTCATGCTCCATACTATGTATATTTTGATGTCAGGTATGCATCTTTTGATCTTGGATTTATCTTTGAGAATTTGATGTCTTGTATTGATTGTTTATGAATTGACTGAATGAATTGGCATAATCCACATTTACCTGACCAATAAATTATGTTTTGAATTATTCAAACAGATCTCATGTTATTATCTCTAGTAGATTACGTTAAGTCCATAACACCGCAAACCCCTGTATAGGTTAGTAACGGACTAAGACACGATAGACGGAGCAGCGTGGCACGCTATACGATGATCTTAGAGCTCCGACTAACACATTGGTATTAATTCAAGTAGACTGTAAAAGGCCAATAATGGGTTTTCTATTTAGAACAACAAAGGATTGTTGAGACCAATCTAAATGTGGGTAGGCCTTCATCTACAAACTTATAATACTATTTAAATCATATGGTGATTATTCAAAGTTACTAATAGATTAAGTAAATTGATCTGCCCAATTCTATAGTAATGATTATGGTAAGATTAAATAGTTTTGTTTTGATTTAGTAGATAGCAGCTCTATGGGGACCACACAACAAATATTCTAAACTAAGTAGGGTTCTGCCTTTTAGAATAGTGGTTAATCGCCTCTGTTTAATGACCAAGACTAACAAGTTTGTGTTTAAGAGATTGTATACTCGGCCGGTACAAGACTCGGGATGTTATAGGAATCCAAATGAACGAGAATAATATACAATAACAAGTCAAAGAGAATATTTAATCATAATCTAAAGTAATGTTAAAAGAAACAAAATAATCTTATCAATGTTTTATAATTGGAGTCAGATGAAACGAGAAGGAATATATTAATATTCTAAACCACCTCATACTAAAATTGCAGTCAGATATGAGTTAAAGTTCAAATAAATCAACATTGTGCACTGAAAAGACCGAACAGGCAATAAACCTTCGTCCACCAGTAGATACCGTCGTTGGACTAACTGGTTGGACCTTACAATATTAATAATAATTTTATTTATAATAAATATAAATATTTTTAATAATCCTAATTCTGGTTTTGTCCATATTTTACCTAAAGTTGGGTTAAAACAACTATTTTTTTTAGAATGTACATGTACATAATCTGCCTTTTTATATGGTCTTTTGTCGGACAGAGGGAGACTGAGCAGAGGAACACTGGGGAGCTTGTTTTTGTTCCGCTTCTTTATAAGTTTCAGGGTGTGTTGTCTGTAAGTGTTTATAAAGGCTATTTGTATTGTTGCTGTGTACGACTTTCTTATCACAAATATTGCTCGTGCAACACTTTTTCAGCTGATGAGCACCCCAACACGCTGCGTTACCTCTTTGCCATCGTGTCATTCCGTAATGCAGAAGTGTGCGACTTGCGTGTGTTGAGTACGTAAGTTATCTGAAAGGCTCATGATCGCTCCCGTCACGTTCCGCCGCAGACTGATTTGTGTAGTGTCTTATATACAAAGCGTCACTGACAATCCTGTACACAGCGCTAAAACATTTAGTTATGCAGAAATTATTAAAATATAGTTAAAATATCGATACTTTAAAAAAATCGATATCGATACCAAATTAAAATCTTCTGCTTAGGGTTGGGGCAGGGGTGGATTTAACCAATAAGCGAGATAAGGGGCCGCTTAGGGCCCCAGGAAATCTGGGGGGCCCCCAATAAATATCTAGAAGTATAAATTGTAATTTATAAACTATATATAACACCGTTTTGTACCATATTTTGTATGGTGAGAGTTAAACACTCAATTTTGTAAACATACAATTTTAACGTAATTAAATATTATTTAACATACAATCAAACATAATATTATTGTAATAATGTAATGTTATGTAAAAATAATAATATTATCACAAAACAAAATATCCATCATGGAGCAGTCCTGCGGTCAAATTTATATATATATATATATATATAATAAAATGTATAATTTTTAGTTGTAAATTAATTTTAAGAAAACTAATTTAAAATGTAAAAATTGCATTAATTTAAAATGTCAAAAAGAAGATTGAGTGATATCAAAGAGCAATATAAGTAAATATTAAATGAAAGTTGTATGTATGAAAGTATGTATTTCAGGACTTGGACCCTATGGCTGGAATTGCTTAGGACCCCAAAATCACTACATCTGCCCCTGGGTAGACATTAGGCAAGGCAAGGCAAGTTTATTTATATAGCACATTTCATACACAGTGGCAATTCAAAGTGCTTTACATAAACAGGAATAAAAGAGACAAGTATAAGAAAAAATAAAATAAAAACAGATAATAAAAAACAGATAAAAACAGACAAAATTGTGTTAAAACAGGTTGTAAAAGAATGAAAAAGTAGAGAAAAACGTAAAAGTGCAATTTGTCGGATGTAGCACAGTGCTCATTCAGTAAAGGCACAGCTAAACAGATGTGTTTTCAGTCTGGATTTGAATGTGCCTAATGTTGGAGCACATCTGATCATTTCTGGAAGCTGATTCCAACAGCGAGGGGCGTAGTAGCTGAAAGCCGATTCACCCTGCTTTGACTGAACTCTTGGAATTTCTAGTTTATATGATCCTAAAGATCTGAGTGATCTGTTAGGCTTGTATTCAGTAAGCATATCTGTAATGTATTGAGGTCCTAGGCCATTTAGTGATTTATAGACAAGTTCTAATACTTTAAAATCTATTCTAAATGTAACTGGGAGCCAGTGTAAAGACCTGAGGACAGGTGTGATGTGCTCTGATTTCCTGGTTCTGGTCAGAATCCTGGCCGCAGCGTTCTGAATGAGCTGCAACTGTCTGACTGTCTTTATGGGAAGGCCCGTGAGGAGGCCGTTACAGTAATCCACCCTGCTGCTGATAAAAGCATGAACAAGTTTCTCTAAATCTTCACTGGAAACAAAGCATCTGATTCTTGCAATGTTTTTGAGATGATAGTATGTTGATTTACTAACTGCTTTGACATGACTACTGAAACTCAGATCTGACTCCAGAGTCACACCAAGATTCTTGACCTTATTTTTTGTTGTTTGACCCTTAGTGCCAAGGTACGCATTCACCTTGAGAACCTCATCTCTGTTCCCAAACGCAATGACTTCAGTTTTCTTTTTGTTTAACTGAAGAAAGTTTTAAATAAATATTAATAAAATACAATGATACAATACAATTTAATAAATGATTCTCGTGGTTAATCAGGTATACTACAAGAGAAAACTCCAGATCTGTTTTTGATGGTTGGGGTAGGCGTAGACGTTAATAAAAATACAATTAATAGGAAATTTAATAAATAATATAAATAATTCTCGTTAACTTCAGCCACAGCCGTATGTGATCTATAGCTGAGTAACCATGTGGATGGATGATAACAACCTTCTGAGCCTACCAGTAGGTGCAGAAAGCCGCTACTGGCCCATATCTATCAGCTGAAAACCACTGATTACGCCCATTCAATCGAGTGATAACATTAGAATCGGCTGACCTTGGACCTGCGTAAACGGAACATTCTGTAGTACATTTAGTTATTGCCCAGTAGGCACACAACGTCATAAGACGGTAATACTAGGTTTGATTTAGGTTGTGCTGTCAGGTGACCAAAATTCAAGTCTAGCCAGCGTCTAAAGACAACGTTATTTTAATGTCCAATAATGACGTTGATTTTAGGTTGTGTTAAAAAGTGACCAAAATCCAACGTCGAGCCAACATCTTAAACCAACGTCATATATGACCTCAAATACTGACATTTATTTGTCAGGTATGGCAACCAAAATTACCCTGACATTGGGGTACAACATCAATCTGACATCATGTTGACCTCCTGTGCCTGCTGGCTATTTCAGTCATCATACAGTAAACATCCGTCATCTTCTCATCAGTGACATGCATCTAAACAGTCTCTTGGCCAATGTGTGTAAAGATTTTGGACATCATCTTGGACACTTTTAATGCTTCCTAACAGTTTGCTGCAATGATAAATCACCCATCTCTTGAGGTAGTTCATTATGATGAGGTTTACCTTCTATGTGTGATTTGATTGGACAGGAATCACAGGACTGATTTTTCTAATCCTCATAGACAAGAAACAATAAAGTAGTGTCTGCAGGTTGAAGGAAAGTAGTGGAGTAAATGTACTGATACAGCACTAAAAATGTACTCAAGGAAAAGCAAAAGTACTAAGGGTGTGACGAGATCTCGGGCTACGAGATCTCGCGAGACTAAATTGTGACGAGATGTCTCGTTGAGGTGAAAAATTGTCTTGTGAGTTGTGATGTTATGATGGAGCGTGAGGGTGACTTTAGCACTGAAGATTGGACGCCTGATTGGATTTGAACAGCACATCAAGTGCTTTGCACACACCTGGCAATGCAGGCTGGCCTCGGAGTTGCGCGTCACTCGTTTGCTTGGGCGGGTGAGTGTGACGTAACCGGTTTTAGAGTTCAAGGGTTGCCGCGTCCAAAAGCAGAGGCTGCTACAACAGCCACACACATTAACCACGGCTTATAACATGCGATGGAACAGCACTTTAGATAGGCTTAAAGCCATAATCGTCGTAAACACAAATCGAGTTGGACATGTGGGGTATTCCTATTAGTCGTATTAATGAAGTGCAGTACAGACAAGTAAACGCGGTAACCAATCTATTGCCGTTGTGTAGGACTTTTAGCTGCATTTTGCAACAGGATAAGCCATACACACACACTAACGACTGTTTGACACTATTTTCTGCACCCATCGAGTCAGTAAAGAACCAGACACACACACACACACATCTCCTCCGAGTGTGCGCGCACACACCCGTTGTCATCATCATCATCATCATCATCATCATCACCAAGCACATGTTTATGCTGTCCGGAAAAACCACGGAAGCTGACGCCGAAAGAAAGTAAAACTGCTGAAAAATTAAAAACCAAAAATGACATTAAAAAAATGTGTGGAAAAAAGTTGGATTCTCATATGGAACTGTACAGGGGAGAAGCCAGTTGAGTTTGTAGCAAAATATTTAGCAGTGTTTGCATGTCATTGATGGCATAATTCATTAAAATAAATGTGAAATAACATTCATTACAAGTTGATTTAAAAAACACCTAAATTGTTTTGCATTTTGTGATATATATATATATATATATATATATATATATATATATATATATATATATATATATATATATATATATATATTTTTTTTTTTTTTTTTTTTTTTTTTTCATTTTTCAGTTGAATAAAAATCTATTTTCCATGCATATATTAGCAAATATTTTGAAGTGTTTGCATGTCCTTTACTGCCTAGAATTCATTAAAACAAATCTAAAATGACATTCATTACAAGTTGATTTAAAAAAAAGCATTTTTTCAGTTGAATAAAATATTTTCCATTCATGTCTTTTTATCATTGAAGATTTATTAAAAATAGTGTAAAAATCTCGTCTTGTTCTCGTGAACCCAATCTCGTGTCTCGTCTCGTGGGGAAAGCATCTCGTCAAAAACCCCTAAAAAGTACACATTTTTAAAACTACTAAGTAACGTACAATTTCTGAGAAAAACTACTCGATTGAGCATTTGTAATTTGTTACTTTACACCACTAGAATAGTGCTTAAAATGTAACTAAAATCAAGGTCAAGGTAAAATGTCTCCCGTAGGAGAAATTTGTTTTAGAAAAGGGTTCTGCTGTACATAAACACCAGCAAGACAACATATAACATACATACACAATAAAAATCTAATCCTAAAATACATCCTAATATAAGCAATATTCCATAAAATCAATCATTTAAAAAGAGATATATAAAAATAAAATACAATGTGCCCCACTGCCCTCTGTTATGCCGACCCAGTCATCTTAATCTTTGACCGTCCTATAACCCTACTTGCTCATTGATCAATTTAATTGAAAAAGGAACAAAAGAATGTTCATATCTATTAAACTTGCATAACGGGACCCTGTCTCTTCTGCCAGAATTCATCAGCTCATACTCCAAAGACAGCACATGTGAAGAATCAGATAAAATCTTGTTGGCTTGTTGGATTGTGCACAACTCAAAGATGTCTTTTAGTAAACTTAATTCCCATAATTTTTCCTGCCACCCAAGTTATCTACTTGGGTTTTCATTTTTACTGTCAGGTTCCCAAACCAAACAATAATCCCATATCTCAAAATAGACTCTATTGTTGCTTTATAAAAAGTTAGCATCGTTCTGCTACTCACTCCAAATAATCGAAGTCTACGTAAAAAGTGTAATCGCTGATGAATTCTCGCACAAAGACTTGACACCTGAGAATGCCAATTAAGCTCACAATCAATATTCACTACTAAATATTTATACGAATCAACCTGCTTAATGTCTTTATCATAAACCACAACAGAGCTCCTATCGCTCACTCACCTGGGGGTCTATGATGACCTCCTCCATTTTCTTAACGTTAATTTCCAAAATGCAGTATTTAAATCTCATAATTAAATAGAAAATGAGGCGTATAATTGCAAAAAACCACCCCTTTCACCAGGCTGCCTACAGGTCTGTAATTAGTAGTTTATTGAGCTTATAGCTTTAGTTATTAGTGTAAATTGTAGCTTCATTAAAATTACTCAAATACAAATTAAATAAACCTTTTGAAATCTTTATTTTTTAGCAATACTTTGACACATCCAGTCCAAGTATCTCCAAACTCAAGTCTGTGTCTGCAGGACTTTCTGTAAGGCAGCATTATGTAATCTCTTAAACTGATTATCTCACATTGTCAATATGTTCATTGTTGATTACTGTCTGAATATTCAGCATTATGTCTTTATGAATGCACCACGGCATTATTCTTAAACGGACATGCAGTTTAACTGTCTACCAGCTCGCACTGAATCTATGTTCTGTTTAGTTTGTCAGTGATGCTGTATTATAATAAAACGCATACACATCAACGCTGACCGCTTCAGACCATCATAATGATAACGCGCATGTCTTACCTGCCGATGTCGGAGCACATGAGAGAGTCCGCAGAAACAGCAGCCTGAGTAAAGTCGCATTTCTGTTTGCTAAAAAGTATGCAAATGCAGATAATTGCAGCAGTGCACACTAAAGCGAGTATGCAAAGGCAGCAGCGTCTCGACTGAGATTTGGCCATGATTTAAGTTTAGATCAGCGCCCGACCGGCAGGTACAGTGTAATGAAGCGCGCGCTCGCGTCTCGCTGACTTTAGTGCTGGGGGCGGACTGAAGGAATGAGGGAGTTCATAAATTTACTCGAGAGATAACAAAGTAACTGACAACTGAAGTGGGAGAGAAGATCTAGGGGTTACAGGCTAGGAGAGAAGTGTTTATCAACTCAGAGTAAACGTAACTCTTTTACGTTTTGTCAGTTTGATACGGAAGTTTTTAGAGGCTGTGCGTTATATTTCTTTGCTTTCACTTGATCATGACTTTATTTTCTTGTGGTGTCCACGTAACAAAAAGTGGTTTTCTCGCGATCACGACTCATTTTTTGCTTTTATGTATTAAATATTATTATTATTATTATTATTATTATTATTATTATTATTATTATTATTATTATTATTATCACCATCTGGCCAATGTCAGTGAGTAGCCTATGCACCGGCTCAACACTTTAAAGGCGTTCAGAACAGCCATAATAATGTGAGCGCAAACGCTCGGGCTCATGATTAATGTACAGTACATCATGATTATATTCATGTATATGATTATATATACCATTATTTACAATAATATTCCCTCAACTGTTACCATTTCAAAGCAATATGGCGCAATTTTAAAGTAATTGTAAATAACTTGTAGAAAGGATCAATGCAAGAGCATCTTAATCATTTTTCATAATATAATTCATACATGCAGCCATAGGCGATTTTAGGATTTTCATTGTAGGGGGACTCAGCTCCTTATATGTTTAAAAAAAAAAAAAAAAAACAATATATATATATATATATATATATATATATATATATATATATATATATATATATATATATATATATATATATATATATATATACAGTTGATGTCATAATTATTAGCCCCCTGTTTATTTTTTTTCCCCCAATTTCTGTTTAACGGAGAGAAGATTTTTTTCAACACATTTCTAAACATAGTGTTAATAGCTCATTTCTAATAACTGATTTATTTTATCTTTGCCATGATGACAGTAAATAATATTTGACTAGATATTCTTCAAGACACTTCTATACAGCTTAAAGTGACATTTAAAGGCTTAACTAGGTTAATTAGGTTAACTAGGCAGGTTAGGGTAATCAGGGAAGTTATTGTATAATGATGGTTGTAGACTATCGAAAAAAACATTTTGCTTAAAGGGGCTAATAATTCTGACCTTAAAATGGGTTTTAAAAAATTAAAAACTGCTTTTATTCTAGCCAAAATAAAACAAATAGGACTTTCTCCAGAAGAAAAAATATTATCAGACATACTGTGAAAATTTCCTTGCTCTGTTAAACATCATTTGGGAAATATTTAAAAAAAGTAAATAAAATTCAAAGGGGGGCTAATAATTATATATATATATATATATATATATATATATATATATATATATATATATATATATATATATATATATATATATATATATAAGCCCACTATTACATTTAAAAAAGTAATAATTTAATAGTAATACACTTAAAAATGTTTTTTAAAAATTTGTTTAATATGAGTTGTATCCGCCTGATCTCACGAGAAAACGTAAGTATTTTAAGTTTTGTCAGTTTAGTGGCTAATTCATAGTGAGTTCAGTCGTACGAAAATGTACGATTTTAAAAAGGAGGCGTGGCACCTAACCCCACCCCTAACCCCAACCGTCATTGGGTGATGAGCAAATCGTTCTAATTTGTACGAATTAGATCGTACGAATTCATACGAATTGCCACTAAATCAAAAAGTTACGAACTGCCGTGAGATTGCGTTGGTTGTATACTAGTATTCCACTGTATTACATAGACAGGCATAGCCATTTAAGTTCTGAATAAGCCAAATAGGCTCAACCCATCCGTTTACTGTAATAAAAAACACTTTCTATATTTAAGTGCATTTTTTGTTTTCATGTATTAATCAGTTTTGTGCAAGTTACTTCCAAACTGTAATACATTACAGATTACTTCACACTGTTATTTAAAAGTAATCCCTTACATTACAATATTACTGTCTCAAAACTGTAATATGTTACATTACTCTTATATTACTTTTTAGTTACTTTCACCAAAATAACTACAGAATTAGAACTTAACATTCTACAACGACCAAATGTACTGCACAGCATTTTACATCCAGTAGAAAGCGATATGATGTAGCAGAATGACTGTGACCTATCCAGGCTACTAACAAAATAGTATATAACTGGCAACGTGAAGGCTCAAGACAATGCAAGAAAGGATGACAGTCAGATTCACAAATGATCTGTTAAAAGTATGGTAAAGGTAAAGTGGTTATCTGGCAATATCTGTGAATAGCTTCACTATATTCATATTACACACAACAGGCCTATATGTAAACTCCAATGCCATGACAAAATGCAGATTTCTTTTCTCTTCTTATTGTTGCCATTATTGTGTTCACTTTAAATTCAAGTGGCTCACAACACAAAACTGTCATGCACTAAGTAAGCATGATGAACAGCTTTCTCAATATAATGCTTGTGCACCGATTTCCTCTGTTTGTGGACAAAACTGCTTGCGAGCTCTCAAATATACGCTGCTCGCGTGCAAATTTTCTCACGTTCTCTCAAATATGCACTGCTCACGCACACATTTTCTTGCGCGCTCTCAGTACACTGCTCGCTCAGTGAGATTATATGCAGACTCACAATTTGTGTCTTGTGCTCCCTCTTCCTTTCGTGCTTTTTGATATGATTTTTATTGGTGCATTATTTATTAACAAAATACTAATAGCCAAAATACTAAAATAGACTTATAATTTTTAATCTAATAAACCATAACATTTTTTGCTGTATGTTATATGATGAGATTTTTCCAGTTTTAAACACTTAGACACAGAATAGACGTTGGATGTAAAGAATACATTTTATTTTAAAAACCTTTATTAAACAACTAAAAGGTGCACCATACTAATCGAATAAAAAACATTTAAACAAAAATATAACGAACGCAAGCAGAAATGTTACTGTTATAGAAAATAGGGAAAAGCTTGAAATGGTATAATAGTCTACTGTACTATTCACTCTTCAATAGATCTCACTATCAATCTCATTTTATCATGGCAACTAAAATAAAGTGAACTAGTCTCTGCTGTCTTCCACATTGTTGATGAGATTATGGAGGACATTTTCCCTGTAATCCTCTTCATTTTGAGGAAAAACTGTTCCACAGGGCCCCTGAACACACAAATTGCCATGTACTATGTTTTGAACAGTACTATAGTAAAGTACTTTAATTAATCTGTTTTGATAATACTATAGTTGCTATGGTAACACAAGTGTAATATAAACAAATGACCCAATGCTGTAGTTTTTTTTTTTTTTTTACAATAGGGTATATAATACTACAATTCCCCACACTTTACTGCAGTAAAACTTCACTTTGTATTTAATTGTATGAGTTCACTATTCTTAATACTACAGTATGTTGAAGCATTCATTAACAAGTTGTAAATAATACTAGCCTAAATACTAGGCTTAATTTGTGCCGGAACACGCCGGATCCAGATCCGGCACCTTTGAAATCGGATCCGGCACCTCATTTTACCGATCCCCCTCCTCAACCGGCCTTCTCCCCCGTCCGCTGTTCACTTTCGCTTTCTTCAACGACTCCCCAACTCTCTTCACTGTCGTCCGCGACACCCCCGCCCCGCTCACTTTCATCCGCGACACCCCTGCGACATCCACCACACCAGCACCCTGCTCCCTACTTTCATGTGCGACACCTCTCCATCCTCAGGTAACATGCCGGATCCGTTACCCCGATCTGTTCCGGGACCTCGCAGTTCACAAATTAAGCACTAACATAGGCAGTATACCTACCACTCAAAAGCACTAGTATTTATTATAGAAGGTACCTTAACCTGTAGGTAAATGGTGTAGCAATATATAAACCATATCAACATTCTTGGAATAACAATTTTACGAAACGTTTGTTGTAACGCACGCGTTACTGAACATGTACGAGTAAAATATTACTGAAAATGTATTAGTAATGCCTTACTCTACTGCGTTACAGGAAAATGTAATACATTACTGTAATACATTACTTTTGTTACGCATTAATCCCAACACTGGTATTAAATAACCATTTTTATAATTAAATCACACACACACACACATATATATATATATATAAGTCTCTAAGGGGTTCTGTCACTGTGTTTAATCCTTTCTGTGCAAGACTGTATGGAATAGTTATGGCCACACGAACTGTAAAGTGTTTAATATTGGTAGTTCATTTTGAAATAAAAAATAGCGAAATGTTCGTTAAGAGTTATATTTTTTGCTGGAGTAAACCGCTGTGCTGATGAGGTGAACGCCGAGAAAACCCGACTGCTCCTCCGTGACATTGGGATACAGGTGATACAAGGTTATCTGTATTAAAGAACTGCAAATAAGCAGATTTTATAACAATTTATCGATAAACACACACCTTGTTCTCTCGCTGTCCACGGCTGTGATTTGCTGATCAAATGAAAAACAAAAGACAGGGAAGAGCTGAATTCTGCCGCCGTTTTCTTATCAAATTTAAAGGGGACTGAGGGCACTAATTTAGTGTACAGTTTATGAGCTTATCGCAAAAGTTTTAGGGGGGCTGAATGGAAATATAGGGGGGCTACAGGTCCCCTAAAATAGGCCTAGCAATGCCCATGCATGCAGCAACTTATTTTGCGCCATATAGAGTTGTTTAAAAATGATAACAGTTGAGGGAAAATTATTGTAAATAATGTTATATCATCATATACATAAATATAATATTGAATGTACATTAATCATGAGTCCGGGCATCTGCGCTCATTATTATGGCTGTTCTGAACGCGTGTTGCATGAACGCGCGTCTGCAGTTAGGCTATTCTCTCCCGGTGCAGACTCACTGGTCAGACATTGGCCAGATAATAATAATAATAATAATTATAATAATAATAATGATAATAATAATAATAATTAATACATAAATAAATAAAAGTAAAAAATAAGTCGTGATCACGACATGACATAACTTTTTGTTACGTCGAGATCACAAGAACAATTAAGTCATTATCACGAGAAAACAACTTTTTTTATGTCGAAATCACGAGAAAGCAAGTTGTTATGTCGAGATCATGAGATAATTAAGTCGTGATCACGACAAAACGAAAGAAAAAAATATTTTAATGCATGGTCTTTTAGGTACGCAAGTCCTAAGAGGCCATGCATTAAAATACTTTTTCTCTTTTGTTATGTCGTGATCACAACTTAATTATCTTGTGATCTCGACATAACAAAAAGTTATGTCGTGATCACGACTTAATAAAGTTATGTCGTGATAACGACTTATTTTTCTCGTGATCTCGACATAACAAAAAGCTATGTCATGTCATGATCACGACTTATTTATTTTTTTGCTTTTAGTTATTTATGTATTAATTATTATTATTATTATTATTATTATTATTATTATTATTAATATCTGGCAAATGTCTGGCCAGAGATTCCACTGACCCTGCGAACAGGGAGAGAATAGCCCAACTGCAAACGTGCATTTGTGCAACACATTAAAGCCGTTCAGAACAGCCATGATATGAGAGCAAACGCTCGTGGTCATGATGAATGTACATTTATGATTATAAGGTATATGATTGTATATAACATATATGATCATATACCATTACTTACTATAATATTCCCTCAACTGTTACCATTTTCAGGCAACTCTATATGGCGCAAAATAAGTTGCTGCATGCATGAATTAAATTATGAAGAATGATGAAGATCCTGCTCTTGCTTTGATCCTTTCCGCTAATTTTTTACAACTTTAAAAATGCGCCATATAGATTTGCCTTAAAATGGTAACAGTTGAGGGAATATTATTGTAAATAATGATATATAATCATACATGAATATAATCATAATGTACAATAATCATGAGCACGAGCGTTTGCTCTCATATTATGGCTGTTCTGTATGCCTTTAATGTGTTGCAGGAATGTGCGTTTGCAGTTATTCTCTCCCTGTTCGCAGGGCCGGTGTTCTGACATTTGCCATATATTAATACTAATACTACTATACTAATACTACTAATAATAATAATTAATACATAAATAAATAAATTAATTAATTAATAAATAAAAGCAAAAAAAACAAGTCCTGATCACGACAAAAGTTTTTGTTATGTCGAGATCATGAGATAATTAAGTCGTGATCACGACAAAACAAGACAAAAAATTTATTTTAATGCATGGCCTCTTAGGACTTCCCTACTACAGACTTCTGTAGGATGTCCTTTAAAAACAGCAATAATTGGTTTCATATCCTCAGGGAATTATTTAAAAAATTAGGAATTTTTATGAAGGTTGTGATTTTTAATGTTCAACGCATGGGCGTTGCTAGACCTATTTTAGGATGGCTGTAGCCCCCCTATATTTCTACTCAGCCCCCCTAAAACTTTTGCGATTAGCTCATAAACTGTACACTAAATTATCACCTCAGTCCCCTTTAAATTTGATAAGAAAACGGCAGACGAATTCAGCTCCTCCCTGTCTTTTGTTTTTCATTTGATCATCAAACCACAGCCGTGGACAGCTAGAGAACGTGGTGTGTGTTTATCGCTAAATTATTATAATATCTGCTTATTTGCAGTTCTTTGATATAGATAACCTTTTATCACCTGTATCCCAATGTCACGGAGGAGCAGTCGGGTTTCTCGGCGTTCACCTCATCAGCACAACTGTTTCCTCCAGCCAAAAATATAACTCTTAACGAGCTTTTCGCTATTTTTTATTTCAAAATGAACTACCAATATTAAACACTTTACAGTTCATGTGGCATTAACTATACCATACAGTCTTGCACAGAAAGGATTAAACACAGTGACAAAATCACTTAGAGAATGTACTCGTTTAAAACTGTCACTGAGTCACTGACAGAGATAGAAACATCAAGTGCTGTCTAGTATAAAAAAATACTACTTATTTATTATTATCATTCAGATCGTGAAATATGTGAATTAGCCTGTACGTTTAAAAATATATATTTATATGTATGTGATTTAATCAACGCAATCTCACGGAAATTCGTAACTGTTTGATTTAGTGGCTAATTCGTATGAATTCGTACGATCTAATTCGTACAAATTAGTACGATTTGCTCATCACCCAATGACGGTTGGGGTTAGGTGCCACGCCTCCTTTTTGAAATTGTACATTTTCGTACGACTGAACTCGTACGAATTAGCCACTAAACTGACAAAACGTAAAATACTTACGTTTACTCGTGAGATCAGGCTGGATTTAATTAGAAAAGTGGCAGTTTATTTATTTAATACATGGAAACAAAAAATGCACTTGAGTATAGAAAGTGATTTTTACTACAGTAAACAGGGGGGTCCAGCCTATTTGGCTTTTTAGAACTCAAATGGCTGTGCCTGTCTATGTAATACAGTTGAATACTAGTATACAACCTATATTGAACAAACATTTTTAATTAAGTGTATTACTATTAAATTACTACTTATAAATGTAATATTGGGCTTATATATATATATATATATATATATATATATATATATATATATATATATATATATATATATATATATATATATATATATATATATATAATTTTTTTTTTTACCTTAGGAGCTGAGCCCCCCTAAAATGAAAATCCTATAATCGCCCCTGGTTCAACGTCTCCCAATAAAACTATCTAGCCTATGTTTCACTTCTGCTCATACCTGCCAACACTCGCGTTTGTCCCAGGAGTCTCCTGTAATTCAGATCCACCTCCCGGTTTGTCATTTCTCCCGGGAAAACTCCCGAAAATGCAAACTCCACACAGAAATTCCAACTGGAGACTCAAACTAGCGACCTTCTTGCTGTAAGGCGACAGTGCCACTGATCCACCATGCTGCCGGCTTTCATTTTATTACCTCTAAAGAAACGGTTTCCACTATAAAGATCCTTTTGTGAAATGAAAGTTTTCCATGGATGTTAAAAGCTCCTCATAATTGAGCTATCAAAGTGTTTAATTGTGTTTATAATCTGTTTGTAATCGGTCAGTGATGCTGTATTATAATGAAATGCATACACATCAATGCTGAAAGATTCAGATTTTATGAATCATAACGCACACGTCTTACCTGCCGATGTTGGAGCACATGAGAGAGTCCGCAGAAACAGCCAACAGAGTCGAAACAGCAGCATGTTTCTCTTTCATGCTTACAATTATACAGACATAGATAATCGCAACTTTTAAGTGAGATGAAGCAGTATATCTTCAGATGTTGTCAAGTTTCCTTTCACCCACTTGTGCTATCAAATAAATCTGACTAGAGAAACCACACTCTCATTTCAGTGTTTTTTTATTTTTAAGGGGAGCTCATCAGATGAAGCAGAGGTCTTAGTGACTCATAAATGTAGGGAAGATTAACATGCATTTTAATTGCTTTCTTAAACAATCAGTTTACATCTTGATATATAATGAGGACCATAATGTCATGATTTTTTTTCACGTCGTGTTTAATACTTATAAGCAGGGCTAGACAGAATCTGTCTGTCTTTCTGTGCAGGATTTTGGAGAAAATCTGCAGATTTATGCCGAATGATTTTGGGAGTAGCATAACAAAAAAATTAATATATGAAATAAAAAAATATCTGCACACTTTATAACTCAGAATTCTGACTTTATAACTCGCAATTCGGACTTTATAACTCAAAAATCTGACTTTATAACTCAGAATTCTGACTTTATAACTCGCAATTCGGACTTTATAACTCAAAAAACTGACTTTATAACTCACATTTTGACTTTATAACTCGCAATTCTGACTTTATAACTCAAAAATCTGACTTTATAACTCGCAATTCTGACACTTTATAACTCAGAATTCTGACTTTATAACTCGCAATTCTGACTTTATAACTCAGAATTCTGACTTTATAACTCGCAATTCTGACTTTTAAACTCACAATTCTGACATTATATCTTAGAATTCTGACTTTATAATAACAATTTTGACTTTATAACTCGCAATTTGGACTTTATAACTCAAAAATCTGACTTTATAACTCGCAATTCTGACACTTTATAACTCAGAATTCTGACTTTATAACTCGCAATTCTGACACTTTATAACTCAGAATTCTGACTTTTATAACTCGCAATTCTGACTTTATAATTCACAATTCTGACTTTATAACTCGCAATTCTGACATTATATCTTAGAATTCTGACTTTATAATAACAATTTTGACTTTATAACTTGCAATTTTGACTTTATAACTCAGAATTCTGACTTTATAACTCGCAATTCTGACACTTTATAACTCAGAATTCTGACTTTATAACTCGCAATTCTGACTTTATAACTCAGAATTCTGACTTTATAACTCGCAATTCTGACTTTTAAACTCACAATTCTGACATTATATCTTAGAATTCTGACTTTATAATAACAATTTTGACTTTATAACTCGCAATTTGGACTTTATAACTCAAAAATCTGACTTTATAACTCGCAATTCTGACACTTTATAACTCAGAATTCTGACTTTATAACTCGCAATTCTGACTTTATAATTCACAATTCTGACTTTATAACTCGCAATTCTGACATTATATCTTAGAATTCTGACTTTATAATAACAATTTTGACTTTATAACTTGCAATTTTGACTTTATAACTCAGAATTCTGACTTTATAACTCGCAATTCTGACACTTTATAACTCAGAATTCTGACTTTATAACTCGCAATTCTGACACTTTATAACTCAGAATTCTGACTTTATAACTCGCAATTCTGGCTTTATAACTCAAAATTCTGACTTTATAACTCGCAATTCTGACTTTTAAACTCACAATTCTGACATTATATCTTAGAATTCTGACTTTATAATAACAATTTTGACTTTATAACTCGCAATTTGAACTTTATAACTCACAATTCTGACTTTATATCTTAGATTTCTGACTTTATAATTCACAATTTTGACTTCATAACTCGCGATTCTGACTTAACTCGCAATTCTGACTTTATAACTCGCAATTCTGACTTTATAACCCGCAATTCTGACTTTATAACCCGCAATTCTGACTTTATAACTCGCAATTCTGACTTTATAACCCGCAATTCTGACTTTATAACTCAGAATTCTGACTTTATAATAACAATTTTGACTTTATATTTAAATATGAGTTTAAATATTTTATATTCATACACCTTTAAAAACTTGAGCGTGAGTAAATAATGATCATTTTCATTTTTGGTGAACTGTCCATTTAAAGGGATACAGTTGTTGGTCAATGAAGATCATCAATTTTTGGTTACCAACATTCTTTAGATTATCTTCTTTTGTGTTCAGCAGAAAAAAGAAACTCAGCTCAGTAATGACTGAATAAATGTTTTATTTTTCTTCAAGTAATCAGGTAATGTCATTGATAGGCAACCCAAACGACTCATTAAAGTAAATGTGAAGACTTATTTCACAAGTAGGTTCATTTTATTGCTGTTATAGGATGCTAGAATTCAGATGTTTCTAAAGTGACTGAATAAACTAGTATTTATGTATCAGAAGAATAATTACACACACACACACACACACACACACACACACACAAACATTCTGCAGTGGATTTTTTTGGTGCGTTTACAGTGCTGTATAACACCACGGCAATACAGAGACCCCATTGAGACTCTGTCTAGATTTAAATAAACATTAACATAGTGTTTGCTGAAGATAACGTGGTTCTCAACTTTTATTCCCCCCAAGGCCCCTTAAGGAAGTATTCCAGGACCCCCACATGGGACTTGTTGACCTCAGAAAAGCACAGACGTGATTTAAAACTGTTTTTGACAGTGTAGTGAATTCACTTTTATAGTAAAAACATATGTGGACTAACATACTGAAAACCTCTTATGGTTCTACTAATAGCACCATTTGTCAAAGTTGTTGTATAGCTGCTTTAGAAATGAGGTTTGAGTTTCTGAACACACAAGATATTTTAAAGAGCCCCTATTATGTGTTTTTGAAAATGACCTTTCTATGCAGTGTGTAACCCAGCACTAAGTGAATGAAAACATCCAGCTGAGGTTTAAATCTGAAAGTGCACCGTGTTTAAAACTATTGATTCTTTAAGGAAAGAGTCGACTCAGAGTCGAATGAATGATTCGTTTTGTGTTCGGATCATTTTCCTGCCTGTATTGACATTGATATGCAACATCGTTAAATATGAAGTGCCGGATGCTGTAAAACATGAACGCACCTTTCCCTTAAAACACTAGTAGTGCAGGGGATCATGGGATTGATCATGATGCAAAAATTACTATCACTGAGAAATGGGCAGATATGCGGCTGTGGGGAATAAAGGGTTAAAGTTATTTTTCACAACATTACCACAGTAGGGGAGCGCGGGGCACAAAGTAACGCGGGGTTAAATGTAACAACGAGTTTTAAGGTATTTGCTCAGAGTTAACCATGGCATGCTTCAGAGGTTTTCACCACAGTGTCGGCAGACGTCTTCCTGCCAATTATTGAAAAAAATTCAGCGAAGTTTGGATGAAAAACCATTTTTGCAGCATAAAAGCATTTTTTATTATAGTCGATATTTTTTTATTTAAAAAAAAATCTGTGAAAGTATGAACGTAAAATCTCAGTTTTACACAGTGACTGCTAGCCAGATTTGAGTAAAACATGACACAGCGGGGTTAGTTGTAACAGGGTGTTACAATTAAGCCACACACTGTTGGACACCAACTAAACTAACACAATATTTTTTTGAATTTTGAGTGTGATGTTGAGAACGTTTTAAATAAAAATGTTTTTAATAGAAAATATTGTTTTAACAGAAAAAAAAATATTTTATTGCTAATAATGCAAATAAATGCATTGAATAATATTGGATAAATGGAAAATAATGCAAATAGATTCAAATGTGTTTATCCAATTAACAAAACCATAAATAAACATACTGTGCTATGTAGAATAAATAAGAAATGAGCCAATTACTGAGGAAATATAGCTGCTATTTAAAGTAAACTGAATTTAAATTAATTGTGTGAAATCTGCCTTTATAAGCATGTGTTACAACTAACCTCCTGTCTGTTATAACTTGTCCCGTAGGTGGGGTAAATAGTAACAATTTTACTCCTGGCGCTTTTGGCAATACTGCACAGAAACCATAGATCTGGCGATCATAATTTCAGTGCTCATTTGCAGGAGAGGCTTGTGTGTTGTTGTTAAAAATATGGTTTGTCTAACCCTATTACTTTGTTCATTATTTGACCAAAACCAAAAAGAGTTACTTTGTGCCCCGCTCTCCCCTATACCATGTGCTGAGGTTTAAATACCATCCAGCTGAGGTTTAAATCTGAAAGTGCACCATGTTTAAAACTATTGATTCTTCTAGGAAAGAGTCGACTCAGAGTCCAATGAATGATTCATTTTGTGTTCGGATCATTTGCCTGCCTGTATTGACGTTGATATGCAACATCGCCAAATATGAAGTGCTGGATCTGGTAAAACATGAACGCACCTTTCCCTTTAAACACTAGCGGAGTGCAGAGAATCATAGGATTGATCATGACGCAAAAATTACTATCACTGAGAAAAGGCCAGATTTGCGGCTTTGAGGAATAAAGGGTTCAAGTTAACTTTCAGAACATTACCACAGTATACCATGAGCTGAGGTTTAAATACCATCAAGCGAAGGTTTAAATCCGAAAGTGCACCGTGTTAAAAACTATTGATTCTTCTAGGAAAGAGTCGACCCAGAGTCAAATGAATGATTCGTTTTGTGTTTGGATCTTTTGCCTGGCCGTATTGATGTCAATACGAGACATCGCCAAATATGAGGTGCTGGATCTGGTAAAACGTGAATGCTGTTCCTACACACCTGTGGCATGGTCAATTTTCAAACTAGTTCAACTTTTGCCACTGTGTGGATTAATACTGAATGTGTGTCCTTGTTATTACTTAGGGTTGTGGTTAAGAATAGAGCAATATGCTGGTGTTTAACTGTATCGCTTTAATGCACTCCTGCAATGGACCCACACATATACTCTTAATTCTGGCTACTTCATATATGCACAACAGACTGGATCATCAGACCAATCAGCGCAGATTAGCATCACGCAAAGGAGGGGTTTGGGAACAATTGAATCGCTGAACAAATCATATAGAAGTTGT
The DNA here is from genome assembly GCA_903798195.1 of Danio kyathit. NCBI lineage: Eukaryota > Metazoa > Chordata > Actinopteri > Cypriniformes > Danionidae > Danio > Danio kyathit. The sequence continues at coordinate 48,594,711 of LR812528.1, read as the reverse complement.
TGGGATAATTAGGTAAAAATAAATGCATATTATAAGACAATGAAAGGGTTTTTTGACCTTCATGCATATCAGACTGTTGTTGGAGACCCCCAAAACCAAAATATGACCTTTTACCAGGTCTTTAAAGAATGCTTGAAAGCACTAACCATTCACTTCCAGAGTATTTGTTTTTCCTACTATGGAAGTTGATGGTTATCAGTTTCCTAAAGTATCCTATTTTGTGTTCAGTAAAATAAAGAAACTCAAACAGAATTGGAATAAGTGAAGGATGAGTAAATGATGACAGAATTTTGAATTTTTGTTTTGGACTATCTCTTTAATGTGGTTCAACTGTGACTATAATGCATTTTTAATGCTATTTTGCAGTGTTTTCTGTGAGCGAGGCCTAACCCTATTCTGGCATCCTCTGCTGATTCAGACCTGTTCAGACCTTTCAATCAAGAGCAAGAGCTTCTCATCTGAATCTGTAATGACAGACATTGATGAGACAAAACTGGCAAATGCTCCAGAACATATCTGTGTTCATGCTCAAAGCTTTTTCATGCTTCTGTTTCCAGCATTATAAGGGGAGCTCACTCAAAAATGAATATTCTATCATCGTTTACTCGCCTTCACTTGACGTTGAACGCCCAAAAGAGATGAATGTTGTTAGCCATTGACTTCCATTGTATTTTTTTCCATTACAGAAGTCAGTGGTTACCAGCTTAATGGATAACATTCTTCAAAATCTTCTTGTGTTTAGGAGAAAAAAGAAACCTTTGAAAGGCAGAGTGTGAGTAAATATTTACTTTCGTATGAACTATCCCTTTAAGGAATTTACATTACTTCACATTCCAATGATTTTTGACTTAAGAGAAGAAGTGTATAATTTTGACTCATATAATATGTGGTTGGTTATTCTTGCCAACTTTCCCATGCAGTATAAGACAGATTTGGTGTTATCATGGACCATTTTTAGTCATCAGCGTCTTAAATGTAATGTGTATTTGTATAGCGCATTTATTGTGTATGGCCATACACCCAAAGCGCTTCACAATCATGAGGGGAGTCTCTCCACTCCACCACCAGTGTGTAGCATCCACTTGGATGATGCGACAGCAGCCACAGGACAACGGCGCCAGTGCGCTCACCACACACCAGCTATTGGTGGAGTGAAGAGACAGTGATAGAGCCAATTCGGTGGATGGGGATGATTAGGAGGCCATGATACACCCCTACTCTTTACGAGAAGTGCCATAGGATTTTTAATGACCACAGAGAGTCAGGACCTCGGTTTAACGTCTCATCCGAAAGACGGCGCCTACTGACAGTGTAGTGTCCCCTTCACTTTTACCGGGGCATTAGGACTCACACAGACCACAGGTTGAGCGCCCCCTGCTGGCGTCTCTAACTCCACTTCCAACAGCAACCTAGTTTTCCCATGTGGTCTCCCATCCAGGTACTGACCAGGCTCAGCCCTGCTTAGCGTCAGTGAGTAACCGGTCTTAGGCTGCAGGGTGATATGGCTGTGGCCATATCATCCTTGAAAGTTTTTAATATTTGGATTTATAAAAAAAATCTCAGTTATTTCTGTCAGATTTTCTTGTATTTATCTGCTTCAAAATCAAAGTTTGTAAAGTTGTGATTCTCCTCTTTGCTGCCTGTTTTGTTTTAATGCTTATGAGGCTTTATAATATGGCTGTCTGGAATGCTCGCTTCTGATTGGTCAGTCACGACATTGCAAGGTATATTATTCCCAGTTAACAACCTGTAAATAACTGATAACTTTGAATCACATTGATCGTCACTGAAAGCGTTAAAATCAATAACCAATACTTAGATTCATATTCATATACTGTATACACTCACCGGCCACTTTATTAGGTACACCTTACAACTACCGGGTTGGACCCGCTTTTGCTTTCAGAACTGCCTTAACCCTTCGTGGCATAGATTCAACAAGGTACTGGAAATATTCCTCAGAGATTTTGCTCCATATTGACATGATAGCATCACGCAGTAGCTGCAGATTTGTCGGCTGCACATCCATGTGAATCTCCCGTTCCACCACATCCCAAAGGTGCTTTATTGGATTGAGCTCTGGTGACTGTGGAGGCCATTTGAGTACAGTGAACTCATTGTCATGTTCAAGAAATAAGTCTGAGATGATTTGTGCTTTATGACATCGTGCGTTATCCTGCTGGAATTAGCCATCAGCAGATGGATACACTGTGGTCATAAAGGGATGGACATGGTCAGCAACAATACTCAGGTAGGCTGTGGTGTTGACACGATGCTCAATTGGTACTAATGGGCCCAAAGTGTAAACATATCCCCCACACCATTACACCACCACCACCAGCCTGAACCGTTGATACAAGGCAGGATGGATCCATGCTTATGTGTTGCTGATGCCAAATTCTGACCCGACCATCTGAATGTTGCAGAAGAAATCGAGACTCCTCAGACCAGGCAACGTTTCTCCAATCTTCTATTGTCCAATTTTGGTGAGCCTGTGTGAATTGTAGCCTCAGTTTCCTGTTCCGCCGGAGTTTTTGAGCCCCGAAAACGGAGCGTTTTGGAAACGCTGGAGAGTCCGTTTTCATTCTAATACGCTGCTGCTCTGCCTCAGTGTGGATGAGGGAAAACGGAGACATCTGAAAACGGAGGCGGGGCTGCAGACATTCACCTGTCTGATTGGGGCTTTTTCCTCAATATTAAGTAGCCTTCACACAGTTCAGTCCTGCATCCTCTCCTTGTAAGTTCAGACTTCGCAAGTTTGATATGGAAAACAAACTCCTGAGTGTGTACTTTATAAAGTCATTCACATCACCCTGGCTATGCTGTTTCACTATCTTAACAATAAAATGAAAACATGATGTGAGGAACTGTATATTTTCACTTTGATATTAACTTAACAGAAATCAAAAATATTGAGGCGTCGTGTAGCTGTATGATATGAGCGTCATCTTCAAGCATATAACAAAACGGAGCCTATAACATTAGGCTACTGCCTCCTTTCATTTTCATTGAAAATACGAAACATACACTCTCTCTTTCACTGAATATCCGTTTTAATGATCAATAATGGCCATTATAAAAGTATAACGCACAATAAGTTTATACAATAGAGAAAATAACGGCAAACAATCAGTCAGATATGCAGAATCCCTGTCCGCGGTTATATTAATTAAGATATCAACCTAACTTTGCGCTCAGCCAAAGCACGTTACCTGAGAACAAGTAATAGATTCAAAAGACCAAAGTCGGGGAATATGTAGTTAGATATAGACAACAAGATGAATTAAATATCACGTTTAACAAATATAGTGAGATTAGATCCAGCGGTAGATCCGTGATGAACAGTCCGACTTGCACAGCTCTCATGTGGGTGTGTGTGCGCTCTAAGCACGCTGCAGCGCATGCCAGAGAGTGTGTGTGTGTGGTCACGTGATGTGCGTTTTCACCGTTTTAGTGTAGACGGAGAGCTGTTCAGAAACGCTGGGTGAAACGCTAGTGTGGACGCGGATCGTTTTTATTCTAAAACGCCGTTTTAAAACTAAAACGTACTAGTGTAAACGGGGCCGCAGTGAGAAAACATCCATGACACGACTACTTTGAAAATCATGCAGTCTGAACTCGGCATTAGACTGTCTGGCTTTGCTCTGCGATAACCATCTCCTGGATGTACTTTATCCTTTACTTACCAAATACATTTTTTTTCTCAAACATGAATAGGAAAAGTACGTGATGAGCAAACTATAGATGACGGGAACATACACAAGTACAGACAGGCACACATATTGTGAAACTACTTGTGAATTCACTGTGTGTCTATTACGGGTACACATGTGTATGTTTGGTTACACTTAGAGCAACTCTGTCCATCTTATCTGATTATAAGCAAAACATCTAACGTTAACTTTGTAAAAATAGTTTCAGGAAACCTAAACGTAAACCACTTACCTCATATGCACACAAAATGAGTGTGTTTTCATCTTCAAAACAACCTTTCAGATCTAATCATCAAATCTAATCGCCTTACAGGCAAAAACAGCACAGATAGAAAGACTCATCTATATTAGTAAATCACTCCTTGTGAAGCACAGACATGTACTGTAACACTGAAAAATGTCTGTGAGTTTTTTTTGCATCATCTTGTAGGTATGAAAATTATCATATGGATTTGTTTATATGGCAATACACGTCTTTTTCACCAAGAAGGTCCATACAGATTCCAAAGGCAGACACTAGCCCCTTTCACACATACAGACCTTTCCGGAAAATTACCGGCAATTTTCCGGAAAGGTCTCTATGTGCGAACAGTCGTTGCAGTAATTTTACGGATATTTTCCGGCATCGCTGTGTAAAAGGGGCTACTGATTAGATCAGGCCCTGGTTAAGATGTGTGTGGACTTTATAGGGGTTTTATGATGTGGTCATGTGTTGATTGGTCAGTTTGTATGTGTCAGCATTTGGGCTTTTGTTACATGGTTAAGAAAGAAACAAAATAGGTGGTAAACTTTGCTCTGGCTCTTTTCCTGCTCTGCTCCTCTCCTGCTCTGGAGTCTATCTTCTCTGAGTCTACTGCTATCAGGCTCTCTTTGAGGCCTACTCTCTGGTCTTTCTCTCTGTTTACCTCCCTTTGTCTCCCTCTCCCTCTCTCTCCCTCTCTCGCTCTCTCTCTCTCTCTCTCAGGTAACTTTATTTTACATTTAAGCTGGGTACAATTAATATCATACGTTTTATACAGTTATTTTGTAACTAATTCAGGTGTAACAATAGCAAGTTATTGCCGCACATATCATATTTGATACTCCAGTTTCTAAGACCTACAGTATATATCAACCTGATCAAATTTTGGCTTGAAAACCTGTTGCATGTAATTTGATACTTGTATTTTGCCCTCTTGGTGACGCGGCAGCACAGTGGGTAGCACTCTCGCCTTACAGCAAGGAGGTCGCTGGTTCGAGCCTCGGCTGGGTCAGTCGGCATTTCTGTGTGGAGTTTGCATGTTCTCCCCGCGTTCGCGTGGGTTTTCTCCGGGTGCTCCGGTTTCCCCCACAAGTCCAAAGACATGCGGTACAGGTGAATTGGGTAAGCTAAAATTGTCCGTAGTGTTTCCCAGTAATGAGTTGCAGCTGGAAGGGCATCCGCTGCGTAAAATTAATAAGGGACTAAGCTGAAAAGAAAATTAATAAATGAATGAATTTTGCCCTCTTGTGGATTTTCATGACAGTGCAGGCAGTGGAAGGGCTTTTTTTACCTTTTCAAAATGGCTGCTCTCATTGAATTACTCGCATGCTTTTTGGCTGGAAACAAGTTGTTATAGTAAGAATACAATTCCTATTGTTACTAATTTATTAAATAAAGGTTTTCTTGACTGAAACAATGCATAATTACTTAATAATTAATTCCTTATGTTGCAAATAAATTGTGTTAAAAAAATGCATGTATCAATGAACAATCATGTCACATTTTTGTAATGTAATTTATATTATACCTACTACAATGCAAACACACAGTATTTGGATGATTTATTTAAACTAATTAGTGACTGAAATGCAATCTGCCATTCTCGAACTGGTACCGTCTGGTCGGCGCTACAGAGCACCAAGCACAAAAACAGCCAGACACAGGAAAAGTTTCTTTCCTCAGGCTATCTACATCATGAACAGTTAAATATTCCCCTACTGTGCAATAAACCAACAATACTTTCTCATACGCACTTGTACACAGCACCTTATAACAATATACAATGCAATACTTTCTCCATTCGCATTGGTACACAGCACCTTATAACCTGTATATTCACAAAATACCTGTACATACAACTCAATATTTGGGTTGGGCGATGTTGACCAATTTAGCATCGTACGATGTCTAATGTGAGTGATTCGTGTCAGTCATTTGTTTGGTGCGGGGGATTGCAGAGGGGTGTTGCGGACTAAAGTGAGTGGCGCGGGGGTTGCTCGCGGACAAAAGTGAGCGGCGCTGAGGTGTCGCGGATGAAAGTGAAGAGGGTTGGGGAGTTGCGGAACAAAGTGAAAATGAACAGTGGACGGGAGCATTGATGTCGGCCTGACGTTGGGTTCTGATGTAAACCCAATTTCATTTCCAAACAAAATGCAACATCCCTACGACGTTGGGGTACAGTGTCAATCTGACGTCATGTTGATTATACAGTAAACATCCATCATTTTTTATCAGTGACATGCATCTAAACATGAGTCAATGCGTGTAAAGATTTTGGACATCGTCTTGGACACTTTTAATGCTTCCAAACAGTTTGCTGCAATGATAAATCACCCATGTCTTGAGGTAGTTCATTATGATGCGATTTACTGTCTATGTGCAATTTGATTGGACAGGAATCACAGGACTGATTTTTTTAATCCCCATAAACAAGAAAATATATAGTAGTGACTGCAGGTTGAAGGAAAATAGTGGAGTAAAAAAACCAATACTGCACTCAAGGGATGTACTCAAGGGAAATTCAATTCAATTCAATTCATCTTTATTTGTATAGCGCTTATACAATGTAGATTGTGTCAAAGCAGCTTCACATGGAAGATTATAGTGAATTGAAACAATGTCAGTTCAATTTTCAGAGATTAAGTTCAGTTCAGTTTAGCTCAGTTCAGTGTGGGTTAATAATCACTACTGAGAGTTCAAACACTGAAGAGCAAATCCATCGATGCGCAGCTCTGCAGATCCCGAACCATGCAAGCCAGTGGCGACAGCGGCGAGGAAAAAACTTCACCAATTGGCGAAAGTGAAGATTTAAAAAACCTTGAGAGAACCAGGCTCAGTTGGGCACGACCATTTCCCCTATGGCCAAACGTCTTGTGCAGAGCTGCAGTCTAGGCGCAGCAAGCTGGACCTCAGCGAAGACTCGTCTGTCCTTGGAGCATTACAGGAATCAGTCTCATGCTCTCACTCCACGATGACCACCACAGCAGTTGCTCAGGGTACGGCCTGGTCCAGAAAACCTTTGGATCATCTCGTCGCTGGTCTCGGGTCGCATCAGTGGCGCTGCATAGTCTGAGGGTCTTTATGTAGTTTTGAAGAGTGAGAGTGTGTCTGAGCCTCGGACATTATCAGGAAGGCTATTCCAGAGTGTAGGGGCCATAAATGAGAAGGCTCGACCTCCTTTACTCGACTTTGATATTCTAGGTACTACTAGAAGCCCTGAGTTTTGAGATCGTAAAGAGCGGGTTGGATTGTAGCGTGACAGGAGGTTGGTTAGATAAACAGGAGCTAGATTATTTAAAGCTTTATAGGTAAGGAGTAATATTTTAAATTCAATACGAAACTTAACAGGCAGCCAGTGTAAGGAGGATAGAATTGGGGTGATATGATCATATTTTCTAGATCTGGTAAGAACTCTGGCAGCTGCATTTTGCACTAGCTGGAGTTTGTTAATAGAGGATGCTGGGCAGCCAGCAAACAGAGCAATACAGTAGTCCAGCCTAGAAGTCATGAAAGCATGAACTAGCTTTTCTGCATCTGATATAGATAGCATACTTCGCAATTTAGCAATATTTCTCAGATGAAAGAAAGCAGTTTTTGTGACATGGGATATATGATTTTCGAAAGTTAAATTGCTGTCTAATATGACACCCAGATCTTTTATAGTAGAGCTAACGCTAACTTTGTATCCCTCTAGTTGCAGGTCGAGTTGTGAGAACTGCTGTGTACAGGATTTAGGCCCGATAAGTAATAATTCTGTTTTGTCTGAGTTTAAGAGAAGAAAATTGTTGGTCATCCAGTCTTTAACATCTTTGATACACTCGGTTAGCTTTGACAGTTCGCACATCTCATCAGGTTTAGTTGAAATATATAATTGAGTATCGTCTGCACAGCAGTGAAAGCTGATCCCGTGTTTTCTAATAGTGTCTCCCAGGGGAAGCATGTATATTGTAAACAGCAAAGGGCCTAAAACTGATCCTTGAGGGACCCCGTACTTTACTGGCCTTACTTGTGAAAGCTGTCCATTAATATTCACAAAGTAAAGAAAGTAAAAGTACACATTTTTAAAACTACTTAGTAAAGTGCAATTTCTGAGAAAAACTACTCGATTACAGTAATTTAAGTATTTGTAATTAGTTACTTTACACCACTGGTGATCTGTTAGGTTTGTATTCAGTGAGCATATCTGTAATATATTGAGGTCCTAGGCCCTTTAGGGATTTATAGACAAGTAGGAATACTTCAAAGACAATTCTGAATGTAACCGGGAGCCAGTGTAAAGACCTGAGGACAGGTGTGATGTGCTCTGATTTTCTGGTTCTGGTCAGAATCCTGGCCGCAGCGTTCTGGATGAGCTGCAACTGTCTGACTGTCTTTTTGGGAAGGCTCGTGAGGAGGCCGTTACAGTAATCCACCCTGCTGCTGATTAAAGCATGAACAAGTTTCTCTAAGGCCTCACTGGAAACAAAGCATCTGATTCTTGCAATGTTTTTGAGATGAAAGCATGCAGATTTACTAACTGCTTTGACATGACCAGTGGCGCCCCCAGAAGATTTTCTTAGCGGTGGCCAGAAGAGGCCGCACCAAATCTTGGGGTGGCACACACAAAAACATTTATGAATTCAGTGTAATGTTATATTTTTGTTTCTAGTAAATTAAATAATGCGGTTTGAATTCATTTGATTATTACTCTTGAAATACCGCAATTAATTCCTAAAAAATCAATAACTTCTAATTCAATAAAATAAAAAAATCTATATTTAGTTAAAAAAACCTTTTCATATATATAAATAACTTTTCATTTATTTTTTTCACATACTTTTATTGTACAGCATACGTATATGCCATGTCTAAAATTAAATAAGATTAATTAATTAATAAAACAAACAAATATACAAAAGGTATTCCTATATACAAACACACACTCACTATACAGACTCTAATATAATTTGTCCATACTCCTTTTTGAGCCACAACATTAATACAGCTTCTTCTATTGATATAAATATTAAATTTACTCTAATATAATAGATCTTCTATATGTAAATATTAAATTCCCATTGCTGTCTATTTTTTTATAATGTCAGGGTAACAATATCAGCATCATACAAATTTGTTACGTCGATTGTACATCCAAACTCCTGTTGAGTTGATATATTTAAACAAAACAAATACAATTGTTCTTCACTTGAAATTAAATAAATATCATTAAAAAAGGGATTTACGGGGCGCTCTTGAGCAAAGCATGGCGTAAGTCGACTTTTTGTGAGCTCCTGCAGTAAGCTAATTATTTCATGATTAATTACAAGTAAATATATGCTGATGATCGAATGAGGACGAGATAATACCCATGCTTTAACGACGACGACATAAAAATATCCTAATATGACATCGAAACTTCAAAAATTCAAGTATGATGGCTCTGGGAACCCGCGGCCTAACGACTCGTCTGGAAAAGGAACCGTAAACCAATCCAGCCAAACCCACCTCTCCAGCCCAGGTGAACACGACGAAATGAGCATAAACATTGACGTGCTAAAATCCGAAATCCTAACCTCTATAACAGCAGAAATTGGCACGATAATGCGTGCTGAAATTAAAGCAGTTCTGGCAGAGGATTTTGACTACTTGAAAAGTGAGCTACAGAAAATGAGAGCGGACATTGCTAATAATACGGTAGCCACACGTACCGAACTGGACAAAATTAACGTTAAAATCAAAGATGTGGAAGAAGGTCTGTCAACGTGGTCTGATGAAACTACAGTACTGCAAACAAAAGTGACAAAACTTGAGAGACAAGTGAAATACCTCGAGGAGAGATGCGAAGATGCTGAAGGGAGGATGAGGAGAAACAACATACGGATCGTGGGGGTGGCTGAAACTCCAGACTCAAGTAATGTGGATGCGGTATCAAAAATGCTTCGGGGAGTGCTCAAAATCGAAAGAGAATTGCAGATCGATCGCTCACATCGCAGCCTAGCGCCCAGAAGACCAGGGGGAAACCCGCGAGCAATCATTGTACGCATGCATTACTATCAGGACCGAGAAGAGATTCTAAGGAAAGCGCGAGAGATGGCACCTTTGAAGTTTAACGGGCATTCAATAGCAATCTTTCCCGACTTCACAGCAAAAGTTGCAAAAGCCAGAGCAGCCTTTACAGAAGTAAAAAAGCGCATCAACAACCGCCCAGACATCCGATACGGACTCATCTACCCAGCCAAGCTACGGATCTCATTCAAGGGCGATCAGAAGGAATTTACTGACCCAGAGCAAGCCATGGCTTTTGTGATGAACATAGAAACGGCAAGGATTTAACTTAACAGACAATGGATTCATAATCAAGCGTTAAAGGACAGGAAAATATGTAAAATAACGAATAACTAACAATGTGAGTAAACAGACGAAAGTAACAAAAGTACACAATGACACTTTGATTTGTGTAGACTTGAAAACTGAATACTGCCATGCTCATTGTATAATTACGGTAGGATAATAATTACATCGTTTTCATCGAGACTAATACTGCAATAATCTGCTCAAACCAATTTGAGTAAGGTTTCTGTTGGAGTTTAAGGGTATTTACATCTAACCCTTGTGCTAGATTAGGCGACTGTTATAGGAACGTTAGGATAGTAGGTTATTGACATATAACGTTAGCCTAGAACTCTGTTTAACACAGACTTCGCTTTTTGGCAGACTTTTTCTCTCTCTCTCTCTCTCTCTCTCTCTCTCTCTCTCTCGTTAAATCCCATGTTCTATTTGGGTAGTGTTCATGCTTTGTTCTTCAGAGATTATAGGTTCCAAAGACTAATATATGAAAGCAGCATGTTTTTATTATATTATCTTTTATTAATGTTTATACTTTTATTTTGTTTTGTTTATCCCCAACCCATTCCCTCCCCAAGAGGCACATTTACTCTTATATATACACATGTGTATGGTTTATTTTCCACCTTGACTTCCCCGTGCCTTCAGCGCCATCCTTACTGTCCTAGATGGGTCAATGGGTCTAATTAAGATAATAAGCTATAATGTAAATGGCCTTCATAGCCCTATCAAAAGAAAAAAGATACTTAATCAGCTGAAACAACTTCAGTGTCAGATAGCATTTATTCAAGAAACGCACTTATCAGATAAAGAACATGAAAAATTAAAAAAATCTTGGGCAGACAAAGCTTTTTATTCATCTCATAAATCTGGAAAGAGGAGAGGAGTCTGCATCTTAGTTCATAGAGGCCTGTGCTTTACATCTACCACTGTTCATAAAGACACCGATGGTAGATACATTCTAGTTAATGGTAAAATTGATGGCTTGGAGATCTCACTTATGAATGTCTATGCCCCAAATGAAGATGATCCAAATTTTATCAAACTAGTTTTTAAAACGATACTACAACATAGCCAAGGAATCCTTTTGTTGGGTGGGGATTTTAATTGTGTTATATCACAATATTTGGACAGACATCCATCTCCAAGTTCCCCTCTGCCTAAAATGAGCAAGATGCTAATTGGACAACTTAAAGAAACAGGACTAGTGGATATATGGAGACAAAAATTCCCCAGTATGAAAGATTTCACTTTCTTCTCCACTAGACACTCGTCATATTCTAGAATTGATTATTTATTTACCCCCAAATCAGATTTACACAGAATAACAGATTTTAAAATCTTACCAATAACACTTTCCGATCATGCACCGATGACAATGTCATGGGATTTAGGACTTAGACCAATATCTAAGCAGTGGAGACTTAACACGTCCTTACTTAATGACACTGCATTTATTAAGTTCATAAAAAATGAACTACAATTCTATTTGGATACTAATACCACCCCAGATATATCACCATTAATATTATGGGATTGTGCGAAAGCTTATTTACGGGGACGTATTATTGCTTTTGCTAGTGCGAAAAAAAAGGAAAGAGAACATAGACAGCAACAATTAGAAGATACTATTAAAAAATTAGAACAACAACATAAATTAACTCCAACCCCATCATTATTAGCAGAATTAACTAAAACACACGGAGAATTAAAAGCATTACTCTCTAAAATAATTGAAGGTAGACTAAGATTCACTAAACAAAAATACTATGAGTATGGGAATAGAGCAAGCAGGTTGTTGGCTCTCCGCCTAAAGAAACAACAATCCACAAACATTGTAACAAAGCTAAAGTCTAAGAATTCAATTATTATAAAACCTGAGGAGATCTCTGAAAAATTTGCGGACTTCTATAAATCATTGTATAAAAATAATGATACATGCTCAGATGATCAGGAAATTAAGCGTTTTCTGGAGAGTATACAGTTGCCACAATTGACGGAATCTATGAGATCCGAACTGGATAAACCAATTGCAGAAGAAGAGATTCTAGAGGCAATCTCAAATCTTAAAAGTAACAAAAGTCCCGGTCCAGACGGTTTCTCAAATGAATTCTATAAGACTTTTAAAGACACCATTACTCCATTATTAGCAAATGCTTACTACTCGGCCTTCGATACAGGTATACTGGCCCCATCCTGGAATTACGCAACAATAGTGGTTATTCATAAAGAAGGGAAAGACCCAACACTCTGTCAGTCATATAGACCCATATCATTATTAAATGGAGATCTCCGTATATTGACCTCTATCCTATCTCAAAGACTAAACAAGATAATTTCTCATATTATAAACCCAGATCAAACAGGATTCATAAAAGGGAGGTACTATGGGGACAATGTACGTAGATTATTAAATATAATTAATTACACTACATCAAAAGCAGAAAATACCGCAATTATATCATTGGATGCATACAAAGCATTTGATAGAGTCACCTGGCAATTTTTGACCCATACTATGCAGAAATTTAATTTTGGTCCCAACTTTCTTAAATGGGTAAATACCCTGTACTCCAACCCACAAGCCTCAATTAGAGTTAATGGACATAAATCAAGGCCCTTTAAATTAGAACGAGGATGTAGACAAGGATGTGCTCTGTCTCCTCTGCTATTTGCTGTAAGCATAGAACCACTAGCACAGCTCATACGAGAAAGTGAAGCGATAACAGGTATTAAAATAGGTGAAGAAGAGCATAAAATTTCACTTTATGCTGACGATGTAGTGCTGTTCTTATCCGATCCACAACTAACAATACCCAAACTCAAAGAAACTATCTCATATTTTGGACGATACTCGGGCTATAAAGTGAACAGATAAAACTGAAGCATTAGATATTGGAAATCTAATACCAGAAAAGGTGATAAAACAGAGTGGCTTTAAATGGCGCAATGAGGGCATCAAATATCTAGGGATTCATATACCTCCTCATCTACAGGACTTGTATGAAGCAAACTATCCTAAATTAATCAGATGTATCCAAAGTGACTTACAAAGATGGTCGGATACCCCTCTATCCATCTTTGGCCGTATTGAAAGTATAAGAATGAATATATTACCCAGACTCCTTTACCTCTTTCAAATGCTACCCATAGAAATCCCCAGAAATATCTTGATGAAACTAGAAGGGCAGATCTCAAAATTTATTTGGGCAGGCCAAAGGCCAAGAATAAAATATAAAACACTACAGCTTATAAAAGAGGATGGGGGGATAGGTCTCCCCAATCTTAAACTTTATTATTGGGCCTCACAGCTAAAACCAATAGAAGCATGGTTGAAGGACAATATGGATACACGTTGGTTAAACATAGAGAAAAGTCTCTGTCAGTGTCCACTGTCGTCACTCCTTTTTACAGACTCTAGCAGGGGTAATGTAGTAATGGGCAAATGGACCAGAGTTACTTTAAAAATATGGAAAAAGATGCAAATTTCGTTAAAAATCAATTATTCAATTTCCCCATTATCTAGTATAATACACTAAATGCATTCATACCATCAGTATTAGATACTGGATTTAAAAATTGGTCAAATAATGGACTAAATTTCATATATCAGCTTATCGACAAACACAATTTAAAATCATTCGAACAATTAGTAGAAGAATTTCAATTACCAAGAACAGATTTCTACAGATATTTACAAATAAGAGATTATCTTACAAAACATAAAGAATGGGAGAATATCATCAATCCAAATGAAATAGAGAAGTTAATGATGAAAATACAGATGGGGACTACTGGCAAGCAAATTATTTCTAAACTATATAAAAGTCTGTTATCATATCATCCATATAACACTTTTGCATATAAAGAACGGTGGGAGACTGAAATGCAGGTAGAGATTACGCAAGAAAACTGGATTGATATATGTTCAGAAGCCCACAGAGTCACAAACTCAAATATATGGAGAGAATTCAAGTGGAAAATCATTACAAGATATTTCCGCACCCCACAAATTGTAGATAAGAGCAGGCTCATCTAATAGATGCTGGAGAAAATGTGGTGATCATTTAGGGAACCACTCTCATATCTTTTGGTATTGCCCAAAACTACAGCAATTCTGGAATGATATCTATAAGGTACTTGGAGACATATTTTGTATTGATATTCCTTTTGAACCTGCTGTGGCAGTCCTGGGTATGGTGCCTGAGAGCATGGGGGAAAGAAGAGGTATTTACTTATTTCAAATATTGCTCTCTGCCGCACTAAAATGTATTACGTCTAACTGGCTCAGATCAGACCCACCTACGTATGAACAATGGATAAAAAAAATTAGAGAAATTTACGAAATGGAAAGAATAACATATTGCCTTAGACTTCAGATGAATATATTTGAAGCAAGATGGAACCCAATTTTAACAATTATACATGACTAACTTTAAACATTAAACATAGATTTAATAAACAGCTACATTACATACACGATAAGTATCTGAGATGTCTTCCAATTGCCCCCCACCCCCTCCCCTTCTTTTATTATTATTATTTTTTTTTTTATTAATTAATTTATTTTTATATATAACTTTAACACAATATATATTGTTTTAAAAGAAAACTGTGCAAATGTCTCTTTCATTTATTTTATTTTTATTTTTTTATTTTTTTATTTATTTATTTTATTTTTTATTTATTTATTTTTTTTCCTCTTCCCCTTTCTCCCTAATGTTTTAAATATCCATCTGTATCCTTACTGACTATTTCTGATGTATCTCTGATTTTGTGTTATGTTCTAATAAAACAAACAGTTCAAAAAAAAAAAAAAAAAGGGATTTACACACTCTAAAAAATGATGGGTTGTTGTAACCCAACATTAGATGAAATATATATACATACACACACACACACACTCTCTCACACACACACACACACACACACACACACACACACACACACACACACACACACACACACACACACACACACACACACACACACACACACACACACACACACACACAACAGTTCTGTCTGGTTCTTGAATCTGATTGGTTGATAGCCGTGCGATATTCTACAAGTAACAGCACTCGTCCAGCCCCTTCACCCTTGTGTATTACTCCGCCCACATACAGCAGCAAGCACACTCTACAGTTTGACAAATATTGCAGCTGTTGGGCAACATAATGTACTTTTGAGGCTTTTTTAATCGAGAATGTAGCTGTTTAGATTGCAACTATGCAGTTTATTTATAAGGACTGTACATATTTTGAAATATTTATAATTTTTGAGAGACACCACGTCGGTGGCCATCAGCCTGTCATTGAGCAGACCAAAGATGGTTGACGTTGTCCATCCACAAGATGGCGACAGAGACCGCACTTACAGAAGAGGAAAAACCCAGTGTAATTTTAAACTACAGCTGATCAAATCATTAAAAAAAACTGTTTGACCCTTTTAAGTCGATCTCTCTCTCTCTCTCTCTCTCTCTCTCTTTTGTATGGTGTAGTGCTGTATTTATACCATAGTAATAGTAATTGTAGTGTGTTGACTGTGAGATGAGACTCATCCTAAAGTCTTAAAACCGGAGATGGCCACCTGTTTCTAATGACTCTCCTGTTTTTGCTACTGCAGACTAGTTCAGTTGACAGAAAGAAAGAAGAAATGCCTGCATGTGTTAAGCGTTTTTCCTGATCACAAACACAACAGTAGTCTGGTAGTGTTTGTGCTGCTTTGGCTTTTTCGGGGTTAATTATTGTGATCTGATTGCAACAGAGAAATACTGGGAAATCTCTGTAGACATGTCATGCCGTTCAGCTTTATAATCTTAAAATGTCAGCAAAATCACCTGTTTTGTCATCACCTTAGACATTATGCTAAAGAATCATTCAAACACTAGCTCTAAAGTGACGTTGGTGAAGTAGTAACGGTTCCTGCTGTTCTGACGTCAGCTGCAGATGTGAATGAATGGCGGAAAAAAGTAGTTCCTCATACATAGACTCTCCGTGTTTAATTTAGTTTTTTATACACACAATTATGCCGTCGCACTGTTGTATAAACGCAATATCACACAAGTAGCAGTGCGATATTGTCGATGGTGGGACACTAAGGCACTCGGCCTGCGACTTTGTGCCAACACACGCCTCCCACCAGTGCCGATATACAGCCACATCGCTCGCACTGCTACTCATAAGATATTGCTCATATATCTCAAATATAGTCAAACCCAACCATTGGGTTAAAAATTGGGTGTCATTTAAATTTAATTTAAAAACAAAATAGTGTCAGCGCAGTAGCCTAGTGGTTAGCGCGCTGACATATGGTGCAGTTGCACTTCAGGGCGTCCCGAGTTCCAATCCCGGCTCGTGGACATTTCCCGTCCTTACCCCCTCTCTCTCTCCCACTTCGCTTCCTGTCTGAAACACTGTCCTATCCGCTTAATAAAGGCAAAAAGCCAAAAAATAAATCTTTAAAAAACAAAAAAACTAAATAGTAACCTAATGTTCGTTTTGTCTGTATTTAACCCAACGTTTTTTTTATTTTATTTATTATTATTTGAACCACAGCATAAAAATCCTCCCCAAATTCTGAACATAATACATGTGTTAAATTAAAATAACAGAAATGTAAAAAATGTATTAAAACTTTAAGAATTTTTTAAAAACCAACAAAATATACAGTATATAAAGCACAATATTGTCACCAAGAGGGTTTCAAGAGTTCACACTTGGATAATGCTTGACTATTTTAGCAGGTTTGGCATGCTGTCCTGGGAGAGAACCCTGAGCTCGAAGATAGATGAGCCCAAGGCTCCCGCCTGGTCAATAAGCATTAGGAGGAATACGAGACCAGCTTGTTCTTGATAACTTCCCAAGAAGAGATTGCCAACTGAGCCAGTGTGTACGTACAGTAATAGGTGCTTGTGACTTTACCTTTTGTTACATGTCTTAGACTGTGGGAGGAAAGCGGAGTACCCGGGGAAAACCCACGCGAACACGGGGAGAACATGCAAACTCCGCACAGAGAGTGTTGAATGGCTCAGCTAGTGTTTGAACCAACTTGCTGTGGGACAATGGTGCTAGGCACTGAGCCACCGTGTCGCCCGATCTTAGAATTGAGGAGGAGAGAGAAGGGATGGATTGGGGTGTCTTCCAAAACGAAGATGAGGAATAAAGTTTAGGCTGGATATTTATATTAAATTTGGAATGATCCGATTGGCTAGTTAGTGATTAGTGATAGGGATCATCTGCAGTCAATCCTGTCACGTGTTCCTCTCGAAATTAGTTTGTGAAACTTCACTTTGTGACCTAGAATAGGTTTGCTTTTAATCTAATGTTTTTTTTATTTGCAACAGACATTGATCTCGTACATTTTTAAAAAGTAAAATGTATAAAAATCTTTGTTTTGTACATACAAATGTATAAAATGTATCAGTCCCAACTTCAGCTGCTATCTTACAAGAAATAAGCGAACTACATGTATTCATCCAAAGGTACATTACATTTCTGTAAGAACTGTCATTAAATATGGTAATTATTTCTCATGTACTTCACACTGTTTGCCAAGAAGACTGTGTGATCTCATTTCGGTCAGCTCATCATCACCTATTAATAATGATCACA
This sequence comes from Danio kyathit, assembly GCA_903798195.1. Classification (NCBI taxonomy): domain Eukaryota; kingdom Metazoa; phylum Chordata; class Actinopteri; order Cypriniformes; family Danionidae; genus Danio; species Danio kyathit. Next base: position 48,576,820 of record LR812528.1, on the reverse strand, counting down.
ACCATAATATTTATGTTTCATTACAAAACAAACAAAATATTACTGGTGAGATTACTGCCGCATTCCACGAGCGATGAAGGCCTTTGAAACCTTATAAACAGAAACCACAAAGTTCAAACCACATTTTCATAACAATTCCTCTTCCAATTGACAGGGTGTCCGTAAAGTCTTTAAAAAATAATAAAAGTTGATAAATCACTCGGTCACTTACCTTTAGCTTAGTCCCTGTTTTATCAGGGGTCGCCACATTAATTTTTGATTATGCAATGTATATTTATGCTAAACTTTGCCAGAATTTAATTAGCACATGTTTGGATTTAAGCAATAATAAAACTGATTTTTTTTTTTTTTTTGAAATTGATAAAATCCAGAGGCGACAGCAGCCAATCACCTGTGGGATGTAGGTGATGACATACTGTAGTACACTGTAAAACCCAACAGTCAACTTTATCTATTGAAATGAGTGTAGTGAACTCAAAATGTACTGAAGGTTAATTCTACCCATTTTAAAAGAGTTTTGAACTCATTGTTGAAGGTAATGAGTTAATTAAATACCTCATTACTTCAACTTAAATGGAGTAAGTTCACAGTACTCAAATAGATTAGTTTTTGAACTATGGTTTCCTCAAACGGTTTGAGTTGCCTTATTTGGTTTTACTGTGCTCAAAATGCTTCGTTTACTCAAATGGATTAAGTTCACAGTACTCATTATGATTAGTTTTTGAAATCAGTTTCCTCAAATGGCTTGAGTTACCTTAACCTTTTGGGTTTTACAGTGTAGGGGCAGCCATAGCCTAATGGCTGGAGAGTTATATTTGTACAGTAATTGTATGGTCACAGGTTCGAGGTTCAAGTTCAATGAAAACAAGTGCTCTCACCACCCTCAATACCAGGGCTGGGGTGGATGGGTTAAATTTCGAGTATAGGTTACCGTACTTTTGGCCACGTCACCACTTTCTCTTTTTACTTTCACTATGAGGACACATGCCACGACTTTCATTTTTGCTTTTCATTATGAGGAGTCATAGGGCCAAGCTCAGTGACCCATACTCGTAATTTGTGCTCTGCATTTAACCCATCCACCCCAGCCGTGGTATTGATTTGACGTTAGATTTGAGATGCACTGTAAAAAATATAATGACAAAAAATCGAGACAACAAATATTTGCATGTTGCTTTAACTTATTTTACTAAGTTAATCAGGTTTCAGCTTTTTTTTTTTTTAAAGTTATTCAAAGTGTAACTTAATAGATTTACAACCCCAAATCAGAAAAAGTTAGGACCAAATGGAAAGCGCAAATAAAAAAAGAAAGAAGAGATTTCTCAATTTACTTTGACTTGTATTTCAATGCAGACAATACAACAAACATTATTTAATGTGTTCCTCATGATTTTATTCATTCATTCATTCATTCATTCATTCATTCATTTTCTTTTCGGCTTAGTCCCTTTATTAATCCGGGGTCGCCACAGCGGCATGAACCGCCAACTTATCCAGCACGTTTTTTACGCAGCGGATGCTCTTCCAGCCGCAACCCATCTCTGGGAAACATCCACACACACTCATTCACACTCATACACTACGGACAATTTAGCCTACCCAATTCACCTATACTGCATGTCTTTGGACTGTGGGGGAAACCGGAGCACCTGGAGGAAACCCACGCGAACGCAGGCAGAACATGCAAACTCCACACAGAAATGCCAACTGACCCAGCTGAGGCTCGACCCAGCGACCTTCTTGCTGTGAGGCGTCAGCACTACCTACTGCGCCACTGCGTCACCCCTCATGATTTTATTATTTTTATTATTATTATTTAAATAAACACGTGCTTCAATTTTGATTCTTGCAACACATTTCAAAAAAGTTGTTGCAATAAAGCATATACCACTGTGTAATATTACCATTCCTTTTCACAAGACATCAAGTGATGAAGTGTTTTGGGTGTAATTTTATCCCATTCCTCCTTATCAAGTCTTGAGTTGGGCAACATCGCAGTGTCTTTGTTGTCGTATTTTTGCACTTCAAAATGCACCACACATTCTCTATTGGAGACAGGTCGGGACTGCAGGCAGGCCAGTCAAGCACCTGTGTCCTCTTCCTCCGCAGCCAGGATGCGTGCAGAATGTAGTTTTGCATTGTTTAGTTAAAATATGCATGGGCCTCTGTGGGAAAAGAACGCAGCATATTGTGCTCCAAAATCTCTATGTACTTTTCAGCATTAATGGTGCCATCACAGAAGTGCAAGTTACATTTGCCAAGGACACTGATGCTATACCATGACAGACCCTGGCTTTTGGACTTGTTACTGGAAACAGACTGGATTTTGGCGTCCATTTTTTTCAAATATTACCTGAAATACTGCTTCATCTGACCACAGTACATGTTTCCACTGTGTGATGGTCCATCCCAGATGCCTCAGAGCCCAGAGAAGTCGACGGCGCTTCTGGACACTGTTAACATAGGGCTTCCTTTTGGCACAGTACAGTTTTACCTGGTGAATGTAAGTACGTAATGTGCTGTTTGGATTGCCGCAGTAGTTCCGAGCCCATGTGGTGATATCGCTTCTAGATGAGAATTCTTGATGCAGTGCCGCCTGAGGGATCGGAGATGATGGTAGTTTACGCCCTTGTCCTTTACGCACTGAAATTCCTCCAGATTCCTTGAATCTTTTGATGATGTTATGCACTGTTGAAGGTGAAATATCCAAATGTCTTTCTATCTGTCTTTGAGGAACATTTTCAGTAACATTTCAGTAATTTTCTCAGGCATTGACTGGCGATCCTCTGTCCATCTTTGCTCCTAAAGGACTAGACCTTTCTTGGATGCTGCTTTTGTGCCAAATCATAATTACAATCACCGATTTCAAATCACATCATTATTTAATAGGGGTGTGACAAGATCTCGTACGACGAGATCTCTCGAGATTAAATCGCGGCGAGATTTCTCGTCGAGGTGAAAAGTTGTCTCGTGAGTTGTAATGTTATGATGGAGCGTGAGGGTGAAATGAGCATTGACGATTGGAGGCAGGATTGGATTTGATCTGCAAATAAACTGCCTTGCGCACACCTGGCAACCCAGGCTGTCCTCAGAGTTGCGCTTGTCACTCGGTTGGGTGGGCGGGTGTGACGTAACCGTTTTTTTCTCCGGAGTTCAGCAGGTGCTGCACCCAACATAGGCTGCAACTACAGCCTCACACATTATGGTTCGTATCCATGCAATGGAATAGCACTTCAGACATGCTGAAAGGCATAATCGTCGTAAACACAAATGGAATTAAGACGTGGAGTATTCCTATTTAGTCGCATTATTGAAGTGCAGATATGTAAACGCCGTAATCAAACTATTAACACCGTGAAGGACTTTTAGCCGCATTTTGCGACAGGACCTACACACCTAGTGAGTCCGTAAAGCACCACAGACGCACACATCTCTAAGCGCGTGCAAACAAACACACACACTTACTGAATGAACTCCTGGAGACTCATCTTCACGTCAGCATCACGGAACACACGTTTATACTGTCCGGGAAAAGCTGAATTGTTTTTTTTTTCTTTTTGCGTGTGGTATCAAACTCCATTAAAACAACTCTCCTATCAGTCCTTCGTATTCGCATGATCCCAGTATCTCAGTAGCTGATCCAGTAGCTCAGAGTGAGTCACGGGGCCTGAATCATAACTGTCAACCCTCCCGTTTTTCCCGGGATTCTCCCGTATTTTACAGTTCTATCCCGCTATCATCCCGTAAAGGTATTTTCCCGTATTTTCAGTCTTTCTCTGAAGGGTGGCAAATAACCATTAAAGAGCAGCGCCTCCCTATACGCAACCCATACTGCCGAACCACAAGGGGCCGCCCTTGCTCTTAAATGTGAGTCTGTTCTGTGCTTTCGCTTTGTTTAGGCATGAAAACTTTAAAATAAATAAATATAAAATAAAAATAAAAACGGCGGGATTCCCTTGCCTTTTCATTACAGGTGCCGTCTCCCCTTCATATGCAATCATCAAAACACTCATTTATCGGTGCACGACTATCAGCTGACGCGCTCCATAGTGATAAATAGAGGCTGTTTCCCAAACGGATTCTGTACACGCGATTTGAAATGGAGCGAAAGTCTGGGTTTTGGGTGCGTGTTAAACAGACATATACACATAATTAATAATAATAATATCTAAAGATGTCGATCTTGGTGGGTTTTTTTTCAAACACAACTAATTTCGTCCTAAATGAGCATAAAAGGTTAGGAAAGCAGTCGAATGCTTTCATTATAATGTTAGATGGTTGCATTTTTAAAGTGACACCTGTTATTTAATGTAATCAAACGAAAAAAAAAATCTAAATAAATAAGAGATTCATTCGTTGCTCTTTAATCAGAATGTGTCAGTTATACAGTGAAGAAACGGCTAATGAGATTTGATAGCTTGATTCTATTTCATTATAATAGCTATTAATTTTAATAACCTGAACTGTTTGCTAATGTATTTGCTGCTAATGTATACTATTTATTTTTTGTAAATAATAATAATAAAACATATTACTGATCATTTAACTGTTTATTTACAATGAAACAGCTCCAAATGAACATTTTTAGTAATTTGGGGATTTTTTTAAGGGGGGTCGGAGTAATCCCTTATTATGGTGGGCATATCCCTTATTTTCACATCCCAATGTTGACAGGTATGGCCTGAATGAAATCTTGCTAAATGAAAGTGAAACTCATTTATTAAATTAAAAATGAAATACAAAAAAGTACATATATTCGTTTCAGTGTGTGGAAATAAGTTCGATATATAATGTGAAATTGTACAGGGGAGAAGCCAGTCGATAGAGTTTATAGCTAAATATTTAGCAGTGTTTGCATGTACTTTATGACATAGAATTCATTTAAATAGAAATAAAATACCATTCATTACAATGTTTTCTAAAAAACACCTAAATTGTTTTGTATTTTGTGATTTTTTATTTTTATATTTTTTTTTAATAAAAACCTATTTTCTATTCATATATTAGCAAATATTTTGCTAATATTTAAAATTATATATAAAAAGATTATTTTCCATTCACATAGGCTATTAGCTAAATATTTAGCAGTGTTTGCATGTCCATCACTGCGTATAATTCATTAAAATAGAAGTAAAATAACATTCATTACAAGCTGATTTAGAGAAAGCACCTAAGTCGTTTTGCGATTTGGTTTTTTTCCCCAGTTGAATAAAAGACTATTTTCCATTCATATATTTCATCATTGAGGATTTCTTAAAAATAGTGTAAAAATCTTGTCTCGTTCTCGTGAACCCAATCTCGTATCTCGTCTTGTCTCATGGAGTAGGCATCTCATCACACCCCTATTATTTAACCAATATACCTGATTACTAGCCCTAAACTGCTCCCTAAACTGTTTTGTAATGTGTTGCAGGTCTGAATGACAGGAAAGGATGTATATTTAGAAATGAAATGAAGTTGACCAGACAAATCATGAAATATTTTTTGTTCATATTGCAAGGAAAGACAAGTCAAAGTAAATTTAGAAATCATCATTCATTCATTTTCTTTTCGGCTTAGTCACTTTATTAATCTAGGGTCACCACAGCGGAATGAACCGCCAACTTATCCAGCATGTTTTTTACGCAGCGGATGCCCTTCCAGCCGCAACCCATCTCTGGGAAACATTCACACACACTCATTCACACTCTTCACACTATGGACAATTAAGCCTACTCAGTTCACCTGTACCGCATGTCTTTGGACTGTGGGGGAAACTGGAGCACCCGGAGGAAACCCATGCGAACGCAGGGAGAACATGCAAACTCCACACAGAAACTCCAACTGACCCAGCCGAGGCTCGAACCTGCGACTCAGCAACCTGCTTGCTGTGAGGCGACAGCACTACCTACTCCGCCACTGCGTCGCCATTTAGAAATCACTACTTTTTTATTTCTGTTTTCCATACTGTCCCAACTTTTTCTGATTTGGGGTTGTAGTCAGATTGATTGATGTAAGTTCAGATGACTAGAAAAAATACTAAAACATTTAAGGCAGCAAGAATTGTTTTATTTTTTAACAGTGTATCAGCATGCAAATCCATGACAGAACTTTATATTCATTGTTCTTCTTTCCCATCATTCTAAATTATGTTGATGAGGAGTTATCACAAGCAAATTCTCTTTAGTTGTGCTTTCTTGCAGTCAGTATTTAGTAAATATACTGTAAGTTAAAATGCCTAATAGCTGGTCACAGATTGTCTTTTAATACCTGATGGGTATTTTGAGCTGACACTTTATAGACAATTGTTGTAAATGAATTGTAAAAAGGGGACAAAATAGGAGCCCTGTAAGCAAGAGTATAAATAAAACACAGACCATTATTATTCACACTTTTATTTTTTAAAGAATGAGATCAATCTAGAGTGCATTTGTTGGATGGTGTGTTTTGTGTAATGCAGCTCCTCTGTGTGTTGTTTTTATGAAGAATGAAAGTGTTTGTTTTGTCTTCAGGCTGATGGCAGATGTTTGATTTAGATTGTGTTGTGCCCGTCACATCTGTGCACATTCCCATGAAAACAAACTGACATCTGAGATAAAGACTTAAGAGGAAGGTGCTAGATAGATCTGGGTTTGGAGAGGTGACAAATATGCTGGTCTAAAATGACAGTTCATAATAGCAGCGTGAATGATGTACAGTCAGCAGGTCATTCTATAAAGCCTATATACAGTTGAAAACAGAATTATTAGCCTCCCTGTATATTTCCCCCCCAATTTCTGTTTAACGAGAAGATTTTCTCAACACATTTCTAAACATAATAGTTTTAATAACTCATTTCTAATAACTGATTTATTTGATCTTTGCCATGATGACAGTAAATAATGTTTTACTAGATATTTTTCAAGACACTTCTATACAGCTTAAAGTGACATTTAAAGGCTTAACTAGGTTAATTAGGCAAGTCATTGTACAGTGGTTTGTTCTGTAGACTATTGAAAAACAAATATTGCTTAAGAGAAATAAAACAAATGAGACTTTCTGCAGAAGAAAAAATATTACAGCAAATACTGTGAAAAATTCCTTGCTCTGTTAGAAAAAAAACTCACAGGAGGGTGAATAATTCTGACTTCAACTGTATATAGTTTCTCTGTATTTACTGTATTTATTAAACATAGATTTGCAGAAAATGTATTTTATAAAGGTGTGATAAGATTTCATCAAATTCATATTTCCCTTTCTTCTCTTTTTTTGGGCAGAAAAAGGACAATTAGTCGAAATACCAAATGTTTTTATTAATTGTTATTGAAAGTCAGGGATATTCCCTGATATAATTTAACAGATACCTTTGAGCAATTATTCATTGTATGCTCTAAATGACAACATATTTATTTTATATATACAGTGTTTCCTCTAGGATTTTTTCCAGCAGTGGCGGCAGGACTTTTTTTTTTACACAGATCTGCCAACTATTTCAAAGACAAATATTACACGCAGTATAACAAGTCGCGATAGCATTCATGTAATACAAGCATGCGAATCTCTTTGCTTGCGCGCCGATTTCCTCTGTTCGAGCACAGAACTTCTTGCATGCACTCAAATTTACACGTTCAAGTGCAGATCTTCTTGTGCGCTCTCCAGTAAGCGCTGCTGAAGCGCGATTTAGTGTGTTTTTGTGCGTTTTCCGACATCAACGCGTCCTGAAGTAAAATGAAACAGCTATAAACTCCAGCAAGATAAAGTATACTTATGGAAACTGTGTTCATCTTAACTGAAAGCTACGCCGTGTTTGCTGGACTCACGCACCTGTCAGTCAGTCTGTCAGAGAGTCAGTCAGCATGTCACCTTGAACAAATAGCGCACAGCACTACGGTTACAGAAAAGTTTGCGCTGTTTACCTCTAATATGTTTTGGTGCGATTATAATCCGCTATAAAAACATGACTAAATTTTTAAATAAGAAGCTGTAATGTAGCCGTGGCGGGATGGATTTTGGCGTGGCGGCCCGCCACGGATGAATGAATGTAGCGGAAACCTTGCTATATATATATATATATATATATATATATATATATATATATATATATATATATATAGTTGAAGGAGCAAGGAAATTTTCACAGTATGTCTGATAATATTTTTTCTTCTGGAGAAAGTCTTATTCGTTTTATTTCGGCGAGAATAAAAGCAGTTTTTAATTCTTTTAAACCCATTTTAAGGTCAATATTATTAGCCCCTTTAAACTATATTTTTTTCTCGATAGTCTACAGAACAAACCATCATTATACAATAACTTGTCTAATTACCCTAACCTGCCTAGTTAACCTAATTAACCCAGTTAAGCCTTTAAATGTCACTTTAAGCTGTATAGAAGTGTCTTGAAAAATATCTAGTCAAATATTATTTACTGTCATCATGACAAAGATAAAATAAACCAGTTATTAGAAATGAGTTATTAAAACTATTATGTTTAGAAATGTGTTGAAAAAAATCTTCTCTCAGTTAAACAGAAATTGGGGAACAAAAATAAATAATTAAATAAATAAATAACAGGGGGGCTAATAATTCTGACTTCAACTATATACTGTGTGTGTGTATATATATATATATATATATATATATATATATATACTTTTTATCAAAAATGTAAGTGCTGTTTAACAGGTAATATTTTATATTTTTTTCCAACACATGTTAAATACTTTTACTAACTAGTTTCTAATATTTTTTTGCCTTGTCTGTTTTTTTTATTCCAGCCAAACTAAATAAAATAAAGAAAGGAAAAGAAAGAAATAAGAATTTCTTCAGAAGAAAAAAGCAATAGGATATACTGGAAAAAATGGCCTTGCTCCGTTAAACATTACTTGCAAAATATTCGAAAAATATTTAAAATTTTGCCTTCAAATGTATATATCCAAATATTTATTTATTCATTCATTTTCCTTAATCCCTTATTTATCAGGGGTCACCACAGCGAAATGAACTGCCAACTATTCCGGCATATGTTTTACTTCCAGCCACAACCCAGTAGTGGGAAACACCCATACACTCTCGCATTCACTCACACACACACATACTCTTAACACTACGGCCAATTTAGTTCATCTAATTCCCCTATAGCGCATGTGTTTGGACTGTGGGGGAAACCGGAGCACCCGGAGGAAACCCAGACCAACACGAGGAGAACATGCAAACTCCAGACAGAAATGCCGACTGACCCAGTAACCTTCTTGCTGTGAGACGACAGTGCTAACCATTGAGCCACCATGCTGCCAATATCCAAATATCTCAATCATAATTGTACTGTTTCAGTATATTTCTGCCTATACTTGTCTGTCAGATTACTCAATGCTTGTACTCAGCAGTTGCTTGTAAGTATTAGGGAATGTTTCTTGGAAATCTGTCATTGTACTGAACAACTAAAAACATTGGTCGTCCTGAATACTAACTAGTTGTATTACCAGTAATCTCACTTGGAAAACCCCAAAGTGTATTGTGTATTGTGTAAATGTTGGCGAAGAGAGCAGTAATGACTGGAATGGTAAGTATATTTGTTGACTGGCTGATGAGTGATTACTGTTTACTCAGTTTAAAGATGAAAGTAGGAGATATTGTGCTAATTGAAACAGACAGAAAGAGAAACCAGCATCCGCTGCCAAATCACAGCACGGTGAAACGGTCATTCACACAGTCCAAATGTTTCTCAAGTTCCTCAACCTCATTCAAACAGCAGAATAATGCCAGATTCAGCTCCTAAAAAAACAGGGTTTACAATCCCACATGGCAAACACACAGCATTCAGATGGATTTCAGTGTTTCCTCTAGGATTTTTTCCAGCTGTGCGGCAGGCTCTGTTGGGCCTTTTACACAGATCTACCAACTTCCTTGGGCGTTATTTCAATGACAAATGTCGTGAGCGCATGTATTACGAGCCGAGATCGCATTTATGTAATACGAGCATGCAAATCTCTTTGCTTGCATGCCGATTTCCTCTGTTCATGCACAAAACTTCTTGCACACCCTCAAATATACGCTGCTTAAGTGCAGGTTTTCTTGTGCGCTCTCAAATAAACACTGCTGAAGTGCGATTTAGTGCATTTATGTAACGAGTATGTCTCCAACATTTATTAGATTTGCTCTGAATATTTATGAATGTCTCCAGTAGACCTACCGAGCGGCATTTATGCATCCTGAAGTAAAGCGAAACGGCCATAAACTCCAGCAAGATAAAGTCATTATCTATACATTTTAAAGTATTATAAAGCATTATCTAATATTGGAAACTGTGTTTATCTGAACTGAAAGCGACGCTGTGTTTGGTAGCCTCACGCATCTCGCACCACCTGTCAGTCAGTCAGGGGTGCGTTTCCTAAACAACGACGTAACTCGCGGCTGAACTATCATAGTATGATGCATCGTTTGGCAAAAAAACGATGTAGTGACGAGTGTTTCCCAAAACCGGTAGTTTCTCTGTCGTAGATTCATCGCTTGAACCACGTTAGTTATAACGTAAAGCACCCATAATAAACGGGGTGGAGTAACTTCTTTAGAGAACAACCCCATCACATCTTTGTGCAAATTATATTGTTTTACACGCACACGCAATAAAATCCAATATTAGTTTTGGTAAAAACATGCACTCGTTTTCCATATTATTTAAAATATAAGTAAATGGCACATATAAGGCCAATGTTTGCTTTACTAATATTATTGAGAAGTTGAACATTACATATTCTATTCTAAAACATACAATCACTTACAAAAGCTAACACTATTCTAATATCATATATAAATCATATAAATAAATAAATAAGAAGGCTATTTATTATAAATATATTAACTTTAATAATAATATTAATAATGATGATGATGATGATGATGATTATTATTATTATTATTATTATTATTATTATTATTATTATTATTATTATTATTATTATTATTATTATTATTATTTAGGATATTGTTTATTTATAAAAAAAAATACAATTTGACTCATGCAAACCACAGCAGAAAGCTCTAACCAACAGGCTCATGTCATATACAGTAGAGATACTTAATAAATAACCCACTATAAAATAAAAGAATTAACGTATGCTGTGTTTTTTATTTTCACAAGCTTTGGGGACGTAACATAATTTTCGTTTTTAAATATACCTATAGCTTTCGCCATGAGGCTGTGTTCAAAATGATATCAATGTTTTCAAAGTGCACTGTGAAGGGAGCGCAATTGTAAACATGAAGATCGCTAAAACTGAACTGTAAAAATACTTTGAAAGCAAATTACACCTAAGAGAGATGACCTTATGCTTTTTTATTTTTAATAATTCCATCTTTGAATGTTAGAATGTTCTAAATGAATAGGGCATAGAGGGGATAAGTGGGAATAGAACACAGCCAGGAACTGTTTGCGACGAAGTTTGTGAATGTTCGTTGGAGCGATGGATTTGGGAAACAGCAAATCAACGAACTATGTTTGTAACGACAGAACTTGCGACCTTAGTTGGCTAACGATGGTTTTGGGAAACGCACCCCAGCATGTCACCTTAAAGGGTTAAAATGACGCACAGCATTACTACGATTACAGAAAAGTTTGCGCTGTTATAATTTACTTACAGTACCTTTTAACACATTTTGGTGCGATTATAACCCGCTATCAATAAAACTAACAATGACTGAATGTTTTGAGTGAGTAGTAATGTAGCAGTGGCGGTGTGAATTTTGGTGTGGCGGCCCGCCATGGAAGAATGAATGAAGCAGAAACCATGGATTTAAAGAGACCGTTCTCTTAAAAATGAATATTCTGTTCATTTACTCAACTTTTACTTGCTGGACTGGGGTTGGAAATCCTTGCAAATGGTTGCAAATCTAATGTCTTCAAGGTTGCAAAAAGTGCTTTGATTTTGGATAACGTGTGTGAAACTGATTGAAAATGTAATTGGGTTAATTTATCTTGCTAAATAGGTGTAAAACCCAGCAGTCAACTTTATCATATTAAATGAGTGTAGTTAACTCAAAATCAACTGAAGGTTCATTCTACTCATTTGAAAACAGTTTTGAACTTACTATTGAAGGTAATGAGTTAATTAAATACCTCATTACTTCAACTTAAATGGAGTAAGTTCACAGTACTCAAATAGATTAGTTTTTTTTTTTAACTCAAATGGTTTGCAGCAATCGGTTTCCTCAAACGGTTTGAGTTGCCTTAACTTACTGGGTTTTACAGTACTCAGTTGGTTTGAGTTCTCTTCATTTATTGGGTTTACTGTGCTCAAATTGCTTTGTTTACTCAAATGGATTAAGTTCACAGTACTCATTAGGATTAGTTTTTGAACTTAAATGGTGTGTTGCAATCGGTTTCCTCAAACAGTTTTCTCAAACATCGCAGTACTGGGTAACGTTTTCTCATACGCGCCAATCTCAACATTCTTCTCATGCACGTCTATTAAAGAAACCGGTTAGCTTGTTCATGTATTAGTGTTGTCATCAAGTTTGGTACTAATTGGTACTGCAATTTTAATAACATCCATTTCCGGCAAACATTTGTGTGCTTTTAAGCTGCGGTCACACTAGAGTTTGTGCATGCGAAATTCTGTCGTACGGCGCTGCAAAAAGGGGCGGGATTAAACAAGATGATTAGACATTAAAAAAAGCGAGAGATTGCTCCATGTTTTAAATTTCTGTTCAGAGAGGTCATGTTTTGATCCTGGATTGGTCTCATGCAGTCAAGTGATGCGATTTTGCAGGTCAGAGATCACCAAGCTTGAACTTAGCACCTCAGCGAAATGCGAAACTTGACGCATGACCCTGCGTTTCCGGTCTCACGCATTCGTGTGTGTATGAATGGAAGTCTATGGGGAGAAAAGTCCAGTGCGACCGCGGCTTTAAGCATGTACTTAAACACAGCTGACTGGCCATTGTGTTCACTGAACTGACTGTGATTGGCCATGAAGGTCAACGCTTCACCAATTGCAAACACAGATACACGGACACTGGAGTGTTTTAAAATCTTTCGATCAGTTAGTCTTTCTGCAATTGGTGAACCAATGACCTTTACGGCCAATCCCAATCATTTCTTTTGAGCAGCTGAACACAATGGCTAATCAGCCATGTTTAAGAATGCGCTCAAATGGTAGCAGTAAATGGACGTTGTTGAAATTTCAGTGCCGGACTTCAGATTGATAGCATACTTCATACTTTTGACAACACTAGCGTGTATCAGCTTTCTATTGACTATTTTCTATCAGCTTTCTGTGGATAGTTTTTTTCAAAAGCTAAATTGAAGAGAAAAGCCATCCCAGAAGCATGCTTTTATCATGGATTCACACTAACATTTTTTTTTGTTTCATTTTATTTGGTTTCTGGAACCGTCCTTCACTGGACTCAAACCTCAGTCTGCTCTGCATCACAAGTCCGACACTGTACCTGGTGAGCTACTGAGCAAACTGGCCATACTGAAAAAGCCATCTAAAGCAGGTCGCACACCAGCAATGGCAATTGGAAGTATCGCACACCAGACGCACACATTTGAATGTTATTTAATATGAAACTATTTAGATGGCGCTCTGTGGCGTGGCAGAAATATGAACAGTGTCCTGAGTCGCAGCTGGGCAGACTTGCAGCACCGGTGTGTGTACCGTGATAGAAACCTATGTTTAGAATTGAAGAGCTCAGATGCAAAAGCCGCTAAACACCACTTCCGCCAAAACTGAGATAATGGCCCTGAGTGAATGCTTTAGGCACGTAGTACACCATCAAAAAATAGATTTGCTTCTAATCATCCAAATCGCAGAGTCAGCACATTCAGAAATAACAGTTTGTTGGCAAAAGCCGATAAATGCCACTTGCCTTTGACAGCAAAAGCCGCTATATCCCGAGAACCAATCAGAAGGTGCGAAATCGAATCATATGTTTTCAATGTAGCAGCGCGCTGATACGCCGGCTTTTATGAGGAGACTGTTTTATTCTGCTTCCGATTTCGATTTTAAAAGACGGAATTTGATGAACTGGATGAGGCTGTCCGACTGTCAGTGAATGGCAAATGAAAACGTCCCTTACCTCAAAACTCTTAAAAGAAAAAGAAAACACAATGTACAGTCAGAAGTGTAGCATGCATTCATAATGTTTTTTTGCGCAGCGATTCTACTTTGAATAAGTCTGATTTACTATACATTAAACGGCAACTGCGTTTAACGAATGACAAAGTTAAACTCACAAGGTTGAGCATTCATTATTTCCAATGGAGGGACACGCACGTGAGGCAACGCGCTCGCACTTTCCAGCTGCACCTAGTTAAGATGACAGGGAGCTTCTGTGACTGCGAGAAATGCAAACCGCTGAAGTTTAAGGAAGACGCAATGAAAAGTACACATGTATGCAAACACACCAAAACTCACAAACACTGGCGGTGAGGAGAGTGATAACTTGGTGAATGTTGAGCCCAATGAGCCTTACATGATCTAAAAATAGAGCAAGGGTGTTTCTTTCGTGACGTCGCTTTGACTTACACGCTGAAAATGGCAGACGTGAAACAACATACGGAGCATATGGTAATGCACACCTGTCAATCAATATTGTTGGGCGGGGGGACCGCACTCCTACGTCAAGTTGTGGTCGATCTCAAAACCGCTCCAATTGGTCCACTGTTTTTATGTTGTTAAATTAAAAAAAAAAGGACTGGGTGTGTTTAGATCACCCCAATATGACGGTCTATACACTATACCTACACATATGTCTGTCCAAACAGCTTGAAAAGTAGATTTTTCACCATAGGTGCCCTTTAAAATAGTCAGTAAACTTATTGACTTAACATAACTTTTATAACTGTGCACATAGTTTGTTAACTTAATAATTTTAAAGCAATGGGTTTACTCTCTTTTTAAAGTAAAGTCAACTAATCACTTTTTATAGTGTGGAAAAGTTTAAAAAGTGCTTTAAAATAACGTTGGAACGTTGGAAATATTTTTATTTTGTTCATCTTTGGGAAAAAACACCCATTGACTCCCCTATTTTTTGTTCCTACTATGGATTCCAACAGCTGCCCCCCCCCCCCCCCCTATTTTTTGTTCCTACTATGGATTCCAACAGCCCCCCCCCCCCCCCCAGCATTCTTTTGAATATCTTGCTTTGTGTTTAACAGAGGGGAAACAATCATAAAAAGCTAAAAGCTAGGTTGCTGCCGGAAGTGATGTTAGTGAGGCCAGCAGGGGGCGCCCAACCTGCGGTCTGTGTGGGTCCTAATGCCCCAGTATAGTGACGGGGACTCTATACTGCTCAGTGAGCGCCGTCTTTCGGATGAGACGTTAAACGGAGGTCCTGACTCTCTGTGGTCATTAAAAATCCCAGGATGTCCTTCGAGAAAGAGTAGGGGTTTAACCCTGGCATCCTGGCCAAATCTGCCCACTGGCCGCTGTCCATCATGGCCTCCGAACCCTCCCCATATCATAATTGACTTCATCACTCTGTCTCCTCTCCACCAATCAGCTGGTGTGTGGTGTGCGGTCTGGCGCAAAATGGCTGCCGTCGCGTCATCCAGGTGGATGCTGCACACTGGTGGTGGATGAGGAGATTCCCCCCAATATGTAAAGTGCTTTGAGTGTCTAGAAAAGCGCTATATAAATGTAAGGAATTATTATTATTATTATTAAAAGTTTAAACCAACTCTCAAACTGGATTTCTGGAGGGCCGTAGCTCTGCACAGTTTTGCTCCAACCCTAATCAAACAAAGCCTATTCAACTAATCAAGGCGTTCAAGACTACAGGAGACTATTAAGCAGAACTTGGACGTGGTTGTGGAGTTAAACTATGCAGAGCTGTGGTTTAAAATCACTTGATTGTGAGTAAATGATGAGCAAATGATCATTTTTGGTGAACTGACCCTTTAATATTTATAATGTGTTGTGGGACAGTTTGACCTGCACACAGAGCAGATAGTGAGAAAACTGGTTAACCTGCAGTAATGTTTTGAATCTCTTCAGGGTCATAGTCTTGCACAAAAAACAAAAAGGTTTCAACTTTCTGGTGTGCTGATATGTGGGTCTATTTGATCAAGCTGTTCCAAGGCCAATAGCAGCTGCACAGACCCACAATGATGATAATAATTATAGATATTGAGATATTGGCAAGAAAGTCACTGGTTCGAGTCCCAGCTGGGTCAGTTGGCGTTTGTGTGTGGAGTTTGCATGTTCTCCCCGTGTTGGCGTGGGTTTCCTCCGAGTGCTCCGGTTTCCCCCACAGTCCAAACACATGTGCTATAGGTGAATTGAATAAACTAAATTAGCTGTAGTGTATGAGTGTAAATCAATGTGTATAGATGTTTCCCAGTACTGGGTTGCAGTTGGAAGGGCATTCGCTGCATATGCTGAATAAGTTGGCTGTTCATTCCGCTGTGGTGACTCCTAATAAATAAAGGGACTAAGCCAAAGGAAAATGAATCAATGATTAATAATAACTCATTTATAAGAATAATGATATTAGAATAATAAGAACATGGCAAGAATTGTATTCTTATTATTATTTATTATTATTATTATTATTATTGGAAAAAAATCTGGTGGTACGGTAGCTCAGTGGTTAGCACTAGAGTGTGTGCGTGCGAGTGTGTATGGGTGTTTCCCAGTACTGGGTTGCAGCTGGAAGGGCATCCGCTGTGTAAAAAATATGCTGGAATAGTTAGTGGTTTATTCCACTGTGGCGATCCCTGATAAATTAGAGACTAAACTGAAGGAAAATAAATGAATGACTAAAAAAAATCTTAATTTAATTAAAAAATTATTCTTAGAAAGCAAATAGCAATTAAAGCTTTATTTTTTCTCTCTTCCATTTGTATGTGACTCAGTGTAATTTGTGTACCTTTTTTATGCAGCCAGATCAGTCTCAAAAATATTACATTACAAAAATAAAGCATACGACCACAACACAATTCACATTTACAAAATCCAATTTGTAAGTTCAAAACATGATTCATAAATATACGCAAATCCAATTTGTAAATTCAAAGCATGATTACAAAATACATAATCCAATTCGTAAAACCAAAACGCAATACAAAAATATGCGAATCTAATTCGTAAAATCAAAATGTGTCGGCACCAATAGCCTAGTGGTTAGTGTGTCGACACATAGCACCAAGGTGCTCACGGCAACCCGAGTTCGATTCCCAGCTTGAGGTCCTTTGCCGATCCTTCCCCTGTATCTGCTCCCCACACTTTCCTGTCTGTAAAATCTCCACTCTCCTATCCCAATAAAGGTGAAAATCCCTAAAAAAAATTATTAAAAACAATAAATAAATCAAAATGTGATTTACAAATACACAAATCCAATTTGTGAATTCAAAAACAATTCAAAATTGCACAAATCCAATTTGTGAATTGAAAAAAGATTCGAAAATACGCAAATCCAATTCGTAAATTAAAAAAAGATTCGAAAATACGCAAATCCAATTCATAAATTAAAAAAAGATTCGAAAATACACAAATCCAGTTCATAAATTAAAAACACGATTGAAAAATATGCAAATCCAATTCGTTAAATCAAAACACAATTCAAAAATACACAAATCTAATTCGTAAAATCAAAACACAATTTAAAAATACACAAATCTAATTCGTAAAATCAAAACACAATTCAAAAATACGCAAATCCAATTCATGAATTCAAAAAAACGAATCACAAATACACAAATCCAATTCATAAATTCAAAAACGATTAAAAAATACACACATCCAGTATATAAATTCAAAACACAATTCACAAATATGCAAATCCAATTCACACTTATATATACTTATATATACTATATATAATACTCTCACCTATGGTCATGAGCTTTGGGTCATGACCGAAAGGACAAGATCTCGGATACAAGCGGCTGAAATGAGTTTTCTTCGAAGGGTGGCAGGGCGCACTCTTATAGATAGGGTGAGGAGCTCTGTCACTCGAGAGGAGCTCGGAGTAGAGCCGCTGCTTCTCCACATCGAGAGAAGTCAGTTGAGGTGGCTCGGGCATCTGTTTCGGATGCCTCCTGGACGCCTTCCTAGGGAGGTGTTCCAGGCATGTCCCACCGGGAGGCGGCCTCGGGGAAGACCCAGGACACGCTGGAGGGACTATGTCTCTCGGCTGGCCTGGGAACGCCTCGGGATCCCCCCGGAGGAGCTGGAGGAAGTGTCTGGGGAGAGGGAAGTCTGGGGTTCTCTCCTAAGACTGCTACCCCCGCGACCCGGCCCCGGAAAAGCGGCAGAAAATGAATGAATGAATGAATCCAATTCATAAATTAAAAAAAACGAATCAAAAATACGAAATCCATCTCGTAAATTAAAAAAACTATTTAAAAATACGCAAATTCAATTCATTCATTCATTCATTCATTTTCTTTTCGGCTAAGTCCCTTTATTAATCTGGGGTCGCCACAGCCGAATGAACCGCCAACTATTCCAGCATATTTTTTACGTAGCAGATGCCCTTCCAGCTGCAACCCATGACTGGGAAACATCCATACACACATTCACACACACTCATACAGTATGGTCAATTTTAGCTTACCCAATTCACCTGTACAACATGTCTTTGGACTAAACAGGAGCACCCGGAGGACACATGGACATGGGGTGAACATGCAAACTCCACACAGAAATGCCAAATGACCCAGCCGAGGCGCGAACCAACAACCTTCTTGCTGTGAGGCGAACATGCTACCCACTCCGCCAAATATATGAATTTTGTTTACAGATGTGCAAATTGTATTTTGTAAATGTTTTTTGACTGATCTGGCTCCATAGTTTTTGCATAATAATAAAAATAAAAATAAATAAAAAAATTTTAACATTTTTTTTATGATTAAAAAAGGTCATATTTTTAGAGTTGACAGCCACAAAGGAAAGATTCAACTGAAAATTCTGTCCACGATCTGTCATCATTTACTCACCCTCATGTCTTTCAAACCTGTACAACTACTTCATGTTTCTTGAGAAGCAGTCATGGATGTGTGAACTCAAAATTAGTTGTGACAGTTAAACAGTTATAGGGCTGTTTATGTAAAGTGGGACTTTTCCATGTTTTACCCACATTTCAATTCAATTCATCTTTATTTCTCTAGCGCTTTTATAATGTAGATTGTGTCAAAGCTGCTTAACATAGAAGTTCTAGTAAATTGAAACAGTCAGTCCAGTTTTTTTCAGAGTTAAAGTTCAGTTCAGTAGGGTTTAATGTTCACTGCTGAAATTTCAAACACTGAAGAGCAAATCCATCGATGCACACCTCCGCAAATCCCAAACCAAGCAAGCCAGTGGCGACAGGGGAGGAACAAAACTTTACCAATTGACGAAAGTGAAGGAAAAAAAATCTCAAGAGAGAGACCAGGCTCACAACCATTTCTCCTCTGGCCAAACTTCCTGTGCAGAGCTGCAGTCTAGGTGCCAGGGGCTGGAGTTATTTGAGTTGAAGGAACCCAGAATTGGTGAATGTTATCATTCAGTCCTTGGATAAACTGAGCCTCATCTTATCAAGCTGATGTGGAGCTTGTGTTAATCAGTGACCAAACACACCAACAGCAGCTGTTTTAAACAGTACTGCTCATTATAAAGAGAGAGAGAGAGAGAGAGATTAAACTTCAGAGTACCAAACTGCAGTGTTATTCAACCCTAAACAGAGTCACAGAATGTCCAAATTATCTATAAAAACAGTTAAAAACGAATATACTATATTACCTTTAATTTATACTATACTATACTACTACTACTATACACTATACTATTACGCACGCGGCACGTCATGATTTTGCCAAGTACGATGTGATCCTGGATTAACATTTATGTTGATCCTGGAACATCATTTTGTTGGAAAATGTAATCCCTCCGCCTCAACCCAACAATACTGTAAATTATTCCCAAAATCAGAGGGGAATAATAGTTGGATAACAATCATGTAGAAGTGCATAAACTAACCATAAATCTAAATTTAACATAAACGTATCCCTTAATTCTGATTGGCTGATTGGAATGTTGTTCCAGGATCAACATAGATGTCCATTCAGGAACATGTCCTACTTAGTAAAATCCGGTTGGCGAGAACAAGAGCCTGTACAAGGTTTGCTGGTTCGAGTCCCGGCTGGGTCAGTTGACATTTCTGTGTGGAGTTTGCATCCGCTGTGTAAAACATACGTTGGATAAGTTGGTGGTTCATTCCGCTGTGGCGACCCCTGATGAAAAAAGGTAATTGAAAGAATAATACTATTACATATAATAGGCTCTATGCTAAAATATGTTTAGAAGAAACGAAGACAGCCAAACTCCATCAAACAAACTGAACTTGAACTTGAGATATGAACTATTGTAAAATACAGCTGATAGTCATTGTGCTGACAGTAAATATCCCCCTTCACACACACAGACAAGCTGAGATACATTCAGAAAAGCCTCACTTTAATTATGCAAAGCCCAGATTCTCATTATTAGTTCCTCTGGTGGACAGCAGAGGGCAGCAGTCACTCATAGAGATGGTTTTTGAGTCTTTATATATTTATATGCAGTTGAAGTCAGAATTATTAGCCCCCCTAAATTATTAGCCCCCCTTTTTATTTTTATTTTTACCCAATTTCTGTTTAACAGAGAGAATATTTCTTCAGCACATCACTAAACATAATAGTTTTAATAACTCATTTCTAATAACTGATTTATTTTATCTTTTCCATGATGACAGTAAATAATATTTTACAAGATATTTTTCAAGACACTTCTATACAGCTTAAAGTGGCATTTAAAGGCTTAACTAGGTTAATTAGGTTAACTAGACAGGTTAGGGCAATTAGGCAAGTTATTAACTGTGAAAATTTCCTTGCCCTGTTAAACATCCTTGGGGAAATATTTAAAAAAGAAAAAAAAATTCAAACGCGGGCTAATAATTCTGACTTCAACTGTATATTTAATTATTTATTTATTTATTGAACATGAAGTGACTCTTATTTTGGACGTTTGAAAACATTCTCAAAACATGAAGTGACAATTATTTTTAATATGAGGTTTAGAGCATGAAGAAGTTTCTAATGAAGTCATTTAATTATTTATTTATTTTTCCTTTAACTTAGTCCCTGATTTGTCAAGGGTCGCCACAGTGGAACTGCTCTGGCATATTTTACGCTGCGGATGCCCTTCCATCGGCAACTCAGTACTGGGAATTATTTATTTATTTATTTATTTGTTTATTTGCTTATTTGTTTGTGTGTATTTATTTATTTGTTTATTTATGTATTAGTTTATTTGCTTATTTGTTTATTTTTGTATTTATTTATTTATTTGTTTATTTATTTGTATATTTATTTATTTGTTTATTTATTTATTAGTTTATTTGTTTATTTGTGTATTTATTTATTTGTTTGCTTATTTATGTATTTGTTTATTTATTTATTAGTTTATTTGCTTATTTGTTTATTTGTGTATTATTTATTTGTTTATTTATTTGTATATTTATTTATTTATTTATTAGTTTATTTGTTTATTTGTGTATTTATTTATTTGTTTGCTTATTTATTAGTTTATTTTCTTATTTGTTTATTTATTTATTTATTTATTTATTTATTTATTAGTTTATTTGTGTATTTATTTATTTGTTTGCTTATTTATTAGTTTATTTTCTTATTTGTTTATTTATTTGTGTATTTATTTATTTGTTTATTTATTTGTGCATTTATTTATTTGTTTATTTATTTATTAGTTTATTTGCTTATTTGTTTATTTGTGTATTTATTTGTTTATTTGTTTATTTATTTATTTGTTTTTTTATTTATTAGTTTATTTGTTTATTTGTGTATTTATTTATTAGTTTGCTTATTTATTAGTTTATTTTCTTATTTGTTTATTTGTTTATTTATTTATTTGTTTATTTATTTATTAGTTTATTTGTTTATTTGTGTATTTATTTATTAGTTTGCTTATTTATTAGTTTATTTTCTTATTTGTTTATTTGTGTATTTATTTATTTGTCTGTTTATTTATTTATTAGTTTATTTGCTTATTTATTTGTGTATTTATTTATTTGTCTGTTTATTTATTTATTAGTTTATTTGCTTATTTATTTGTGTATTTATTTATTTGTTTATTTATTTAAATCTAACTTTGAAAACACAAAATGCAGATAGTACTAACAGATAAATACTGCTGGCCTTAAACTGAACTAAGTGAACTTCATTCATTTCTTCATTTTCTTTTCAGCCTAGTCCCTTTATAAATTAGGGGTTGCCACAGCGGAATGAACCGCCAACTTATCCAGCATATGTTTTACGCAGCGGATGCCCTTCCAGCTGCAACCCAACACTGGGAAACACCCATACACTCTTGCATTCCCTTATAGATGTTTAAATTTAGCCCATACTTATGTAAATGCATGCAAATATATGTATTAATTCAATTTTTATTTAAATTTATTGAATTGAATTATTTATTGAATGATAAGCAAGTGTTTAGATGATTTATGTATACAATACAGTTTCTAAAGTAATATTTTTTTTATATTAATAGTCTTTTAAGGGCGTTACGGTGGCGCAGTGCGTAGCACGATCGCCTCACAGCAAGAAGGTCGCTGGTTTGAGTCCCGGCTGGGTCAGTTGACGTTTCTGTGTGGAATTTGCATGTTCTCCCCGTGTTGCCGTGGGTTTTCTCCAGGTGCTCTGGTTCCCCCACAGTCCAAACACATGCGCTATAGGAGAATTGAATAAACGGAATTGTCCGTAGTGTATGAATGTGTGCAGTGAATGTGAGAGTGTATGGGGGTTTCCCAGTACTGAGTTGCAGCTGGAAGGGCATCCACTGCATAAAACATATGCTGGAATATTTTGCGGTTCATTCCACTGTGGCGACCCCAGATAAATCAGAGACTAAGCCGAATGAAAATGGATGAATTAAATATCAGGAAAACCTTAGTGAAAGGTAAAGTTTATGCTTGAGGGAACAGAAAGTCACCCTCATATCATCATAAACTTGTGTGACTCTTTGAAAAATGATATTTTCATTGTTTGAAAGATAAAAATGAGAGATATTTTGATGAATGTTGATAACCAAACAGTTTGAGTTTGCTTTGACATCTGCTGACAGGACCAAAAGTACAGCGCAAGTCATTCAGAACCAAAAATGCTTTGTTGCAAACATTCTTCAAAATACTTTTTCATGTTTCACAAAAGAAGGAAAGTCATATCGGTGTTGAAGTACTGTACATGAGGGCCTTTCAATTCTCACTTTTGACATAGAAGATGATTATAAATCTAGATGTCCTACTTTTGGTTTTTGCATCAAAGTTTTGTGTGTTTTTGTATATACAGTTGAAGTCAAAATTATTCTCCCTCCTGTGATTTCTTTCCCTTTTCATGTTTAATCATGTTTAACAGAGCAAGTAATTTTTTGCAGTATTTCCTATATTTTTTTTTTCTGTAGAAAGTCTTATTTGTTTTATTTTGGCTATTTTGGGGGGGGGGGGGGGGGGGGGGTTTCAACCCAGCCTCGTTCTGATTACGTACCTCTATATACATATCTAGAGAGTGCCAAATACATCCCAGGAGCTACTTTTTTTTTTGCAGTTTTTGTTTTTGCGAATCCACCAGAGGCCGCTGTGTACACTTTATCAGATCTCAAATTTCTCTTTCCAGTGCCCTTCGCGCCTGCTGTTCTCGCAAAAATCCACTAGAGGCCGCTGTTGACTGACTGACTTACTGACCGATCGACTGACCCACTCTCCTCCTTCCCTAAACCCAACCGATAGTGTTTTCAAAAGCAAATAAGAAAAAGAAAAGCCTTCATGGCAGCCAGATTTTTACCACGTGTAATTTGATTATTTTTTGGCTTCTGTTTTTGTCTTACCCACTTTCTGGAACTGTTCTTCACCGGACTCGAACCCCGTTGTCGTGGTCAACTTCTTTCTGCGTCTCAAATCCTCTGATGTATGCGACAAGCTACTGGACAAACTGGTAACAGCAGAAAAGCGTCCGTATGGAGGTAAGCGGTCAGCTGGTAAGTGTGAAAAGAACTCTGGCAGGGGCGCCGCTACGGGGGGAAGTTAGGACCATTCTAGGGGCCCATATATATTTAATATTATTAGTTGCCCTAACGAACCATCGTCACCATCACCCATCCAACCCCCCCCCTCCCCTTGGGGCATAAGGTAGCCCCTCCCCTTTAAAAAGCAGCCAATATCGCTTAGTTTTTATCACAGCTCTGCCGGTGAGAGTGGTTGAGCTCTAGTGCATCAAATGAAAAGCCAATGAGAAGGGGGTGGGGCAGATACTAGAGAACATTTGATTGGTCAGAAGATTTGATGAGAAACGGAAATATTTTCTTCGGTTTATTCCCTTTTATTCATCAGGGGTCGCCACAGTGGAATGAACCGCCAACTTATCCAGCATATGTTTAAGCCCCCGGAGGAAACCCACGCCAACACGGGGAGAAAATGCAAACTCCACACAGAAATGCCAACTGACCCAGCTGGGACTCGAACCAGCGACCTTCTTGCTTTGAGGCCACAGTGCTAACCACTGCACCACTGTGATGCCCACACATCTAAAATGTTTTATTTAAATGTCACGGGAGCCTTAAAGGGGAACTATTGTTTAGTATCTGACCCATATACGGTATATCCAGTGTAGTTATGTCATGCAGTGTGTTTACATTAGTCTCTGTGCTGAATTGTGGAGGGTGCAGGAGCAGTTCAGTGGTTTCGGGTGTCCTGTTCACATCATTTGCTCTAATGGTTAAAACATGAGAGGATTTGCTCCATAATTGCTTGAGTGAAAACTGATGCCTTCACAACACACTGATATAGGACATTGATGAAAAGCGGATATCTCCTTCCTCTGTGCGCGCACACACCCACACACACACACACACAAATGAAATATATATAGTAATTTATAGTAAGTATTGTGTTTTTAAACATTATTGTAACATATTAGACTGTACACTCACTGGCCACTTTATTAGAAACACCAGTCCAACTGCTCGTTAACGCAAATTTCTAATCAGTCAATCACATGGCAGCAACTCAATGCATTCAGGCATGTAGACATGGTCAAGATGATCTGCTGCAGTTCAAACCGAGCATCAGAATGGGGAAGAAAGGGGATTTAAGTGACTTTGAACACTTTGGCTTGCTTGTTGGTGCCAGACGGGCTGGTCTGAGTATTTCAGAAACTGCTGATCTACTGGGATTTTCATGCACAACCATCTCTAGGGTTTACAGAGAATGGTCTGAACAAGAGAAAATATCCAGTGAGCGGCAGTTCTGTGGGCGCAAATGCAGAGGTTAGAGGAGAATGGCCAGACTGGTTCCAGCTGATAGAAAGGCAACAGTAACTCAAATAACCACTCGATACAACCGAGATCTGCAGAAGATCATCTCTGAACACACAACACGTCCAACCTTGAGGCGGATGGGCTACAGCAGTAGAAGACCACACCGGGTACCACTCCTGTCAGCTAAGAACAGGAAACTGAGGCTACAATTCACACAGGCTCACCGAAATTGGACAATAGAAGTTTGAAAAAGCGTTGCCTGGTCTAATGAGTCTCCATTTCTGCTGCGATGGATGGTCAAGTCAGAATTTGGCGTCAACAACATGAGAGCTTGGATCCATCCTGCCTTGTATCCACAGTTCAGGCTGGTGGTGGTGGTGTAGTGGTGTAGGGTATGTTTTCTTTGCACACTTTGGGCCAATTTGTACCACCTGAGCATCGTGTCAACGCCACAGCCTACCTGAGTATTGTTGCTGGCCATGTCCATCCCTTTATGACCACAGTGTCCCCATCTTCTGATGGCTACTTCCAGCAGGATAACCCACCATGTTATAAAGCGTGAATCATCTCAGACTGGTTTCTTGAACATGACAATGAGTTCACTGCACTCAAATGGCCTCCACAGTCACTATATCTCAATCCAATAGAGCATCTTTGGGATGTGGTGGAACAGGAGATTCGCATCATGGATGTGCAGCCGTCAAATCTGCAGGAACTGTGATGCTATCATGTCAATATGGAGCAAGTACCTTGTTGAATCTATGCCACAAAGGATTAAGGCAGTTCTGAAGGCAAAAGGTGGTACAACCTGGTACTAGTAAGGTGTACCTAATAAAGTGGCCGGTGAGTGTACATATTATAGTATTTACAACCCTAATGTTATAGAAAACTATAGTATTGGGTCATTTGTTTATATTATTATAGTAGTGTTACAATAGCAACTATAGAATTACAGCAACAGATTTATTGAAATACTTTACATTAGTATGGTTCAAAACACTATAGTATTTACTATAAATTATTATAAGGGTGGCGCAGTGGTTAGCACTGTCGCTTCACAGCAAGAATGTCTCTGGTTCAAGCCTCAGCTGGGTCAGTTGTCATTTCTGTGTGGAGTTTGCATGTTCTCCCCATGTTGGCGTGGGTTTCCTCCGGGTGCTCCGGTTTGCCCCACAAGTCCAAAGACATACTATAGGTGAATTGGGTAGGCTAAATTGTCTGTAGTGTATGTGTGTGAATGAGAGTGTATGGTTGTTTTCCATTCATTGGTTGCAGCTGGAAGGGCATCCGCTGTGTAATAATACTCAGAGATGTATAAAGTACTAGAGACCCAGACTTAAGTAAAAGTACAAGTACTCTATCAAAAAGTGACTTGAGTAGAAGTAGAAGTGCTCTTTAAGCATCATACTTAAGTGGAAGTACTAAAGTATTCAACATTTTTTGTACTTAAGTATTGCAAGTAGTTTATTTAAAATTTTACTACTCAAGTACTGAAAGTAAAAGTACAAGTATTGTGTTATGTAGTTATTAAAGAAAGCAGTCCAAAGACATATTGTTTTGTTTATTTTAAATATCTTTTTGGGGCATGTGATTAAGCAGAACGAAAAGAACCATGGTTTACGATATATAATATATATAACAGGGTCGCGACTGGCCAAAGTGGTGCCCTATGTGAAATTTTACTGTGGTGCCCCCACAGAGGAACAAAAACACACAAACATATGTGTTTAAACATGTATTTATTTATTTATTTATATACATACATATGCATTTAAACACTCAAAATTATACTTAAATATTCAAATATTTACATTACAAAATAATAGTTTACATCAAAATAAACACTGACATGTCTTCTGCAGAAGCATTCCCAATTTCAAACATTTACAAAAGGTAAGGAATAAAACCCTCTCTGTACCTGTAGAGATGGACGGTCCTCAGTGCTGCATCCTGTACCTGTGCTGCTGCTGGTGCTGGTCATTTCACCTCATCTTCTTTTGTGACAAATTTCAGCATTGAACCTCCATGTACAATACAGAAGAAATTAGTCATTTAAAGAAAAAAACACATGACATACCATTAAAACAACAGGCTAGTCCAGCACTCCTCATAATGTGTCTAAACTACAGCCACAATGTGGATTTAACTTGCACTATAATCTATGAAGACAAACACTGACCCTTGCTGTCAGTATAAATCAAAGACTTTTGTGGTTTTTAGGAATTAAAAAGTGAATTAAAATGAGTGTATTTTAAA
This sequence comes from Danio kyathit, assembly GCA_903798195.1. NCBI lineage: Eukaryota > Metazoa > Chordata > Actinopteri > Cypriniformes > Danionidae > Danio > Danio kyathit. The sequence goes on along the minus strand of LR812528.1, from coordinate 48,549,321 downwards.
AAAAAACTGTAACATTTAGAAAAAAAATCCTCATTAATGAATTCATGCAATAAAAATGGTTTATGGCCTGTGGCTTACAGTAATTTGACTCATTTTATATTATTGATCTTTCAGTAATCACAGAATGAGTCAGTTTTGTTATTTCATATAGTAATGTACAAAAATGAAAAACCTGCATATTAAAAACACAAATCCACTGATATAAAGACTAAAGAGACTTTATTGTCATTGCAGTGATACAAGCAATAACAGCTGCAATAAGAAATGTATAGAAATAGACAAAAAAATAAACAATGATAACTGCAAAGAATTATATAATATATAATTGTATAATATAATAACTATATAATAATAAATAATACATACAGTGAAATCATTGTGCAATGCATGTGTACTGTATCTAGCTGTTGTGCAAACTGAATTGTATACTACTGCACAAGTTAATAAAAATAATTGAGTTTGTGTAATTATTAGCAGCATGGGGAAAAGGGGCAAACGCGAAGAGTCATAGAACATGTCCTGCTTAAGCACAATGCATAGCCGCAAAGCAAGAAACTGAACGTAAACAACAACGAATAAGGCAGATTGGTGCAGTTTTGGCGAAGTTTAAACGTTAGCCTCACTAATCTACTTGAACAACCAAAATATGTTTTCCAGATTTGTGGATATAAGTTACCTGAAAGTGACGCGATTCATCTTGACTTGTACCGTTTTCCTCTTCTCGGCTCCAGACTGCTGTTGTCTTTTCCCGGGCATAAAGCTGCAGCTTGTATCAAGCGCTGACGGAAGCGTCAGCCAATCAGATCGCTGTATGCAAATATACCAGCTCCGACAGTGGCGTATAGGGAGCGGCGGTACTGCCTGTGACAGAGCCATCTGGTGCTCTGGCAGTGATAATGTTTTTGGAATGATTCAAAACATTTTTATAATTGTAACGAGTAACGATGCAGCGCATAAAAATATTATCGGAGTAAAAGTATTAAACTCATCGAAAATATGTACTTAAGTAAAAGTAGAAGTAGGAGAAAAAAACAATACTCCAGTAGAGTACAGATACAGCCTTTTAGTACTTAAGTACAGTAGTGAAGCAGTTCTACTTCGTTACTATACATCTCAAGATGTCGGTTCATTCCGCTGTGGTGACCCCTGATTAATAAAGGGACTAAGCTGAAAATAAAATGAATGGATGAAATTACTATAGTATTTTTATTGTACTGTAACTTTGTTACTATAGATGTTGTATTACTGTGGCAACTATAGAATCACCACTACAGATCAACTCAAGGACTTAATAAAATAAAGAAATAATATATTATTATATAAATAATAACAAAGAAAATAAATAAAAGAAAGTAATAAATTACGTTTAAGTATAAGTTACTATAGTATTTGTTTCATGTGGGACAGGTGGTGCCGTATGTAGCCCATGTTCTCCTTATAAAGTCAGCATGGCCTAGTTGGTGGTCTGTAAATAAAGCGAGCTCACCTTCAGCACAGCGTTCAGTTCAGCCTCAGGTGAAGCTCAACATGAGAATCAGTCCATCTGCTCCAAACTCGCTGCCATTCAGCAGATAGCCACGTTTAATCTACTGCCTGAAAAAAAGATCAGTCTCTTTTAGGAGATTCTCTAAACCACTGAAGCTTTTAAAGAGGATATGTTTTTTTTTTTAAAGTAAGGTGAGATATTATGCTCCTTTTTCAAAGAGTAAAAAAAATCTGATGTCCCCAGAATGTGTCAGTAGCTATGTTTCCATCCACCTATTTTTTTATTAGTTTTATTACAACCTCCCCAGTCTAGGGTTGGGAAGGAGTAATAAAGAAAGTGGTGGAGGTTTGGATAAAGATTTTCCCCTTCTACTGACTCACAAAAACAACAAGCTTAACGTCAAAAAAGTATACATTTAACATAAGGAAGCAAACAAGTCTTCAGGAGGGGTCAAGGCCGACATAAACAAAACATCCTAACTTCCATATTTCAATCTAACTAAACCATACCCGTCAACCCTCCCGTTTTTCCCAGGATTCTCCCGTATTTTACAGTTCTATCCCGCTGTCATCCCGTAAAGGTATTTTCCCGTATTTCTCCCGTATTTTTTTTCTTTCTGAGAAGAGCCGATCCTCCCTATATGCAACCCATGCCGCCGAACCACCAGGGGCCGCCCTTGCTCTTAAATGTGAATCGGTTCTGTGCTTTCATTTTATTTCATACCTGCCAACATTTGGTTCGTAAATTCCGGGAGGGGGGGGGGGGGGGTGTATTACGTCATACGCTAATTTGCATATTACTGACGTCATCGCGTTCTACCATTTCTGTTTGTTTAACAGCCTATAGTAAATAAATGGGGTATTTTATATTCGCACTACGCTTTATGTAAGCTTGTCAATTTAACTAAATGTATTGCTGTTTGAATACAGTATATCATTATAGATGGGTAGTGAATTTGCAGTAATCTCTCAGACGTAATACACTCAGACAAGTTCTGAAACTCTCACTTAAAACATCTCTGATTGTGCAACAAGTATAAACGGTCAAATTAAATTGTTAAAATAAAGGAGAAGCAGATCGGGTTGACTGTACAAGGGAAATACCTTCAAACTGCCACCTGTTCTAAATCATTTGCCGTCGGTACGCAGAGACGTGCTCTGCTCTCAGGCTGCAGGGGAGGGGCCGGCAGCATCATCACCCGCAGCTCGTTGAGAAGAGTAGGGACGGTACAGTAATGGACAACCGACAGTCTATAAAAATCGCCAGTAACACACAAAAAAGTCGCTAGATTGGTCGCTAGTCTCTTTTTTGAAAATTTGTCGCTAAGTTGGCAACACTGGCGCAAACTGAAGAGCGGGGAGCGGGAGGGGTGAGAGGTTTGGGGAGATGGGGGCGCGCGAACTGTAGCGCGCGACCAGAAGAGCACAAGCACCAAGTTTCAGCCCGGACTGTACCAAAATGCTGGGGAGCGGGGGGCGGGGGAATTCCGGGAGTTTACCGGGAGACAGAACAATCCGGGAGACGGGTCTGAAATACGGGAGACTCCCGGGAAAAACGGGAGTGTTGGCAGGTATGTTTTATTTAGGCATAGAAACACTTTGGAATAAACATAAAAACGGCGTGATTCATTTCCTTTTCATTACAGGCGCCATTACCCCTATGCAATCCTCAAAACAGTCAGTTCATATAAAGATGCATGACTGTCAGCTGATGCTCTCCATAGTGATAATAGACGCTGTTTCCCAAGCGGATTCAGTACGTACGTGATTTGATGCTGAACTCAAGTGGACACTGGGTTTTGTGTGCATGTTTGAACAGAAATATACACATAATAATAATAATAATAATAATAATAATGGCGGTTCATTCCGCTGTGGCGACCCAAGATTAATAAAGGGACTAAGCCGAAAAGAAAATGAATGAATGAATAATATAATAATAATAACAACATCATCTAGACATTTAGATCTTGTTGGGTTTTCTTTCACAGCAAAAAATGTAAAAATTTGAGTTTAACTTAACACTCCTTGGGTGTACATATGACTCCCTCCATTTTGGAGTTAAAGTAACACTTCTAAAGTGTGAAATTTGAACATTATTCAGAGAGTTCATTTCAACACAGTAAGAGTTTATTTTTACATCGGACTGGAGTGTGTGTTACCCTTCAAAGTGTTAATATATTACCTTTTTTCCTATATTATCAATTGATGTGTGTGACAGATAACAGTGATCAAATATGTTGAAAATAGTTTTAATTTATTAAATGTTCATTAATCTTTTTAGAAATAATTTCAATACATTCAACTCTTTGCATTTTGAAATGCAACAAGACATGTTTCAAGTTTAAGTAAAACACACTGGTTTGATCACTGTTTGTCTGAAAGAACCGGTTAGAGTAAAAAAACTGGACTTCCCATCACTTGTGGGAAATACACTGCATATTGGGTTAAAAGTTTTCACACTCGTGGATTAAAATGTACTCTGGTTTTAACACTGAACAACACCAAAAAAAAATCACACTGTATATTTAACACTGGAATTTTTGCTGTGTTTAAACACAACAAATTTTGTCCTAAATGAGCATAAACAGTTAGAAAAACAGTCAAATGGTTTCAATATAGATATGTGCAGTTTTAAAGTGACAGCTCTGTTATTTAATGTAATCAAACCAAAAAAAATAAAATAAAATAAAAATCGCTGCTCTTTAGTCAGAATGTTTAAATTATACAGTGAAGAAAAGATGAGATTTGATAACTTGATTCTATTTCTTTATAATAGCTAACAGTTTAAATGAGCTGAACTGTTTGCTAATTTATTTGCAGCTTTTTCTAATGTATACTAATTATTATATCCTTGAAAACAGCTCCAGATGGACATATTTATTTTTATTTTATTATTATTTTTTTTTCACATCCAAATGTTGACAGTTATGAACTAAACTAATAAATAAAAGAAAACAAAATACAAAAACAATACAACAACTCCCTTACTGTTCTTACACAGGAGAAAACTTAGACAAAACAAAATGGCAACCACCTCCCTACAGCCTCCAATAAATTAACAATAAATTGAACAAACAATAAATAAAGCTTTATGCCACAAAGACAAAGAAAAGAAGCTTTGACAGGTTAGGTGTTAACTCGCATGATTTGACTAAACAAATCTTCTCACCAGAGGAATAAAGGTCTTCACAGACAATATCAACAGTTTACCCACATCAAAAAGAACAAAACCCCAATAAAAAGCCAGCAGTAGGGATTCTTTCTCCAAGCCTCCACACTGCAAAGATCCCAGCTCTGCCTGAAGCTGCAGTCACACTAGAGTTTGAGCTTGCGAAATTCTGTCGTACGGTGCTGCGAAAAGGGGCGGGATTAAACAAGATGATTAGACACAAAAAAAAGCGAGTGATTGCTCCATGTTTTAAAATTCTGTTCAGAGAGGTCATGTTTTGATCCTGGATTGGTCTCACGCAGTCAAGTGATGCGATTTCGCAGGTCAGAGTTCACCAAGCTTGAACTTTGCACCTCAGCGAAATGCGAAACTTGACGCATGACCCTGCGTTTCCGGTCTGACGCATTCGCGTGCGTATGAATGGAAGTCTATGGGGAGAAAAGTCCAGTGTGACCGCTTTATATCCTCAAGCCAATCCTTTGGTGGACCAATCAGGACAGAGAATTCATCAGTGGAGCCAATTTGCAGGGTTGACTGCACCTGATCAAAATTAAAGCCTCATTGAAGGAGAGAGAGAGAAAGGAAATGAATACACAATATCTACAAGAGACATTCAAGGAACATTACACATTTTGTTTTTGTTGCACATTTTGGAATTTAATTTAAAGAAAAGCTTAATGGAAATAGCAAGATGTGCATACATGTAGAAATGCAGTTAAAATTGAGTAGGATAAACCTTTTATTCAGTAAGAGAAAATGCGCTTTAAGGTGCAGTATGTAAGTTTGACATCCAGTGGTTGAACTAGGTATTGCACTCCTGAATCAAAATACATTTTCACTCTGCTGCTGCTCTGACGAGTCCACACAAGCACAGATTGCAAGATTGACATGAGTGTGCCTGACTATCAAGCCTAAAAGCTGATTTAAGGCAGATTTGAACCGTTTTCTAAATAAAAGCAACAGCACACAATAAAAAAAAAATATTTTCCATACTAAAAGGAGTATTTGTCCAGACTAACACCAGAAATTTTTATTTTGGTCTTCTATTTCTCACAGATGAACAATGATCACCTCAGGTACATGTGCTTTATTCAGGGTTAAATGCAAACAATGTGAGTTTGAATGCCATTTTACATGACATTTATTGCCATACTACTGAAAGCAGCAGCAGATAGTTCACCTCAGATCTTGAATAATAAAATAAACCGTGTGAAATTGAATTTCAGAACTGTGACTCAGTGCAAGCCAACACATATCAGTGATTCAGCATCTATATTTAATAATGGTAAAGAGGTTCAATATGTATTAATTAGATTATAAACCTTACCATTTCGTTGGAGTGCAGTGAGTGCACTATTCTGTGCTTCTGAATGGCTGTATTAACATTTCTGTCGTGTTTTGTCTGGTACAAATCTCGTTGTGAGTTGTTAGGGCATTGTAACCTGCTCAGGACAGTGTAACGTGCTCACCTAATGTTTACATTCATAATATTTATATCATTTGCTAATTAATAACCTCATGTAAAATTCTGAATCTGCGTCTCATTTCAGAGTCTGCTAATGTCCACCGGAGGTCGCATTACAGTCGCAGACACACATTTTGGGGACTGAAACAAAAGCAAACTTTTCGGCACGCAACGCACATTTTCAAAATCAGAATATGGGACTTCAGCATTGTTTTTCAGATAAACAAGAATGTTCACTTGGCATGTTTCTTAAATATCTGCAAACATATTATGGTATTTTTATGCTTTAGAAGAGTCAAAAACCTACATACAGCACATTTAAACAACTTGATTTTTTTTTCAAATCATGTGATGATGGAAATGTTTGCGATGGATGCCATTAATTGACAAAGCAGCGTTTCGAGCACATTGTAAAACATCTGAAATGTTGTTTTGCTCATTTCTAAAATCCCACCAACCCAGAAAATATATCACTTAAACAATTAAAAATGTCAATAAAAGTCACTTTTTAAGGGTAAACGAAAGATCAAGATCCCATAGTGCAAATTAAAAGCATAAATAAACATGGAAAAATAAAAACATGAATCACAAAATACAGAAAACTGCTAATTTTTACACTGTATTTTTGCAAATGTCTAAAATTAATCCAACCAATGAGTAAAACCTTTCTGTTTTAGATAGTAATGTCCCCTGAGTGCTGTTTAAATCCGTGTTTTTGCCTTTGCACTGTAGGCTCATCAGGATCCTCTGCTTGTTAGAATCATCACATTAAACCCAAATTGATTAATTGAAAGCGAGAGCCCACAGGGAGCTTTAAGAGTGACTTCCATCTTCATGCGTCCATAAATAGATTTAATAATTATTCTGTCCCCTTTGCGTCATGCCAAACCCCCACCCTGATTTCCCTGCCACAACCCTTCATAACGTGCATTATTTTTTGCATAGCTGAAGTCTTTTTCAAATATTTCCCAAATAATGTTTAACAGAGGAAGGAATTTTTCACAGTATTTCCTATAATGTTTTTTTCTTCTGAAGAAAGTCTTATTTGTATTATTTTGGCTACAATAAAAGCAGTTTTAATTTTTTTAAAGCATTTTATTTATTAATACTGTATTATTAGCCCCCTTAAGCAATATTTGTTTTCGATTGTCTACAGAAAAAACCACTGTTATACAATGACTTGCCTAATTACCCTAATAGGTTAAGCCTTTAAATGTCACTTTAAGCTGAATACTAGTACAAATATTATGTCCTGTCATCATAGCAAAGATAAAATAAATCAGTTATTAGAAATGAGTTATTAAAACTCTTATGTTTAGAAATTAGTTGAAAAAATCTTCTCTCTTTAAAAAAAAATTGGGGGGAAAATAATTCAGGAGGGCTAATAATTCCTCTTACCTCTAAAATGAAGCGCAGAACAGGATTTGTTTTGGTTAATGCATTTGCATCCAAACTTTTCAGCTTTGCTTTGTTTTTAGGAGGGGAATCGCATTGTGACATTATGCCGAAATGCACTAGGGGGCAGACAGTGGAATTAAAAACACATAATCAGAGTGCACATCTCTCCTCCACTCGAGCGTGAAAGGCTTCCTAAAGTATCCTCATGCCACCGAGTCTGGTCTGCTTACACTGCAGGCAGGAGGAGCACAATCATAACAAAGTGCAATGTAAAATAGCAAAACGTTTAAACCCTTAAATAAGTAAGAATTTAATAAGCTAGAATAAAAGCAGTTTTTAATTTTTTTAAACCCATTTTAAGGTCAAAATTATTAGCCCCTTTAAGCTATATATTTTTTCGATAGTTTACAGAACAAACCATCGTTATACAATAACTTGCCTAATTACCCTAACCTGCCTAGTTAACCTAATTAACATAGTTAAGCCTTTAAATGTCACTTTAAGCTGTATAAAAGTGTCTTGAAGAATATCTAGTCAAATATTATTTACTGTCATCATGACAAAGATAAAATAAATCAGTTATTAGAGATGAGTTATTAAAACTATTATGTTTAGAAATGTGTTGAGAAAATCTTCTCTCCGTTAGACAGAAATTGTGGGAAAAAATAAACAGGGGGGCGAATAATTCTGACTTCAACGGTATGTTTGTATGTGTGTGTGTATACGTAATTATTATTATTTTAATTATTATTTCATTATAATTTCATAGTTAAATGTATATATTGTTAGTACATAAAGTTAAACTAAATGAAAAAATTCTCGTCAGCTTGCTGAAATTAATTTGCCTTTTTGAAATATTTCATTTTAATTCACTTTAAATTTAATTCAAGCAAAACAAAACAGTTCAGTGGCTTTATTTAACTGGAACAGCCCTGATAGTTACCACTTTAGCAAATACAAGTTATCAAATTTAGTTAATAATATAGTTTTCCCAGTACTGGGTTCCTGCTAGAAGGGCATCCACTGGCTGCTGCATACAACATATGCTGGAATAGTTGGAGGTTCATTCCGCTGTGGTGACTCCTGATAAATAAGTGACTAAGCTGATGGAAAATTAATGAATAAATATTAATAGATTCAACATGTACTAATGCATTATTAAGCTTAAGAGTTATTATTATTATTACATTATTATTATGAGTTAAATTAGTTAATATTATGACTATTAAGCAGAGCATTTATAGTCAATGCAGTTTTAATTATATGTAAGCAAAAATAATAGATGCTAAAAATATACTGCTCAGAAAAATGAAACATCAACGTGAAATTATACCCGTCAGCCTTGACTTTTTTTTCAGGAATTCCATATTTTCCCATATTTCTCCTGTATTTTTGATCATTTCTCTCTTAAAAGTGATATAATTGTAAGAGAATTCTGCTTTTGTAAATTTATCCCACATTTTTACATCCCAATGTTGACGGTATTCAAATAAACCGATGTTACAAATAAAACGACTGCAAGATGTTACCTGATTCTTACCTCGAGCCCTTATGAAAACTCCTCTGACCATATCGGCTTACTCACACTTATGCTTTATAATATTTAATTTATGCAACCAGGACAAGGTCATAAACGTTTCAGAAGTTTCATATTCACTCAATTGTTTATAAAGCTCATTCCCTGCGCATCACATTGTGCCTTTGTGAAGCTATTTGTCTATTGATACCTTCATTTGGCTGGTGTGCTTTTATTTTAACATGCAGATGCAGAAGCGTCCATCAAAAGCTGACGGGTCTCAAGCTGCCGACTCTTGAATTAATAACTCATCTGATGTGATCCAGCAGACTTGGGTTATTCTGGAGTGAGATGTGGACCGATTCTCCACTGGTCCTGAAAGAAGACTCGAAAGCTGCATTCTGGTAAGTGATTTGGCTGAAGAGTCTCACTTTAAAGGTCCTGTGAAATTGAAATAAAGTTTTTTAGATATTAGTGTGGTGGTTCAGTGGGTAGCGCTGTAGCCTCACAGCAAGAAAGTCGCTGGTTCGAGTCCCAGCTGGGTCAGTTGGCATTTCTGTGTGGAGTTTGCATGGTCTCCCCGTGTTGGCGTGGGTTTCCTCCGGGTGCTCCGATTTCCACCACAGTCCAAACACATGCGCTATAGAGTAGGTGAATTAGATTAACTAAATTGGCCGTAGTGTGTGCAAGAGTGTGTATAATAAAGGGACTAAGCCGAAAAGAAAATGAATGAATGAATGAAAAATTCATTCATTCATTCGTTTTCCTTCGGGTTAGTCTCTATTTCAGAGGTCACCACAGTGAAAAGAACCGCCAACAATTCCGCATATGTTTTACCCAGCAGATGCCCTTTCAGCTGCAACCCAGTATTGGGAAACACCCATACACACTCATTCACACACACTCATACACTACGGCCAATTTAGTTAATCTAATTCACCTACTTTATAGCGCATGTGTTTGGACTGTGGGGGAAACCGGAGCACCTGTAGGAAACCCACGCCAACACGGGGAGAACATGAAAACTCCACACAGAAATGCCAAGTGGCGCAGCCGGGACTCGAACCAGCGACCTTCTTGCTGTGAGGTGACAGTGCTAACCAATTTTTTTTTTAATGTAAAAATTAAACCACATATATTTCACAATACTTGAAGTAGATACACAACAATGATGTACTAAAAACAGAAACGTTTTGCATTTGTAAAGGTCTCTGAAAGGCCAGATGTAATACATAGGCACATGATGGCATTGTTTACAAAAAAACATGCATGGAGTTAAAGTCTACATTATTCGCCCTCCTGTGAATTATTATTGTTTTCTTTTTAAAATATTTCCTAAATGATGTTTAACAGATTCAGGAATTTTTCACAGTATTTCCTATAATATTTTTTCTTCTGGAGAAAGTCTTATTTGTTTTATTTTGGCTACAATAAAAGCAGTTTTTTATTTTTTTTAAAAACCATTTTAAGGTCAATATAATTAGCCCCCTTAAGCAATATTTTTTGTATTGTCTGCAGAACAAACCACTGTTACCCTAACTTACCTAATTAACCCTTTAAATAACCCTAATTTAAGCCTTTAAATGTCACTTTAAGCTGAATACTAGCATCTTGAAAAATACCTAGTCAGATTTTATATACTGTCATCATGGCAAAGATAAAAGAAATCAGTTATTAGAAACGTGTTGAAAAAATTCTTCTTTCTGTTAAACAGAAATTGGGGGAAAATATACAGATTGGCTAATAATTCAGGAGGGCTAATAATTCTGACTTCAACTGTATGTAATAGATGTAATACTATATGTAATAGATATACAGTGCATCCGGAAAGTATTCATAGCGCTTCACTTTTTCTACTTTTTTTATGTTACGACTTAGTTTTGCATGCAATACAATCACTTATTAAATGGGCTTAATCAGGCCTGCATGATAGAGTGGCCAGACGGAAGCCACTCCCCGCATGGAATTTGCCAAAAGGCATCTGAAGGACTCTCAGACCATAAGAAACTAAATTCTCTGGTCTGATGAGACTAAAATTGAACTCTTTGGAGTGAATGCCAGGCGTTACGTTTGGAGAAAACCAGGCAGCGCTCATCACCAGGCTAATACCAACCCTACAGTGAAGCATGGTGGTGGCAGCATCATGCTGTGGGGATGTTTTTCAGCAGCAGGAACTGGAAGACTAGTCAGGATAGAGGGAAAGATGAATGCAGCAATGTACAGAGACATCCTTTATGAAAACCTGCTTCAGAGTGCTCTTGACCTCAGACTGGGGCGACGGTTCATCTTCCAGCAGGACAAAAAAGCACACCGCCAAAATATCAATGGAGTGGCTTCACAATAACTCGGTGAATGTCCTTGAGTGGCCCAGCCAGAGTCCAGACCTAAATCCTATGGAACATCTCTGGAAAGATCTGAAAATGGCTGTACACCGTCGCTTCCCATCCAACCTGATAGAGCTTGAGAGGTACTGCAAAGAGGAACGGGCAAAAATTCAAAGACAGGTGTGCCAAGCCTGTGGCATCATATTCAAAAAGACTTGAGGCTGTAATTTCAGCCAAAGGTGCATCAACAAAGTATTGAGCAAAGGCTGTGAATACTGATGTACATGTGATTTCTCAGCTTTTTTATTTTTAATAAATTTGCAACAATTTAAAAAAAATCGGTTTTCACATTGTCATTTTGGGGTATTGTTTGTAGAATGTTGAAGAAATAAATGAATTTAATCCATTTTGGAAAAAGGCTGTAACATAAAAACATGTGGAAAAACTGAAACGCTATGAATACTTTCCAAATGCATTGTATTCTATAATGTTATCATTTTCAAAACTTTGTAAACAAATGGCCAAAAATACAAAAAAAAAAAAGCTTCCAGTTCTTCGTTTAAAGAAACATTTGTTTAAACCTCTACCCAAATACCACTGATTATCATAAAGCACTTAAGCCCATTGAATAAGTGATAACATTGCATGCAAAACTAAGTCTGTTTTTCTGTCTACTGGAGTGTGAGATGAAAACACATCTTGTTTTTTTCTCTCTCCTGCTCCCTTGAATGCAAATGGGCCAGATTGAACCCTGGGGGTTCAGTGTCCCCTGCTGCACAGAGAGGGAACATCTCTTTAAAGAAACTATGCATTATTTTTCCTGGATAGTCAATCGCAACTAAAGCAAAAAAAACTAAATAACCCAAAAGCCACAGTGTGCATACCTGGAGTTAGACTGAGGCCAAGTCAGTCCAAACAGAAGTAGAAAGTGATGCAGGGCAAGAGATGGTGAGCTGAAGCGAAAGATTCCCTCTTTCCCTGGAGCGAATGAGACGGAGACACAGATGTCAGTGAACACAGAGTCCCAGGAGACTCCACTTTCCAGCATCTCTCACGCTGTTTACACACACACACACACACACGTGGCGCAATCAAGTTTTTTTTTACTCATTTAATTAGCTCCATATTTGGTGACATGAGTGACTGGAGGAACGCGGAAAGCAGATGGGACTTCATGAGGGTCCGGTCTGAACATGAAAAATCTTAAATACTTCTAGTAGAGCTCGTGTTGAAGACTTACAAAGTGGTCTGAGGAAAATTGCAGCCAGTGACATCACTTGATGTATAAAAATGTATTCTGATTATTTTTAGATTACTTTTGGATTACTTTTGCTCTCTATTTTACTTGTGCTAATGAGTTACAAAAAAACTGTTTTAATTCTGATTGCAAATTACATGATAATTGCAGCCAGGGACTTAATCTAGGTGGCTTTTTGTATGAAATGTATTCTGACTACTTTCGGATTACTTTTAGATTACTTTTGCCATAGCTTCACGAGGTCCTGTCTGAACACAAAAAATCATGTCGGCTTCTAGCAATGTTCGTGTTGATGACTTAGGAAATGTTGTCTATGGCTAATTGCAAATTCCATGATAAAAATTGCAATCAGTGATGTAATCTAGGTGATGTTTTGGTAGGGAATGTATATTGACTACTTTTGGATTACTTTTAGATTACTTTTGACCTAACTTGTTTATCCACATTTTTATGCATGTAATGACTGTGTTTCAAGTTATGGGTTTGCAGTTCTAGTATGAAAAAACTTCCATTTGAAAGAGGTGAAACAAATCATTGCAAATTACTTGATAATCTCAGTGACGTAATCTCAGGTGACTCTTTGTAGGAAATGTATTCAGACTACTTTTGGATTACTTTTAAATTACTTTCATCATGACTTCCCAAGAGTCCTGTATGAACACGAAAAATCTTAAACACTTCTAGTAGAGCTTGTGTTGAAGACTTACAAAAGTAGTCTGATAAAAAATTGCAGCCGGTGACGTCGTTTGAAGTATGAAAACGTATTGACTACTTTTAGATTACTTTTGGATTACTTTTGCTCATGTTAATGAGTTACAAAAAATTGGTCTGTTGCTGATTGCAAATTACATGATACAAATTGCAATCATTGATGTAATATTAGGTGACCTGTTGTAGGAAATATATTCTGACTACTTTTGGATTACTTTTGGCATCACTTCACAAGGTCCTGTATTAACACAACAAATCTTGTTGGATTCTAGCAATGCTCGTGATGATCACTTACAAAATGTGGTCTATTGCTGTTTGCAAATTGCATAATAAAATTTGCAATATAATGACTGCGTTTTAAATTATGGGTTTGCAGTTCTGGTGTGGAAAACTTCAATCCAGAAGAATTGAAAGCAATCATAGCAAATTACTTGTTCAAAATCCCAGTGCTGTAATCTATGTGAGTCTGTAGGAAATGTTTTTATACTACTTTTGGATTACTTTTAGATTACTTTAGGCAAGACCTTCCAAGGGTCCTGTATGAACACTAAAAATCTTGAACACTTTAGTAGAGCTCGTGTTGAAGACTTACAAAATCTTCACATCTTTTACTCGTGTTGATGAGTTACAAAAATTTAGTCTATTTCCGATTGTAAATTACATGATAAAAATTGCAACCAGTGACATAATCTACAGTAGGTGACTTTTTGTAGGAAATGTATTCAGACCACATTTGGATTACCTTTAGATTACTTTTGGTATGACTTCCCAAAGGTCCTGTGTGTACACGAAAAATCTTGAACACCTTCTTGTAGAGCTCGTATTGATGCCTTACAAAAGTGGTCTAATGAAAATTGCTGCCGGTGACGTCATTTGATGTATGAAAATGTATTTTGACTACTTTTGGATTACTTTTGGATTATTTTTACTCTTGCTGATGAGTTACAAAACAGTGGTCTGTTGCTGATTGCAAATTACATGATAAAAATTGCAGTCAGTGATGTATTCTGTAGGTGACTTTTTGTCTTAAATGTATTCGGACTACTTCTGGATTACTTTTAGATTACTTTTACCATAGCTTCACTAGGTCCTGTATTAACACGAAAAATCATGTCCACTTCTAGCAATGTTCGTGTTTATGACGTACAAAATGTGGTCTATTGCTGTTTGCAAATTATTTGATCAAATTTGCAAACGGTAACATAATCTGATTACTTTTGGATAACTTTAGCTCTAACTTGTTTATCCACGTTTTTCTGCTTGTGCTGACTGCATTTCAAATTATGGGTTTGGAGTTCTGGTCTGGGAATCTTCAAATCAAAAGAATTGAAAACAATCAAAGCAAATTAATTGTTAAAAAATTCCAGTGATGTAATCTCTGTGACTCATTGTAGGAAATGTATTTAGACTACATTTGGATTACTTTTAGATTACTTTCAGCATGACTTCCCAAGGGTCCTGTATGAACACGAAACTTCTTAAATACTTTAGTAAAGCTCGTGTTGATGACTTACAAAAGTGGTCTGATGAAAATTCCAGTCAGTGACGTTATTTGATGTATGAAAATGTATTCAGACTACTTTTGGATTAATTTTACTCATGCTCGCGCTGATGAGTTACAAAAAACTGGTCTATTTCTGATTGCAAATTACATGATAAAAATTGCAGCCAGCGGTGTAATCTAGGTGACTTTTTTTAGGAAATGTATTCAGACTACATTTGGATTACGTTTAGATTACTTTCATCATGACTTCCCAAGGGTCCTGTCTGAACATGAAAAATCTTGAATACTTATAGTAGACCTCGTGTTGAAGACTTACAAAAGTGGTCTGATGAAAATTGCATTCAGTGACGTGATTTGATATATGAAAATGTATTCTGACTACTTTTGGATTACTTTTACACATCATAAAAATTGCAGCCAGTGATGTAATCTAGGTGGCTTTTTGTATGAAATGAATTCTGACTACTTTTAGATTACTTTTAGATTACTTTTACACTAACTCTTGCTCATGCTCTTTTACTGATTGCAAATGAATAATTAATGATAAAAATTACAGCCAGTGATGTAATCAAGGTGGCTTTTTGTAGGAAATGTATTCAGACTACATTTGGATTACCTTTAGATTACTTTCGGCATGACTTCCTAAGGGTCCTGTGTGAACGCAAAAAATCTTGAACACCTTCTTGTAGAGCTCGTGTTAATGAAAATTGCAGCCGGTGATGTCATTTGACGTATGAAAATGTATTTTGACTACTTTTGGATTACTTTTACTCTTGTAAAAATGAGTTACAAAAACTGGTCTGTTTCTGATTGCAAATTACACGATAAAATTGCAGTCAGTGATGTATTCTATAGGTGACTTTTTGTATGAAATATATTCGGACTATTTTCGGATTACTTTTAGATTACTTTTACCATAGCTTCACAAGGTCCTGTATTAACACGAAAAATCTTGAACACCTTCTAGTAGAGCTCGTGTTGATGACTTGCAATAGTGGTCTAATGAAAAGTGCAGTTGGTGACGTCATTTGACATAAGAAAATGTATTCTGACTACTTTTGAATTACCTTTACTTGTGCTGATGAGTTAAAAAAACTGGTCTATTTCTGA
Organism: Danio kyathit; assembly: GCA_903798195.1. Classification (NCBI taxonomy): domain Eukaryota; kingdom Metazoa; phylum Chordata; class Actinopteri; order Cypriniformes; family Danionidae; genus Danio; species Danio kyathit. The sequence goes on along the minus strand of LR812528.1, from coordinate 48,533,378 downwards.
TTTTAAATTACATGATAAAAATTGCAACCAGTGATGTAATCTAGGTGGCTTTTTGTATGAAATGTATTCTGATTACTTTTGGATTACATTTAGATTACTTTTACACTAACATTTGCTCGTGTTGAGTTACAAGTGGTCTGTTTCTGATTGCAAATTGCATGATACAAATTTCTCTTTTGTAGGAAATGTAATCTGACTACTTTTGTATTACTTTTAGATTACTTTTGGCATAATTTTACAAGGTACTGTTTTAACACAAAAAATCTTGTCACCTTCTAGCAATGTTCATGTTGATGACTTTAAAACAGTCGTCTGTTGCTGTTTGCAAATTACATAATAAATTTGCAGTCTGTGATGTAATCTGATGTATAAAATGTATTTTGACTACTTTTGGATTACTCCTGGATTACTTTTGCCCTAACTTGTCTATCCACATTTTTCTGCTTGTGCTGAATGCATTTCAAATTAAAGATTTGCAGTTCTGGTTTGTAAAACGTCAATTCAAAAGTATTGAAAACAATGATTGCAAAATTCCAGTGATGTAATCTACAGTAGGTAACTCCTTGTAGGAAATGTATTCAGACAACTTTTGGATTACTGTTAGATTACATTCGGTATAATTTTACAAGGGTCCCATATGAACAAAAAATCTTGAACACTTCTAGTTGAGCTCGTGATGAAGACTAACAATAGTGGTCTAAACAAAATTGCAGTCAGTGATGTCATGTGATGTATAAATGTATTTTGATTACTTTTAGATTACTTTTGGATTACTTTTATTCATGCTGATGAGTTACAAAACAGTGGTCTGTTTCTGATTGTAAATTACATAATAAAAAATTGCAGCCAGTGATGTAATCCATAGGTGCCTTTTTGTATTAAATGTATTCGGACTACTTTTGGATTACTTTTAGATTACTTTTACACTAACTTTTGCTTGTGTTGATGAGTTACAAAAAAGCAGTGGCTGCTGGGAGAGGGGGGGTTGTGGGGTGGTGGTTGGAGTGTCACGAACAAAAGTGAAGAGCAGGGGGAGGGTGGTTGGGGTGTCGCGAACTAAAGTGAAGAGCAGGGTGGGGGGGTGTGAGGGCTGGGGGTCTCCATGCCGCCCCTAGCAAGATGCCACCCTGGGCGATCGCCCATACCTAAATCAGCCACTGCCCCTGTCTAAATGTCTGGCGAGCGCAAATTATGTAGCCAGAGGTACGTCTGACTGCATTTCGCCTTTAAAACGAACACTATGGGGCAGTATGACGCAGACAGATTCTGTTTCTTTTAGCGCTACCAGCTGACTGCTTACCTCCATGTAGACGGCTTTTCCAGTGTTACCAGTTTGCACAGTAGCTTGCTGCGTATGTCAGCGGACTTGGGATGCGGAGTTGACCATGGCGAGTTCAAGTCCAGTGTAGAATGCTTCCAGAAACCAGGTAAAATAAAAGCAAAAAAAATCAAATAAATAAATAAACAGCAGGCTGAAAACGTGGTGAAATCATGTGACCATGACGACTTTTCTTTTTTTAGAGTGCGTTTGAAAACACTATCCGTTGAGTTTAGGCAAGGGGGTAGATGGGTCAGTCGGTCAGTCAGTCAGTCGACAGCAAGCTGGCCTGGTTGATTGAAGTGTATATTGCGCCCTCTGGTGGATTTATGTGAGAAGAGGATGCTCGAGAGAAATTTGAGATCATCAAAAAGCGTACACAGCGGCCTTTGGTGGATTTGCAAAAATAAAAACTGCGAGCAGACATGCCTCCAGTTATGTATTTCACTGTCACCAGAAATGTAGACCTGGGTATGTATCCACAGTGAGCCTGGATTGGTTTCAAATGATGGGTTTGCTCTTCCAGTTTGGGGAACATCTATTCAACAGAAGTGAAATAAATCATTGCAAATTACTTGATACAAATCCCAGTGACTACCTTACTAATTTTAATAGCCAGCTAATTAGCAGTTTGTTAAGATAATAGTCTTACTTAGTAGTTTGTTAATAGCATGAATTGTACATTAAAATAAAATGTGATTACAATTACAATATTTGAAATCTAATTGCTTAATCCTGATTACATAGAACCAGTTTCTGCTTAGCTCTGACTTCTGGCCAGTCTGCATCTATTTAAATAGCTCACAAAATGACTTGCATCACAAAAAAATGAGTTGAAAGAAGTTTGAAAGATGTCAAAGTTAAAAAAAAATGGTCTTATGTAAAGATAGGGTTTGACTGCGATGTCCATCAAAATACGGCTGTCCTTCAGAAATGAGCATTATAAGCAGTTCTGTAGCGCTTCGTCATTTAGAAAGATTTCAGTGGACTGGCATGTTTTGACTCGTAAACATCTCCAAGTGTGACTGGTGTTTTTGTTGGATTTAAGCCCTTGGTTTGAAGAACATATCGTTCCATTATGCCAATTAAGCAGGGAATAGATTTTTTTAGTTGTTACTATGCATAAATGTTGCTTTCTTTAACAATATCCTTTTAAAAACAAAGATTAAAGGATGTTTAAGTAAACAGTCAGTAAAAATGTTGAAACAAATATAATCTATAATATAATGAATTATAATCACTATTTCAAGAGTCTTTTTATGTACACGCAGCGGCCACTTTATTAGGTACACCTTACTAGTACCGGGTTGGACCCCCTTTTGCCTTCAGAGCTGCCTTAATCATTCGTGGCGTAGATTCAACAAGGTACCGGAAATATTCCTCAGAGATTTTGCTCCATATTGACATGATAGCATCACGCAGTTGCTGCAGATTTGTCGGCTGCACATCCATGATGCGAATCTCCTGTTCCACCACATCCCAAAGGTGCTCTATTGGATTGAGATCTGGTGACTGTGGAGGCCATTTGAGTGCAGTGAACTCATTGTCATGTTTAAGAAACCAGTCTGAGATGATTTGTGCTTTATGGCATGTTATCCTGCTGGAAGTAGCCATCAGAAGATGGGTACACTGTGGTCATAAAGGGATGGACATGGTCAGCAACAATACTCAGGAAGGCTGTGGCGTTGACACGATGCTCAATAGGTACTATAATGGGCCCAAAGTGTGCAAAGAAAATTTCCCACACACAATTACACCACCACCAGCAGCCTGAACCGTTTATACAAGGCAGGATGGATCCATGGTTTTATTTAGTTGACGCCAAATTCTGACCCTATCATCTGAATGTCGCAGCAGAAATGGAGACTCATCAGACCAGGCAACGTTTCTCCAATCTTCTATTGTCCAGTTTTGGTGAGCCTGTGTGAATTGTAGCCTCAGTTTCCTGTTCTTAGCTGACAGGAGTGGCACCTGATGTGGTCTTCTGCTGCTGTAGCCCATCCGCCTCAAGGTTGGACGTGTTGTGTGTTCAGAGATGCTCTTCTGCAGACCTCGGTTGTAACAAGTGCTTATTTGAGTTACTGTTGCCTTTCTATCAGCTGGAACCAGTCTGGCCATTCTCCTCTGACCTCTGGCATCAACAAGGCATTTGCGCCCACAGAACTGCCGCTCACTGGATATTTTCTCTTTTTCTGACCATTCTCTGTAAACCCTAGTGATGGTTGTGCATGAAAATCCCAGTAGATCAGCAGTTTCTGAAATACTCAGATCAGCCCGTCTAGCACCAACAACCATGCCACGTTCAAAGTCACTTAAATCCCCTTTCTTCCCCATTCTGATTCTCGGTTTGAACTGCAGCAGATCGTCTTGACCATGTCTACATGCCTAAATGCATTGATTTGCTGCCATGTGATTGACTGATTAGACATTTCCATTACCGAGCAGTTGGACAGGTGTACCTAATAAAGTGGCCGGTGAGTGTATATAGAGTCAAAGTTTTCAGTGGTGTTTTATGTTGGTATGTACTGCTATATCTGAATTTTTTTAAAACAGTACATATGGTTCAGCACATTAGTATGTAATGATTTAGAACCTTTTTATATATTAACTCTTATAATTGTACTGAGTCAGTATTAAAGAACTTGTTTTTTCGTGAAAGTATTTCATATTTTAGAAGAAAAGTTCTCTAAAATCAATGTCAAACATGTTGACTCCAATGTGTTTATTCCTTGTGCATCCTTATGGACTGAAATGTTTATGTTTTGGCCTCATTTTCTTTCATAAATCTACATTACAAAAAAGTACCTTCAGCAAAACAGTGTTCACGCTCATAAATTATTATCTCTTCATCTCAGTGTCTTTAAAGTCACACATTAATTAAGAAGCTTCCATTTTTTTCTGGAAAAATGTTCAATTAATAGTGAATATCTATAGGTGAATTGAATAAACTTAATTGGCCATAGTGTATGAGTGTGTGTGAGTGTGCATGGTTGATTCCCAGTACTGGGTTGCAGCTGGAAAGGCATCTACTGTGTACAACATATGCTGGATAAGTTGGCGGTTCATTCTGCTGTGGCAACCACTGATGAATAAAGGGACTAAGCCAAAGGAAAATGAATGAATGAAAATGATGTGTTTGTTTTGGAATACATATTAGAATTTGTTTTGTATGTAGATACTGAAAATATTGTGTGTACAAGTGGTGCTTGTTTGCAACTTTTATCAAAAAATAATAATATTAATAAATATATAAAATTAATAATTCATTAAAATCAGTGTTGTTCTTAAAAACAACAACAACGTGGTATTATGTAAGGAAATACAATTTCAAAGGGTTAAAATGCTTTACCAAAGCGGCACATTAACTGTATTTAAAATGTTTAAAATGTATACCCTCCTCCTTTGTTATAAATGTGATGCTGTTTTCCCCTTGTCACAGTACTGAATTCACCTGCGCGGAAGTCACGTCACACACAGTCATTAATATTTCGACGTCCTTTTATTCTTCAATGGCATCGGCAGGCAGTTTGACGTAACTTTCATCCAGAGAGAGCGAGCGAGAGAGAGAGAGAGAGAGAGAGAGAGAGAGAGAGAGAGAGAGAGAGAGAGAGAGAGAGAGAGAGATTCACTTGTTAGTGCTGAATTTCGGTAGTAGCGCGCGCTCAATGGGGTCACGAGGGACCGAACAAACTCCGCGGCGCGAGCGACCTGTGCGATGCTCCATAAACTCCTCCACCGGTGAGAATCCCGCGTATTTCAGCACTCACACCGAACTGCACAACTTCACGGGTCAACATGAGCTCCTCTCTCCCCAAAAGCGAATCCACAACATCACTCATTAAGACGAACCGGAGGGTGCGCGCGGACCCCGCGACTCACCGTAACGGGCACCGACACACCGGTGAAGACTCGTGCTGGACCGAGGAGTGCGATGCCACAGCACGAAGACCTTTATGTCAACCGAAACACGGCCGAAAAGGCAATCAGCGGGAGGATGAACACCGCAAAGCGTCAAGGCACCAGCACAGCATTGAGCCTCCGGTGCGCGGCAGCCGAACACCGTCACCGACCGCATCCCTCTCCAAGCGCTCAGACGAAGCGGCGATGTTTTTTGAGACGAAGGACAAACACCGGGCGAGCCTGAGCTCTGGTGCTCCTCCAGCGCTCCAGCCCGGCAAAGCGAGCGCGTACAGCGGCGCGCGGGATGCGGAGCTCCATCCAATAGTCAAATCAGTGTTCGGGCAGGTAAGATGACCACTCGACTACAGCACTTTAACTATACTGTAAAAACAACTGGCTGAGTTATTTTAACTTAATTAGCATACTTAAAAATGGCTTATACAGTTGAAGTCAAAATTATTAGGCTACCCCCCTACCAATTTCTGTTCAACACACATTTCTAATCAAAATAGTTTTAATAACTCATTTCTAATAACTGGTTTCTTTTATCTTTGCCATGATGACATCACATAATATGTGACTAGATATTTTGAAAGATACTTGTATTGAGCTTAAAGTGACATTTAAATTATATATATATATATATATATATATATATATATATATATATATATATATATATTATATTATATATTAATTATTTTATATTAATAGAAATTAATTAATTCATTTTCTTTTTGGCTTAGTCCCTTTATTAATCTGGGGTCACCACAGCAGAATGATCCGCCAACTTATCCAGCATATGATTTACCTAGCGGATGCCCTTTCATCTGCAACCCATCACTGGGAAAGTATATTATATTAATATATATTAGTATTATTATATATAGTAGTCAAATAAACATTTTATAGTTTACAGTGCATGCATTGTATTCAGCCTACAAACAATAGGCTATTATTTGACATTATTAACCTCATTTTAATCCTCATATGATTATCATCTTCAATATTACTTAAAACAGTTTGACAGAATTCTTGTTTTTCTATTTATACAGGAATAATCTGTAAATAATAATGTAAAATTACTTGTTACTCTCTGAAAATACAGAATTTTCTTTAAAAAACAGAACAATAACGTAATACCAAAATACAATGCAATGCTAAATATATAATAAAATAACTGTTATTAATTTATATATTATAAATTAATATATAATAAAAAAAAACTGGAAAATACAGGCTATTACCTGTAAAATAATGTTTATTTTTTTACAGTGCATGTTAATTAGGCAAATCATACTGATGGTTTGTTTTGTAGACAATTGAAAAACAATATTGCTTAAGGGGGCTAATAATACTGACCTTAAAATGGTTTTTAAAAAAATTGAAAACTGCTTTTATTCTTGCCTAAATAAAACAAATAAGACTTTCTCCAGAAGAAAAAATATTATAGGAAATACTGTGAAAAATTCCGTGCCCTGTTAGACATCATTTGGGCAATATTTGAAAAGAAAAATTCACAGGAGGGCAAATAATTTTGACTTCAACTGTAAATCTTTAAAAAAAAAAAAAAAACTATTTAAAGTGAGAGCATGTTTATATTTTATGATCAACATTAGTTATTATTAAGTTATAATTAAACTAAAATATATATCCCTGGACCACAAAACTGAGATTTATACATGCATCTAAAAGTTTAATAAATAAGTTTTTAATGGATGTAGAGTTGATTAATATTTGGTTGAGATCCAACGATCTGGAATCATAGTGTTAAAAAAAATCTAAATATTAAGAAAATCTCCTTTAAGTTGTCTAAATGTCTTCTTAGTAATGCATGTTACGAAGTTTTTAAATATGTACAGTAGAAAATGTACAAAATATCTCCTTGGAATATCATCTTTACCTAATGTCCTGATGAAATGTTTGCATAAAAGAAATATCAGTATTTATGACCCATTAAATGTATTTTTGGCTATTGCTTAATAATAATACACCTGTGCAACATAAAAGGGTTTTGTGGTCCAGGATTGTCATGATTTACTGATCATATAATGTTTTACATAGCTGATTCTTGAATTTAAAGTGACTTGTTGTGCATCTGAGAGTGATTAAATTGAATTATTTACCATTTTAATAGTGTCCGTCAACAAGTGAATAATTCAGGATGATTAAGAATGGTTTATGTTTTGGTCTATGAGAATTACATGAGTCAAAGATGAAAAGAGGTTTTAAGCAACAAAACATTATGGTGTAACACAGCTTTAGTTTTTTTCATACTTTTTAATATCATTTTTAGACAATAATAATAATAAAAATGACTGGAAATACCATGTTTTTACCTTGTTTTACAGATGATTTTACCTTGTTTTACACACTCTACGTGCCATTCACCATAACAGTAGCATACAACAATAGTCCGAAAATCTTGTAAGGCATTTTTGAAGAATCATTTGATGAATTGATGAATATTAGCATTAAATAATTGTCATAAAGTTTTTGCTTTGCAACCATCCTTGAAATTACTTGCTTTTGACAACTTTCAATAATAAAAAACATTATATATATTTTGATTAAGCACAGATCAGAAATATATGTGGTTTAGATAAAAAAAACAAATTGGTTACGCTGAATGACGATCATTATTTCTCTTTTTTTACTGTAGATTTTTTAGGTAAAATTTAGTCTCAATAACATCGTTCAATAATAAAACACTTATTTATATATATATTTTGAGTACAGATCATAATTATATGTGGTTTATATTTTACATCAAAAAATATTAGTTACGCTGAATGATGATCATTATTTCTCTTTTTTACTGTAGATTTTTTAGGTTAAATTTAGTCTCAATAACAGCGTTCAATAATAAAACACTTATTTATATATATATATATATATATATATATATATATATATATATATATATATATATATATATATATATATATATATATATATATATATATATATATATATATATAGAGTAAGTACGGATCAGAAATATATGTGGTTTATATTTTACATAAAAAAAATATTGATTACACTGGATAACGATCATTATTTCTCTTTTTTTACTGTAGATATTTTAGGTTAAATTTAGTCTCAATAACAGCGTTCAATAATAAAACACACACACACACACACACACACACACACACACACACACACACACACACACACACACACACACACACACATATATATATATATATATTAAGTAAAGATCAGAAATATATGTGGTTTATATTTTACATAAAAAAATATTGGTTACGCTGAATGACGATCATTATTTCTCTTTTTTTTTACTGTAGATTTTTTTGGTTAAATTTAGTCTCAATAACAGCGTTCAATAATAAAAGACTTATTTTTATATATATATTTTGAGTACAGATCAGAAATATATGAGGTTTAATTTTTACATCAAAACATATTGGTTACACTTTTTTTACTGTAGATTTTTAGGTACGATTTTGTTCCAATAATAATAAGAATAATAACCACTTTTTGCCTTTTTAAGTTCACAATAATTGACCCTCTGATGATTATTTTGACAAAATATCAATAAGTCTTAAAACACTTAAATCCACTGACATTGCGCTGCAGAAAGAGTAACAATCAAGTGTGAATCAGCGTCACGTACAAATAAACATGACAACAAAATCAACAACAATAATTGTAATCGGCAATAATCAACAACCATAATTATTATTTATGCCTCGATGCATGACGGAAGTGAACCATAAACCTATTAATGTTGAATTCACTTAATTCTTAATTCTAATCTCTTCATTAGCATTTCAGACCGAATGATTATAGCCTTTGTTAAAATAAATAAATAAAGGTGTTGATTTGATTTCAAACGGTGTGTTAAAGGGATAGTTAACCCAACAAATAAAAATTCTGTCATTTACTTTACATTTCACTTGTCTTAAACCTGTTTCAGTATCTTTCTTCTGCTGAACACACAAAAATAGCTGGTAACCATTCACTTCCATATGCGTTTTTTCCTATGAGAGTCAATAGTCACAGGTTTTCAGCGTTCTTCAAAATATCTTCTTTAGTGTTCAACAGAAGAAAGAAACGCATACAAGTTTAAAACCACTTGAGGGTGAATAAATAGTGAGAAAATGTTCATTTTTGGGTGAACTATCCCTTTAAACTACTGTAAAACCCAACAGTCAAGTTTATCAAATGAAATGAGTGTAGTAACTCGATTTACTGAAGGTTAATTCTACTCATTTGAAAAGAGTTTTGAACTCAGTGAAGGTAATGAGTTAATTAAATGCCTCATTACTTCAACTTAAATGGAGTAAGTTCACAGTACTCATATAGATTAGTTTTTTTTAACTCAAATTGTTTGTAGCAATCGGTTTCCTCAAACGGTTTGAGTTGCCTTAACTTATTGGGTTTTACAGTACTCAGTTGGCTTGAGTTCTCTTCATTTATTGTGTTGTACTGTGCTCAAATTGCTTCAATTACTCAAATGGATTAAGTTCACAGTACTCATTAGGATTAGTTTTTTAACTTAAATGGTTTGTTGTAATCGGTTTCCTCAAATGGTTTGAGTTACCATACCTTTTGAGTTACCATACCTTTTGGGTTTTACAGTGTATTAGCCAATAATAATAAATCAGAATCAAGTTGAGTACACTGTAAAAAATATCCATAAATTAGCATTTTTCCGTATTTTGTGATTCATGTTTTTATTTTTTATTTGTTTATTTATGCTTGGGAATTACATTATGCAACCTTGATTTTTCTTCCAACAACTTTTAACTTGGGTGCGAACTACGGCGGAGATCGGCTCCCCAAAATAAGGCAAGGGCTCACCTGAAAACATGATTTGTGAAATTTTGGGGGTCTCAAAAAATATTGACTGTGTTATTTTTGATGTGTGGTTTCAGTATTGTTAGGTGATCATGGATTATTATGTGTAAATGTGCAAAAATATCATTCATTCATGCATGACGGCGATTTACACCTCACTTTAAAAAAAGATAACAACACATGCTATTCTTGACAGATGCTTTCATATGGACGTTGAGACAATGCTTATTCATTTTCCGAAACAAATTGTGTGACATTGTGTTTCCTTTTATTTGCTCAAAAGATATTTTCAAGGGTCAAAGAAAGTTATTTATGGGAAAACAAGCGCTTTTTAGTGAGAAAGTAAATTGAAACTATCATGGTGTTTTGTTCTTTTAGCCTACTTTGTAATATTAGTTACAATTATATAATTATTTGTTTTATATTTATAATTTTTTTGTTTATACATTGCTGTTTAAGGACAGGGATCCTGTGTGTTTTATAGCCTACATTACTGTGGCAAGCATGGGCATAGCAGGCATTTTAGAAGTGGGGAGGACAGCTGTATGAGATCCAAATGTTTAATGTTTCTAAATGGCCAGTCTATAAAAGTGAGGGGAGGTATCTCCCCCCCCCCCCCCCCCCCACTTCTGGTGGCAAGGGACTCTCAAGAAAAACAAGTGGGCTCCCCCAAAGGCCATGGTCTAGTTTAAAGTGATATATTGTCTGGGTTGGTGATGTATATTACCAGGGCTTGACATTAAGTTTTTTGATCACCAGCCACTGTGGCTAGTAGTTTTCCAACATTACTAGCCATTCGCCATTTTCACCAGCCACACTTTTCTTGTTGGGAAAATATATTTTATATGCATAAATTTGACTTTGACATGCTAAAATTACTTAATTTAGATGTTGTGTTATGTCCACATGCCTTCTCATTCATTTAACTTCTTGTGTGTGCTGTGTATGAGCTTGCTCAGTGTGCATGAGCAAATGGGTTGTGTCGCAATGCAATCAGTTTTTATTTCACATAACCAAATTTAGCAAATTTATCTCTGACCACACCAAATAAGCATTTCTAAGCCACAATTTTTTAATGTGTCAAAACAAGGAAAATAAAGCTGTATAGGTGCACTTTTTATTCAACAAAACTTTTCTGAAAAAAAAAAAAACATTACATTAAAAAAAATAATTATTGCCATGTATCTAAAATATGCACAGTAATCTGTCCTGGCTAAAAGTCCCAGATCACCAACAGGGAGTAATCTCCCATTAAAGCAGTGTTATTGTAAAAAAAAAATAATTAAACCATATTAACAAAAATAACTGTAAGCAAAAAAAAAGCAGGTGAAACATACCGTGTTTGATAATGAAAGGATGATCACGCGCACACGGTTAATATAGGCCTGTTAATAATCTGTTCAAAGAATAATTAAAATGAAAGCAGTGACCGCTGCTACTTACGAAAGAATAGGTGTATTTTATTTTCAATCTTGAGCTCTTGAAAGCAGCAGGACTGTCCAGTCTATTTCAAAGGGAATCGATCGCACCAGTTGCTCTTTCTCTAGGCATTGTTGCTTCGCGCAAGTAAACGGGAGCACGCACACTTTTTAACAGTTGCGCGCATCACATCACCTGTGCGCGCGAGTGATCATCCTCTCGTTCGGTATTTACCTGCTTTCTTTTGCTCGCACGAACACAGTTATTTTTGTCAGTCCTGCTGCTTCTCGACTCTAAGATCACATTTGCTCAAATATTGGACCATGCTTATTGTCGAACCCTGCTTTTAAGAAAACTACATTTTAAAAATGATTTCCAACCAGCCAAAGTGGCTAGTGGAGGTGTCTGTCTAACCCGCCAGAGCTGAAATCTACCCGCATTTGGCGGGTTGGCGGTTGTTAATGTAAAGGCCTGTATATTACGCTACAAAAACCTTGTGATAAACTGCCAGTACATTCTTTGTTATTTCTTATTTCTCTATATATTAATTATTATATTATTTCAAACTACTAAAAAGTCAATAAAAGTCACTTTGTTAAACTGTAGAGTTGAATTTTCAACACCAAACGTGGACAGAGCAGAGATCAACATCCCATAATACTTTACTTAGTAGTTTTATAAATGTGTGCTTTTACTTTTTAGTGCTGTATCTGTACTTTTACTCCACTGTTTTCCTTCAAATTGCAATCATTATTTTTATTTTATTTTTTTTATGGTGATTGTCTAAAGTTGAATAATCAGTACTGTGATTCCCAATCAATCAAATTGCAGAGAAAAATCGCATCATACTGAACAACCTCAAGACATAGAAGACACAAAATCATTACATGCAATGACCAAGACACTGATTAGAAGATGATTAAGATGTCTACTGTATGAGGACTGAAATGGCATTAAGCTATAACTAATTGCACTACAGAATATTACGTTTTCACACACCGTTTCAGTGTAATACTTACTACTCACTACTCTTGAGTACTTTTTAAAGGTGTACTTTTTACTTATACATTGAGTAATATTTACAACAGATACTTTTACTCTACTTGCACTACATTTTTGGGTAAGTAATGGGACTTTTACTTGAGTTTGAGTTTTCAGTACTCTTTCCACCACTGTGTATTTCAAGAGTTCACACTTAGCTAATGGTTGATTATAAAGCTTGTTCGGCACGCTGTCCTGGGAGAGAGCCCTGAGCTCATAAGATCCTCGAGCCTGGGGCTCCCTCCTGTTTGCAAGGCCAGAGGGGAGTTTGAGCTTAGGTAGATCTGGAGAACTCCCCTGCTGTAGTAGCTAATGAACAGATAGTGATTGCTCTTAGGAGATAACTACTTACTAGGAGCATGTCTGTGGTGCCGATTTGGATTAGTCAATTAACTTAGGTTGCATGTTTTTGGACGGTGGGAGGAACCCGGGGGAAACTCACGTGAGCACAGGGAGAATGTGTAAACTCCGCACAGAAACGTTGGCTGGTTTGGTAAGGAATAGAACCAGTGACGTTCTTGCTGTGAGGCAACCATGCCACCCATCTAGGAAAGTAGAAGGAGTAGGTGTGGAAGGGGGGATTCTTCAAAACGAAGATGGCTGTTTTATGAAATGTAGGGTATTTATAGTGACCAAGGAATTGTCTGATTGGTGAATCATAAATTAAACATATAAATAATGCATGACCAGCTGCAAGCATTCAAAAGCACATGATCCTCTCGAAATTAGTTTATAAATAAACTTCACAAATAACAAGACTACATGACATTTAAACTTAGTGAGAGTTCACCCTGACGGCACGTTGGCTCAATGGTTAGCACTGTCGCCTCACAGCAAGAAGGTTGCTGGTTTGAGTCCTGGCTGGGCCAGTTTGTGTTTCTGTGTGGAGTTTGCATGTTCTCCCCGTGTTTTGCAGTATGCCAGATTGGACGTAGTGTATACGTGTGTGTGTGTGAATGAGTGTTTATGGATGTTTCTCAGTACTGGGTTGCAGCTGGAAGGGCATTCACTGCTTAAAACATATGCTGGAATAGTTGCCGGTTCATTCCGCTATGGCGACCTCTGAAATAGACTTAGCTGAAGGAAAATTAATGATAGTTCACCCTATAATTTGACACAAACCTCTTTCTTTTCAACACAAAATAAGCTATTTTGAAAATGTTGGAATCAACAATATCAATATCCATTGGCCTATGTGTTTTCCCTTCTATGGAAGTCAATGGTTTCAGGTTTTCGGCTTTATTAAGAATATATATTTATATGTGTGTTCATCAGAAAAAAGAAACTCATGAAGTTTATAACCACTTGAGGGTGAGTAAATACATTTACATTTAGTCATTAAGCAGACACTTTTGTCCAAAGCAACTTACAATTGAGGAGGCATTCAGCGATTTAACAAGAAGAGGCAATACATATAAGAAGTACTATTTATTCAAACTAACTTGTTTGTGCTCAGAGAATTTAGTATTAGAGTAGGATTTGTTTTTTTAGAGAGAGAGAGAGAGAGAGAGAGAGAGAGAGAGAGAGACTCTCAAGTAAACTCTCTGCTTGACTCTCAAGTAAAGTGCCTGCTGTATGCGGATGACCTGGTGCTGCTGTCTCCCACAGCAGAGGGTCTCCAACACAGCCTAACTCTACTTGAGCAGTACTGTGAGGAATGGGCACTGACGGTCAACCTGGACAAGACCAAAGTCATGGTGTTCCAGAAGAAGGCCAGATCTCAGGGACACAAATATCAGTTCACATACAGAGGAGAAACTCTAGAGCATTGTAGTAGTTACTCTTACCTGGGCATTCAGATCTCCGCCTCTGGGGGCTTCAGTCTTGCTGTCAAGACCCTGAGCGAGAGGGCTCGCAGAGCATTCTATTCTATAAAATCACGCTTTGGCCAATTACAAATACCAACTAAAACATGGATTAAATTATATCACGCTATTATCAAACCAATCTTACTATATGGGAGTGAAATTTGGGGACCTGTATTAAAATTTGAAAATTGGAATAAAAGTTTAATTGAACGAACACAATTAGAATTTGCTAAAAATATATTACATATCCACAGAAACACCTCTAACATTGCCTGCAGGGCTGAACTGGGTTTATACCCGCTGAACTTGGAGATTCAGAAACGAGCTGTTCAGTTCTGGCTGCACCTGCATCAGTCTGACCCCCAGTCTGTGCAATATAAAGCCCTTCTGGCCAATGAAAAACCTACAGTGTCTCATCCTCTAAACACGTTCGTATCTGAACTACTGAAGAAAACTCAAACTGAACCCGTCCCCAAAGAAAACCTTCACAAACACATTGACAAAACATTAAAATATAATTATGATGAAAAATTAAAAACTGAATTCAACCTCCAAAATAAACTTCAATGTTATTCGGCCCTAAACAGAACCACACAGATGGCAAATTATTTATCATTAAAACAATTCAAAGAAAAACACATTCTTTCTAAATATCGCCTCTGTGATCATGACCTAGAAATAGAAAAGGGCAGACATAAAAAATCCTGGGCTCCTAAAGAACAGAGAATATGTAAACAGTGTGACATGAACCAAATAGAGGATGAGACGCACTTCCTTCTGTTCTGCCCCAAATACACCAAAACTAGAGAAACATTTTTCCCCCAATTTGAAACATTGACTAATTCATTTTTTAAATTAAATGACTCAGAAAAACTTTACCATGTACTCGGAGAGAATGATTTGACATGTAGACTAGCTGCAAAATATGTATACACCCTACACACCATAAGAAATGGTTAATGTAAGTTCATGCGTCTTATTTAAATAATCTAAACTTTTATTATTATTATTATAATTGTTATATTTATCAAATGTATTGTCTTTTTTTTTTTTTTTTTTTTTTTTTGTCATTCATTTCTTATTTATTTTTATTATTATTTGATGATTTTAATATATTACATATTTGATGTGCTTTGGCAACACTGTATTGAATGTCATGCCAATAAAGCAACTTGAACTTGAAACTTGAACTTGAGAGAGAGAGAGAGAGAGAGAGAGAGAGAGAGAGAGAGAGAGAGAGAGAGAGAGAGAGAAAGTGAAAGTAAATACTCAGAAAATTAGAAATGGTCAAGTGAACTATTCCTTTAACACAATTGTGGCCATTAATTTAATTATTATTATGAAAACTCAACAGGTGGTCAATGAAGAATTAAACATAAATGCACACATAGTTGGATGAGTCTCAGACAAAACAAAAATGCACTAACATTTAAGTCACTTTAGATAAAGTCAGCTAAATAATCAGTCTTTATGACCTGCTGCACAGTTGTTGCTAGAAGGGATACAGCTGCAGTCAGAAGTTAACTAAAATTATTTATGTTATTTATTATATTAACCATTACTTGTATTTTATTAAGGTCTAGCCCTACCCCAAACCTAATCATCACAGTAGTGTAAAAACAGTCATTATACAGAGCATTATTCATATTATTTATTAAATTTTATATTATTATTAATGTCTACTCCTACCCTAAATCCAACCAAATCTATAAACATTCATTATACCAAGTATTATTAATATTATTTATTAAATTACTCATTAAACTGTATTTTATTAATGTCCAACCATAAACCCAACCATCACAGTAATGTAAAACACTAATTATTCATAATTACCCCTACCCTAAACCCAACCAAATGTAAAAACAGTCAATATCAGCAAGTAATATTCATATTATTTATTAAATTACCCGTTAAATTGTATTTTTAACACCTACACCTACTATTTTTAAAATCCTAAACCCAACCCTTCCAGTAATGTAAAAACAGTAATTATACAGAGCATTATTCATACATTTTTATAAATTATCCATTAAATTGTATTTTATTAACATCTACCCCTACCCCAACCATCACAGTAGTGCAAAAACAGTAATTATACAGTATTATTTATATCATTAATTAAATCACCCATTAAATTTTATTTTACTTACGTCTACGCCTACCCTAAACCCAACCAAATGTATAAACTGTCATTATCACCATATATTATTTATATTATTTATTAAATTACCCATTAAATTGTATTTTATTTACGTCTACCCCTAACCCAACCATCACAGTAATGTAAAAATAGTCATTATACAGAGTATTATTCATATTATTTATTAAACTACCCATTAAATTGTGTTTTATTAATGTCTACCCCTAACCCAACCATCACAGTAATGTAAAAACAGTAACTATACAGAGTATTATTCATATTATTTATTAAATTACCCATTAAATTGTGTTTATTAACATCTACCCCTAACCCAACCATCACAGTAATGTAAAAACAGTAATTATACAGAGTATTATTCATATTATTTATTAAATTACCCATTAAATTGTGTTTTATTAACGTCTACCCCTAACCCAACCATCACAGTAGTGTAAAAATAGTCATTATACAGAGTATTATTCATATTATTTATTAAACTACCCATTAAATTGTATTTTATTTACGTCTACCCCTAACCCAACCATCACAGTAATGTAAAAACAGTAATTATACAGAGTATTATTCATATTATTTATTAAACTACCCATTAAATTGTATTTTATTAACATCTACCTCTAACCCAACCATCACAGTAGTGTAAACAGTACAGAGTATTATTCATATTATTTATTAAATTACCCATTAAATTGTATTTTATTTATGTCTACCCCTAACCCAACCATCACAGTAATGCAAAAACAGTAACTATACAGAGTATTATTCATATTATTTATTAAACTACCCATTAAATTGTATTTTATTTACGTCTACCCCTAACCCAACCATCACAGTAGTGTAAAAATAGTCATTATACAGAGTATTATTCATATTATTTATTAAACTACCCATTAAATTGTATTTTATTTACGTCTACCCCTAACCCAACCATCACAGTAGTGTAAAAATAGTCATTATACAGAGTATTATTCATATTATTTATTAAACTACCCATTAAATTGTATTTTATTTACGTCTACCCCTAACCCAACCATCACAGTAATGTAAAAACAGTAATTATACAGAGTATTATTCATATTATTTATTAAATTACCCATTAAATTGTGTTTTATTAACGTCTACCCCTAACCCAACCATCACAGTAATGTAAAAATAGTCATTATACAGAGTATTATTCATATTATTTATTAAACTACCCATTAAATTGTGTTTATTAACATCTACCCCTAACCCAACCATCACAGTAATGTAAAAACAGTCATTATACAGAGTATTATTCATATTATTTATTAAACTACCCATTAAATTGTATTTTATTTACGTCTACCCCTAACCCAACCATCACAGTAATGTAAAAACAGTCATTATACAGAGTATTATTCATATTATTTATTAAATTACCCATTAAATTGTATTTTATTAATGTCTACCCCTAACCCAACCATCACAGTAGTGTAAAAATAGTCATTATACAGAGTATTATTCATATTATTTATTAAACTACCCATTAAATTGTATTTTATTTATGTCTACCCCTAACCCAACCATCACAGTAATGTAAAAACAGTAATTATACAGAGTATTATTCATATTATTTATTAAATTACCCATTAAATTGTGTTTTATTAACGTCTACCCCTAACCCAACCATCACAGTAGTGTAAAAATAGTCATTATACAGAGTATTATTCATATTATTTATTAAATTACCCGTTAAATTGTATTTTATTATTGTCTACCCCTAACCTAATCATCACAGTAATGTAAAAACAGTAATTATACAGAGTATTATTCATATTATTTATTAAACTACCCATTAAATTGTGTTTTATTAACGTCTACCCCTAACCCAACCATCACAGTAGTGTAAAAACAGTAATTATACAGAGTATTATTCACATTATTTATTAAATTACCCATTAAAATGTGTTTTATTATCGTCTACCCCTACCCCAACCATCACAGTAATGTAAAAACAGTCATTATACAGAGTATTATTCATGTTATTTATTAAATTACCCATTAAATTGTATTTTATTAATGTACAACCATAAACCCAATCCTCACAGTAATGTAAAAACAGTCATTATACAGAGTATCATTCATATTATTTATTAAATTACCTATTAAATTGTGTTTTATTAACGTCTACCCCTAACCCAACCATCACAGTAGTGTAAAAACAGTCATTATACAGAGTATTATTCATATTATTTATTAAACTACCCATTAAATTGTATTTTATTAACGTCTACCCCTAACCCAACCATCACAGTAATGTAAAAACAGTCATTATACAGAGTATTATTCATATTATTTATTAAATTACCCATTAAATTGTATTTTATTAATGTACAACCATAAACCCAATCCTCACAGTAATGTAAAAACAGTCATTATACAGAGTATCATTCATATTATTTATTAAATTACCCATTAAATTGTATTTTATTTACATCTACCCCTAACCCAACCATCACAGCAGTGTACAAACAGTAATTATACAGAGTATTATTCATATTATTTATTAAATAACACCTACTTCCACCTCAACCCTTAACCCACCCCTCACAGTAATGTAAAAACATTATTTATACAGAATATTATCAATCTAATTTATTAAATTACTCATTAAAGTGTATTTTATTAACTCTACCCTTACCCCAATCCTAAACCCAACCCTCAGATCAGTGTAAAAATATTAATTATTGTTGTACAGTGTCCAAAAAAATCTGCTAGATGTGAGTATGGCCAGAGCTGTATCCCTTCAAGACTTGACCCTGCTTCTCTGCTCAATGATGTTTATGGCGCTTCATTGTGCATCGCAGAAAAAGCACTCTGAATGGTGTGCAACCAGAGAGCTCGTGTCTTTGGTGGAAATGATCTCTCTATGATCAGATACTGATGATAAAACTGAATTATGTATGAGAGTTTGCAGATTGAAGTGAAACAGAAGTCTCCCGTTTGAGCTCGCGGACACAATAAAGCCCGTTGGAAGAGTCAGACGCTGGTCAGTGCCTTATCACGCATAACTGATCACTGCAGATCATATTGGAGAAACTCTGTAACCCGAGCTTCACTTTTGAATGGTTGTTCGGCTATGAACTTATGATGAAATTAGAGATCTTTTAAGAGGCTTAATTGGGAAATACATGATAGTTTTTTTTTGCTTGAGGGCTGCATGATACTTGGAAAATATGCGATATCAAGTCAAGTTCAAGCCAAGTTGAGCTTTATTATCATTCCTCTACATGTGTGGACATACAGTACATTGGAATGAAATGTTGCGTCTCGCAGGACCACGGTGCTACATAAATATACATAGTCATAAATATGAACATATAGTTGAAGTCAAAACAGGCTCATTGTGAATACGTAGCCCTGTATCCATTTCTAGGGAGCACGAATTATGTAGCCAGAGTCACTCGGTCGATCAGTCAGTCAGTCAGTCAGCAGCAGCCTCTGGTGGAGAGCAGCAGGCACGAATGGCACTCGCAATAGAAAAAGCGTAAACATCGGCCTCTGGTGGATTGGCGAAAACAAAAACTGCAAAAAAACGTACCTCCAGGGATGTATTTCACGCTGTCCAGAAATGTATACAGGGGTATGTATCCATAATGAGTCTGGGTTGGCTATTTTAAACCTTTACGTAACTGTTACAAACCCCTGATATTTGTCGAGGTGAAACGGGGTTTGACATTTAGACGCAATTGAAATACATTTATACAAACAGTGAATGAAGTGCAAATGCAAAAGACAACCAGGGGTGCGTTTCCCAAAACCATCGTTAGCCAACTAAGGTCGCAAGTTCCGTCGTTACAAACATAGTTTGTTGATTTGCTGTTTCCCAAATCCATCGCTCCAACGAACATTCGCAAACAGCGTCGCAAACTTGAGCACTTGAAACGACACCTCTGGAGCTGTAGTTAGAGGCATAGTTCCTGGCTGTGTTCTATTCCCACTTATCCCCCCTATGCCCTATTCATTTAGAACATTCTAACATTCAAAGTTGGAATTATTAAAAAATAAAAAACCATTAAGGTCATCTCTCTTAGGTGTAATTTGCTTTCAAAGTATTTTTACAGTTCAGTTTTAGCGATCTTCATGTTTACAATTGTGCTCCCTTCACAGTGCACTTTGAAAACATTGATATCATTTTGAACACAGCCTCATGGCGAAAGCTATAGGTATATTTGTAGATAGCGTTTGTCAGTCCGTTGTTTGTTCACCTCAGTGTCTGCTTCCTGTTAGGCACTCTCGCTAAATCCGGAAATTATGTTACATCCCCAAAGCTTGTGAAAATAAAAAAACATAGCATACGTTAATTCTTTTATTTTATAGTGGGTTATTTATTACGTATCTCTATATGACATGGGTCTGTTGGTTAGAACCTTCTGCTGTGGTTTGCATGTTTCAAATTGTATTTTTTTTAAATAAATAAACAGTATCCTAAATAATAATAATAATAATAATAGTCATCATCATCATCATCATCATCATCATCATTAATATTATTATTAAAGTAAATATATTTATAATAAATAGCCTCCTTATTTATTTATTGATATGATTTATATATGATATTAGAATAGTGTTAGCTTTTGTAAATGATTTTATGTTTTAGAATAGAATATGTAATGTACAACTTCTCAATTATATTAGTAAAGCAAACATTGGCCCTATATGTGTCATTTACATATATGGAAAACGAGTGCATGTTTTTACCAAAACTAATATTGGATTTTATTTTAACTGCGTGTTGGTGTAAAACAATATAATTTGCACAAAGAAATGGTGGGGTTATCTCTCTAAAGAAGTTACTCCACCCCGTTTAGAGCATCATTATGGGCGTTTAACGCTATAACTAACGTGGTTCAAGCGATGGATCTGCGACAGAGAAACTAGGGGTTTTGGGAAACACTCGTCACTACATAGTTCTTTCCCCCAAACGATGCATCGAACTATGATAGTTCAGCTGCAAGTTACGTCGTTGTTTGGGAAACGCACCCCAGAGTAGATACCAAAAATTGTGATTTTATTTGCAATACCCAAAAGTGAACAAAACAACGAATTAATCAAAAATAAAGAAAATGTAAGGCAAAAATATGTATTTACAATATATACAACACTGAGACAAATACAAAGACGGGGGAAAACAAGAGAGCTGGCAGAAGGGACGTGGGCAACGCTAAACAAATGAAAAGAACAAAACCCAAACTATATCTAACTCCCCAGAAGCATCTAACTAACTAAATATGTGAAAACAATATAATAAACACGCGAAGAGTCTTCCGAGTCTTAACTATCTACTCTATCTATCCAAAAAGTACAAGGGGTGGCGCTCGCCCCTAACCTAATGTACTAAACACAAGAGTAGTCCTACGTGTTGCAAGATGTATGTCACGTGACCTTCATACCTGTCCGCTTCGTCCAAGCCTCGTAAACAACGTAACTGAGAAATGGAATGAGATGAATGACAGACGGATAACGTGCACACAGAAACAGGCAGCAGCAAAAATACACAGTCATGCGGTAATTTAGCGGTAATTTAACTATACTAGCTACTATCTATGTCACAAGTATACACAGGAGACCCAAATGCAAATGAATGCAAGATGATTTATTAATAGAGATAACAAGAGTCACAACTGGTATTGATCTCACCAGATATAGAGGAATTGTGTAGAGCAAGGGTGCTCCTCACAAGGAATCCAACACGCTGAACAGCGGTAATAGTTCATCCGAGAAACAGATCCGAAGTGAAGTCTCTCACTGACATGGTTGTCATCAGTGCAGGCAGTTGCAACAACATCAAAGAATGGAGACGTGCATAAGGTCCAAATATAACAGACTTCTGATGATTCACCACCAGAGGATTTAGCGAGAGTGCCTAACAGGAAGCAGACACAGAGGTGAACAAACAACGGACTGACAAACGCTATCTACAAACACTGAACATATAAAGGCGCACGGTAATGCGCAACAGCTGTGGTTGAATGAAAACAGCTGAGTGAGATGAGTGGTAACAAGACACGTGATAACCCAGCTGATGAATGTAAACACACACACCACGCAGTGAAGATATACCCAAACAAACACACCCACTTGCCCCACACACACACACACACACACACACACATACAAGAAGAACAGACAGATCCACAACCGTGACAATCTATACATATACTATGCATACTTAAACTATACACACAACCTATAAGACAGACTATATAAGTACTTTTAAATAAGACAGAACAATATTGTGCAAGATATTGTCTAAAATGCTTAACTGGCATCAACTTATAATGAGCATTACATTCGTTCCAGTATATCTTGATCATTTTTAACATCAGTTAAAGAGCCCCTATTATACATTATAAAAGGTCATATTTTGGTTTAAAGGGTCTCCAACAACAGTCTAATATGCATGCAAGATCAAAAAAACACTTTCATGGTCTTGTAATAAGCATTTATTTTTACCTAATTATCCCAGCGACTCCCATATGATTCATTCAGCGACTCATTTGTTCCCAAGCCCCTCCTTAGCGGGAAGCTAATCTGCGCTGATTGGACCGATGACAGCCTGTTGCGATTGGTCAACAGCGTTCAGAGTGAAATGCAACAATATTGAAGTACTCAGGCCCCGTTTACACTAATACGTTTTCGTTTTAAAACGCATAAGTTTTGCTACGGTTATGCCATCCGTCCACACTACGCCGGAGTTTTCGTGCCCCAAAAACAGAGCGTTTTGAAAACACTGGAGAGGCCGTTTTTATTCTAAAACGCTGCTGCTCCGTCTCAGTGTGGATGGGGGAAAACGGAGACATCTGAAAACGGAGGCGTGGCTGCTGAGATTCGCTACCTGATTGGGGCTTTTGGGTCATTGCGTATCCTTCCCTTATTTGTCAAGCCCCTATCACATGACTATAACGCTACCGGAAGACGGCAGACCAGCCTTCACTGTAAACAACAACATTGACACAGAAATGGGAGCGTTGTTTGCACTATTGTCCGTTTGAAAAGAACTCAAATATAAACAGAAAATCGAGTTTTACCTTTTCTGTTTATATTTGAGCTCTTTTCATGTTTAAGACTAAATGAAATGAAAATTACGAATCGTATAATATTAATAAAAAATAGTAAGTCAGCTGTTACAGGCGTTAATTTGCTTGTTTGTGTTTCTAAAAATGCAAAGACATAATAATAATAAATGTAATCGGCACTGAAAAAAAATTATTAATTGGATTTAAAAAAATTGTTAAGATAAGTGGTTGCGCACAATTTATACAGTATGGCCTGAATTTAACCAAACAACTTTATTTGTTTGTTTAAATTCAGCCCATATCAATTGTTTGCAAACACTTACCTTAAAAAGATAAGTAAATCCAATGAATCTGTTTCGTCAGTGTTTTGAGATAGAGCTTGGTTTAGTTTTGGTTTGAGTCAATATAATGGGCTTCATATAAACAGTCTAAACTACGGCACGTCCTCATTAGGATACAGTAAACGTGTCTCTCGGTATGTACTGTGTGTGTGTGTGTGTGTGTGTGTGTACGTGTTTTTGTGACATATCAGGACACAAATCTGTATAATGACATAGGTATGACACAGGTATTACAAAAAGCAGGTGAAATATGAGGACATTGGTGACGTCCTCACTTCTCAAAAAGCTTATAAATCACACAGGATGAGTTTGTTCAGGGAGTAAAGCTGTACACTGTCTCCTGTGATGGTTGGGTTTAGGGGTAGGGTGGGGTGAGGGCAATATAATATACGCTTTGGTCTGTATAAAATGAATGGAAGCCTATGTAATGTACCCACTTTTCACAAAAACAAACATGTGTGTGTGTGTGTGTGTGTGTGTGTGTGTGTGTGTGTGTGTGTGTGTGTGTGTGTGTGTGTGTTTGACCTGATGAAGCTCTGACCTGAATCTGGAGGTGTTTTTCTGTGCCACAGAAACTGAAGAGGGTTTGTTATTGTCCTTCAGACAGAGAAAGCAGCAGGAGAAACTGACACTACAGTGAGGATGAGAAAGAAAATGTCAGTAAAAACAGACCCTAAAATACTCTCTTAGTAAGAATTGCTTTTGGGTGGCAAGGTGGCTCAGCACTCAGAACAAGAAGATCGCTGGTTCGAGTACCGGCTGGACCAGTTGGCATTTCTGTGTGGAGTTTGCATGTTCTCATTGTGTTGGGATGGGTTTCCTTCGGGTGCTCCAGTCCAAGCACATGCGCTATAGGTGAATTGATGAACTAAAACTGGCCCCTCTCAGACTATCCTTGAAGTAGGGCAGTGTGAGATCAGTGAAAAAAAAAGCCCCAGCAAATTTCACTTAATAATATAATAATAATAATCAACACAACTCTGAACCGGAGCACATGTTTGATCAATGCTGTAAATGTCACACAGGTACAATAGAATTTTAAGAAACACCTTCTGATAATGTCACAAAAGGCCAAATGTGTCAGAAAACCTCTTTTATTGTGAAGTCAGATGCTTGGATTGACTTTTAAAGGGGGCCTATTATGCAAAAATCACTTTTATAAGGGGTTTAAACAGTTGCGTGTCAGCAGTGTGTAAATATAACCAGCTTCTAATGGTAAACATCTATAAAGTGCATTGTTTATAATCAGACTTGATAAAAACTGTCTGCAGAAACACTTTGATTGACATTCTCCCTTTGTACGTGTCATCAGAGAGGGGAAGCCCCGCCCACTAGTGACCATCTCTCCCTCATTAGCATAAACAGCCCTGCGTGAGAAGCAGCCGAGTTTAGAGTTTTGAATCTGCCTCTATGCTGACACACAAGCATTTGTAGCTCCGCCCTCTTTTCAAAAGAGCACAATCTCATTTGCATTTAAAGCGACAGTCACTCAAAATGCCATAATTGTGATCAAAGCCTCAAAGAAGCAGGTTCAAAGAGCTATAAAACAGTACTTGTGTGTTATTTTGTGCTGAAACTTCACACACACACTCTAGGGACATCAGAGACTTATTTTACGTCTTGTTAGAAGGGGCATAATAGGACCACTTTAACACTTGCGCTGGGTTTTTTCAAGCACCTGCAGGCATCATTAGTCTTTGGCTTATGAATGTCATTTTGTCACAATTGCTCAACATAAATTCCAGCGCAAACTTTAAAATAACATCACGTTTCTTGACTGACGTGACTCACACGCATCCAGAAAAGCCCTGCATCTGAACACGAACGGAAACGCTGCTGTATTTATAGCGCGTCCGTGTCTATTTTTTACTCGTAGTGGATAGATATTCCTCAAATGCCGTGTTTCATATTTCCTTATGTAACTCTGAGGGCTGCGTTCAATCCCTACAGAAATCGTTCTCCGCCGGCAGCTGCTAAATATAGCAGCTCAAGACCTGATTAGAGAGGAGAGGGAAAAGCTGTCTTTTGTGTCGGAGTAAAAAAAAAAAAAAAATCAAATCCATTAACTACCTGACACGGGGAGACTGAAAGCGTGTAAAAGAGCAGAGGATTGGAGCTGTGTATGTGTGTGACGGAGTGTACAGATTGCATATTAGATTTTAAATGTGTTTTTAATGCTGTGAAAAAATGAAGAATTGAATTTACAGCTTTTGTTAAGGTAACTGGTTGCAAACAACTTATATGGGCTGAATTTATGGTCAGTTGGCACTTCTGTGTGGAGTTTGCATGTTCTCCTCGTGTTGGCGTCGGTTTCCTCCAGGTGCTCCGGTTTCCCCCACAGTCCAAACACATGCGCTATAGGGGAATTGATTAACTAAATTGGCTGTAGTGTGTGTGTGTGTGTGTGTGTGTGTGTGTATGTGTGTGTGTGTGTGTGAGAGAGAGAGAGAGAGAGAGAGAGAGAGAGAGAGAGAGAGAGAATGTGTATGGGTGTTTCCCAGTACTGGGTTGCAGCTGGAAGGGCATCCACTGTGTAAAACATATGCTGGAATAGTTGGTGGTTCATTCCAATGTGGCGACCCCTGATGAATAAAGAGACTAAAAATGAATAAATCCATTCAGGAAAATAAATAAATACACGCATGCATGCATATATTTGAGAAAATGTTTATTTGTATTTAGGTATAAAATATATATATATTATATGATACAAATTATATATACTTTTAAACGTCTATGCAAAACAAATTATCTGTGTGTGTGTGTTTATGTTACATATAAATAATAGATGTATATAAAACACACACATATTTTTTTTTGTCAAAGCAAACTTTTATTTTGGATGTGATTAATTGTGATTAATCATTGCCCAGCACTAGTGTTAATACTGCAAACAGGCACTCTGAACACTAAAACGCAATCTTGGATGCAGGAATGTTTTGCACTACATTTTTTTATTTTTTAAATTATAGTATTGTCAACTATAACATATATATATACAGTTGCAATCAGAATTATTCAACCCCCTGAATTATTAGCCCCTCTGTTTATTTTTTTCCCCAATTTCTGTTTAACGGAGAGAAAAAAATTTCAGCACATTTCTAAACATAATAGTTTTAATAACTCATCTCTAATAACTGATTTATTTAATCTTTGCCACGATGACAGTAAATAATATTTGACTAGATATTCTTCAAGACACTTCTATACAGCTTAAAGTGACATTTAAAGGCTTAACTAGGTTAATTAGGTTAACTAGGCAGGTTAGAGTAATTAGGCAAGTTATTGTATAACGATGGTTTGTTCTGTAGACTATCAAAAAAAAAATTAGCTTAAAGGGGCTAATAATTTTGACCTTAAAATGGGTTTAAAAAATTAAAAACTGCTTTTATTCAAGCCGAAATAAAACAAATAAGACTTTTCCCAGAAGAAAAAATATTATCAGACATACTGTGAAAATTTCCTTGTTCTGTTAAACATCATTTGGGAAATATAAAAAAAAGAAAAAACAATTCAAAGGGGGTTCAATAATTCTGATTGCAACTGTATTTGAGAAAATGTTTATTTGTATTTAGGTATATAAATTATATATATATATATATATATATATATAGGTGATACAAATTATATATAGATTTAAACGTCTATGCAAAAAAAAAAATCTATGTGTGTGTGTTTATATTACATATAAATAATAGATGTATATAAAACACACACATATTTTCTTTTGTCAAAGCAAACTTTTATTTTGGATGTGATTAATTGTGATTAATCATTGCCCAGCACTAGTGTTAATATTGCAAACAGGCACTCTGAACACTCACTATACTACACACAATGAAGAAAATATTTAAAACGCAATCTTGGATGCAGGAATGTTTTGCAGTACTTTTTTAATGTCAAAAATAGTTTTTGTAAAGTTATTTTTGAAATTATAGTATTGTCAACTAAAACCTTTATATATATATATATGTATTATTGTTAATAAACTACCCAGCGTGCACCAAAAAACACGTTAGATATGCAAATAAATGTGATGTCAAAACCTTGATGACTATTTGACATACACACAGTGATGCCCTTTTGATGACCAAATTAACAACACAAAACAATTTTCAATTTACTTTTTATTTCCAAAAAAATTTATTTTGTTATATTTATTACCTTTTTTTATATTTATCATTCAGACCCCCTGTTATATTGCATCCATTTGCTAAAATCATTTAAGTTGATTTTTTCGTCATTAATGTACACATAGCACCACATATTGACAGAAAAACAGAAATATATACAGTGCTCAGCATATAAAAGTACACCCCCCCCCCCCCCCACACACACACAAATCTCTCTTTTAAATTCATGTTTTTAATAGGAAGCTGTACAATATTATATTTGTGCATATATATTAGATTAGTCAGTGCTGAAGCCAAATCTGGACTTTATCTAACAAAATAACTTATGATATCACTCCAAAACTAGTACAGCCAAATGTAGATGTTATAGAAAAATATTAAATACAAATTTTAAAAAAGAGGAAAAATCAAGAGAAGCAAAAAAATGAAACATTTTGTTGAAATTTTGTAGGTTGTATTTTTTTTTTTTGCGATATTTTGCTTGAATTTACTTGTATTATCTTTCAATTTCTAAATATGTTTAGTTACTAAAATATTATTTTAATAAATATATCTGTTTAATAAATCTGTTTTGTTTAAATGCACCAAAATTCATTGTCTATATTCACTGAGAAATGGAGGAAAATATTCATTTTCACTTTAATATATAATATATATTATATAGTTTTAGTTTAATATATAATTAAATTTAAATATAATTTTATATATATATATTAAATATAGTATTTTAATCTTCTGAAAGCTTTAATTACAAATTTACACTGGAGATTTCTAAAACGACATCAAATAGACATTAACATTGGCATAAAAAAAACTTATCAAAAATTGCTTATAGGACAGTTCTGTAATCGATTTATGATGTGTGTTTTTTTATGCCAATGTTAGTCGAAATGTCATTTTTACATCGTCAATTTACATTAAATAAAGTTGCATATTTATGTGTTTTCGGATGTCATTTTGATCGATCGTTATAATGCTGCTTTAAACAACAACCAAAAAAATGCTGCAGATGCACAGGCTTTCACTGCCTTTTCTAAAATAAATGTTTTTTTTTGGAGAAAGTCTTACTGCTTTTTTTTTTTTTATATAATTTATATATATATATATATATATATATATATATATATATATATATATATATATATATATATATATATATATATATATATATATATATATATATATATATATATTTTTTTTTTTTTTTTTTTTTTTTTTAAGACAATTTTGAAACTGCTATGGTCAATATTAATAGGCCCCTTAAGACGTTTTTAGTGGCTACAGCAGTGGTTTTCCAAAATGTGGGTCGGAAGACAATGAGAGGGGTCGCTTGGTGATTTCCACGACTGAACATAAAGGATGATCTCCAAGTGCCGGTCTCCAAAATTAAACCAAGAATAGTCTTGTGCTGTAAACATTGTGCCCACCATTATCATTAAGTGAGGTTAATATTAAATTAAGCCAATGACTAATGACTATAAAAAAGCATATGGTTGTTAGACTGTTGCACTTTTTTTGTGGCGTCAATAAGCTCCTTTATATAGTTCCTATTGGTGTGAATGCACCGTTGTGTGTAATGTTTGTATGTTTATAACCACCTTTGAGGATAGTGGGGGTTGCAAGTCACTGCAATTGTTATTTTGGGGGTCACGAGCTGAAAAGTTTGGTCTATAGAACAAACTACTCTTGTCCAATGACATGCCTAGTTAATCTAATTAGCCTTTAAATGCTTTCAACTTTAAGCTGAATACTAGTATCTTGCAAGATATCCAGTCAAATATTATGTATAATAGCAAAGATAAAAGAAATCAATTATTAGAAATGAGTTATTAAAACATGTTATTTTTTTATGTCAAATAAAATCTCTCTGTTAAACAGCACTAATAATTGAAAAAGCAGGGCTAATAACTGTACTAAATGGCACTTTAGTGTGTAGTTCAATCAGAGTTATCAGGTGTTTTAAACTCCGTCTTTCCTCAGTGTCTTCATCCGCTCAGCTTGTCTTGTCAGGCTCCGTTCAGCCGCTGTGTGTCGCAGACGTCTTGTGTTTCTGCTCTGTCTCTTTCTCCAGGCAGAGCAGATTCATATCCAAACACTGCCATCACTTGACCTGACTTACGTTCGCTAACAACACATTACGCCACTGATCTGCTATTGCAGATGCATCTAAAACACATATTTGTTATGTTATGCATCTTTTATTTTTTTCCTCAGATCGATGTCCTTGCTCCGCCAGCAGAGGCTCTCTGGAGCTCAGAGATGCAATGACTAAACACTCTCTCATTAGTGCTGTGCAATATGATGATGTACAGTTGGAGTCAGAATTATTAGTGTGGGTTTCTTTTTTAAATATTTCCCAAATGATGTTTAACAGAGCAAGGAATTTTTTACAGTATTTCCTATAATATTTTTTCTTCTGGAGAAAGTCTTATTTGTTTTAGTTCAGCTAGTTTTTAATTAAAAAAAACATTTTAAGGTCAAAATTAGTAGCCCCCTTAAGCTATATTTGTTTGATTGTCTACAGAACAAACTGTCATTATACCATGACTTGCCTGATTAATAAACCTAGTTAAGCATTTAGATGTCACTTTAAGCTGAATACTAGTATCTTGAAAAATATCTAGTCAAATATTATGTGCTGTCATCATGGCAAAGATAGAAGAAATCAGTTATTAGAAATGAGTTATTAAAACTATTATGCTTAGTAATGTGTTGAATAAAAATCTCCTTTCCGTTAAACAGAAGTTAGGGAAAAACATACAGAGGCGCTAATAATTCTGACTTCAACTGTATATAAACTACTATCTTGATTTGATTGACAGAAACTGTACTATATCCAGTGTGCGAATTATACATTGACAATCGAGGTGGGGGGGGACTTTTTTCGGTAGTAGTTTGGTAAAACATGCTTCAGTGCAGGCATGTGCAGAGGTGAGGGCTTTGGGTGCTTGAGCCCCTGCCCTTTTTTTCTCCTGGAGAGAAAGTGCCCTTTATTCCTGGGGATAATAATTATTTTTTAATACTACTAATAATATAATATATGTTAATGCATGTTCTATTTAAGGACCGCTTTCCCTGTCAAACAATAAAAAAACGAAATTTTAAAGTATTTCTTGGTTTTAGTCTAGCCGCTCTAAGCGAGCCTCGAACCGACGATTTGGAAAGAAAAGCCACATGCGAGGCGAATGCTCTAATGAAGACTCTATTTACATTATTACTCTCACCTCAAAAGTAAGGTGTCAACAGTGGAGTAACCTCTATCAGCGCCTATGCCAACTCCTGCATCCGCATTGCACGCAGACTGCATCTGGCTAATGTAATGGAGAAACGACAGCTGGATAGTGAAAATATTGTCCTCTTGTTTTTGCAGTCACACAGAATATATAATGTCAATTGAAGCTATAAAACAAGTACATATAGGCTAGCTATGGAAGTCAGTGGCCTACATTCTTCAAAATATTTTATTTTGTTCAACAGAAAAAAAAAAATCAAACAAATATAATAGATTGAAAAGGGATAGTTCACCCAAACATTTTAATTTACTCACCCTCAAGTGGTTCCATTTCTTTGTTTCTTTTATTTTGTTGAACACTAATGAATAAAAGATAAAAAAAAGATATTTTAAAGAAAGCTATAAACTTGAAATCATCGACTTCCAGACTAGGAAAAACAAATACCATGAAAGTCAATGGTTACAGGTTTCCTGCTTTATTCAAAATATTACTTTGTGTGTTCAACAGAAGAAGAAAAAAAGTCAAATGGGTTTGGAACAAGTAAAAGGTGAGTAAATGGTGACAGAATTTTCAGTTTTGAATTAACTATCCTTTTAAGGGTGAGTATATGGTGAATTTAGGGTGAAATCTCCTTAATAATCTCATTATAATATATTTTATTTATTAAAGTACAATTTTTATTATTATTTAATAAAAAGTGCCTTTTTTCCATTTGAGCCCCTGCCCCTTAAAAGGTCTCTGCACGTCCCTGCTTCAGTGAATCAAATTTATGAATGTATTCAAATTACATCTAATTTATTAATAAAATGTATACGTTTTCAGTGTTTTGAAGGATAGTTCACGAGTTCACACTTAGCTGATGATTGATTATAAAGCTTGTTTGGCATGCTGTCCCGGGAGAGAGCCCTGAGCTCATAAGATCCTCAAGTCTGGGAAACCCACATGAGAACAGGAAAAATGTGTAAACTCCGCATAGAAATGTCAGCTGGCTTGGTAAGGACTAGAATCAGTGACATTCTTGCTGTGAGGTGTAACAGGTGTTATATTATATACAGTTGAAATCAGAATTATTAGCCCCCCTGAATTATTAGCCCCCTTGTTTATTTTTTCTCCAATTTCTGTTTAATGGAGAGATTTTCTCAACACATTTCTAAACATAATAGTTTTAATAACTCATCTCTAATAATTGATTTATTTTATCTTTGCCATGATGACAGTAAATAATATTTTACTAGATATTTTTTAAGACACTTCTATACAGCTTAAAGTGACATTTAAAGGTTTAACTAGGTTAAT
Source organism: Danio kyathit (assembly GCA_903798195.1). NCBI lineage: Eukaryota > Metazoa > Chordata > Actinopteri > Cypriniformes > Danionidae > Danio > Danio kyathit. Next base: position 48,500,858 of record LR812528.1, on the reverse strand, counting down.
TAGGTTAACTAGGCAGGTTAGGGTAATTAGGCAAGTTATTGTATAACGATGGTTTGTTCTGTGGACTATCAAAAAAATATATAGCTTAAAGGGGCTAATAATTTTGACCTTAAAATGGGTTTAAAAAAAATAAAAACTGCTTTTATTCTAGCCGAAATAAAACAAATAAGACTTTTCCCAGAAGAAAAAATATTATCAGACATACTGCAAATTTTTTTGGGGAAATATTTAAAAGAGAAAAAAAATCAAAGGGGGGCTAATAATTTTGACTTCAACTGTATATTAATTTCACTCAAAATTCTTCTTGTAATCTTAAAATAATTATATTTAATTTCATATTTTCAAAGTTGTTCTTTAAATATCTTATATTTCAGATTTCATGATTTCATAGTTATGTTCGTTTTCAATGTATAGGCTTATTTCACACGACCGCCGTTTTAAAACACGAAAGCGAGGCTGCGGTGGGAAGAAACCCGGATGTAAAGGATCAGCACTGTAAACATTGCAACAACATGCTGTGTGCTATAAACCTCCAGCTGTTGCTGCGACTTCAAAATGCAGAAATGGTGTAAACATTACTTTAATATCACTCAGTTCAGTTTAATTTAAACAATTAAGAGCATATTAGGCATCAAACAACATCACAATTTCTTTAAGAGTGACCCGCTTAAGTGTCCTCCTAGACTTCAGTTCATGGCAGCAGGTAAACACCGTGGGGACGCTTCCCTGCTTCAGCCTATGTAACCCGATGAGTGATAAAACACTGCAGTCCTCTGTAGCACATACTCGTGTTGTCTGTAACAGTGTTGTCCCGGTACTAAAGTTCTAAAAACGTCCATTTCCCGCTAACATTTACGCGCTGCTGAGCGCGCTCATAAACACCGCTGATTTGCCTTAGTATTCACCAGTGCTCAACAGAATGACTGTAAAGGTTATCAGCTCGCTGCTCTTCACAGATTGAAAACACAAATACATAAACGGACATTGGATTGTTTTAAAGCCGTGAAGATCAGCGGATTCATCAGCGGATCGCTCGTCTGTGTTTGCACTCAGTAAACAGCGGTGAGGTGAACTGATGACCTTTACAGCCAATCATAGTGATTTCTGTTGAGCACGTGAACACAATGGCCAATCAGCGCTGTTTAAGAACTCCATGATCAGTGTCTTAAATGTTAACGAGAAATGGGTGTTTTTTATATTTCATTACAGAAATTTTGTATTATGACAAGTCTAATATAGTTAAAGACTCAGTTCATTAACTTGAGTTTGATGAATGGCATCTAAAATCTGTGTTTAGGAAAGAAAACGTTAGCTAAGTAGTGCCATTTCCCTTAACTTAGCTGAAAATGAGGTCAAATATCCCTTTTTATTTTCACTATTCATTCAGAACGGACCTTAGGGTCACTCGTAAGGCGGTGAAATGATAAATTTGTGTCACTTTCTCTTCGCTGATAAAATATACAGCCTGGTACACAACATTCCTGTGTGACTCAGTCTATACTTCCGGGTTTCTTCCCACCGCAGCCTCGATTTCGCTGTTAATAATGGCGGCCACGTGAAATCAGTCTATTGGGGTTGTTGCTAGATCGGATACGTTTGCGGCCGGAAGTTAACGAGAATTATTTATGTTATTCATGAAATTTCTGATTTATTGTATTTTATTAACGTCTACCCCCACCCCAACCCTAAACCCAACCGTCACTGTACTGTAAAAATATTAATTATTGTTATACAGTGTCATAAAAAATGGCGCTACATTAATGTGCATATCGCACTTCCGGCCGCCGCGTATCCAATCTAGACTTTACCCTTTAATTGAGGAAAATAATGAGCTCTCGTTCTAGCAAATCAAACTTTGATAAAAGAAACACACAATCTGCAGAGCACATCTGAATATCAAAGTCGGTTCAATTAAGGCTTGTTCTTACTGTGATCTTCAAGTCCTGCCATGTTTAAAACATGTCATTATATATTCATTCATTCATTTTCCTTTGACTTAATCCCTTATATATCAGGGGTCGCCACAGCAGAATGAACCGCCAACTATTCCAGCATATGTTTTACGCAGCAGATGCCCTTCCAGCTGCAACCCAGTATTGGGAAACACCCATACACACTCACATTCACACACACACATACACAACGTCCAATTTAGTTTATCCAATTCCCCTATAGCACATGTGTTTGGGCTTGTGGGGGAAACCGGAGCACACGGAGGAAACCCACACCAACAGAGGGAGAACATGCAAACTCCACACAGAAATGCCAACTGACCCAGCCGGGACTCAAACCAGCGACTTTCTTGCTGTGAGGCGACAGTGTGAACCATTGAGCCACCATTCCACCACCATTATATATTAAAACAATTAAACATTACCGTGCTTCTTATTATCGATCCATTCGCCTGTGTATTGATCTCCATTGACCGAATACACCGTGTGATGAAGTCCACATTTTTGAGCCTTTCTGTCCCAAAGTTTCACTAGTGGTTCTGTGGTCTGGGGTCTTTTCATATAAGGCATACTGCACTGGATGAAGATTAATATTATTTTATTAGAATATTATATGCCAATACACACTATTACACTATTACCGCTGTTAAGCATTGTCGATTTCCTTGAGAGATGCATCATTGCTTTACCCTAACCCTCGATATCTGGTGAGATCTATACCAGCTGTTAATTCCTGTTATCCCTGTTTAATAAATCAACTTGCATTCACTTGCATTTGGGTCTCGTGCGTATTTGTGACAGAACGAACTGACTGGTGAAAGATACCCAAACAAACACACCCACAAACACACACATACATACGCACTAGTGATGCGCGGATGGCGGGTAAATCCGCGGGCACTGCGGATAATCCGCGGGTCGGGCGGGTCGGGTAATGAAAATATACATTATGATTAATTGCGGGTGGGTCGCGGGTGGATGTAGCGGGTCATAGCAGTTGACCAGCAAAAAAGCAGAGAGTGGACTTCGCAGAATGTGAAGATGAGACGCCCAAAATAATGGATGACGTGCAAGAGTACTGTGCAAACTTCAGTTAGAGGAGTCATCAGAGGAAAATCTGCTATCATTCTGGGAGAAACAAGATCGCTTATTTACACGACTGCAGCGCCTTGCAAAGAGAAGCTTGTGCATTCCTGCAACAAGCGGTGCGAGCGAACGCTCATTTAGTGCAGCCAGCCGAATCCAGGCACAGTAGATGCTATTATGTTTTTGCACAGTGTTAAGAAAAGGGCCAAGTAAACACAACATAGCTGCCGTTTAGGCTGAAGGGACGCCGTTTTTGTTCTCTTTTTCCTGTATATGTAAAAGCTGAATCTGCTGTTAATAACGAACAATCCACTGTGACCTAAGTTGCAGGAGAGGGGAAAAAGTGTGGCCGCTTTAGGACTGCTTTTACGGGAGTTGTAGTCCATAGCGAGGGGCATTGTGGGTAGTGTAGTTCGACACGCATGCTGTGTGATGTGGGCTCTCGCTGTGTGCTGTGCGTGCGGTGAATTAGAGGGAGAAAGTTTTATCCGGTTTTGTTTTATGTTTACTTCAGTAATTCCACCCGGGAGCTGTTTTGCACTGTGAACCTGAAAACACTGAAATAAGTAAAAGAAGGACATGCATCGAGTACTTTTGTCCGTCGCATCATTTGCTCGAGCATGAATTAACGAGCTGTTACTCTGCCGCCGGACATTGCGGAGAAAGTTACACCTATCATCATGCTTAAAACAAAGAATTAGAATTATTAAAGTGGCGATCGGGTGCGGGTCGGGTGCGGATATATATATCAGATAAAATAATATGTGCGGGGAGGTGGCGGGTGGATGATTAGAATGAAGGAGCGGATTCGGGTGACATTTGAGCTGATCCGCGCATCTCTAATACGCACACACACACACACACAAAAGGAACAGACAGATCCCCAACCGTGACAGAAAGATCCCGACCTCTGCCAGAAAAGGCAAACATGTTGATTTTTCTCCAGAAAAATGGTTAAAAACCGAGTCATTTTCCTTTAAACCATTGTACATTCTTTTAAAGGAAAATATTTATTTATTTGTTTTACAATTATTGGTTTCGTTTTTTTTTTTTTTACATTAAAAACTTAATAATAAAACAAAGTGTTGTTAATTCTGTTCAATTTTATTATTTTTTTTTTCATAAACCGTTAACCGTTAAACCATTAAAGTACCAAACCGATAACTGGTATCGATAAAAGTAGTAATACCGTTAACACCTTAACGATACCCATCCCTAGAGACGATGCTTAATTTGTGAATTGCGAGGTCCCGGAACAGATCGGGGTAACGGATTCGGCATGTTACCCAAGGATGGAGAGGTGTGTCGTGCATGAAAGTGGGGAGCGGGGGGAGGGATGGGAGTGGTGTTGATGCGGTGGATGGCGGAGGGGTGTCGCGGCGAAAGTGAGGAGGGTTGGGGAGTCGCGGAAGAAAGGGAACAGCGAACGGAGGAGGAGGGGGATCGGTAAAATGAGGTGCTGGATTAGATTTCAGAGGTGCCGGGTCCGGATCCGGCATGTTCCAGCACAAATTAAGCCCTGCCTAGAGATGAGAGAAAGCAGTTTCTTACTGTTAAAGTGCGGACCCCTCATACATCTTGTTTTGATGGTCTTCAGGGGGGATCAAGCGTTAATTAGGGGGTAATTTGCACCCTGACTATATCATGACATATATCTTTATCAGGATATAAGATGACTTGTATTCTGATATGATATTTTTCTGTCCCATCTTTCATTTTAAACTATGATAGATAGACCTGGATGTGCATGGAGGAATAAAACCCAGAGACTTTTCTGTGTTATATAAGAAAGATAGAACAGTAGCAGGTGAAGCCGCAGCACTTCTGCAGATCTAGTTCCGTACATGCTCGTTTTTTGGGCTTTATCCGGCACTTTCAGCCCTCCCTTTCCTGCCCACTCGTGTCACGCTGACCTTGCGAGGGTCTGATGGGGGGGAAATAGAGAACAACAGGGAGCGATGGTTGAAAAAGAGCCGAGCGGAAAGAGGATACGCGAATAAGCCATGGCAAGCTGTGTCGTAAATTCCACGTCATTTCTGTCTTCCATACAATCTCAAAGTCTGAGCTATATTTAGAAGCCAGTGTGTGTGAGTGTTATTTTTTTATTCGCTCATGGATTGCAGGGGAGGAAATGCAGAATTTCTAAGCCTGTGTAATCGAGAGAGACAGAGAGAGACAGAGAGAGAGAGAGACAGAAGAAAAGAGACCTTGAAATTTCTTTTTTTCCTCTTCTGGTCCCGGAGGAACGTGTGATTGCTCAGAGCCGGAGCTTTCATTGACTTTTTGTGTTTCTTTTTCCTCGTAAGGGATTAAAACGGGGTTCAGGTGACGTGACATCTCACTCCAGAGTCAGAAGGAGGAGAAACTTACATTTCATATTTATTTATATTAGAAAATTGGAACTAAATTGGAGAAATTAAAGGGCCACAAAACCCCCTGTCTCAGCAGGGTGTTTTCACGCCTCTAGTTTGAAAAAAGTCAGGAAAGTGGGCGTGTCCAGCTCTGGGAGTGTGGGAGTGTCGGGGGAGGAAAAGAGGGAAGGACTTGCAAAGAAGGGAGTTTCCATTTGGGCACGCGCTGATTTCACAGGCAAAACAAACACACATACGCAGTATGTTTGATACCGGACGGCGAATGGGAGACAAAAATCCTCCGCATTTCTCTGTAACTTATGTACTTGGTAGGTAGCATCAGAAAGCCATGTGTGTATAGACTATCCTGTCAGAAAATGCGGCGAAAATCCTGCACGACGGGAATAGTTTGTGTTAACATGTTTACACTCGGAGAGCAGCATTTACAGCGGATCTTTCAGTCTATAATATTGTACTATAATATTGCAGTGATATTAACATACTGTAAACTTAGTAACTAAATCATTTTGACTATGGTATGTCTTTAAAAACTGAAAGAGCACTGCTGACGATACAAACTAACTTTGCAATCTGGGTTAAACAAACAGCACTGATCGCACACACCAAATCTGTAGACAGACAATCAAACTGGAGCTGTGTCTTTTTTAAAAGGAGACGAGCGGCAAATCCGGATTTCATCATTTCCAGATGAGAAAAAACTCTCGGGTAAAAAATGTTCCTTACAAACACGTTTCTGTCACGTGCACTGTAATCCACACGTGATTCCAGCAGCGCTCTCATAGAGCGGAAATGAAAACAAAACCTTTGTTGCAACACCGACGACTCTTGTCTCCAAATTCTAGTTCTTTCACTTGTTTTGGCAACACAACGTGGCGTCTCTCTGCCGTCTGAACACTGTAAACAGGTAAACAGTCTCCGGAGCTATCATGCATATTAATGAAGTTTCACGTCATACACAATAGAGCGCGCTGATTGGTTTGAAGCACGTCTTTGTCATGAATTAATGCCGCATACTCAGATACGTCACAATGTTCTCGAAAAGACAGACAGCCACTCTCCAGGCTGAAGTTACACCCAAGTATCTCATGGCCGTGACGCAGCTTTAAAAATTAGTTTCAAACCGGAAGAACGAATTTGCTGAAAATAACGCAAAAACAACCAATTTTCACTTTTTAGTGCAATATATGTGTCCTAATAGTGTTTATAGCAGCGTGGGACACAGATATGACTGTCAACAGCTCAAAACATGTGTTTTTTGTGTTTCCTGACCCTTTAAAGGGATAGTTCACACAAAAATTTAAATGCTGTCATTGTTTAGTCCAAGTCAAGTTTTTTTGCTCTGTTGAACAGAAAAGGAGATATTTTGAAGAATGTTATCTGTAACTATTCTATTTGTTTTTTCCTACTATAGAAGTGGTTACAATTTTCTAACATTATTATATGGTTACAGGTTTCCAACATTATTCAAAATATCTTCTTTTGTGTTCAGCAAAGCAACAAAAACAAAACACACACACACACACACACACACACACACACACACACACACACACACACACACACACACACACACACACACACAAAGATTTAATTTCTGTCATCGTTTGCTCATCCGTCACTTGGTCCAAATCAAGTTTTTTTGCTTTGTTAGACACAAAAGGAGATATTTTGAAACATGTTACCTGTAATCATTCTACACCGCGTTCCAAATTATTATGCAAATGATATATTTCTCTGGTTTTCATAATTAGTCAATGCAAATGACAGTCAGTATAATTTTCAAGTAATCAACCATTAGGGTATAATTCAAATTTTATTGAACAAACCTCTTAATGATAACAGCATTTAATTTAAAAATAAAAAACTGAAAATGCACTGTTCCAAATTATTATGCACAACAGAGTTAAAACATTTTATAGGTTGTAAAGAACTGAAAACAGGCATTTGCTGAATTTGCAGTATTAGGTGGTCATATTTACTGAAGTCAAAAGCTATTTCAATGGAAAACATCCTAACAAGGCAAAGTACATCTTAACATAGGAGCCCTTCTTTGATATCACCTTCACAATTCTTGCATCCATTGAACTTGTGAGTTTTTGGAGAGTTTCCGCTTGAATCTGTTTGCAGGATGTCAGAATAGCCTCCCAGAGCTGCTGTTTTGATGTAAACTGCCTCCCTCCCTCATAGATCTTTTGCTTGAGGATGCTCCAAAGGTTCTCAATAGGGTTGAGGTCAGGGGAGGATGGTGGCCACACCATGAGTTTCTCATCTTTTATGCCCATAACAGCCAATGACACAGAGGTATTCTTTGCAGCATGAGATGGTGCATTGTCATGCATGAAGATGATTTTGCTACGGAAGGCACGGTTCTTCTTTTTGTACCATGGAAGAAAGTGGTCAGTCAGAAACTCTACATACTTTGCAGAGGTCATTTTCACACCTTCAGGGACCCTAAAGGGGCCTACCAGCTCTCTCCCCATGATTCCAGCCCAAAACATGACTCCGCCACCTCCTTGTTGACGTCGCAGCCTTGTTGGGACATGGTGGCCATCCACCAACCATCCACTACTCCATCCATCTGGGCCATCCAGGGTTGCACGACACTCATCAGTAAACAAGACTGTTTGAAAATTAGTCTTCATGTAATTCTGGGCCCACTGCAACCTTTTCTGCTTGTGAGCATTGGTTAGAGGTGGCCGAATAGTAGGTTTACGCACAACCGCAAGCCTCTGGAGGATCCTACACCTTGAGGTTCGTGGGACCCCAGAGGCACCAGCAGCTTCAAATACTTGTTTGCTGCTTTGTAATGGCATTTTAGCAGCTGCTCTCTTAATCCGATGAATTTGTCTGGCAGAAACCTTCCTCATTCTGCCTTTGTCTGCACGAACCCGTCTGTGCTCAGAATCAGCCACAAATTTCTTCACAGTACGATGATCACGCTTAAGTTTTCGTGAAATATCTAATGTTTTCATACCTTGTCCAAGGCATTGCACTATTTGACGCTTTTCGCCAGCAGAAAGATCCTTTTTCTTTCCCATATTGCTTGAAACATGTGGCCTGCTTAATAATGTGGAACGCCCTTTTTAAGTACTTTTCCTTTAATTGGGCTCATCTAGCAAACTCGTTATCACAGGTGTCTGAGATTCATTTGAGTGATCCAAAGAGCCCTAAGACACAATACCATCCATGAGTTTAACTGAAAAACCAAAAAAAATTTGTGTTTATAACACTTACATTCAGTTTGCATAATAATTTGGAACGCGGTGTATAGTTTTTGTTTTTCTTACTATGGAAGTCAGAACTTACAATTTTCCAACATTATTCAAAATATCTCCTTTTGTGTTAAACAAAGCAACAAAAACAAAAACACACAAAAACTGGGTTGGATTTTTATTCATATTTATTTATATTAGAAAATTGGAACAAAATCTGAGAAATTAAATGGATAGTTCACACAAAAATTAAAATGCTGTCATCGTTTGCTCATCCTTCACTTGGTCCAGGTCAAGTTTTTTTGCTTTGTTGAACACAAAAGGAGATATTTTGAAAAATGTTACCTGTAATCATTCTATAGTATTCGTTTTTCCTACTATGGAAGTCAATGGTTACAGGTTTCCAACATTATTCAAAATATCACCTTTTGTGTTAGACAAGGCAACAAAAATAAAACACACACAGGTTGTTTTTTTATTCATATTTATTTATATTAGAAATTTGCAACAAAATCTGAGAAATTAAAGGGATAGTTCACACAATAATTAAAATGCTGTCATCGTTTGCTCATCCTTCACTTGGTCCAGGTCAAGTTTTTTGCTCTGTTGAACACAAAAGAAGATATTTTGAATAATGTTGGAAACCTGTAACCATTGACTTCAATAGTAGCAAAAACAAACACTATAGAATGGTTGCACAAGTAACATTTTTCAAAATATCTCCTTTTGTGTTCAACGAAGCAAAAAAATCAAACTTGACTTGGACCAAACGATGCCAGAATTTAAATTATTGTGTGAACTGTCCCTTTAATTTCTCAGATTTAGTTCTAATTTTCTAATATAAATAAATATCAAATGAAAGACATGTTTTTCATCCTTCTGACTTTGGAGTTCTCACCCAGTTTGTGTGTGTGTTTTTATTTGTCGAACAGACGTAACATTTTTCTAAATATCTCCTTTTGTGTTCAACAGAGCAAAAAAACTTGACTTGGACCATGTGAAGGATGAGCAAACGATGACAGAATTGTAATTTTTGTTCATTCCAAAGTCAGACGGAGGAAAAACAAGTCTTCCATTTCATATTTATTTATATTAGAAAATAAAACAAAATCTGAGAAATTAAAGGGACAGTTCACACAAAAATTAACAAAGCAGGAACATGTGTTAAACAAGAACGTGTTAAACAAAGCAACAAAAACAAAACACACACACACACAAACTGGGTTGGATTTTTATTCATATTTATTTATATTAGAAAATTGAAACTAAATCTGAGAAATTAAAGGGACAGTTCACAAAAAATAAATGCTGTCATCGTTTGCTCACTTTTTATTTTGCTCTGTTAAACAGAAAAGGAGATATTTTGAATAATGTTGGAAACCTGTAACCATTGACTTCTATAGTAGGAAAATTAAATATTATAGAATGGTTACAGGTAACATTTTTCAAAATATCTCCTTTTGTGTTCAACAAAGCAAAAAAAAAAAAACAACTCAAACCGACTTGGAACAAGTGAAGTGTGAGTAAACGACAGAATTAATTTTTTTTTAATTTCATGTGTTTGAACATCAGGGTTATGTCAGCAAATGCTGATTTCTTGACTCATCTGAAGTAAAAAAAAAAAAATTAAATAAAAAAAGGATTGTGTTGTGTAAAATGCATTTGTTATGCATACAGATATGGCTACTGAGAATGCGTGAGTGATTTAAACAAATCTCGTACATCTCCGCAGTAAAGCGCGGTAAAACGGAACATGGTCTAACACAAGAAATACATGGCCAGCAGGGGGCAGTTATGTAACATATTAGAGATGCGCGGATCAGCTGAAATGTCACCCGAATCCGCTCCTTTATTCTAATCATCCACCCGCCACCCGCATATATAGGATATATCCTTCCGCACCCGATCGACACTTTAATAATTCTAATTCTTTGTTTTAAGCATGATGATAGGTCACCGTGGATTGTTCGTTATTAACAGCAGATTCAGCTTTTACATATACAGGATAAAGAGAACAAAAACGGCGTCCCTTCAGCCTAAACAGCAGCTATGTTGTGTGTACTTGGCGCTTTTCTTAACACTGTGCAGAAACAGAATAGCATCTACTGTGCCTGGATTCGGGCGATTCCACCTCGCCTTCAAAACACGGCCAGCTGCACTAAATGAGCGTTCGCTCGCGACACTTGTTGCAGGAATGCACAAGCTTCTCCTTGCAAGGCGCTGCAGTCCTGTAAATAAGCGATCTTGTTTCTCCCAGAACGACAGCAGATTTTCCTCTGATGACTCCTCTAACTGAAGTTAGCACAGTACTCTTGCACTTCATCCATTATTTTGGGCGTCTCATCTTCACATTCTGCGAAGTCCACTCTCTGCTTTTTTGCTGGTCAACTGCTATGTCTCGCTACATCCACTCGCGTCTGTAACCAAGGAAGTGACATTGACAACAAAGGTGCGGATCCAAATGCAGGGTTTTATTAAAGGGATGGTCAGGCAAGCAATTATCAACACAGGAGCAAACAGATGTATGAGGGAAATCCAGATCCGTAGTCAATATAACAGGCAGATAGTCACAAGGCTGGCAGCAGACAGGGAGAAACAGATAATCAAGGCGAGGGTCAAAAACACGGCAAAAACAAAACAAGGAAACGCTTAGAATTGAAACTGGAACAGATAACAAGACTCGACAACTGGAGTGAGTGTGTGTGCTGTTTATGTACTGTGTGTAATCAGTTCTTGAGCAGCTTCAGCTGTGGGAAGTAATCAGTGATGATCTAGAACCGGTTGTGTGTGATGTGAGAGTAGTGCATGTTTGGAGTTGTAGTCCATTAGTGGGCGGATTTGTAGTCCAATAGTGAGAGTGCATGTTCACCAGCGATCTATGGAGAGAAGATCGCTGGTGATCGTGACAGCGACCCACCCGCAATTAATCATAATGTATTTTTTTATTACCCGACCCGCAGATGATCCGCAGCACCCGAGGATATAACCGCCATCCGCGCATCACTATAACATAGTGAGTATACTGAACTGATATACTGTAGTCTGAAGTAAGTCTGTAAGTCTGAAGTTTAAGTGGATGCAGATAGCAAAAATAAGACATCTAGTCTAATACATATATGAGATGTGAAAGACAATAAAATTTAATGTGACAAAATCTTGGTGCTTTAAAAGTATTGCTTGAGTTATAAGCAATATATTTATATTTAATAGTCCTTTAGATGTTTTTGAAATGATTTGTGACACACACCTTAATATAGACATGTGGATAGCAGCTCAGATCATTTAAACTCATAAATTCATTCATTTTCCTTCAGATAAGTATCTATATCAGAGATTGCCACATCGTAATGAACCGCCAGCTATTCCGGCATATGTTTTTTTTGCAGCAGATATCCTTCCAGCTGCAACCCAGTACTGGGAAACACCCATACACACTCATTCTCTCTCTCTCACACACACACACACTGTTATAATCAACAGTGATCTAGTCCATACAGATCACTGGAGAACTACAAATCTGCCACTAAAGGAACTACAACTCCTGTCATGCACCACACACTCACACCTGTTCCGGTTCTTCTTTTAATACACACACAGCTGGGAACTGCTCAGACTGATTACAAGGACCATATATAAAGCACACAAACACACCGACTTGGCTGAGTCTTGTTGTCTTGTAACACTATGAAGCGTTCTCTTGCCTCATCTAGCCTAGTCATGATTTGAACCCTTGGGTTGTTTTCTTGTTTTGATTCCTTGCCGCCTGTATTGATCATTTGCCTGTCTGTGACCACGATTTGCCTCATTTAAACTCAAATCTTTTAAATTAAAGTTCGAATAATAGTGTCTGATCTTTTCTGAAATTGAAACTCAATTGTAAGGCTGTAGGATTTGTGTGCTGTTTACCATATTACAATATTCTCAAAACTGCTCAACCTCAAATGTCATTTATTATCATGCGGCTTGTCATTTGACACCAGTCTTAATGTCACAAGCCTGAATTAAAAAAGTTTAAGTCACCCCCTCCTCCCCATGATGTCATTTTATAGAAAAGAGCATCAAACATTTTGCCATTTTTTTTGTCCAGTGACTGAGAAAAATGATGACAGACTTTTCTTAAGTAAAAGTCTCCATTATGTTGTTCATTTAGTTCATTTAGTCCCACTGCTCACCCCTTGCAATATTAAACAGCTTCTATTTGAGATTTTCTTTGCTGTGGAATGGGAACGTGCGTTAAGGTGCTGTTATAAAATATTCACAGAGAGCATCTACAGCAGGGATCACCAAACTTGTTCCTGGAGGTCCGGTGTCCTGCAGATTTTAGCTCCAACACTAATCAAACACACCTGAACAAGCTAATCAAGGTCTTACTAGGTATATTGAAACACCCAGGCAGGTGTGTTGAGGCAAGTTGGAGCTAAACTCATCAGGACACCAGCCCTCCAGGAACGTGATTGGTGACTACCTGATCTACAGTATGGCCATTTAGCACAAGTCTTCATGACAACAAATGTGTAGCATAGGTCACCTGGGATGTTTTGGCTGACTGATCTCACTGAGATTTGAGACAACCTGAGATGTTAAGGGATACATGAGTGGTTGTGGGTCACTGCAAAGTTTTGTGTCAGTCGAGATGTGGGTCACACAGGATGTTGAGGGTCCCTTGAGGGGTTGTGGGTCATCTGAGGAGTTGTTGGTTACCTGAGAGGTTGTGGGTCACTGAGATGTTGAGAGTCACTTGAAAAGTTGTGGGTCATTTGAGGAGTTGTTGGTTACCTGAGGGGTTGTGGGGATGAGATGTTGACCATCACCTGAGGAGGTGTTGCGGTGTCACCAAAAACTTTGAGGGTCATCTGAGGGATTGTGGGTCAGCAAGATTTTATGTGTAACCTGAGGGGTTGTGGGTCACTAAGATGCTCAGGGTCACTGAGTTGCTGTCACCCAAGGGGTAGTGGGTCACCAAGATGTTTATTGCCGCTCCAGATATTTTGGGTCATCTGAGGGGTTGTGGATCATCAAAGATTGTATGGGTAACCTGAGGGGTTGTGGGTCACTACGATGCTCAGGGTCACTGAGTTGCTATCACCCAAGGGTTTGTGGGTCACCAAGATGTTTAGTGTCACTCCAGATATTTTGGGTCATCTGAGGGGTTATGGATCAGTAAGATTTTATGGGTAACCTGAGGGGTTATGGGTCATTGAGATATTGAGGCTCACATGAGTGGTTGTGGGTCATTGCAAAGTTTAGGGTAAATCCGCGGTCACACTGGACTTTTCCCTCCATAGACTTCCATTCATACGCACGCGAATGCGTCAGACCGTAAACGCAAGGTCATGCGCCAGATTTCGCAGGTTGCTGCGGTGCAAAGTTCAAACTTGGTGAACTTTGACCTGCGAAATCGCAACACTTGACTGCGTGAGACCAATCCAGGATCAAAACATGACCTCTCTGAACAGAAATTTAAAACATGGAGCAATCGCTTGCTTTTTTAATGTCTAATCATCTTGTTTAATCCCGCCCCTTTTCACAGCGTTGTTCGACAGAATTTCGCAAGCTCAAACTCTAGTGTGACCGCAGCTTAAGTTGAGATGTGGGTCACCAGAGATGTTCAGGGTCACCTGAGGAGTTGTGCTGTCATCTGAGGAATTGTTGGTCACCTGAGAGCTTGTGGGTCACTGAGATGTTGAGGGTGACCTGAGGGGTTGTGAGTCATCTGAGGAGTTGTTGGTTACCTGAGGGCTTGTGGATTACTGAGATGTTACCCAAGGGGTTGTGGGGCATCCAAGGTGTTGAGGGCCACCAAGACTTTGAGTGTTACCTGAGGAGTTGTGTTGTCATCTAAGGAGCTGTTGGTTACCTGAGAGGTTGTGAGTCACTGAGATGTTGAGGGTCACCAATATGCTGGGGGTCACTAAAATGCAGTAACCCAAGGAGTTGTGGGACACCAAGATATTTAGCTTCACTCAAGTTGTTGTGGGTCACTTGAGGGGTTGAGGATGAGCAAGATGATCTGGGTCACCTGAGGGGTTGTGTGTTCCTGAGATTTTGAGGATCATCTGAGAGAATGTGGGTCACTGAGATGTTGTTACCCAAAGAGTTGTGGGTCACCTGAGCACTTGTGGGTCTCTAGGATTTTTAGTGTCGCTAAATTTTATGGGTCACCTGAGGAGTTGTGTGTCACCTAGATGTTGAGGATCATCTGAGGGATTGTTGGTCACCTGAGAGATTGTGGGTCACTGTTGATGTTGAGGGTCACTGAGATGTTATCATCCAAGGAGTTGTGGGTCACCTGAGGGGTTGTGGGTCACTGAGATGTTGAAGGTTTTCCAAGGGGTTGTTGGTCACCTGAGGGATAGTGGAAGTAAGTAGTAAGTAGTAAGATGTTGGGTAGACAGTAGTAAGATATTGGGGTTTACTAAGATGTTGAGGGTCACAATTGAGAATCTGGGTTACTGAGATGTTGTTACCCAAGGAGTTGTGGGTCACTAAGATTTTTAGTGTCACTACAGATATTGTGGGTCATCTGAAGGGTTGTGGATGAGCAAAATTTTATGGGTCACCTGAGGGGTTGTGGTTCACCAAGATGCTGAGGGTCATTGAGATGTTGTCAAGCAAGGAGTTGTGGGTCACCTGAGGGGTTGTGGGTCACTGAGATGGTGAAGGTCATCCGAGGAGTTGTGGGTTACCTGAGAGGTTGTGGGCCATTTAGATTATGAGATCTGCTAAGATGTTGAGGGTCACATGAGTGATTGTGGATCACTGAGATGTTAAGGGGCCTTCGAGTGGTTATTGGTCACCTGAGAAATTGTGGGTCACTGAGATGTTGAATGCCACTAAAATGTTGTCACCCATGGAGCTGTGGGTCACCTGAGCAGTTGGCTGAGATGTTAAGTTGACTCTTGAGTCTGGCAAGTGAATGTGAAAGGCCAAACGCAGACAACTGAAGCCAGAGCTAATGAAGCGTTAGCATGTGCACAAGAACAACACTTCTACAGAGCTGTTGCATTTTTGATGCTCTTAAAAGAACACAAATGAATATTTCAACAGAAACGTCCAATTCTGTGTGCAAATCCAGTTCCCTTTAGAGAAACCAACATGAATTGTGTATTAAAGCGAATAATCTATTCAATGCTTCTCATCAGACCAGGCGCTGTAAAAATCTAGCTGTCAGTACATTCCAATTCAAAATCATGGAAATTAGGGATACATTTATTTTTGCTTCTTGCATGCTTCACACTGTATAAACACTGTATTTGTTTGGTACACATGATGACATGGTACACATGAGCACAAAAGTGATGCACCCCACTGAAAAGGGATGAAGTTGTTGGTAATATACTGTTTTATACATACATTTGAATTTACATTTACAATACATCTGAGGAGTTGTTGGTTACCTGAGAGGTTGTGAGTCACTGAGATGTTGAGGGTCACCTAAGAGGTTGAGGATCAGCAGGATTATGTGGGTCACTTGAGGGGTTGTGGGTCACCGAGATGTTTAGGATCATCTGAGGGATTCTAGGTCACCCAAGGAGTTCTGGGTCACCTGAGGAGTGGATCACTAAGATGTTTAGGGTCATCCGAGTGGGTCTTTTGGTCAGTCGGGATGTGGGTCACACAAGATGTTGAGGGTCAATTGAGGTTTTGTGGGTCAACTTTGGATTTGTTGGTTACCTGAGAGGTTGTGAGTTGCTGAGATGCTGAAGGTCACCCAAGGGGTTGTGGGTCACTTGAGATGACGAGGGTAACTAATATGTTGAGGGTCACTAAGATGCAGTCACCCAAGGAGTTGTAGGTCACCAAGATATTTACCTTCACTCAAGCTGTTGTGCCTCAACTGAGGGGTTGAGGATCAGCAAGATGCTGTGGGTCACCTGAGGGGTTGTGGGTCACCAAGATGTTGTCACCCAATGAATTGTGGGCCATCCAAGATGTTGAGGGTTACCAAGACATTGAGGGTCACCTTAGGGGTTGTGGGTCGCTACAATGCTCAGGGCCACTGAGTTGCTGTCACCCAAGGGGTTGCGTGTAACCAAGATGTTTAGTGTTGCTCCAGATATTGTGGGTCATCTGAGAGGTTGTGGATCAGCAAGATTTTATGGGTAACCTGAGGGGTTTTGGGTCACTGAGATGTTGAGGGTCACATGAGTGGTTGTGGGTCACTGCAAAGTTTAGGTTAAGTCAAGATGTGAGTCACCTGAGATGTTGAGGGTCATCTGAGGAGTTGTGGGTCATCTGAGGATTTGTCGGTTATCTGAAAGGTTGTGAGTCACTGAGACGTTGAGGGTCACCTAAGGGGTTGTGGGTCACTTGAGATGATGAGGGTCACCAATATGTTGAGGGTCACTAAGATGCAATCACCCAAGGAGTTGTGAGTCGCCAAGATATTTACCTTCACTCAAGTTGTTGTGGTTCACCTGAGGGGTTGAGAATCAGCAAGATGATGTGGGTCACCTGAGGGGTTGTGAGTCACCAAGATGTTGAGGATCATCTGAGGGATTGTGGGTCACTGAGATGTTGTCACGCAAGGAGTTCTGGGTCACCTGAGGAGTTGTGGGTCAATAAGATGTTTAGGGTCATCCAAGTGATTGTGGGTCACTGAAAAGCTTTGGGTCAGTCGAGAGGTGGGTCACACAAGATGTTTGAGGGTCACCTGAGGGTTTGTGGGTCATCTGAGGAGTTGTTGGTTAACTGAGGGGTTGTGGATCAACTGAGGATTTGTGGGTTACCTGAGATGTTGTGAGTCACTGAGATGTTGAGGGTCACCCAAGGAGTTGTAGGTCACCAAGATATTTACCTTCACTCAAGTTGTTGTGGCTCACCTGAGGGGTTAAGGATCAGCAAGATGCTGTGGGTCACCTGAGGGGTGGTGGGTCACCGAGATGCTGAGGGTCACACGAGTGGTTGTAGGTCACTGCAAAATTTAGGTTAAGTCGGGATGTGGGTCACCTGAGATGTTGAGGGTCATCTGAAGAGTTGTAAGTCATCTGAGGATTTGTTGGTTACCTGAAAGGTTGTGAGTCACTGAGATGTTGAGGGTGACCCGAGGGCTTGTGGGTCACTTGAGATGATGAGGGTCACCAATATGCTGAGGGTCACTAAGATGCAGTCACCCAAGGAGTTGTGGGTCACCAAGATATTTACCTTCACTCAAGTTGTTGTGGGTCACCTGAGGGGTTGAGAATCAGCAAGATGATATGGGTCACCTGAGGTGTTGAGTGTCACAGAGATGTTGAGGATCATCTTAGGGATTGTGGGTCTCTAAGATGTTGTCAGCCAAGGAGTTCTGGGTCACTAAGTTGTTTAGGGTCATGCGAGGAGTTGTTGGTCACCTGATAAATTGTGGGTCACTAAGATGTTGAGGTTCACTGAGATGTTGTCACCCAAGGAGTTGTGGGTCACTAAGATATTTAGGGTCACTACAATTTTTTTGGGTCACCTGAATTTTTTTTCTTTTTAAAATATTTCCCAAATAATCTTTAACAGAGCAAGGAATTTTTCACAGTATTTCCTATAATGTTTTTTTCTTCTGGAGAAAGTTTTATTTGATTTATTTCGGCTAGAATAAAAGCAGTTTTTAATTTTTAAAAACCCTTTTAAGGTCAATATTATTAGCCCTCTTAAGCTATATTTGTTTTCGATTAGTCTACAGAACAAACCACTGATATATCATGACTTGCCTAGTTACCCTAACTTGCCTAATTAACCTAATTAAGCCTTTAAATGTCACTTTAAGCGCAATACTAGTGTGTTGAAAATATCTAGCAAAAAATGATCTACTTTCATCATGGCAAAGATAAAAGAAATCAGTTAAAATGTGTAAAAATATTAATGTTAATCTAGGCGTGTTTTTCTAAAAGCCCCGGTCTTGGTATATTCATGATTTCTGGTGATTGTGTGAGACGGATGAAGAAGCTGAAATGCCGGAGATGAATATGAATCTCTGTGCTCATCCTCCTGTCTCTCCGTGTCCAACAGGATTATCCATGACCTCACGTCTACGTTAAAACGAAGAAGAACTTATTAACGTCGCTGTCAGAATGATCCGTTTCATGCGCGTGCGGCTCAAACACTCGAGTTCCTGGAGCTCAAACACAGGATCGTGACGGTAGAAACACCAAGGTCATGGAGTTTGTTTTTTCTTGCTGATCTGCTATGAAAAAGCCAGAGTGTGTCATTTAACTGCACATACACTGTAAACTCATTGCAAACTCAAGGTCGCTGGTTCAAGCCCTGGCTGGGTCAGTTGGCATTTCTGTGTGGAGTTTGCATGTTCTCCCAGTGTTGACGTGGGTTTCCTCCGGGTGCTCCGGTTTCCCCCACAGCCCAAACACATGCGCTATAGGGGAGTTGATTAACTAAATTGTGTTGGGTTGCAGCTGGAAGGGCATCCGCTACGTAAAACAGATGCTGGATATGTTGGCAGTTCATTCCGCTGAGGTGACCCCTGATTAATAAAGGGATTAAGCCGAAAAGAAAATGAATGAATGAATGCATAAAGGAATTATGTGCATAATTATTATATTAAGTTAAGTCAACATAACAGTACTAAGTTACAACAGAAATACATACATTTTTTTATCTTGTCAGTCTTAAGGCAGGGGCGTTTACTCACTTTTTAGAGTGTAGTACATTTAAGATTCATTCAAACACAAATGAGGAAGAACACAATTAATTAATCATAAGGATAAATCCGAAATCAAGCATAAAATTCTCCTACATCAAAATACAGTGATTTATGTACTTAGTATTTTGCAATTAAAAACATTTTAATATTCTCAAATAAAGATGCATGTATTTGACATTATATATTGTAGTTTTTTTTATCATATTAGTACTAGAAAACAGAACTAAGACTAACCATATTAGGTTGTGTAAGTAAATATATTATAGGCAATACAAAATTCTATTATATTATTCATTCATTCATGCATTCATTCATTCATTTAATTTCCTTCGGCTTAGTCCCTTTTTTATCAGGAAATGCCACAGCGGAATGAACCGTCAATTATTTTGGCATATGTATTTCGCAGCGGATGCCCTTCCAGCTGCAACCCAGGACTGGAAAACACCCATACACACTCATTCACACACACAGACACACACACACACACACACACACACACACACACACACACACACACACACACACACACACACACACTCATACACTATGGCTAATTTAGCTAATCCAATTCACCTATGGCGCATGATTGCACTGTGGGGGAAACCGGAGCACCCGGAGGAAACCCACAACAACATGGGGAGAACATGCAAACTCCACACAGAAACGCCAGCTGACCCAGCCGGGACTCGAGCTAGTGACCTTCTTGCTGTGAGGTGAGAGTGCTACCCACTGCTCCACCGTGCTGCCTCATTTTATTTTATTTTATTTTATTTTATTTTATTTTATTTTATTTTATTTTATTTTATTTTATTTTATTTTATTTTATTTTATTTTATTTTATTTTATTTTATTTTATTTAAATTTATTTATTATTATTTTTTATTTATTTTAATATATTTAAGTCCATGAAAGTACAAAGCGTATTGAGCTTAATTTGCATGCATTGGCCTGTCTGAGTAACCTTAAAATTTTACATTGGTCAAAAAAAATATTTGAGCTCTTAATCAAAAAACATTTATATTTAACAACGTTTTGAACTTAAAATATATTACTTAAAAAAATAAAACAAATAATATTAAACTGAAATGAAAGATACATTTTTAATTGGATGAAGTACTGCTTGAAATCTTTTTGCTGTATAGAAGCGTCTTGAAAAATATCTAGTCTAATATTATGTACTGTTATCATGTCAAAGATAAAATAAATCAGTTATTAGAGATGAATTATTAAAACTATTATGTTTATAAATGTGTAAAAATCTCTCCGTTAAACAGAAATTGAGGTAAAAAATATGCATGGGGGCTAATAATTCTGACTTCAATTGTATGTATGTATGTATGTATGTATGTATATATATATATATATATATATATATATATATATATATATATATATATATATATATGTGTCTATGTGTGTGTGAGTGTGTGTGTCTCTGCGCTGCTAGTGCGTGTGTGTTCGTGCTGAGCTGACGTTATGTGAACGGACGGCGCCTGGCTCTGATTTCTGATGCGTTCTGAAGTTCACAATGAGCCTCCGGTGAAGAGGCTGCTTCAGCTACATGAATCATCCTCATCCGTACATGAGTAAACTAGAGAATTCATCAACGAGGTTAACTGTGCTTACAACTGAGATATCCATGAGCCGGACGCAAACACACAGCCTTTTTTAGAGCTCACCAGGTTTTAGTGCTAATTTGAATGGCATTCAAATTAAGCCAAAAATTGATCAGAACTTTTTCTTATGCATTTGCTAAATATTCTCGAAAGCATAATATGCCCTAAACACACTCATTTTATTTATTTTAATTAATAAATTATTTTATTTTTATTTATTTTATTTAATAAATTTGTTATTTATTTTGTTAAAAAAATTTTGTTTTATTTTATGTTATTTGTTTATTTATTTAATAACATTTGATATATTTATTTCACAACGAAGGGAAATTTTTTATTTTTTATTTATTTATTCATTTTATTTTTATTTAATGATTTATTTAATTAATTTAATTATTTATTTATTTATTTTTAATTTTATTTAAATCTTTTTTGTTTAATTATTTATTTAATAAATTTTATTTAATAATTTTTTATTTATTTATTTTATTTTTATTTAGTTATTTGTTTTATTTTATTTGATATATTTAACAACGAAGGGACAAAGTTAAATTTTTTATTTATTTATTTTATTATTTATTTTTTAAATTATTTATTTCATTTTATTAAATTTTATGTATTGTTTTTATTTTATTTCATTTATTTTATTTATATTATTGTATTTAATATATTTATTTTACAACGAAAGGACAGTGTACATTAATACACATTCCTCAAAAATGTAAATATATTCAAAATAGCCCCAAGGCTAATTTCCATTGCTAATCTCTTGCCAGATGTTATAGGCCCTAAAAAACAGACATAAATTCAAGGTCAAATCATAAACAAGACTCAAATATGCAAAAAAAAAAAAATCTACGGAGTTGTTTAAAATAATAATAATAATTAACATGTTTAATACATTAATATATCATTGTGCAGTATGAATATTATTATAATTTATGCACTGATCATTTATCAGTGCAAATATTAGACTTGTTATAGATTGCATCTTGTCAAATGATGGTCAAATAATGAAGAAGAGCATTTTATTGCTAAAAAAACATGCAATATCAAAACAAAAATGAGATTTAAGGGTAAAGTTGCAGGCATGTGATTTTCCTTATATATAGATTACTTGAGTAATGACGAATATTGAATATTTATCGATTTATTCCTTATTTTCTTATGTCAATTGAATGTGCTGTGTATAAAGTATGTGTTTTCCTAAAATGTGTGTATTGGGGAGCCGCTATCAGTATGCAGGGTAATGAAATTGCTTTCAGTTGCTATGACTGAACACCCTGTAACACCAAATTACAGCCCATTTCACAATTTAAAGGCTTGAAACTGTTCAAATCCTACATTTTCAAATAAAATCTTGAGGATTAATGCAGACATGACATCAATGCACGAGTCAGACAAAAACAGTAGTTTGCATCATAGGATATTACCTTACATCATTTTAAATTAAATATATTACATATACATCTCAAAATAGTTGGCAGCTGTTAAATATTTAGTGTTTACATCTTACAGCACACCCGTTCAACATTATAAAACAAATTGAATTCATGATAAGCTTCTGCAAACTGTGAAGCCTCGCCTTCTTTGATTTGATTGGCCGTCTCAGTCACTTTGACATTGATGATCCGCCTACTTTAACATCCTAACAACCAACTGGAACAGACGATTTGACCATTTCTATTTTTTTATTTCATTATGACAGCGCATTGACAATTATTCTTGACATACAAGCGGCCAATTGAAATCTTTTAGCTTGAGACTTCCGGTCTCATTCACTTCTATTGATTTTTAGATGTTAAAAACAGCTCGTTAAGCTGCTTGATGTTGCAAACTGACATTTTCTTATTGTATTATTCTACTTTCTTATGTATAGTCATGAACACTTACACATTAAACACATTAGAAGACACTCCAAAACCTGAAGTTAATGGGTCAGATATGAAAACATGCAAAATATGTACTGTTTGTGTGTCTCCAGGAACATGGTTGGGAAACACTGGTTAAATGAATGCATTGATACATCACTGTATGTTTAAATTGTATGTTTCAACCTCTCCTTAATCAAACACACCTGAATCAACTCTTCAGTACATTAATGTATCAATGCATTCATCAAACCCGTCTTTCCCAACCCTGTTCCTGGAGGCACACCAACAGTACATATTTTGGATGCCTCCCATGTCTGATCCATTTACTTCAGGTTTTGGAGTCTCTTCTAATGTTCTGATGAGTTGATTCAGGTGTGTTTGATTTGGAAGAGGTTGAAAATGTGTACTATTGGTGTGCCTTTGGGAACAGGCTTGGGAAACACAGCATTACTATATGTTTACAGCTAAGAGCATCATTTGAGATCTTTTAGTTCGATGAGCAGTTGCTATAGAGTGAGCTGAAATCATCCTAAATACACACCGGTCATGTTCGATGTGTTTTTTCCCAACTCTGTTCCTGGAGGCACACCAACAGTACAAATTTTGGATGTCTTCCTTTTCTGACCTATTAACTTCAGGTATTGGAGTCTTTTTTAATGTTCTGATGAGTTGATTCAGATGTGTTTGATTGGGAAGAGGTTGAAAATGTGTACTATTGGTGTGCCTTTGGGACCAGGCTTGGGAAACACAGAATTACTATATGTTTACACCTAAGAGCATCATTTAAGGTCTTTTAAGTCGATGAGCAGTTGCTATAGAGTGAGCTGAAATCATCCTAAATACACACCGGTCACGTTCGATGTGTTTTTTCCCAACCCTGTTCCTGGAGGCACATCAACAGTACATATTTTAGATGTCTCCCTTATCTGACACATTAACTTCAGGTATTGGAGTCTCTTCTAATGTTCTGATGGGTTGATTCAGGTGTGTTTGATTAGGAAGAGGTTAAAATTGTGTACTGTTGGTGTGCCTTTGGGAACAGGCTTGGGAAACACTGCATTACTATATGTTTACAGCTAAGAGCATCATTTGAGATCTTTTAATTTGATCAGCAGTTGCTATAGAGTGAGCTGAAATCATCCTAAATACACACCGGTCACGTTCGATGTGTTTTTTTCCCAACCCTGTTCCTGGAGGCACACCAACAGTACATATTTTGGATGTCTTCCTTTTCTGACCTATTAACTTCAGGTATTGGAGTCTCTTTTAATGTTCTGATGAGTTGATTCAGGTGTGTTTGATTGGGAAGAGGTTGAAAATGTGTACTATTGGTGTGCTGTTGGGAACAGGCTTGGGAAACACTGCAATACTGTATGTTTAAATGGTTTCATTTAAAATGTAAAAGCACCTAAGAGCATCATTTGAGATCGCAGCTCTTTTAATTCGATCAGCAGTTGCGAAAGAGTGAGCTGTAATCATCCTAAATACGGACTGGTCATATTCAGTGTTTTTTTTCCCAACCCTGTTTCTGGAGGCACACCAACAGTACATATTTTTGATTTCTTCCTATTCTGACCTATTAACTTCAGGTATTGGAGTCTCTTCTAATGTTCTGATGAGTTGATTCAGGCGTGTTTGATTAGGAAGAGGTTGAAAATGTGTACTATTGGTGTGCCTTTGGGAACAGGCTTGGGAAACACAGCATTACTATATGTTTACACCTAAGAGCATCATTTGAGATCTTTTAAGTCGATGAGCAGTTGCTATAGAGTGAGCTGAAATCATCCTAAATACACACCGGTCATGTTCGATGTGTTTTTTCCCAACCCTGTTCCTGGAGGCACACCAGCAGTACATATTTTGGATGTCTTCCTTTTCTGACCTATTAACTTCAGGTATTGGAGTCTCTTCTAATGTTTTGATGAGTTGATTCAGGCGTGTTTGATTAGGAAGAGGTTGAAAATGTGTACTATTGGTGTGCCTTTGGGAACAGGCTTGGGAAACACTGCATTACTGTATGTTTAAATGGTTTCATTTAAAATGTAAAAGCACTTAAGAGCTTTATTTGAGATCGCAGCTCTTAATTCGATCAGCAGTTGCTATAGAGTGAGCTGTAATCATCCTAAATGCACACTGGTCATATTCAGTGTTTTTTTTCCCCAACCCTGTTCCTGGAGGCACACCAACAGTACACATTTTTGATTTCTTCCTATTCTGACCCATTAACTTCAGGTATTGGAGTCTCTTCTAATGTTGTGATGAGTTGATTCAGGTGTGTTTGATTAGGAAGAGGTTGAAATTGTGTACTATTGATGTGCCTTTGGGAACAGGCTTGGGAAACACAGCATTACTATATGTTTACAGCTAAGAGCATCATTTGAGATCTTTCAATTCGATGAGCAGTTGCTATAGAGTGAGCTGAAATCATCCTAAATACACACCGGTCATGTTCGATGTGTTTTTTCCCAACCCTGTACCTGGAGGCACACCAACAGTACATATTTTGGATGTCTTCATTTTCTGACATATTACCTTCAGGTATTGGAGTCTCTTCTAATGTTCTGATGAGTTGATTCAGGTGTGTTTGATTAGGAAGAGGTTGAAAATGTGTACTATTGGTGTGCCTTTGGGAACAGGCTTGGGAAACACTACATTACTATATGTTTACAGCTAAGAGCATCATTTGAGATCTTTTAATTCGATGGGCAGAGTGAGCTGAAATCATCCTAAATACAGACCAGTCATGTTCAGTGTGCGAGTTACGCTCAGCAGGTGAATTCTGGACTTCCTGTTCTCCGATAATAACCTGCCGTGGCCTTCAGTCTCTGCGCTGTGATTCTGGCAGCGTCCGAGCATCCGGCCCAGACTCACCTTTCACATGTTCAGATCTCTCACGACTGCACGCCAAGAGTGTGTATTTTTAGCTCCGTAGCCCCGCATCCGCATGTGTGTAATGGACTGTGCTCGTGCATGCGCGTGCGTGAGTGTGTGTGTTTTTGGATTAGTGTCTTCAGAGTCTTGCTCGGGGGAAGGTGATGCGAGCCTCTTTGTCTGCTTTCGCCTTGTTTGGATGGACGCTTTGAAAACTGAGCAGCTGAGAGTGAGGGAGGGAAAGCGAGAGAGCGAAGGGAGGGAGAAAAAAACAGAGAGAGAGAGCAAGCAAGTGCACAAGCAATCTTGGCTTTTCTCCTCACACTGAGACTCATGTCTGCTTCTGCTGATCCCTGCACCCGTCCCTGCTGTCAGCCAGACGTCCTGCAACGCCACCCCTGGATCATCTACACCCTTCCCCTGAAATCCTAATAGATAAAGCCTGCAGCCTTCATCTCAGCGTCCGTTTAATCCATGCATGGAGACATGTGGATGCTCACACACGCGTGCATACGGCCGCATTGACTCTCATGTGCGCGCTATTAGTGACTTTACTATGGGAAACTGTGTTAAATCGCCGCTTAAGAATTTCTCTAAGAAGGTAAGACGCTTTTTTTGATGACTGAGAGTGTGTTTAGTGCGTGTGTGTGTGTGTGGGACATGGACTTGACCCGGACCTGGACTGTGTTGTACTGACTGTCAGAGATGAGTTTAATAGTCATGCTCTGAATTCCACTGAGCAACTGTATACTGTAAGATCACAGCACGGATTCAGACTGACTGAATATGTTGATTGCTTTAGTTTATTGCATGGCAGATGAGGAGAGATGTAGACATTGCGTTTGCTTGAAGACCTACAAAAATGAAAGAAACTAATTTGGAGTTGGAAAACCGTTATTTGCATGCTTGTGGATGGAGTTAGACGTTGCATTCGCTTGTGAATTTAATAAAAGCCCTAAGAAAACATTGTGAAAACTTATGAAGAAAAATGGTTCAGGATGTTTATTGAGTTTTTATGTATATGCTAGTGGATTAAACTAGAAGTTACATTTGCTTATAACCAATAATTTAGAGATTAACCAATCAATTAGAGGCGATTTAGAGAAAAGGGTTATGAAAAAATGTCTCGGAGTTATTTATTTATTTATTTATTTAGTTTTTACATGGCAGTGCATATATCTAGATGTTGCATTAGCTTATAACGATAAAATAATAATAATAATAATAATAATAATAAATAAATAAAAAGTAAATCAATCTGGAGTAACAAAAACATTAGTTTTAAAAATTGGCTATTGAATTTTTGCCAGCTAATGGAAAGATCTAGTCATTACATTGTCCTTGAAAACCAAAAAAAAGCCTCATACGATTACAATCTGCATTACAAAAATATTAGGAAAAAAATTAATTCATTATATATGACATGTTTTTGGATTCTAGTGGACAGAACTAGTCATTGCATTTGCATGTAAGCTTATAGGCAATATATCCCTAAGTGACCATTCTGGAGAAGAACTAGACATTTCATTCATTCATTCATCTTCTTTTCGGCTTAGTCCCTTTATTAATCCGGGGTCGCCACAGCGGAATGAACCACCAACTTATCCAGCACATTTTTTTTACGCAGTGGATGCCCTTCCAGCCGCAACCCATCTCTGGGAAACATCCACACACGCTTATTCACACTCATACAATACGGACAATTTAGCCCGCCCACCGCATGTCTTTGGACTGTGGGGGAAACCGGAGCACCCGGAGGAAACCCACGCGAACGCAGGGAGAACATGCAAACTCCAGACAGAAACGCCAACTGACCCAGCCGAGGCTCGAACCAGCGACCTTCTTGCTGAGAGGCGACAGTACTACCTACTGCGCCACTGCGGCGCCAACTAGACATTTCAATTCATTTAAAACAATAAAGAAACCAATTTAGAGTAATAAAACCATTATGAAAAAGCTGATTTAGGATGTATATTGAGTTTTTGTATGATAGTGGACACAAATAACCATTGCATTTGCCTGTAGACCTAAAACATAACTAAGAAAAAATGTTACTTACCCAGCAGACACACAACGTCATAAGACGTTAATAATAGGTTAGATTGTCACCAGCGTCTACGGACAACGTTATTTCGACAACGTGAAATGACGTTGATATTTTGTTGATTTTAGATTGTGTTGGAAAGTGACCAAAATCCAACGTCGCGCTAACATCTTAAACCAACGTCATATTGACGTCAAACACTTATTCTTACACTTATTTGTCAGGTATGGCAACCAAAATCCAACGTCTGATAGACATCATAGTGGTAGCATCTAAGGACAATGTTATTTTGATGTCTAATAACGATGTGAAATGACGTTGATATTTTGTTGATTTTAGATTGTATTGGAAAGTGACCAAAATCCAACGTCACGCCAACATTTTAAACCAACGTCATATTGACGTCAAACACTTATTCTTACACTTATTCGTCAGGTATGGCAACCAAAATCCAACGTCTGATAGACATCATAGTGGTAGCATCTAAGGACAATGTTATTTTGATGTCTAATAACGATGTGAAATGACGTTGATTCATTCATTAATTTTATTTTTGGCTTAGTCCCTTTATTAATCTGTGGTCGCCACAGCGAATGGAACCGCCAACTTATCCAGCATATGTTTTATGCAGCGGATGCCCTTCCAGCTGCAACCCATCACTGGGAAACATCCATACACACTTGTTCACACACATACACTTTGGCTAATTTAGCTTACCCAATTCAACTATTGCGCATGTCTTTGGACTGTGGGGGAAACTGAAGCACCTGGAGGAAACCCACGCCAACACAGGTAGAACATGCAAACTCCACACAGAAATGCCAACTGGCCCAGCTGAGGCTCGAACCAGTGACCTTCTTGCTGTGAGGCGATAATGCTTCCCACTGCGCCACTGTGTCACCCCGGAATGACGTTGATATTTGGTTGATTTTAAGTTGAGTTGGAAAGTGACCCAAATCCAACGTCGAGCCAACATCTTAAACAAACGTCATATTGATGTCAAATACTGATATTTATTTGTCAGGAATGGTAACCAAAATCCAATGTCTGATAGACATCATAGTGGTAGCATCTAAGGACAACGTTATTTTGATGTCCAATAACGATGTGAAATGACGTTGATATTTGGTTGATTTTAGGTTGTGTTGGAAAGTGACCAAACTCTAACGTTGAGCCAACATCTTAAACCAACGTCATATTGATGTCAAATACTGACATTTATTCGTCAGGAATGGCAACCAAAATCCAACGTTTGATAGATGTCATAGTGGTAGCCTCTAAGGACAACGTTATTTTGATGTCCAATAACGATGTGAAATGACGTTGATATTTGGTTGATTTTAGGTTGTGTTGGAAAGTGACCAAACTCCAACGTTGAGCAAACATCTTAAACCAACGTCATATTGACGTCAAATACTGATATTTATTCGTCAGGAATGGCAACCAAAATCCAATATCTGATAGACGTCATAGTGGTAGCGTCTAAGGACAACGTTATTTTGATGTCCAATAACGATGTGAAATGACGTTGATATTTGGTTGATTTTAGGTTGTGTTGGAAAGTGACCAAAATCCAACGTCAAGCCAACATCTTAAACCAACGTCATATTGATGTCAAATACTGACATTTATTCCTCAGGAATGGCAACCAAAATCCAACATCTGATAGACGTCATTGTGGTAGCGTCTAAGGACAACGTTATTTTGATGTCCAATAACGATGTGAAATGACGTTGATATTTGGTTGATTTTAGGTTGTGTTGGAAAGTGACCAAAATCCAACGTTGAGCCAACATCTTAAACCAACGTCATATTGACGTCAAATACTGACATTTATTCGTTAGGTATGGCAACCAAAATCCAACGTCTGATAGACGTCATAGTGGTAGTGTCTAAGGACAACGTTATTTTGATGTCCAATAACGATGTGAAATGACATTGATATTTGGTTGATTTTAGGTTGTGTTGGAACGTGACCACACTCCAATGTCAAGCCAACATCTTAAACCAGCGTCATATTGATGTCAAATACTGACATTTATTCGTCAGGAATGGCAACCAAAATCCGACGTCTGATAGACGTCATAGTGGTAGCGTCTAAGGACAACGTTATTTTGATGTACAATAACGATGTGAAATGACGTTGACATTTGGTTGATTTTAGGCTGTGTTGGAAAGTGACCAAAATCCAACGTTGAGCCAACATCTTAAACCAACGCCATATTGACGTCAAATACTGACATTTATTCGTCAGGAATGGCAACCAAAATCCAACATCTGATAGACGTCATAGTGGTAGCGTCTAAGGACAACGTTATTTTGATGTCCAATAACGATGTGAAATGACGTTGATATTTGGTTGATTTTAGGTTGTGTTGGAAAGTGACCAAAATCCAACGTTGAGCCAACATCTTAAACCAACGTCATATTGACGTCAAATACTGACATTTATTCGTCAGGTATGGCAACCAAAATCCAACGTCTGATAGACGTCATAGTGGTAGTGTCTAAGGACAACGTTACTTTGATGTCCAATAACGATGTGAAATGACATTGATATTTGGTTGATTTTAGGTTGTGTTGGAAAGTGACCAAAATCCAACGTTGAGCCAACATCTTAAACCAATGTCATATTGACGTCAAATACTGACATTTATTCGTCAGGAATGGCAACCAAAATCCAACGTCTGATAGACGTCATAGTGGCTAAGGACAACATTATTTTGACGTCTAATAATGACATGAAATGACATTGATATTTAGTTGATTTTAGGTTGTGTTGGAACGTGACCAAACTCCAATGTCAAGCCAACATCTTAAACCAGCGTCATATTGATGTCAAATACTGACATTTATTCGTCAGGAATGGCAACCAAAATCCAACGTCTGATAGACGTCATAGTGGTAGCGTCTAAAGACAACGTTATTTTGATGTCCAATAACGATGTGAAATGACGTTGATATTTGGTTGATTTTAGGTTGTGTTGGAAAGTGACCAAAATCCAACGTTGAGCCAACATCTTAAACCAACGTCATATTGACGTCAAATACTGACATTTATTTGTCAGGTATGGCAACCAAAATCCAACGTCTGATAGACGTCATAGTGGTAATGTTTACACAACGTCAAGCTGTAACGTCATTAGACGTTGATATTTGGTTGTTTTTAGGTTGCGTTAGAAAGTAACCAAATGCAATGTCTGTTTGACGTCGGCCTGACGTTGGGTTCTGAAGTCAACCCAATTTTTATTTCCAAACATAATGCAACGTCCCACGATGTTGGGGTACAACATCAGTCTGATGTCATGTTGACGAACTGCGCCTGCTGGGTTAAGAAGTGTATTGAGTTAACTGCATTATTTTATTGCTAGTAAAGAGAACTAACCATTGAATTTGCTCTATAAAGTCCAAAGATGGCAATTTGCAAATATAAAATAAAATAAATTATTACAATTTGTGCATGAACATGGATAGAACTAGCCATTACCCAATTTCTTGTAGACCTACAAGAAGAAAAACACCTAAGAGAGACCAATCAGTGAAGGAAAAAGAACAGTATATTTGGCCATAACTTGCCAGTTTTGACCTTGGCAGATGCTGCGCATGTTCAGAATCTGGAATTACTCTCTTTAAAGATGATGCTGCATTGAATGAGATCGACTGAAGGAGCAGTTGTGAAAGATCTCAGACGTTCTTTATCATCATCATCTCTAGTTGACTTGAGCTGTGGATTAGCATGAGAGGTCAGTCTCTGGCACCTGCTATAAGAGCTGCTCTCCCGATGGCACAGGTTTCATGGGAAGAACAAACTGGCACTTTACAGCCCTGCCAACAGATGGAGTGTGAAGGTCATGAGCAGACAGAGGAAAGAGGATGCACATGTTTGCACACACACACATATGAGCATGCATTATTCTAAAAAGACCTTAACAATCCGCAGGATGGTGTTTTGTGTGCTTGTACATAAATCTTGCCCAGCAGTCGCATGCGGATTACTTTAGCTGCATGTGGTAGAACAAGATTGCAGGAACAGCGGAGGGACGGAAATGAGATCTAAAAGGTGGAAAAACAAGAATGTGAAGCTTTAAGTCAGCAAAATCAATTCGAAGTCGACGAGAAAATCTAAAAATTGAGTTTGCAAGTAAAACAGGAGCAACTCAGGTGTCTGGTGTTTTGCTCCTCAGCAGTGTTTGGACTTTCAGCAGGGAAAATTAAACCACATTGAACTGAACTAAACTCTGAAAACTGGACTGACACAGTTTCAATTTACTAGAACTTCTATGTTAAGCAGCTTTGACACAGTCTACATTGTAAAAGCGCTAGAGAAATAAAGATAAATTGAAATGAAGCTAGAAATAAGCAGGGATTCTTCTGTAAGGAAGGTTGTTTTACTCTAAGTTACTGTACAGGGATATTCTGAACATGCACTGCAACTGCCAAGGTCAAAACTGGCCAATCATGGTCATAAATCCTGAATTATTTCTTTTATTATTGCTGAATCTTAAACTGACTAGCCAATATGCCCTGAATGTATGTACACTTTGAAGTAAACTTAAATATCTTTTGAGTGACAGTCAGAAGACTATAGGCAAAGTTTGGGATATATTATTAGTGTCACATCATAAAATTCATAAAATCATGAAATATTTTAATGCAAAATAATATTTTAGCATTTAAAAAAAAATATAAAAAAAATAAATAAATAAATAAATATATATATATATATATATATATATATATATTAGAGATGCGCGGATCAGCTCAAATGTCACCCGAATCCGCTCCTTCATTCTAATCATCCACCCGCCACCCGCCCGCACATATTATTTTATCTGATATATATATATATCCGCACCCGACCCGCACCCGATCGCCACTTTAATAATTCTAATTCTTTGTTTTAAGCATGATGATAGGTGTAACTTTCTCCGCAATGTCCGGCGGCAGAGTAACAGCTCGTTAATTCATGCTCGAGCAAATGATGAGACGGACAAAAGTACTCGATGCATGCCCTTCTTTTACTTATGTCAATGTTTTCAGGTTCACAGTGCAAAACAGCTCCCGGGTGGAATTACTGAAGTAAACATAAAACAAAACCAGATAAAACTTTCTCCCTCTAATTCACCGCACGCACAGCACACAGCGAGAGCTCACATCACACAGCATGCGTGTCGAACTACACTACCCACAATGCCCCTCGCTATGGATTAAAACTCCCGTAAAAGCAGTCCTAAAGCGGCCACACTATTTCCCCTCTCCTGCAACATAGGTCACAGTGGATCGTTCGTTATTAACAGCAGATTCAGCTTTTACATATACAGGAAAAAGAGAACAAAAACGGCGTCCCTTCAGCCTAAACAGCAGCTATGTTGTGTGTACTTGGCGCTTTTCTTAACACTGTGCAAAAACAGAATAGCATCTACTGTGCCTCGATTCGGGGGATTCTGCCTCGCCTCCAAAACACGGCTGGCTGCACTAAATGAGTGTTCGCTCGCACCGCTTGTTGTAGGAATGCACAAGCTTCTCCTTGCAAGGCGCTGCAGTCGTGTAAATAAGCGATCTTGTTTCTCCCAGAATGATAGCAGATTTTCCTCTGATGACTCCTCTAACTGAAGTTAGCACTGTACTCTTTCACTTCATCCATTATTTTGGGCGTCTCATCTTCACATTCTGCGAAGTCCACTCTGCTTTTTTGCTGGTCAACTGCTATGACCCGCTACATCCACCTGCGACCCACCCGCAATTAATCATAATGTATTTTTTTATTACCCGATCCGCCCGACCCGCGGATTATCCGCAGCGCCCGCGGATTTAACCGCCATCCGCGCATCACTAATATATATAAATATATATATATATATATATATATATATATATATATATATATATATATATATATATATATATATATATATATTTTTTTTTTTTTTTTTTTTTTTATGTATTTTTTTTAAATGCTAAAATATTGTTTTATTGTTATTATACAGTATATATATAATATAAATAATATAATATAATGCAATATAAATAAATATACTAAATATATAAATAAATAAAAACATTTATTTATTAATTAAATATTCAGTTTTATTTGTAATTTAATTGTGTTTACATGAATTTTGTTTCTTTTTTTGGACTATTTATACAATCCAGACAATATTTTGTATACAGGTGCCATAGACTGCATTGATTCAATAAGTTAAATTGTTCTCTGGTATCTACATAGTAGGTATATCGCTTAGGAAAGTTTAGGAATTCTCCTGATATAGTTTTATATGCTAATTTATTACTGCATAAAATACACCTAGTATCAGAAGGTCCTTATTGACCATATTTAGAATGGTCGTGAATATTAATGATTTTCTTTATAGGGCGCTTTTAGTGCATTAATCTGTTTTATTCAATTTTTGTTTTTATTTGTTTACAGTTAGCAAAAAAACTACAAAACTGACAGTATAAAATATATTTTATTTCATCTAATATTTACATTTTCATTTAGCCATATACACTCAACGGTTACTTTATTAGGTACACCTATCCAACTGCTCGTTAACAGCCAATCACATGGCAGCAACTCAATGCATTTAGGCATGTAGACATGGTCAAGACGATCTGCTGCAGTTCAAATCGAGCATCAGAATGGGGAAGAAAGGTGATTTAAGTGTCTTTGAACGTGGCATGGTTGTTGGTGCCAAACGGGCTGGTCTGAGAATTTCAGAAACTGCTGATCTACTGGGATTTTCACGCACAACCATCTCTAGGGTTTACAGAGAATGGTCTGAAAAAGAGAAAATATCCAGTGAGCGGCAGTTCTGTGGGCGCAAATGCCTTGTTGATGCCAGAGGTCAGAGGAGAATGGCCAGACTGGTTCCAGCTGATAGAAAGGCAACAGTAACTCAAATGACCACTCGTTACAACCGAGGTCTGCAGAAAAGCATCTCTGAACACACAACACGTCCAACCTTAAGGCGGATTGGCTACAGCAGCAGAAGACCACGCCGGGGGCCACTCCTGTCAGCTAAGAACAGGAAACTGAGGCTACAATTCACACAGACTAACCAAAACTGGACAATAGAAGATTGGAGAAACGTTACCTGGGCTGTTGAGTCTGCATTTCTGCTGCAACATTCGGATGGTCGGGTCAGAGTTTGGCGTTAACAACATGAAAGCATGGATCCATCCTGCCTTGTATCAACGGTTCAGGCTGCTGGTGGGGGGGGGTGTAATGGTGTGGGAGATATTTTCTTCGCACAATTTGGGCCCATTAGCATCGTGTCAACGCCACAGCCTACCTGAGTATTGTTGCTGACCATGTCCATCCCTTTATGACCACAGTGTACCCATCTTCTGATGGCTACTTCCAGCAGGATAACGCGCCATGTCATACAGCGTGAATCATCTCAGACTGGTTTCTTGAACGTGACAATGAGTTCACTGTACTCAAATGGCCTCGACAGTCACCATAACTCAATCCAATAGAGCACCTTTGGGATGAAGTGGAACGGGAGATTAGCATCACAGATGTGCAGCCGACAAATCTGCTGCAACTGTGTGATACTATCATGTCAATATGGAGCAAAATCTCTGAGGAATATTTCCAGTACCTTGTTGAATCTATGCCATGAAGGATTAAGGCAGTTCTGAAGGCAAAAGGGGGTCCAACCTGGTACTATTAAGGTGTACCTAATAAAGTGGCCAGTGAGTGTATAAGTTTATAGTTTTGTTTAAGATTAAAAAAACAAAATAAAACCACGATTTTGAGGGTAAAACATCACATACATACACATTCAATTCCATATATCCTTTTACATAATGATGCATTTAAATGTTAATGGCTAAATGTTTCTTTATAAAACATTACAATGTTTATTTTTCAGATTAAATAAATATCATTCTTTTATCGTGTTCATAATTAATCACTCAATCGAAAGATCTTTTCTTAAAATCCAGTCTTGCATATCCGCCATATTTGTAGTTTTTTTTTTAGCACTTTCTGTTTGTAGTTCTGAACCAAATCTTCTTCCAAACAACAGTAACTTAAGGCAAATATATGGTACCTTCAGGATGCTAAATTTCACATAATTTATTTATTTATTTAAATATTATTTAATTAATTTATTTGTTTGCTTAGATATTATTTATTATGTTACAAATTAAATATAATAAATAAATATTATATTATTATTATTATATTGTTATTTATTATATATATATATATATATATATATATATATATATATATATATATATATATATATATATATATATATATATATATATATATATATATATATATATATATATATATATATATATATATATATATATATACACACAAAATATATTTTCCCCATACATTATGGAATTTAACAGAGTCATTTTTGATTTCACATTGACTTAAAGCTCATATGGTTATATGGCTCATATAATCTTTAATGAATAAATAACTCTAAATGTTTTTAGATATCAGAGGCTGCTGGTGATAATGGCTGTGTTTAGTCGTTGGATGACGTTAGTTTCTTTAATTAACCCATGGGTCTGTGTAATTAGAGAGATGCACTTTTGTGTTTGTGAGTTATATTCTGCAGGCCCTTCACCTTCTCTAATTGCTCATTATAATGTGCTGGTCGACTAGTTTCATGCTTCTTCATATACTCGTTCCGCTTACTTGAAGATCTGCTCTTAAATGATGACGTCGCATTGCCCCACATCTTCAGAAACGCTGCGAAATCTGTGTGATTGTGTGTTTTTATGTGTGCGCAGATGCAGCACGCCGTGAGTTTGAGCTTGGATGAATTATTCAGTCTGAATGATATCTGATCTTAAAGCTTCTGTCAGTTGCTGAGAGAGAATTGAGGGCAAAATCTGCCATGCTGTGATTTACCCACACGTTCCTGGATCAACAGCGTTTGTTCCTCTTAGATTGGCATTCCTGTCAAACAACTATAGCTATAATGGTATACATGCAAACCTGGATGTGAGATATTTATGGCTTTCAAGTTATGAGTTCATTTTTATTATGCTTACCATTAGAATTAGACCCAAAAAAAACATTCATCAGATTTTTTATTTGACTAATTGATGCATTTGATTTTATACATTGAATTTTAAATGACTCTGTATGGGCCGAGACACACCGAGCCAATGTTCGCCATTGGGCTTTGTCCATTTGGCTAGTACATATTTCAGCAGTGAGCTAGGAGGAGTTGGGAATGGTGAAAGGACTGTAGAATTGGCAAGCTATCAAATGCTGAGGAGAGGCTAGATGTATCATGTAAATAAACCGCTGTGACAAATGTCAGAACTGCATTGGTTCACGTTATGAATAGTTGATTATGGTCCACACGTTGGCTGTCATCGGGTTAACGTTGGAGCTCATTGGCCCAATTCAGCATGTCGAATTAGCGTTGGATCGTTGGTTGAAGAGACCGCTCTGGGGTGCGTTTACGAAAACCATCGCAAGTTCCGTTGTTACAAACATAGTTCGTTGATTTGGCATTTCCCAAATCCATCGTTCCAACGAACATTCGCAAACTGCGTCGCAAACTTGTACGCTTGCAACTACACCTCTGGAGCTGTAGTTAGAAACATAGTTCCTGGCTGTGTGCTATTCCCAGTTATCCCCCCTATGCCCTATTCGTTTAAAACAGTCTAACATTTAAACTTGGAATTATTTTTTTTAAAGCATTAAAGTCATCTCTCTTAGGTGTAATTTGCTTTCATAGTATTTTTAAAGTTCAGTTTTAGCGATCTTCATGTTTACAATTGCGCTCCCTTCACAGTGCACTTTAAAAACGTTGATGTCATTTTGAACGCAGCCGTGGCTCATGACGAAAGCTATAGGTGACCTATTATTTAAGAGCGGAATTTATGTTACGTCTCCAAAGCTTGTGAAAACAAAAAACATAGCACACGTCATTGCTTTTAATTTATAGTGGGTTATTTATTAAGTATCTGTACTGTATATGACATGGGCCTGTTGGTTAGAAGATTTCTGCAGTGGTTTACATGTGTCAAATTGTAAAAGTAGACTTTTTGAAAAAAAAAAATGCAAAAATAAACAATATCCTACTTAATAATAATTATCATCATTAATAATATTATTAAAGTAGATTTTTTTAATTTCCTAATGAATATTAAATTTAATTTCTTAATAAATAGCCTCATTATTTATGTATTATTTTAGAATAGAATATGTAATGTTCGCAATAATTTGAAAAGGAAACACAGGCCCTATATGTTCCGTTTACATATATTTCAATTAATATGGAAAGCAAGTGCATGTTTTTACTAAAACTAATATTGGATTTTATTTTAAATGCGTGTACGTGTATATTACGCCCCAAGTCTAGGGGAAAACAACATGGGCATAATAAACGGAAAAACAAATGTGTTGGGGTGGTGGATTTCCCAAACAAAACAAAAACTTAAGACAAAAGATCCCCTTCGGTCGACAACCAAACTCGGACACTCAGTTGAGAGTAATTGAATAGATTTATTGTAGAAAAATAGTCAGTTTTAAGTGAGCGTCTCTTCAGGGTGACCCCAAGCCAAACAACAAACAAAAGAATCTGTAAAAGTAAATGAACTAAATGACCTATAAATATTTAAAGAAAAATACAGGAAGCTTACCTTCCTCCCTAAACATAAACATAGTCAAAAGTAATCAAATAAATAGGCAGGCCACCCCTACAAGCTCAAAACTCTCAAAAAGATTAAACGTATGAACAAAGGTAACAAGATTGAATATTGGTCGTCCGCCGGAGGGGTAAGGGAAATCCCGGAGCTCCACTCCCAGCAACGGTCGCAACACGAATGAGCTCCCCGAACCCTGCCGGATGTTCCTTTTTATTGACCTTATTCTTGAATGCGGAAGTGCGCTCGTTTTTGCGATTGTTTTAGAACTTCCGATTCAGTTGCCTATGGGAGAAATGACTAGGAATAATAAACGGCTAAAAACGGTCAAACTACTCGCTCTACAAACAAGTGTTTGCATGATTATACAGACAAAATAGAATAATATAATAAGAAAACCTCTGTATGCAACATCAAGCAGCAGAACGAGCTGTTTTTAACGTCTAAAAATGAATGGAAGTGAATGAAACCGGAAGTCTCGAGCCAAAATGATTCAAATGGCTGCGTCCGCTCGTACGCGGAGAATAAGGTGAATACAGGCCTCCAAAACCAGCAGCCAATCAGAACGCAAATCATGCCAGAATAGGAACCTATGGGATGATACAAAAAACAACCAGGAGGCGGGACAAAGAAAAAGGCATATACAATGCGCAATAAAGAAAAGAAATAATAATAAGAATAACATTTTTCGTAACAGTGTAAAACAATATAATTTGCACAAAGAAGTTATGACGTTCTTCTCTAAAGAATTTGTTACTCCACCCCGTTTAGAGCATCATTATGGGCGTTTTACGCTATAACCATAGACTGTAAAATATATGGACGTAGTATCCGTGACGTCACCCATAGGTTTCTGAACACTGCAAAAGATGCTACAAGTAGGTGTGGCCAACCGTAGCCATTTTGTTCGCGCGTCATCGCACCAATCGCGGGATACCAAACAAGGACAAAGAGGCGGAGAGTGAGCAGAGCTACAGATTCCTGCTAGCATTTTGCTTAGACAGACTTTTAACTTTGGGAGAAACGCTTAATACTTTATTACCTGCGACTCGTTTGTGTTCTGACCACACGTGCTTGGTTGTACACTATATCAATAAAGTGTTTAGACTTTTAAAAACACTGTTGTAACCCATTGAGCCACTAAACATGATGATGCTTATCTACAGGAGGAAAGTGCGAATTACTTCCAAACACTTCAGATGTAGTCTGTGTTAGTAAATGCAAGGCCATTTATGAAATCCAGGCATAAAACTGTATGACAACGCTTCAGATGACTGTTGTAGAGCCTACAGCTAATCAATCTGTCAGATTCTGGAGTGCATTACAGGTCTAAAGAACATTATAAATGATAAATGATCTTAAATAAATCAAATACATTTATAGAGATGGTATAAAAGTATATAATTTCACTTACCTAAAAAATGGAGGCAACTTGAACAGTTTGTAAGCACAATTAAGTCCACAAAGCATGCTATGTCATCTGATAATTGCAGGAAATAATTCCAAAAGGCAACTGACAGTGTAATGAAACATTAACAAAAGCAAAAATACCATGTATATGCCGAGATCAGCGGCTAATTAGCCAGAATCAGCTGAGGTGACGAGACAGGAGCAGCTAGAACTAGTTGTCACTCAAGTGGCCACACCCTTAATTATGCAGACTTAATATAACTTAATAAAAATAAAATGGATGAGTTATAAAAAAATTCACCCCCCTCACAGTTGTCATGAAGAGTAATCATGGCTATATGCACCAAAGCCATCTTTTGTACCAGGCTGTAAACATGTTGTTATCAGCTGGAAAAATGGCAAATTTACCAATGCAGAAAGAAAGCACTTGGACTTCCTGGAGCCAGCCCCCCCAAGGCGAGTCGATGAATTGCAGTTTTAGTTACTTCCGTATTGGCTTCCCGAGGGAGAGCGGGAGGTTGCCGCTTGGTTATAACATGGTTCAAGCGACGGATCTTTCCTGGGTTTTGGGAAACACTCGTCACTACATCGTTCTTTTCCCAAACGATGCATCATACTATGATAGTTCAGCCGTGAGTTACGCCGTTGTTTGGGAAACGCACCCCTGATTGATTATTCAACAACAAATCAGAGAGCGAGTGTGACATAGTGAAGTGACGTAGCAAGTAAACAATTCAAGTCAAGAAACAACACAAGGAGGCTTTAATTTAGCTATATCTAAGAAATGTTTGCAAGCAATATAGATTATTAGATTATCAGACATATTTGCAGGAGCGAATCCCTCTGAGGTGAGTGACAATTACTGTGATAATGGTAGTAAAGTTTGGTTTCCCTTTGCGGAATGAGAAAACAGATACTGCCCCCTGCTGGAGTGAAAAGCCACGTCCTCTTGCACAGGCACAGAACGCGGCTTTAGTTTCAGTCTGTATTCATCAGTTTATGGACCGCTTTATGGTCTAGACGTGATCCAACGCAAGGCGACAACACAGTTGCTAGTTTGGCTTCGGCTTGGTAAGGGCTCCTGGCCCTTATTCCGAGTTTAGACTGCATGATTTTCAAAGTAGTCGTGTCACAGATGTTTTCACACTGCATGACTATCTGGGCTAGTGTTCTGTCGGTGCTTTGTTTACACTGCAAGATGTATCGGCGACAGGGTGGTTCACACTGCATGACTTTAAAATAGGAAGAATCGCCGACAACTTTGTCCAAACTATGTTTCACAACTAAAAAACGTGAGAAGACATGGAAACAACGCAAAATCACATACTAAATATCTTGTTATTAACTACATAATGAGAAAGATGCCATTAGTGGGGTAGAAAGTGTACTTATTTTTCTCACCTGGCTTTGAAGGGAACAATTTCTCTTAAACTTTTTTTTATTTTTCGACCCGGTTGTGGTATTGCTCAGATGACACGTCAAACAGACATGGTGCTCCTGCCAAATTTTCAGAAGTTTTTCCTCAATTTCTTGGGTCCAAATAAACTAAAAATGAGCGCTTTTAACTTCTCCCCCAGCCTCCCGCTGGCCTGCAGGTACCCAGTAGTGAATGCTGCCCTCTCATTGG
Source organism: Danio kyathit (assembly GCA_903798195.1). Taxonomy (NCBI): domain Eukaryota; kingdom Metazoa; phylum Chordata; class Actinopteri; order Cypriniformes; family Danionidae; genus Danio; species Danio kyathit. The sequence goes on along the minus strand of LR812528.1, from coordinate 48,459,532 downwards.
CTGTAGGTGATCGTTGATGTTATTTTCAACCAGAGCACATTTCACACGGCATGATTTGAATTGCCGACAGCTCCACATATTTAGCATGCCAAATATCTCACGGGTGTCGGCGACTCATCGGCGATTCTCTCAGATCGCGTCTTTGATAGTTCATACTGTGTGATTGTTACTCGCGTGAACGAGTACCGATTTGCCTGTGATTTCAGGCATTTGTCGGAGATTTCTCAAAACCTGTCGGCGAGTCAAAATCAGGGCTAAAATCATGAAGTCTGAACTGGACATTAGAGACACTATGTTTAGATCATAAATATGTTGTGTAGCTTTACTTCAGTCGGCCATGTAATCCAAGTTTGCATTAGCTGACAGTCAGCTGTTCATGATGTGAATCAATCCAGTTCTGACATTTGTCACATCGGTTTATTTAAATGATACATCTGGTCTCTCTTCAGCATTTGGCTCCTCGCCAATTCTACACTCCCCCCTCAATCCCTAACTCCTCCTAGCTCATTGCTTATATCAGTTTGTATTATTAGCCATGTATATAGTAATCAGCCTCATGTCTCTGACATATGCTCAAAATTGTTTATTAATGCTTTCGGGTTCTGTTCTGTTGACATGCTGCTGCTCTCCCTGTTCTGTCCATCCATGCCTGCAGTTTTGCCCAGAACAGAACCATCCTGCCAACACTAACTGTGTGCTCAATATATCGATATATATTTGACGTAAGTGATCCATGAATGCAATGTTTCATTCATTCATTTTCCTTGGACTTAGTCTCTATTTCAGTGGTCGCCACAGCGTAGTGGTTTTAACCATGCAACTAACTACAACCTTAGCTGGTTCAAGTCCCGGCTGGGTCAGTTGGCTTTTTGAGTTTACATGTTGTCCCGGTGTTGGCGTGTGTTTCCTCCAGGTGCTCTGGTGTCCCCCACAGTCCAAACACATGTACTATAGGGGAATTGATAAACTAAATTGGCCGTAGTGTATGAGTGTGTGTATGTGTGTGTGTGAATGTGAGAGCGCATGGGTGTTTCCTAGTACTGGTTTGCAGCTGGAAGGGCATCCGCTGTATAAAACATATGCTGGAATAGTTGGCGGTTCATTCCACTGTGGCGACCCCTGATAAATAAGGGACTAAGCCGAAGGAAAATAAATGAATGAATGAGTTTTATATTTCTCTTACATAACTAAAAGCAATTAAGCTCAAACTACATTTCTCGTCATCTCCTGTGGCAGCATAAAAATGCTAAAAATACACAGGAAAATATTGAATGCACACCTAATGTGCATCATTTGCTCCTCTCCGCATTGCATTAGAGCTAAATTAATTTTCCTGCCACAGTCAGGAAGTAAAAAAGAGCGAAAGAGAAATTGTCTGGAGAGTCAGTTTTATTCCAACTAAAAGCAATTAAAGCCATAAACACGATCTCCCCGGGAGGACCTCGAATGCCAGAATGCTGATCCAGGAACATTTTGTGCTCGGCTAAATCACTTTAAGTGCAAACTCTGTAGGTTTAGAGTTCAGCTGGTGGAGAAGAGCATAACAGGTAACACTTTACAGTAAGGTATATCTATTTACTAATGTGAATAAACAATGAACAATACATGTACTCTACCTGACAAACATCTTGTTGCTTATCCAAGTTTTAGGAACAAGAAATAATAACTTGACTTCTAGTTGATCATTTAGTATCAGAAGTGGCTTATATAAAAGGCAAATGCCTCTAGATTACGCTTATTTGACCAAAATAAAATATGATCATGCCTTGATTTTGAATGATTTCATTAGGACAGGTCTGACTTTGCTTAGACTAAAGTATTGTCACTGAACAGAAATGATGTCCAGTATAGAATATAAAGTCATGCTGCAGTGGAAACAGAATGAATATTGTGTCTGACTCCATCATGAGCTTGGAGGACTGCATCCATACATCCCTGCAATGACTCAAATCACTTATTAATAAAGTCATCTGGAATGGCAAAGAAAGCGTTCTTGCAGGACTCCCAGAGTTCATCAAGAGTCTTTGGATTCATCTTCAATGCCTCCTCCTTCATCTTACCCCAGACATGCTCAATAATGTTCATGTCTGGTGACTGGGCTGGCCAATCCTGGAGCAGCTTGACTTTCTTTGCTTTCAGGAGCTTTGATGTGGAGGCTGAAGTATGAGAAGGATCGCTATCCTGCTGAAGAATTTGCCCTCTCCTGTGGTTTGTAATGTAATGGGCAGCACAAATGTCTTGATACCTCAGGCTGTTGATGTTGCCATCCACTCTGCAGATCTCTCACACGCCCACATACTGAATGTAACCCCAAACCATGATTTTTGCTTCACCAAACTTAACTGATTTCTGTGAGAATCTTGGGGTTTCCAGTAGGTCTTCTGCAGTATTTGTGGTGATTGGGATGCAGGTCAACAGATGATTCATCAGAAAAATCAACCTTCCGACACTTTTCCAAATGATCAACTAGAAGTCAAGTTATTAGGGACCGAGCACCGGAATGGTGCGTAGGCCCTATTGGAATTGCTCCGTTTCTTCCCTAGAATGAATCGCAATTTTGAGGGTCTAAACATGCTTGAAAACTTTGCACACGCCCCAGAAGAGGCGAAAATTTACGTTTGTTATGGGTTTCCGGAGTGGGTGTGGCAAAATGACTTGACAGCGTCACCTGTGCACTTTTGACGCACTGGCCCCCGAGCTACGATTCACGCACACATACGAAAATTGGCAAACACATCAAACATGCCAAAACCTCCAAAAAAGTCTCTTGGAGTGAAATCTCAAACCCAACAGGAAGTCAGATATTTTGAACTTCCTTCGCCGAAAAAGTGCCGTTTTTGCCATTTCCAGGCATTATATTTTAACGAACTTCTTCTAGGGATTTAATCGGATCAACACCAATATTGACCTTTGACATCTAAAGGCAATGTTAAATTGCGAAGATCTAGGCTGCGTCCGAAACCGCATACTTGCATACTATACAGTACGCTAAAATCAGTATGCGAGCCGAGTAGTATGTCCGAATTCATAGAATTCGAAAAATCAGTATGCGAGAAGTACCCGGATGACTTACTACTTCCGGCGAGATTCTAATGCGCATCCCATGCACGCTGGGCTATTCCATGATGCCCCGCGAGAGAATTCATGAATGGGACTGAAGCGACGCAACTGACGCAGGTAGGTCTTGTGACCATGACAAAATGGCGTATGTAGTACGTCCGAATTCCATTCATACTCCTCCCATTCATACTGTCTCGAACTTACTTTTCTAACAGCCGAGTAGTATGTTTAAATTCAAATGCAGAACCTACTGAGTAGTAGGCGGTTTCGGACGCAGCCCTAGAGTTTTCGTCAAAGGGCGTTTCTGTGGCGGCCTCGCAACCTTTGACGATTCGCCACAAAACAGGAAGTTGTTATAACTCAGGCATGCATTGTCCGATCTGCCTTAAAAATTCACGTTTGATAACAGTCCTAACCTGAACACATTTACATGCCAATATCCATTTACAGTTATAGCACCACCTGCTGGCAACAGGAAATGGCATGTTTTATAGTGTAGCAAACTCCTCCCACAAATTTTATCAGATCGAATCCAAGTTCCATTAGTTTCGTTCAAAGGCCTTTATGATGCTAAATTGTGAAGATCTAGAGTTTTTGCCGAACTTTGTCAGTCTGCCACGGAGGAAGAAGTACTTATAACTAGGTCCACACGGAATCTGCGCACGCAGAATTCTGCAGATTTTTAGCCCATCATTAATTCTGTTTATTTACTTGAGTAAATGTGTGTAAATCTGAATTTATTCAGTTTTTAAATTACACATATTTCACATATTAAGGTTTTAGTTATGAGATTTCCAAAATAATTCCGCAGAAATCCGCAGATTTTTACCAAAATTCTCCGAAGAAATTGCAAAATAACGTCCGCAGATTCCGTCTGACCCTACTTATAACTCAGCTACACAATGTCTGATCTTCCAGAAAATTCACAGGTTCAATGAGATTCATCTCCTGAAGACATCTACATGCCAATATTGAGTAACAGTCATAGCGCCACCTGCTGATAGAAGGAAGCTTAGCATAAATCAGCGATTTTCTCGGATTTTTTATATATACATCAGCTTAAATTAATATTGTCCACTGTTTTCTGTCATCCTAAGGCCACTGGGCAGCGGTGAGCCTGGTTGCAAGGTCCCTTTCATCGCTGCTTGCAGCTTTAATTATTTGTTGCTCTTACAACTGGGATCCACAACAAGACTTTTGTCAGGTAGTGTATTACAGTATTTGTTCATGTTAGTTAAAAGAATACAGTTGTTCATTGTTAATTCATGTTAACTCACAGTGCATAAACTAATGTTAATTTGGATGTTAATAATGCATTAGTAAATGCTGAAATATGATTAATAAATGCTGTACAAGTATCGTTCATAATTAGCTCATGTCAGTAATACCTGAAACCTTATTGTAAAGTGTGACCACATAACAGAAGGATCCTAAATGCATTTCAAGACTGACTCGAAGACTGACTGACTGACCCGTCCATCCAGTGGCATGTGTGTGTGTGTGTGTAGTTTCTGACTGTGTGTTTACCCCTCGTTCCCCCTTGACCGCTGTCAGGACCGGAAGCGCAGCTATAAAGCGGTGCAGTCGTGTGAGGAAGGGGTGACATCTGGAGAGGCGCTCGCGGCCCTGGCACAAAACTCCACATACATGCACAATGTGCTCGGGCCGGCCTGCATCTTCCTCCGCAAGGGCTTTGCTGAGAGCCGGCAGGCTGTACGTAAGTCTGGACACACACATCTACACACACACATATGATGGGACTTCATGCTTTATGAGCACTCTCCATTGCCGTAATGATGTTTCCACTGTACAGACACTATGCTTAAACCCAAATGAAAACAATCTGTAGTTTAACATTTACAAAAGCACTTAATTCTGTGTGATTAATGAGCCCTTTTCCTCATGGGGAAAGAAAAAAAATGTCCACACAAGGCCAAAAATGACTGGTATTGCTATACTTGTGAGGACATTTGGTGAATGAATACAAGTACCACACACATACACACATGGTGGGTTTTTATGTTTTGTGAGCACTCTCAATAGAGGTAATGATGTTTCTATGGCACAGACACTACGCTTAAACCCCTCAGAAAAAATAATCTGTAGTTTTACATTTATAAAATACTTAATTCTGTGTGATTTATGATCCCTTTTGATCACGTGGACCAAAAAACAAGTGCAAAAATGACTGGTATAGCTACTTGTGGGGACATTTAGTGAACGCATACCTGGAGTAAACACACATAAACATATACATGATGAGTTTTCATGCTTTATGAGCACTCTCTATTGCCGTAATGATGTTTCCACTGTACAGACACTACACTTAAACCCAAATGAAAACAATCTGTAGTTTAACATTTACAAAAGCACTTAATTCTGTGTGATTAATGAGCCCTTTTCCTCATGGGGAAAGAAAAAAATGTCCCCACAAGGCCAAAAATGATGGGTATTGCTATACTTGTGGGGACATTTGGTGAATAAATACCAGGACCACACACAAACATAATGGGTTTTCATGCTTTATGAGCACTCTCCATAGAGGTAATGATGTTTCTATGGTACGACACTACGCTTAAACCCAAGTGAAAACAATCTGCAGTTTTACATTTATAAAATACTTCATTCTGTGTGATTTATGAGCCGTTTTCTTCATGTCGAACAAAAAATGTCCCTACAAGTGCAAAAATGACTGGTATTGCTATACTTGTGGGGACATTTAGTGAATGCATACCTGGAGTAAACACACACACACATATGCATGAGTTTTCATGCTTTATGAGCACTCTCCATTGCCGTAATGATGTTTCCACTGTACAGACACTACACTTAAACCCAAATGAAAACAATCTGTAGTTCAACATTTACAAAAGCACTTAATTCTGTGTGATTTATGAGCCCTTTTCCTCATGGGGAAAGAAAAAAATGTCCCCACAAGGCCAAAAATGACTGGTATTGCTATACTTGTGGGGACATTTGGTGAATGAATACCAGGAGTAAACACAAACATAATGGGTTTTCATGCTTTATGAGCACTCTCCATAGACGTAATGGTGTTTCTACGGTACGACACTACGCTTAAACCCAAATGAAAATAATCTGCAGTTTTACATTTATAAAATACTTCATTCTGTGTGATTTTATGAGCTGTTTTCCTCATGTCGAACAAAAAATGTCCCTACAAGTGCAAAAATGACTGGTATTGCTATACTTGTGGGGATATTTAGTGAATGCATACCTGGAGTAAACACACACACACATATACATGATGTGTTTTCATGCTTTATGAGCACTCTCCATTGACGTAATGATGTTTCTACTGTACAGACACTACGCTTAATCCCAAGTGAAAACAATCTGTAGTTTTACATTTACAAAAACACTTAATTCTGTGTGATTTATGAGCCCTTTTCCTCATGAGGAAAGAATAAAATGTCCCCACAAGGCCAAAAATGACTGGTATTGCTATACTTGTGGGGACATTTGGTGAATGCATACCTGGAGTAAACACACACAAACATATACATGATGAGTTTTCATGCTTTATGAGCACTCTCCATTGACGTAATGATGTTTCTACTGTACAGACACTACGCTTAATCCCAAGTGAAAACAATCTGTAGTTTTACATTTACAAAAACACTTAATTCTGTGTGATTAATGAGCCCTTTTCCTCAAGGGGAAAGAAAAAAATGTCCCCACAAGGCCAAAAATGACTGGTATTGCTATACTTGTGGGGACATTTGGTGAATGAATACCAGGACCACACACAAACACAAACATAATGGGTTTTCATGCTTTATGAGCACTCTCCATAGAGATAATGGTGTTTCTATGGTAAAGACACTACGCTTAATCCCAAGTGAAAACAATCTGTAGTTTTACATTATAAAATACTTCATTCTGTGCGATTTTATGAGCTGTTTTCCTCATGTCGAACAAAAAATGTCCCTACAAGTGCAAAAATGACTGGTATTGCTATACTTGTGGGGACATTTAGTGAATGCATACCTGGAGTAGACACACACATAAACATATACATGATGAGTTTTCATGCTTTATGAGCACTCTCCATAGAGGTAATGGTGTTTCTATAATACAGACACTACGCTTAAACCCAAATGAAAACAATCTGTAGTTTTAAATTTATAAAATACTTCATTCTGTGTGATTTTATGAGCTGTTTTCCTCATGTCGAACAAAAAATGTTCCTACAAGTGCAAAAATGACTGGTATTGCTATACTTGTGGGGACATTTGGTGAATGCATACCTGGAGTAAACACACACACACATATACATGATGTGTTTTCATGCTTTATGAGCACTCTCCATTGACGTAATGATGTTTCTACTGTGCAGACACTACCCCTAAACCCAACCCTCACATAAAACAATCTGTAGTTTTACATTAGAGGTCTGCGTGAGACCTTTTAGTCCTGCTCCCACCAGGTTTTATTCTGCACCCGACCGCTCCCATTGTATATTCAGTAATTGTTCACAAGCTGCGTGATTAAAATAATTTTAAACCCGACACGACCGTTCCCCCTAAATTTAGATTTGGTTTCCAAAATCTCACGTTAAAATTGGGTACTACCAAAAGAGAGAGATAACAGATAAAAGTGTAGGTTGTGCAAGGACTGTAGGCTAAATGTCAGTTTTGTTTGCCCCTTTGTGATGAGACATGAGTGCCGCCTTAAACTTGCGGTTCAAGCTGGTCGTACACTGGATGTGGTACCCTTATATAAAGCTATGTTAAGAATTGTAAAATTCATGGCACTGTGCGGCAAGCGGCGCATCTGGTGTGCGACCCCCTTGACTGCTAAAGAGTAAAACTTTGAGGTATTATCACATTGCACAAAGCGTAATTTTTTTTTTCCCCCATTTGAGTCTGACACCTGAGCAAGACTTTCATACATCAGACTTGCCTGATGTGGGTTTCCTAACAGTAAACTGAATGCTTTCTAATGCAAGCTGAAGGACAGCGCATCTTCAATTCGCTCTGCCATGGTAAAGCTTGCTCTGAGGACCGTTATGCAGATGATGCACGCACAGACGCGTTCAGCATGTGTAACAGTCGTGAGCACTACCTGTACTGGTGCTCAATAAGAATGAGGAAATCACAGATGAGCTGTTCTGAAATAATATTGGGACTCGGGAATGCTATATTGTTAAGCCTGGTTTATACTTCTGCGTCAAGTGATCAGCGTAACCCACGGCGCAAGCCTCACGCGTAGCCGTGCATTTATACTTGTGCGCGCTGTTTCTGTTTCTCTGCAATACACTTCCGAAACGCTAGCTGGCAGTAGGTGTTTATGTTTCTCTGTGTCGAGTTTCTTCGCTGTTTTTTTTTTGTTTTTTCTAAACACTTCCTTAATGTACAAGTGGCTCAAATTCGCTCATTTTGAGGCGGGAACCGTCGGACGTGGAACAACTTTAATCACGATGTAAACACAAAACAACAGTCTCCATCCGGAGCTCCTTCACGGGACTCCACACTTGTAAACACTCGCTGCATCGGGCGCGCGGCTCTCACCTCCGCCCACACTCGTCAGCGCTACCAAGCCGACCAATCACAGAGCTTGCGCTACGCGTACGCGTTACATTTTTTGAGAGGTGCACGTCAACGACGCCGACGGCCACGGCGAGGGGCTATGCGTCCACGCGTAGGCTGCGCCGTAGCATACGCGTCCGCTTGACGCAGAAGTATAAATCGGTCTTTAGACTGCCCGCTCCCGTTCACATTACACCAGAGTTGTAATTTCAGAGTTACACCTGAAATTTATTCCTGCACCGCAAGAAAACTGGTCATGTCCCGCGGCTCCCGCAATACAGCTGCAGGAATGCAGACCTCTTTTTTACATTTACAAAATTCTTTATTCTCTGTGATTTATGAGCGATTTTCTTCATGGGGACCAAAAAATATCACCACAAGGGCAAAAATGACTGGTATTGCTATACCTGTGGGGACATTTGGTGAATGAATACCAGGATCTCACACGCACAAACACACGATGGGTTTACATGCTTTATGGGCACTCTTCATAGATGTAATGATTTTTGTACTGTACATACTGTAGATTCCGTCCTCTTTTCCTAACACTACTCCTAAACTTAATATTCATAGAAAACAATCTGTAGTTTTACATTTACAAAATACTTCATTCTCTGTGTATTAGGAGCTGTTTTCCTCATGGGGCCAAAAATGTCCCCACAAGGGCAAAAATTACTGGTATTGCTATACCTGTGGGGACATTTGGTGAACGAATACCAGGACCTCACACACATACACACAAGATGGGCTTTAATGTGTTATGGAGACACTCCATAGGTGTTTATACTGTATATCCTGTACTATTTTCCCAACCATACCTCTAACCCAACCCTCGCAGAAAACAGTCTACATTCTTACATTTACAAAATATTAAATCACACACACACACACACACACTCACACTATCTTTACGGGGACTTCCCATTTTTATAGTGTGAAGTCTGTATATTATATCCCCCTACCCCAAAAACAAGCCTTACAGGAAACAATCTGCAGTTTTACATTTACAAAATCCCCTCAAGTGCAAAACATTTGGTCTTCGCAATGTGATGAATACCAGAACCACACACGCTCACTCAAACACACACATGAGTTTTCATGTTTTATGGGGACTCTCCATAGACTTAATGATTTTTTATACTGTACATACCGTATATTCTGTCATCTTAAACCAACGCTACACCTAAACCCAAACTTCACAGAAAAAAATGGCCTTTTCACATTTACAAAATACTTCATTCATTGTGATTTATGGGCCATTTTTCTCATCGGGATCAGAAATTGTCTCTACAAGGTCAAAAATGACTGGTATTACTATGTGTGGGGACATTTGGTCCTCACAACATCATGAATACCAGAACCATACAAACACCTGTGCGCTCATGCAGAACAAGCTCTGGCATATTTTCTGATTTTCAGAAGAGACACTCTGTATGCATTGAAAATGATATAAAGGACAAAGCACTGTCAACATCACTACACAAACCATACATCATGCTTATAGAGCTTTTGCAACACTGACTGCCTTACATTTCCAAAAGAATAATGATAGAAATTCATATGAAAACTGCTTTAGTTATTGACAAATACACAGCTGAGTGTGACAGAGATGATCATGCAATAAGTCAAACATATTTCAGACGCTAGAAATGCATAATCCGCACTCATCACATAATGAGAATATGCTTAATCTCCAGTCTAAACACTGAGATCATCTGTAAATGGATATTTAGGGACCGAGCACCGGAACGGTGCGTAGGCCCTATTGGAATTGCTCCGTTTATTATTATTATTCTTCTTCTTCTTCTTCTTCTTCTTCTTCTCCGAAATGAATCGGCCTTTAGGCGGTCTAAACATGCCCGAAAACTCACGAAACTTTGCACACGCCCCAGAAGTGGCGAAAATTTACGTTTGTTATAGGTTTCAGAAGTGGGCGTGGCAAAATGACTCGACAGCGCCACCTATGCGCTTGTGACGGACTAGCCCCCGAACTACGAATCACGCACATGCACGAAAATTGGCGCACACCTCAAACATGCCAAACCATACAAAAAAGTCTCTTGGAGCGAAGTCTCAAACCTAACAGGAAGTCGGATATTTTTGACTTCCTGCGGCGAAAAAGTGGCGATTTTGCCATTTCCAGGCGTTGTATTTGAACGAACTCCTCCTAGGGATTTTATCCGATCAACACCAAAATTGGGTTTTCTCATCTAAAGGCCTTGGCGATGTTAAATTGCGAAGCTTTAGAGTTTTCGGCGATGGGCGTGTCCGTGGCGGCCTCGCAAACTTTGACGATTGGCCATGAAACAGGAAGTTGCTATAACTCAGGCATACATTATCCGATTTGCCTCAAAATTAACACGTATGATAACCGTCCTGACCTGAACACGTTTACATGCCAATATCCAATTACAGTTATAGCGCCACCTGCTGGCAACAGGAAGTGATGTGTTTTACAGCATAACAAACTCCTTGCACAATTTTTACCGTATCAGCACCAAATTTAGGTGGTGTTATCTGAAAGCTCTAGTGATGATATATTGTGAAGGTCTAGAGTTTTCACCGATGGGCGTGTCCCTGGCGAACTGACAAACATCAACGCTTCGCCATGGAACAGGAAGTACTTATAACTCATTCACACAATGTCCGATCACCCCGAAACTTCACATGGTTGATAAGAGTCCTCTCCTGAAGACATCTACATGCCAATATCCAGTTACAGTTATAGCGCCACCTGCTGGCAACAGGAAATCACTTATAACTCAGCCAAACAATGTCCGATCTGCCTGAAAATTCACATGTTCGATAAGGGTCCTCTCCTGAAGACATCTACATGTCAATATTGAGTAACAGTCATAGCGCCACCTGCTGGCAGAAGGTACTTTGGCTTATAACTCAATCACACAATGTCCAATCTGCCTAAAACTTCACATGGTTGATAAAAGTTCTCTCCTGCACACATCTACATGCCAATACTGAGTCACAGACATAGCGCCACCTGCTGACAGGAGGAAATTTGGCATAAATCTGATTTTTCTCAGGTTTTTTTTATACATCGGCTTAAATTAATATTGTTCTCTGTCATCCTGAGGCCACCGGGCGGCGGTGAGCCTGGGTGCGAGGTCCCTATCATCGCTGCTTGCAGCTTTAATTGAAATTGCATTTCCTGTGCTCTGACATGCCAAGTTTTCTAGTTTAAAATAACATTTTGACAAATTTATATGTAATTACTTATGCTTTTATGAGCTCACGGAGAGATTACATGGGATATTAGTATTTAAAATGTGCATCTTTTCACACCATGGGTCCATTTAAAATGGATTAATGAAGCGTTTAGAGTTATGGAAAATAATACTTTATGAAAATAATTCAGCAGCAGTGCTTCCCTCTGTTATAATCATTTCACCTCAGATATGAATGTAAGTTTGCTGTTTGTTGTGATTGGGACTGAACGATGCATAGTCTGTCTTAAATATGATGAGCATTTTTACTGAATCAAAAACATACAGCACTACCATTGTTGACTGATTCTTTACAGAATGACTCTTATGAGTCAGTTCTTTTGAATCAAAGGCACGTATTTCTGATTATAGGTGCGTTCGACATGAAGCACGGATGCAGCCGGTGATCAACAAGATTAGCGAGTGCAGGCGGGGGCGGAGTTGAAAACGGAGCCGTCAAGTCGGCCACTTAGGGGGCTCAAAGTTGCTGCAGTCATGATTACCGATCACATGGCGGGATCATTTATTTATTTATTTATTGAAATAACAACAAAAGATATACAGTACAAATAAAACAGAATCAAGTCTCTACAAACTATAGTTCATTTTAGAACAACAAGGGAATTATGAATTAAATTTAAGTAGCCTACATAACAAATGCATGAGAACTAAGGGGAAAATGAGAGAGCATATAAAAAGGAAATAAATATCCACAAATATGATTATTTTGGATAATTAAAGCATTTTAAAAAAAGCACTTTAATCCAAAAAGATTGAACAATATGACCAAAATAAATGAGTTACACTTTAAGTAAACATTTCCCAGAAGGAGCAGGTACATCAACACTTTTAACATTTCTGCATAATCATATATTTTAATATTACATATTTTTATATAACTTAATTTGCTAAGAAATCGTCAGGATCAATGATGATAATTATTTTATTACAATTCTAAGAGTTATTTGAGTTAATATTTAGGTTATTTACAAAAATATCATTCAAATAATTTATGGAACCGAATACAGTAGTCTGTATAAAAAAGGCCGAATAAACCTGTGCAAACAATCTAGTCATTATAAACAAACTATTGAACAAAAGATGATACTGCAGTAAAATATTTGTAGTCTTTTAATAAGCATAATGTGTACAAGATAGAGATGGTATGAACAGTTAATTGTTTGTTTTGAAATTTGTGAGACGGAATTTGTCCAATAATAAACCCGGAAACACACGTGGTTGTTGTCATGCGGTGAACTTGGCCAATGGTGTAATATTGGTGTCGTCATCTTAGCTCCAGCAGTCTCTCTTCAGATGCTGCACCGGTTGAATCAATTGTCTGATCTCGGAGCGCTGTCGCGGTACTTTGATACCACATGTGACAGTCACATGACGTCAGCGCATCATCAATCCTGCCAAAATTTATAACCGGCATGCACCGCTTCAAGACAGATTTCGATCGATCTGCGCAGCGCTGCAGGAAGTCGAACGCACCTTATAAGTCTGATTGTGAATCGAGTGAATATGAGCAAATTCTTTTTTCTAAGTTTGCAAAAAAATACAGCTCGGTCTAATCATGTCAGTGAGTTCTGTTGTTCGGAGGTGAATCTTGTTCGCTTGTGTTTAAGGAGAGCTGTGGAGCAGGGAATGCTGGGATCAAAGAAACGAACGGCTTGAGCTGATTATGAGAGATCAATCCTGAGTTTATGAAGGCTTAATCCAAATGAGGAGATGGAGTTTGAAAACCAGGCAGACGTTAAATCTGTTCGAGACGCTTATAAGGCAGAGTGTATTAGTTTACATGTGCCATTGTGATCCTAAAGCTGTAACGACTCACTGCTTTATATGCAGGAAATAGTACTTTCCACTCTTATGGAAATTACCCATGGGTATTGCAGTTGCATTTAGTCATTTAGCAGACGCTTACAATTGAGGAGGCATTCAGCGATTTAACAAGAAGAGGCAATACACACTACAAGTGCTGATTATACAAAGGAACTGCTAGTGCTCAGAGAATTAAGTGCTAGAGTAAGGAAGGTTTGTCAAGCCCACTCACCTGTGTGAGGCACACTTCATAAATGCACAATGTTCATTTTAGAGATATAGGGCTCTATTTTAACGATCTAGGCGCAAAGTCTAAAGCGCAGGGCGCAAAAGCATTAAAGGTGTGTTCAAATCCGCTTTTGCTATTTTAAGGATGGACAAATACATTGTGCTTATTCTCTTAATGAGTTCTGGGTGTGTTTTGAGCATAGCATGCATTAAACCAGTCTCATCTACCATTTCCTTTAGGAGTCAGTTGTGTCGCGCCATGTCGCTTTTGCTTATTACATGGCAGCTTTGTAAATGTGAAAAAACTGAACGATTGGCTAGCGAGAAAACAGCTAAATAAACCTGCAGCGAGGATAAAGAACGAGCCTCCTCCATTCGCCCTCTTTACTTTCTCTTTACTTTACTTTTACTCTTTACTCCTTTACTTTCCTGGATAAGAAAATGGTGGAAACTCATTCCACTGAAGACATTCATTAGCCTACATATTTAATTTTGTTTGTTAAGCGCAAAGATTTGTGTCAAAACTATTTCTAAATCCAATTTTAATTTCCAGCAAACGAATAAATGAACGATAATAACGAAGTGTGGTCAAAAAACGGAGCTATATCCAAACACGTCCTATTCTTATGCCCCATATGGTCATGAATACATCTCCAAAACCCGACAGGTGAACAAATCTAAACTTGTTTTTATTAAAACAAATATAAATATGCATATAACAAATACTACTAATAATAATATCATTCTAATGTAAATTGTCGTGAATAAACTGTAAAAAGTAGGGCTGCAGGATATTGGAAAAACCTGTGATATATATTGCGATATTATTATAATTTCACTAGATGATTTAAGCAGCTCTTTTTGGAAAGATTTCATTGATTTAGATAGATTGGGATGATCAAGTCTTTTTCTATGTGGTGCGTTTGCATAAATTCTAATTTACAAGCATACACTGTTAACGATTTTTGTAAATAACATCGTATTTATCTGTAATAAGAACTGTGTTTTACTGTAGGACAGTTATGCAGTATGTTACTGTATTTTAAAGTTGCATTATGAAAATTACTGTATATTTTACAGTAAACGTATACAATACTGTACATATACAGCAACATAAATGGCTCTGTAAATGTAAATACAGTTCTTTTGCTGTAATTAGTTTACAGTAAGTTACTGGTGAACTGCTGCCAGTAAGTTACTGTATATTCTACAGGAAATTGTTAACAGTGTATAGAAATACAACAGAGCAAAGATAAAAGTGAAATAAACAGGTTTATGGTTTTCTGGGGAGTCTAACAGTATTCAGGTATAAAAATCAAACATGAAATAACATGGTCATCATTAATAAAATTACTTAATTATAATCTTTTTATGTTTTAATATTTAATAAATAGTCTATTCTTACAATGTGACTATTGCAGACACACACATTGCGATATTGATGCTCAAACGATATATTGTTTAGCACTAATACAATAATGGTAATCAATGTTATCTCAATCAATGAGATCTCATCTCCCATTTCCTTTAGGAGTCAGTTGTGTCGCGCCATGGCGCTTTTGCTATTTACATGGTGGCTTTGTAAGTGAAAAAACTGAACGCTTTGCTAGCGAGAAAACAGCTAAATAAACCTGCAGCGAGGATAAAGAACGAGCCTCTTCCATTCAGCCTCTTTACTTTCTCTTTACTTTTACTCTTTACTCCTTTACTTATGTGGAAAGTAAAATGGTGGAAACTCACTCCACTGAAGACATTCATTAGCCTACATATTTAATTTTGTTTGTTAAGCACAATGAATTGTTTTGAATAAGTGAACAATAATAACGAAGTGTGGTCAAAAAACGGAGCTATATCCAAACATGTCTTATTCTTATGTCCCATATGGTGATGAATACATTTCCAAAGCCCGACAGGTGAACAAATCTAAACTTGTTTTTATTAAAACAAATATAAATAAGCATATAATAAATACTACTACTAATAATAATATCATTCTAATGTAAATTGTCGTGAATAAACTGTAAAAAGTAGGGCTGCAGGATATTGGAAAAACCTGTGATATATGTTGCGATATTAATATAATTTCACTAGATGATTTAAGCAGCTCTTTTTGGAAAGATTTATTTGATTTAGATAGATTGGGATGATCAAGTCTTTTTCTATGTGGTGCGTTTGCATAAATTCTAGTTTACAAGCATACACTGTTAACGATTTTTGTAAATAACACCATATTTATCTGTAATAAGAACTGTGTTTTACTGTAGGACAGTTATGCAGTATGTTACTGTATTTTAAAGTTGCATTATGAAAATTACTGTATATTTTACAGTAAACGTATACAATACTGTACATATACAGCAACATAAATGGCTCTGTAAATGTAAATACAGTTCTTTTGCTGTAATTAGTTTACAGTAAGTTACTGGTGAACTGCTGCCAGAAAGTTACTGTCTATTCTACAGGAAATTGTTAACAGTGTATAGAAATACAACAGAGCAAAGATAAAAGTTAAATAAACAGGTTTATGGTTTTCTGGGGAGTCTAACAGTATTCAGGTATAAAAATCAAACATAAAATAACATGGTCATCATTAATAAAATTACTTAATTATAATCTTTTTATGTTTTAATATTTAATAAATAGTCTATTCTTGCAATGTGACTATTGCGGACACACACATTGCGATATTGATGCTCAAACGATATATTGTTTAGCACTAATACAATAATGGTAATCAATGTTATCTCAATCAATGAGATCTCATCTCCCATTTCCTTTAGGAGTCAGTTGTGTCGCGCCATGGCGCTTTTGCTATTTACATGGTGGCTTTGTAAGTGAAAAAACTGAACGCTTTGCTAGCGAGAAAACAGCTAAATAAACCTGCAGCGAGGATAAAGAACGAGCCTCTTCCATTCGGCCTCTTTACTTTCTCTTTACTTTTACTCTTTACTCCTTTACTTATGTGGAAAGTAAAATGGTGGAAACTCACTCCACTGAAGACATTCATTAGCCTACATATTTAATTTTGTTTGTTAAGCACAATGAATTGTTTTGAATAAGTGAACAATAATAACGAAGTGTGGTCAAAAAACGGAGCTATATCCAAACACGTCCTATTCTTATGTCCCATATGGTGATGAATACATTTCCAAAACCCGACAGGTGAACAAATCTAAACTTGTTTTTATTAAAACAAATATAAATATGCATATAATAAATACTACTAATAATATTAATATCATTCTAATGTAAATTGTCGTGAATAAACTGTAAAAAGTAGGGCTGCAGGATATTGGAAAAACCTGTGATATATATTGTGATATTAATATAATTTCACTAGATGATTTAAGCAGCTCTTTTTGGAAAGATTTAATTGATTTAGATAGATTGGGATGATCAAGTCTTTTTCTATGTGGTGCGTTTGCATAAATTCTAATTTACAAGCATACACTGTTAACGATTTTTGTAAATAACATCATATTTAACTGTAATAAGAAATGTGTTTTACTGTTGGACAGTTATGCAGTATGTTACTGTATTTTAAAGTTGCATTATGAAAATTGCTGTATATTTTACAGTAAACGTATACAATACTGTACATATACAGCAACATAAATGGCTCTGTAAATGTAAATACAGTTCTTTTGCTGTAATTAGTTTACAGTAAGTTACTGGTGAACTGTTGTCAGTAAGTTACTGTATATTCTACAGGAAATTGTTAACAGTGTATAGAAATACAACAGAGCAAAGATATAAGTTAAATAAACAAGTTTATGGTTTTCTGGGGAGTCTAACAGTATTCAGGTATAAAAATCAAACATAAAATAACATGGTCATCATTAATAAAATTACTTAATTATAATCTTTTTTATGTTTTAATATTTAATAAATAGTCTATTCTTGCAATGTGACTATTGCGGACACACACATTGCAATATTGATGCTCAAACGATATATTGTTTAGCACTAATACAATAATGGTAATCAATGTCCCCCCAGAAAAATGCACTTTTACTGTAATAAAAATCATAAGTCACAACTGGGAGTCTTCTGTCATTAATGCAGCAGAACTGGACATATATTTGTGGTTTGTTGCTGATGACCTTGTTTGTTGTGTTTCAGAACAGAGAGCTGAGACCAGAGGAAATGGATGGTAAGGTTTATATTATGCAACACAATTTCTTTCTGATTATAATCATCAGAAATGTTTATTGAGCAACCAATCATTATAATTTAATGATTTCTGAAGGATGACGTGACATTGAATTCTGGAGTAATTATTATTTTAAAATTAAATAATGAATTACAATTTGGTGGCTCAGTGGTTAGCACTGTTACCTCACAGCAAGATGGTCACTGGTTCGAGTCCCTGCTGAGCCAGTTGGCATTTTTGTGTGGAGTTCGCATGTTCTCCCCGTGTTGGCGTGGGTTTTCCTCCGGGTGCTCCGGTTTCCCCTACAGTCCAAACACATGCGCTATAGGTGAATTAGATGAACTAAATTCGCCGTAGTGTACGTGTGTTTAAATGAGAGTTTATGGGTGTTTCCCAGTACTGGGTCGCCGCTAGAGAGACATCCGCTGCGTAAAACACATGCTGGAATAGTTTAGGGTTCATTCCACTGTGGCGACCTCTGAAATAGAGACTAAGCCAAGAGAATATTAATGAATAAATAAATAATAACTTCATTTGTCTTTGCCATGATGACAGTACATTATATCTTATGAGTATATTATAATATTTTAGAGTTATTCTGCGAGATATTAAGCTTAAAGTGCAATTTAAAAGCTTAACTAGGTTGATTAGTTAATTAGGCAAGTCATTGGACAACAGCAGATTTTCTGTAGCCAATTGGAAAAAAAATGGGGGCTAATAAATATTTTTAAATAACATTTATGAAAAATATGAAATAAAATGAAATGAAATATGAAAAACCAAACTGTTAAATAATTAACACAGGCTTATTGTGGATACGTACCCCCAGGGCTTAATTTGTGCCAGAACAAGCCTCTGAAATTTGATCCAGCAACTTATTTTACCGATCCTCACACGCACTCCGCTCTTCACTTTCATCCGCGACTCCCCAACCCTTTTCATTCGCGACACCCCCCCTCCCCCTGCTCTAAACTTTCATCTGTGACAGTTTCACGCTACCACCTGACCGCTTACCTCCATGTGGACGGCTTTTCCGCTGTTACAAGTTAGCCCAGTGGCTCACCGCGTACATCAGCGGACTTGAAACACAGAGCGGATTTGATTGCAATGACAGGGTTTGAGTCTAGTGAAGATCAGTTTTAGAAAGCGGGTAAGACAAACAAAAGGCAAAACATAAAACAAACAAACCATTAAATAACAGGGTGAGAATGTGGTAAGATCTGAAAATGTGGTAAAAATAAGGCTTTACTTTTTCTGGATTGCTTTTGAAAACACTGTCGGTTGGGTTAAGGGAAGTGGGTGGGCGCTGGTCAATCAGTGCTTTTGAACACACTATTGGTTGGGTTTAGGGAAGCGGGTGGGTCATTTGATCAGTCAGTCAGTCAGTCAGTCGACAGCAGCCTCTGGTGGATTTAAGACAGAAGAGCAGGCGCAAATGGCACTCACGAGAGAAATTTGAGATCTCAAAAAAGCATACACAGCGGCCTCTGGTGGATTTAAGCGAGAAGAGCAGGCGCAAATGGCACTCACGAGAGAAATTTAAGATCTCAAAAAAGCATACACAGCGGCCTCTGGTGGATTTAAGACAGAAGAGCAGGCGCAAATGGCACTCACGAGAGAAATTTGAGATCTCAAAAAAGCATACACAGCGGCCTCTGGTGGATTTAAGCGAGAAGAGCAGGCGCAAATGGCACTCACGAGAGAAATTTGAGATCTCAAAAAAACATACACAGCGGCCTCTGGTGGATTTAAGCGAGAAGAGCAGGCGCAAATGGCACTCACGAGAGAAATTTGAGATCTCAAAAAAGCATACACAGCGGCCTCTGGTGGATTTAAGCGAGAAGAGCAGGCGCAAATGACACTCAAAAGAGAAACATGAGATCTCAAAAAAGCATACACAGCGGCCTCTGGTGGATTTAAGCAAGTAAAGCAGGCGCAAATGACACTCACGAGAGAAACATGAGATCTCAAAAAAGCATACACAGCGGCCTCTGGTGGATTTAAGCGAGAAGAGCAGGCACAAAGGCACTCACGAGAGAAATTTGATATCTCAAAAAAGCATACACAGCGGCCTCTGGTGGATTTAAGCGAGAAGAGCAGGGGCAAATGGCACTCACGAGAGAAATTTGAGATCTCAAAAAAGCATACACAGCGGCCTCTGGTGGATTTAAGCGAGAAGAGCAGGGGTAAATGGCACTCACGAGAGAAATTTGAGATCTCAAAAAAGCATACACAGCGGCCTCTGGTGGATTTAAGCGAGAAGAGCAGGCGCAAATGACACTCACGAAATTTGAGATCTCAAAAAAGCATACACAGCGGCCTCTGGTGGATTTAAGCGAGAAGAGCAGGGGCAAATGGCACTCACGAGAGAAATTTGAGATCTCAAAAAAGCATACACAGCGGCCTCTGGTGGATTTAAGCGAGAAGAGCAGGGGCAAATGGCACTCACGAGAGAAATTTGAGATCTCAAAAAAGCATACACAGCGGCCTCTGGTGGATTTAAGCGAGAAGAGCAGGCGCAAATGACACTCAAAAGAGAAACATGAGATCTCAAAAAAGCATACACAGCGGCCTCTGGTGGATTTAAGCAAGTAAAGCAGGCGCAAATGACACTCACGAGAGAAACATGAGATCTCAAAAAAGCATACACAGCGGCCTCTGGTGGATTTAAGCGAGAAGAGCAGGCACAAAGGCACTCACGAGAGAAATTTGATATCTCAAAAAAGCATACACAGCGGCCTCTGGTGGATTTAAGCGAGAAGAGCAGGGGCAAATGGCACTCACGAGAGAAATTTGAGATCTCAAAAAAGCATACACAGCGGCCTCTGGTGGATTTAAGCGAGAAGAGCAGGGGCAAATGGCACTCACGAGAGAAATTTGAGATCTCAAAAAAGCATACACAGCGGCCTCTGGTGGATTTAAGCGAGAAGAGCAGGCGCAAATGACACTCACGAAATTTGAGATCTCAAAAAAGCATACACAGCGGCCTCTGGTGGATTTAAGCGAGAAGAGCAGGCGCAAATGACACTCACGAGAGAAATTTGAGATCTCAAAAAAGCATACACAGCGGCCTCTGGTGGATTTAAGCGAGAAGAGCAGGGGCAAATGGCACTCACGAGAGAAATTTGAGATCTCAAAAAAGCATACACAGCGGCCTCTGGTGGATTTAAGCGAGAAGAGCAGGCGCAAATGACACTCACGAGAGAAATTTGAGATCTCAAAAAAGCATACACAGCGGCCTCTGGTGGATTTAAGCGAGAAGAGCAGGCGCAAATGACACTCACGAAATTTGAGATCTCAAAAAAGCATACACAGCGGCCTCTGGTGGATTTAAGCGAGAAGAGCAGGGGCAAATGGCACTCACGAGAGAAATTTGAGATCTCAAAAAAGCATACACAGCGGCCTCTGGTGGATTTAAGCAAGAAGAGCAGGGGCAAATGGCACTCACGAGAGAAATTTGAGATCTCAAAAAAGCATACACAGCGGCCTCTGGTGGATTTAAGCGAGAAGAGCAGGCGCAAATGGTACTCACAAGAGAAATTTGAGATCTCAAAAAAGCATACACAGCGGCCTCTGGTGGATTTAAGCGAGAAGAGCAGGCGCAAATGGCATTCACGAGAGAAATTTGAGATCTCAAAAAAGCATACACAGCGGCCTCTGTTGGATTTAAGCGAGAAGAGCAGGCGCAAATGGCATTCACGAGAGAAATTTGAGATCTCAAAAAAGCATACACAGCGGCCTCTGGTGGATTCGCGAAAACAAAAACGGCAAAAAAAACGTAGCTCCCGGGACGTATTTCGTGCTCTCCAAAAATCTATATAGGGGTACATATCTATAATGAGCCTGGGTTGGAAATAATGCTTTCTCCAGAAGAAAAATATAATAGGAAACTCTGTAAAAATACTTCTTGCTCTGTTAAACATAACTTAATTTGGTCTTCAACTCTATGTAGCCTTAATGAGCAGAAAAACATCAGCTTTTGAAAATTCTTTATTAACACATAAGCAGCTTCCATAAAGCCATTTAATAAATGCAAATGGAGGCCGTTAGAAGTAAACATGCATTAATCAGTTTGACTGTTTAATGCTAAACTCAGCAGAATGTCATTTCTCACAATACTCCAATTTAATGTGTCAAATGCTCCAATTTAATTAGAAGTGTGTTTATTAAAATTGGAATAGAATGGCGGTGCAGTGAAGTGTTCAGATACAAGTGTTTTTGTGCTTGTTAATTGTCTTGTGTGTTTTTGTGATGGCGAGTGCTTGAGGGAAACATAATTACACTATCAAATATTTCAGCTTCCATCATCTTTCTTTTTTTTCCTGGCCTGTTTTCTGTTTTCTCAGAGCTCCGAGAAGCCTTTAAAGAGTTCGATAAAGACAAGGACGGATTTATCGGCTGTAAAGACCTGGGAAACTGCATGAGGACGATGGGTTACATGCCTACCGAGATGGAGCTCATCGAACTCAGCCAGCAGATCAACATGAACTGTGAGAAACACCAAATACAGTTGAAGACAGAATTATTAGTCGCCTGTATACAGGGCTTGACATTAACTTTTTTGATCACCAGCCACGGTGGCTAGTAGTTTTCCAACATTACTAGCCACTCACCATTTTCACTAGCCACAATTTTATTGTTGGGAAAATATATTTTATACACATAAATATGACTTTGACATGCTAAAATTACTTGATTTAGATGTTGCATTTTCTCCACGTGCCTCATTCATTTCACTTTGTGTGTCGTGTATGAGCTTGCTAAATGTTCATGAGCAAATGGGTCATGGTTTCATAGTATTACAATTAGTTTTTATTTCACATCATTTTCAGAGCTCAAAATGAAGGATTTACCAAATTTATCTCTGACCACACCAAACATAAACAATTCATTATTTCTTAGCCACAAATTTTAAATGTGTCAAAACAAGCGTAATATAGCTGTTTACTATACTTTTTATTTAACAAAACATATGCACAGTAATCTGTCCTGGCTAAAGGTCCCAGATCAGCAGTTAACTACACATAAATGGGGAGTAATCTCCCATTAAAGCAATGTTATTGTATAAAATGATAATTAAACCACATTACGCAAAAGAAAGCAGGTAAAAAACATACCGTGTGATAATGAAAGGATTATAACGCACACGGTTAACGTTAGACCCATAAAAAATCTGTTCTATAATGGTGAAAGTGAAAGCAAACGGTGCTGCTTACAAAATACAAATCTGGAGCTCTTGAAAACAGCAAGACTGAGGTTGCATGTTCATCACTTTTTGTCTGGTCTATTTGAAAGAGAACCGATCACATCAGCTGTGTTTCTAGACACAGTTGCTTCACGCAAGTAAACGAGAGCGCGCACACGTTTTAAACAGTCGTGCGCATCACCTCAGCTGCGAGAGATCATCCTTTCATTCGGTGTTCATCTGCTTTTTTATTGCTCATGCGAACGTAATTATTTTTTTGTCAGTCGTGTTGCTTCTCAATTCTAAGATCGCCTTTGCATGCATATTGGACCATCCTAATTGTCGAACCCTGCTTTTATTAATTATTATCCGGGAAAATTATTTTTAACCAGCCAAAGTGGCTAGTGGGAGTGTCCGTCCTACCCGCCACCACTGAAATCTACCCGCATTTGGCGGGTTGGCCGGTGTTTAAGTAAAGCCCTGGCTGTATATATATTTTTAAGATTTTTTTTTCAACACATTTATAAACACAAAAGTTTTAATAACTCATTTATAATAACTGATTTCTTTTATCTTTGCCATGATGAAAGCACATAATATTTGACTAGATATTGTTCAAGATACTAGTATTCAGCTTAAAGTGACATTTAAAGGCTTAACTAGGTTAATTAGGCAAGTCAGGGTAATTAGGCAAGTCATTGTATATCAGTGGTTTGTTCTGTAGACAATTAAAAATATATATATTGCTTAAGGGGGCTAATATTATTGACCCTAAAATGGTTTTGAAAAATTAAAAACTGCTTTTATTGTATCTGAAATAAAACAAATAAGACTTTCTCTAGAAGAAAAAAATATTATAGGAAATAGTGTGAAAAATTCCTTGCTCTCTTAAACTTAATTTGGGAAATCAAACAACAAAAATCAGTCCAAGGCACTCGAAAGATGTGAAAAAATTAAAAAGCCCTAATTAATTTGGGAAATATTAAAAAAAAATAATTTTGACTTCAAATGTTTTTTTAAGATGTTGGATCCAGGGGCATCGCTAGGGTCGAAAGGGATAAGAAAAATTCTAATTCACGCCACTGAACACCCTCCTAATTTCTAAATTCAATACCTTGCAAAATATTGATATTCAACAGGCTACTACTTTTTATATAATAAAATTGTATCAAAAACAGTACAATAAAATTCCTAATAAAGATCATAGACTGTAAAAGATATGGACGTAGTTTCTAGTTGCGTTTCTGAAGAACGCAAAAGAAGCTACCAGTATGCGTGGCCAACCATCGCCATTTTGTTTACACGTCATCGCACCAACCGGAGGATACCAAACATGAGTAAAGTGGCGGAGCGTGAGCAGAGCTACAGACGCCTGCTAGCATTTTGCTTTTGAACGTTTCAGATGGCTGTTCTAGAGCCTACAGCTAATCAATCAGGCAGATTCTGGAGTGCATTACAGCTCTAAAGAAAAATATAAACGATAAATGATCTTAAATAAAACTAATACATTTATAGATATGATATGTAAGTATATAATTTCACTCACCTGGGAAATGGAGGCCACTTGAATAGTTTGTAAGCACAATTAAGTGCACACAGCACGCCATATCATCTGATAATTGTAAGAAATAATTCCAAAAAGCAACTGACTGTGTAAAGCCACATAAAACAAAACAAAAATATGATGTATTTGCAGAGTTCAACGGCTAATCAGCCGGAATCAGCTGAGGTGAAGTGACTGCGACCAGCGAGACCTAGCTGTCACTCAAGTGGCCACGCCCTTAATTATGTAGACTTAATATAACTTAATCACAGTTGTCATGAAGGGTAATATCAGCTATATGAATCAAAATCTTTCTTTGTACCAGGCTGTAAACACCGTTTTTTTTTTTTTGCTGTAAAGTTGGCCATTTTAACAATGGGGTCAATAGAAATCTGCTCTATTGTGGAGCCAGGACTAGCGAATTTAATTGCAGTTTCAGTTACTTTCGTATTAGCTTCGCAAGGAAGAGCTAAAGATCTATATGCTAGAAATATGTTTACTTCAAATTTCTTTAGAGCGAGTTTTTTTTTTTTCTTCGGTTTTTCTCAAAAGAGGGTGATGTGGGCATTGTGGCACTTTAAATGCATGTAATGCCAGTTTCATTCATACTGGGCGCTCTTGAGCAGAAATTCCATATATGCCTCACAAAAGTAGTAGAACATTCCAGGAAATCCCTAATATTGATGAAGGCATCCAGCTATTGCTCTAGTTGAATGAATGAAAATAAGATCTGAATAAGTGAAGTTTATTTATAAAATAATTTCGAGAGGATCACGAGCTTATGATTGCTTGCAGCCGGCCCTGCATTATCCAATTTATGATTCACCAATCAGATGATTCCTAAGCCACTATAAATACCCTAAGTTCCATATAACAGCCATCTTCATTTTGAAGAATCCCCCCTTCCACCCCTACTCCTCCTCCTTTCCTACATGGGTGGCACGGTGGCCCAGTGGTTAGCACTGTTGCCTCACAGCAAGAACGTCACTGGTTCTAGTCCTTACCAAGCCAGCCGACGTTTCTGTGCAAAGTTTACACGTTCTCCCCATGCTCACGTGAGTTTCCCCCAGGTTCCCCGGTTTCCTCCCACCGTTCAAAAACGTGCAACTTAAGTTAATTGACTAATCCAAATCGGCACCATAGACATGCTCCTAGTAAGTAGTTATCTCTCAAGAGGAATCACTATCTGTTCATTAGCTTCTACAGCAGGGGAGTTCTCCAGATCTACCTGAGCTCAAACTCCCCTCTCGCCCTGCAAACAGGAGGGAGCCCCAGGCTCGAGGATCTTATGAGCTCAGGGCTCTCTCCCGGGACAGCATGCCAAACAAGCTTTATAATCAATCATCAGCTAAGTGTGAACTCTTGAAAAATAAAAAGGCTTTAACTGACCGTTTACACGACAGCGACAAATGGTCTATAGGTGTTCTTCCAGCCATCCTAGGTATTTTTATAAGAATAAAGTCGATTTATAATCTGATGCTAACTGGCATAGCATGTTACAGTAGAATATAGCTATAAAA
This sequence comes from Danio kyathit, assembly GCA_903798195.1. Classification (NCBI taxonomy): domain Eukaryota; kingdom Metazoa; phylum Chordata; class Actinopteri; order Cypriniformes; family Danionidae; genus Danio; species Danio kyathit. Next base: position 48,433,246 of record LR812528.1, on the reverse strand, counting down.
TAATAAGCTAGATGCATGAACTCACTGTGACTCACTGTTTACAGAAACAGATGTGACTGGCTATATCCTATCTAGATAAATATGTCTAGATATCTATGTCATATCTAGAAAGCTAGTACAATTACGTTTTTCTGAATAATTTGCATGTATTTGTATGCATGTATATACATATATATGTATTTACAATATGATGCACATTGTATTGAATACAGTTATTTTATTTCACAAAAACTACACACACTTTCTTTTCTGTGAAAACAAATACTAAGCTTTATCAGTAGTTAGAACTGTTCAGTTTGGCGAAAAAGTTGTATTATTACTTCATCAGCTTCAGCTCCTCAAAATAATGAATGAATGACGACAGTGCAGTGCCGGGATTTTTTTTTAACGTTTGACAACAGTCCCACTTCCACCTGCAGGTAGAAACAGGTACTGCTGAACAGCTGACTGCGATAATGCGCGTGATGTGGTAATTTTAAGTACTTGGATAACAAAATAAATGCTATACAACCTATTTTTATTTCTAAGTGCAACATATTCCAAAAGATCAGGGGCTTTTGACAATACATCAGGGGCTTAAGCCCACCCGCAACGCCACTGGTTGGATCATAGGCATGTCAGCAGGTTTTCTTATAGATATTGTTGTCCTCTGTGTTTTAGTGGGAGGTCATGTGGATTTTGAGGACTTTGTGGAGTTGATGGGACCCAAACTTCTGGCCGAGACGGCAGATATGATCGGAGTGAAGGAACTGAGAGACGCATTCAAAGAGGTGAAGTTCAGAATCAATCAATCAATCAATCAATCAATCAATCAATCAATCAATCAATCAATTTAAAATGTGATTTTAATTTGGACAACTTTAATTTTGTGATGAAAACCCTTCCTGACTGACTCATTTAAAACAACCCAAAGTGGCTCAATAATATTTATATCTGGTGACTGTGACAGTGCAGGCCATGGGAGATGTTCAACTTCACTTTCATGTTCATCAAACCACTCTGTCAGCAGTCTTGCTGTGTGTATTGGTGCATTATCATCCTGATACACGGCACCGCCTTCAAGATGCAGTGTTTGAACCATTGGGTGTACATGGTCATCCAGAATGGATTGGTAGTCCTTGGCAGTGACGCACCTATCTAGCACAAGTATTGAGCCTAGGGAATGCCATAATATTGCATCCCAATCCATCACTGATCCACCCCCATGCTTCACTTTGGGCATGCAACAGTCTGGGTGCTATGCTTCTTTGGGGCTTCTCCACACCGTAACTCTCCTGGATGTGGGAAAGACAGTGAAGGTGGACTCTTCAGAGAACAATACATGTTTCACATTGTCCACAGCCCAAGATTTTCACTGGTTCTTCTTCTTGGTGGTTTGCTGACAAGACTTGCTGTCTTGGTCACAGATGCTCCAGCGAGACGCACACCAGCAAGTTGTTCTCTTTTGAACTCTGATATGTCACCCATAATGTTGTGTGCATTGCAATATTTTAAGCAGAACCTGTGCTATTATTCTGCTATTTAAACCTTCACACTCTGCTCTTACTGTAATCAATGAAGATTGGCCACCAGGCTACTCAATTTAAGCATGAAACCTCCAAAATAGGCCAGTGTTTCAGTTTAATTAGCCAAACTCTCTGTATATATAGAGTCTATAGGTACAAACATAGTAAAATTGCTTAAAATAGTGCATTAGCATTGTGTTAATGCTCAGTTTTTGTTGTGCTCTCAGTTCGACACAAACGGAGACGGTCAGATCAGCACAGCCGAGTTACGAGAGGCCATGAAGAAACTGCTGGGCCAGCAGGTACTGTTATTTCCATCTGCAGCAGACTTTCAGCTTCAGCCGATCCTCCCTCACCGCTGTATTGATTCTCTGTCCTTCAGGTGGGTCACCGAGATCTGGAGGACATTCTGCGCGATATCGATCTGAACGGAGACGGACACGTCGATTTCGAAGGTGAGCCTGCAATCAGTAATGCTAATTCTCATGCTAATTTCACAGCCGCTGTGGAGAAAACCATCGCAATCATCTGTCCACCTTTATCCAAAACAACATTACAGTCACAGTCCCTCAGCAGCTCCTGTCCATGCATCCTGCAGGAACATTTAATTATGGAAAGCAATAATTCCAGGGTTTAATCCAGAATTTAATTAGTTTTTTGGGGGGTTCTTAAAGTTATTAAAGGAGCAATCAGCCTTTTGGAAAGTACTTCAAGGGACATTTCATGAGAGAAAACTACATTTCCTTGGTGTTTTAGAAAACAAAAACACACACATGTAGTTCAGAGCTAACTGTTTTCAGCCTAATCGCACTGAAAAACAAGCTAATCTACAATGAAGATCCCCTGAAATAAAAATATATATTTTTTGGCTGTTACCATCAATATGATTGTCTTAAGCAGCGAATTATACATTGACGATCAGAGGGGTCCACTTTTTCGATAATGTTATTTCGTGTAATAGATCCTTCAGTGAATCAAATGTAAGTATTTATTTAAGTGACATGTATTTTATTAATAAAACATATTTAAGTTTTCAGTGTTTTGTGGGATATTTTGTGTATTCTGACCTACAATATCCTCTGATTAGCTATTTCAAAGGTTACTGTAGGTCAAACTATACAAACTGTGCATCTAAGTTTACTTTGTTCTGTAGACTAATCGAAAAAATATGTAGCTTAAAGGGGCTAATAATATTGACCTTAAAATGGGTTTTAAAAAATTAAAAATTGCTTTTATTCTAGCCGAAAAAAAACAAATAAGACTTTTCCCAGAAGAAAAAATATTATCAGACAAATTCAAAGGGGAGCTAATAATTCTGACTTCAACTGTATGTGTGTGTGTGTGTGTGTGTGTGTGTGTGTGTGTGTGTGTGTGTGTGTGTGTGTGTGTGTGTGTGTGTGTGTGTGTGTGTGTGTGTGTGTGTGTGTGTGTGTGTGTATATCTTATGTCAAAACAAACTCTTTATCCATCTATTTTGGATGTGATTAATCTTTGACCGGCACAAAAAAATGTAAATATATAAAAACATTATTTATAGTATGCTTGTTGCCCAATTACAACCTAAATCAAAAATAAATCTGTAACATTTTATAATATATATTTATTTAATTTTTATATCATTTTATTATTTTTTTATTTTATTTTATATTTTATATATATTTTTTTATTATTTTTTTTATTTTATATTTTATTCTATATATTGTTTTTTTTATTATTTCATTTCATTTATTTTATTTTATATTTTTAATTTATTTAATTTTTATATTTGATTTTATATATTTTTTAATTTATATTTTATTTTATTTTATTATTTTATATTTGATTTTATATATTTTTTTTTAATTATTTTATTTTATTTATTTATCTATTTATTTTTTGCACAATCATTAGTGTCATTCTGCACCTGGTGGCAAATGATTGAATTATCAGGCCAAATGAAATTACAACAAACTCTGATGCTTTAAATATATTCTTTTAATATCAAATAATTCTAAATAAATATTCTCCATGAGTTTATTTTACTTGTAATGTAATGTAATGTATATTTATATAGCACATTTATTGTGTATGGCCATACACCCAAAGCGCTTCACAATCATGAGGGGGGTCTCTCCACACCACCACCAGTGTGTAGCATCCACTTGGATGATGCGACGGCAGCCACAGGACAACGGCGCCAGTGCGCTCACCACACACCAGCTATAGGTGGAGTGAAGAGACAGTGATAGAGCCAATTCGGTGGATGGGGATGATTAGGAGGCCATGATGGGCAAGTGCCAATTGAGGGAATTTGGCCAGGACACCGGGGTCACACCCCTACTCTTTACGAGAAGTGCCATGGGATTTTTAATGACCACAGAGAGTCAGGACCTCAGTTTAACGTCTCATCCGAAAGACGGATCTTAAAAATCTTTACCTAAAAATTGTTTTTAAGATATATTTCATGTTGAATCAGTAAAAAATATTAAAAACCAGTACAGATTTTTAGGTTGACATTTTTTTTCAGTGCAAATTTTTTTTATTATCAGTTACTATTAATAAATAATTTATATATTTATATAACTGATAATAAAAAATGTTCATTCAGAGGTGGAAAAAACCTTGACTATCATAATAAGCAGACATAAATAAAAAAACAACAACATCCCAATCAAGTGATGCTCATTTGTGGATGCTTTAGTCAGGAGTCTCCACACACACACACACACACACACACCACAGTTTAGCTGCCGTTGAATGTGATTACCGTGGTGAAGGCGGTAAAGTGACAGTAGTAGAGCTGTCAACCAGATTATCTCTTAACCGCGGGATTATTTCACCTCTCGGATTAACCACACACAAAAAAAGAGCACGAAAACGGGAAGGACAGAAATAGCCGGCGCTGTTCCTGTGGATGATGATGACTGGAGGTGTGACAGTCCAGCGTCCGCTTGCTGTTTTTGGAGCTTTGACTCATCCCAGGGCGATACTATGCTCGCTTTTTATTTATTTCATTTATTGCCAAAGGAAATGTAGAAAAGCAGGAATTTATGGAGCAGCGGATCCCAAATGATGGGCTGCAAACCAAAATTAGGTCACGGAGAGAAGAGGAAAACAATGCCAAATGCAAGAATAACACAGTGCAACTAATAATATAGGTGACTAGGTGGCTCAGTGGTTAGCACTGCGGCCTCACAGCAAGAAGCTCGCTGGTTCAAGTCTCGGCTGGGTCAGTTGGCATTTCTGTGTGGAGTTTGCATGTCCTCCCCTTGTTGGCATGGGTTTCCTCCGGGTGCTCCGATTTCCCTCACAGTTCAAACACATGCGCTATAGGGGAATTGGATAAACTAAATTGGCCGTAGTGTATGAGTATGTGTGTGAATATGTGTGTGTGGATTTTTCCCAGTACTGTGTTATGGCTGAAAGGGCATCCGCTGCGTAAAACATATGCTGGAATAGTTGGTGGTTCATTCCACTGTGGTAACCTCTGATGAATAAAGGGACTTAGCCGAAGGAAATAAATGAATATGTGTGTGTGTGTGTGTGTGTGTGAGAGAGCGTGTCTATGTCTACGTATGTGTGTGTGCGCATATGTACTGTATGTATCTGTGTGTGTGTTTTTGGATTTGTGTGCGTGTTTGTGTGCTTTTGTGTGTCTGTGCAACCATGTGTTTGTGTGTCTGTATGTGTTTGTTTCACTTTTGTGTGTGTCTGTGTGTGTGCGCATATTTGTGTGCTTTTGTGTGTGTGCACGTGTGTGTTTCTGTTTGTGTGTCTATATGTGCGTGTGTGTGCCTGTGTGCATGTTTGTGAGTGTCTGTGTGTTTGTCTGGGTGTGTGTTGTGTGCTTTGTCAGTGTAAGTGTTTGTGTGCATGTGTGATTGTGTGCGTGTGTCTGTATGTGTGCGTTTTCAAGTGTGTGCACAAGTTTGTGTGCTTTTGTGTATGTGTTTGTGTGTGTGTGCGCATCTGTGTCTGTGTGTGGGAGTATGGATGTATGCATATGTGTAAATATATGGATAATATATACTGTATATGCATGTATAAGCTATTATATAATCTAGTGTATTATATTAATATAAAATGTATAAAACATTAAGTTATAGTTATAATAAACAAATATATATATATATATATATATGGGCAACGCAGTGGCGCAGTAGGTAGTGCTGTTGCCTCACAGCAAGAACGTCGCTGGGTCACAGGTTTGAACCTCGGCTGGGCTGGGTCAGTTGGCGTTTCTGTGTGGAGTTTGCATGTTCTCCCTGCGTTCGCGTGGGTTGCGGGTGGAAGGGCATCCGCTGCGTAAAATCGGGCTGGATAAGTTGGTGGTTCATTCCACTGTGGCGACCCCGCAAGGGACAAAGCCGACAAGAAAATGAATGAATGAATGAATGATATATATATAAATATATACACATACATACACTCCCCGGTCACTTTATTAGGTACACCTTACAATACTCAGGTAGGCTGTGGCGTTGACATGATGCTCAGTTGGTACTAATCGGCCCAAATCGAGCCAAGAAATAGCCCCCCCCACCATTACACCACCACCATCCTGAACCGTTGATACAAGGCAGGATGGATCCATGCTTTCATGTTGTTGATGCCAAATCTGACCCGACCATCTGAATGTCGCAGCAGAAATCGAGACTCATCAGACCAGGCAACGTTTCTCCAATCTTCTATTGTCCAATTTTTGTGAGCCTGTGCCAACTGTAGCCTCAGTTTCCTGTTCTTAGCTGACAGGAGTGGCACCCGGTGTGGTCTTCTGCTGCTGTAGCCAATCCGCCTCAAGGTTGGACGTGTTGTGTGTTCAGAGATGCTCTTCTGCAGACCTCGGTTGTAACGAGTACTTATTTGAGTTACTGTTGCCTTTCTATCAGCTGGAACCAGGCTGGCCATTTTCCTCTTACCTCTGGCATCAACAAGGCATTTGCGCCCACAAAATTGCCGCTCACTGGATATTTTTCCATTTTCAGTCCATTCTCTGTAAACCCTAGAGATGGTTGTGCATGAAAATCCCAGTAGATCAACAGATTCTGAAATACTCAGACCAGCCCGTCTAGCACCAACAACCATGCCACTTTCAAAGTCACTTAAATCCCCTTTCTTCCCCATTCTGATGCTCGGTTTGAACTGCAGCAGATCGTCTTGACCATGTCTACATGCCTAAATGCATTGAGTTGCTGCAATGTGATTGGCTGATTAGAAATTTGCGTTAACGAGTAGTTGGATAAGTAGTTGTACTTACCTACCATAAAGTGGCAGGTGAGTATACTGTATATATATATATATATATATATATATATATATATATATATATATATATATATATATATATATATATATATAAATATATATATATATATAAATATATATATTTACAGGGGTGTAGCAACCGGGGGTGGGGGGGAGGGGTGGGGGGATACGTCCCCCTTACTTTTAGAGACAGACCATTTAGAGACAGGTGATTAATAATTATATGAACATAAACTTTTGGATCTCATACAGCTGTATATATATATATGCTGATTTGATATATAAATCATTTCAATATTTGAATGATAATTATAAAATAAATGAAAAGAATATAACATTTTCTATATTTTACTACACTGTAAAAAGTGATTAGTTACTAAAAAAGATTAGTTTACTTAAAAAAAAGAGTAAACCCAAACTTCACTTAGCTTAATTATGAAATAATAAATAAAATTGCTGCATATAACTTCTTAACATATAAAGTTTAATGTACACATTTCTGTGCCTTCTTTCTCTCAGAATTTGTGCGAATGATGTCTCGCTAGAGTTAAAGTGGTGAAAGCATGTCAGAAAGAGGATCTCCTGCTGCACCAGAGACAGAGGAGAGGAAGAAGAAGAGGAAAGATTAGCAGAAAACCTCACAAGAGGGGCTTCTGGGTCGCGACCTCTGACCTCACAGCACACCTGAGAGAAACTGCGCAAAACACAGCGTTTCTGAGGACCACTCGCCAATACTGTGATTTACATTTGCTTTACAGGGTTTATTTTCATCCCATTGAAAGCCTTCGAGAGGTCTACTGCAAATAAACATAAATAAATCAAAAACATAAAATCCAATATTAACAAAAATACTCAGTATTAAAACATCAAATATATTTAATTTAATGGCATCCGGAAACTGCTGTATGATATCAGGGTGCATCGATTGCAATAACATTTGCTGTTTCATATTTAAGCTATTTATTAATATCTGTAAAGTATATACAGAGAGATGAGTGTGTATGGTTTTCCCTTTACACTGTAAAAAAAATTATATTCAATTTTTAAGTTGAGCCAATTTAACTTTACAAATCATTTTAACTTGCATCACTTAAAACATCAAGTTAAAATCTGTTTAACTTAAGGTGCAACGCTAACTTTCTAAATTAAGTTAAAGGTGCTGTTTGTAAGTTTCTGACTCTTCTAAAGCATAAAAATACCATTGTTTGTAGATATTTAAGAAACATGCTAAGTAAGCATTCTTGTTTATCTGAGAAACAATGCTGAAGTCAGATATTCTGCTTTGAAAATGTGTGTTACGTGCCGGAACGGCTGTCTTTGTTTTGGTTCTTTTAACCCGCCCAATGCCAGTTTAGCCAATTATATTTCAGCACTTCAGGTCGCCTTGGTGGAAAACAGTGTATTTCATTCATTCAGTCAGTCAGTCAGTCAGTCAGTCAGTCAGTCAGGAAGGCTTTCAAAGCATGCGTCCGTGACTGAAATACGACCTCCGGTGGACAGTAGCAGACTCCGAAATGAGAAGCAGATTTAGACTTCCACGAGGGGGTTATTAATAAGCAAATATAATAAATATTACGAACGTAAACATTAGGAGAGCAGGTTACATCATAACCCTGTGTCTTAACAACACGCTATGTGAGGAGATTTGCAGTGATAAGCAATTTGGCTGTTTGCACCAGACGAAACACGACAGAAATGTAAATACAGCCTTTCGGAAGCACAGAATAGTGCACTCACTGCACTCCAATGAAATGGTAAGGTTTATACTCTAATTAATACATATTAAACCTCTTTAACATTCTTAAATGTAGATGCTGAATCACTGATATGTGTTGGCTTGCACCGAGTCACAGTTCTAAAGCTCAATTTCAAACGGTTTATTTTATTTTCAAGATCTGAGGTGAACTATCTGCTGCTGCTTTCAGTAGTATGGTAATAAATGTCATGTAAAATGGCATTCAAACTCGCATTGTTAGCATTTAACACTGAATAAAGCACATGAGGTGTACCTGAGGTGATCATTGTCAGTTTTCTGTTATTCAGCTGTGAGAAATAGAAGCCGTTTCTAAAATAGAAATTTCAGGTGTTAGGACATAAACTCCTTTTAATATTGAAAATATTCCTTTTATCGTGTGCCATTGCTTTTATTTAGAGCACGACTTAAATCAGCCTTAAAGGTGCAGTATGTAAGTTTGACACCCAGTGGTTAAACTAGGTATTGCACTCCTGGATCAAAACAAATGCAAGAGCAGGTTGCCAGATTGAGGACAGGAGCAAGTGATTTAAACCATGTTCTAAATAAAAGCAACGACATGTATGTATTAACTGGATAAACTTTGCAATTTCTTGAGTGAGTGCATATTCTGTGCTTCTGAAAGGCTGTATTTAAACTTCTGTCGAGTTTCAGCCAACAGCCAAACTGCTTATCACCGCGTATCACATTTATGTAGCGTGTTGTTAGTACACAGGGTTACAATGTAACCTGCTCATCTAATGTTTACGCTATATATATTGATATCATTTGCTAATTAATAACCTCATGTGGAATTCTGAATCTGCGTCTCATTTCGGAGTCTGTTACTGTCCACCAGAGGTCGCATTTTGGTTGCAGACATTCAGAGCCTTTCTGAATGAATGAATGAATGAATGAGTGAAATACGATGTTTTCCACAAAGGCAACCCGGGGTGCTGAAATATAATTGCCTAAACTGGCATTGGGCGGGTTAAAGGGACCAAAACAAAGACAGCTGTTCCGGCACGTAACTCACATTTTTAAAGCAGAATATCTGACTTCAGCATCGTTTTTCAAAAAAACAAGAATGTTCACTTAGCATGTTTCTATACAAACAAATAATGGTATTTTTATGCTTTGGAAGCGTCAAAAACTTACATAACGCACCTTTAAATCAGCCTTTAGGCTCGACAGTCAGGCACACTTCTGTTGATGTAGTCAATCTGGCAACCTGCTCTTGCATGTGTTTTGAACCAGGCGTGCAATACCTAGTTCAACCACTGGGCGCCAAACTTACATCCTGCACCTTTAAAGTAAAGTGAAAACATAAGTTATCATGACTTTTTATTACTGTATGTAATGCTTTTTTACAGTGTAATAGACTCCGGCTGTTTTACAGTAGCCTATATGATGTATTAGATTATTACTCACAAAAAGATTTTATTTTATATATAGATGTTCTGGGAAATGCTGGAAAACTTTGCTATCAGTCATTTGCTATACATTTGACCTATGCACTACAGTATGAGTGGAGATATTTTTTGTTTTTTGCGAAGAATTTGCCATAAAAGTACATGAAAATGCCCTTGTTTGCACACTGTCCTGCATGAATGCTAGTGCTGATGATCTGAATCAACACAGCCAGTAGCCGATACAGTTTTGTCATGTATTTAAATGTTAGCTGATAGTCAAATGAGAGTTTCTGATCTTACTTCAGATGCATGTGTGTGTGTGTACTGGTTTTGGTGGTTTACAAGGATAGCAATTTGTATAATGATATAAATATGACTTAGTTGTACTTTATTAAGATGCTTTATGAGGACTTAAATTGTGTCCTCGTAATTCAAAATGCTTAAACATCATACTTAACTCTTGTGTTGTCTTAGAATTCTGTATACACCATTCGGCCTTCGGGTCAAAAATGAGCCGCCTTAACTAAACCTCTAAAATAAAGCAGCTAAATTTAATTTCAATCCCCAAATCTATTTTGCATGAACAAACCAACTCATCTTCATCACAGACTCTGTGAGTGTTTAGGTAAGGAAATAGTGGAAATAGGGTGCAATAGCGTGCAGTATTTCATCAAGGTTTAATCAATGGACACAGTTTAGAATGAGAAAACTTCCATTGGGTAGCGCCAGGGGCGGACTGGCCATAGGGAGCACCGGTGGCCTGACCGTCATCTGGCCTGCCACTGTGATTCTGGCCTGCCCATCCACCCCCACACACACACACTTTTTGTAAACACCCCCAAATCCTCCCCCACCCCCAGCTACCTGCTACAACCCATCACTGGGAAATGGCAATTTATGTTTAATAGCTAATTATTCATTTCATTCATTTTCTTTTTTCGGCTTAGTTCCTTTATTAATCCGGGGTCGCCACAGCGGAATGAACCGCCAACTTATCCAGCACGTTTTTACACAATGGCAATTTATGTTTAATAGCGAATTAATTATTCCAAAAAGTAACTCAAATATCAGTACTTATCTATTTTTATAATGCATTAAGTAATATCATCGTGCATTACTTATAATACAATACCCCTAATGCTGTTCCCTACACATCTCAAAGATCACTTAGTAATCAGCTTCTTCTAAGAGTCTCACATTGTCACTGTAAAACTACACTAAAAAATCCTGGTTGCCTTAAATTTTTAAGCTGAATCAAATTAACCTTATGAGTCATTTGAACTTATCTTATATTAAACTGACTTAAAACAGCTTGTGTAACTCATAAAATTAAGTTGGAACATGATTAACTTAGTTTATTCATTCATTCATTTTCTTGTCGGCTTAGTCCCTTTATTAATCTGGGGTCGCCACAGTGGAATGAACTTATCCAGCACATTTCTACGCAGCGGATGCCCTTCCAGCCGCAACCCATCTCTGGGAAACATCCACAACCTCATTCACACTCATACACTACGAACAATTTAGCCTACCCAATTCACCTGTACTGCATGTCTTTGGACTGTGGGGGAAAGCGGAGCACCCGGAGGAAACCCACGCGAACGCAGGGAGAACATGCAAACTCCACACAGAAACGCCAACTGACCCAGCCGAGGTTCGAACCTGCGACCCAGCGGCGTTCTTGCTGTGTTAGTTTAATAAGTTACAATTAACTAAAAACATATGTTGTCATGACTTACTGATCATATGTTTTTTACAGGGGTCGAGCTTTTTCAACTGCAGCTCCCAATCTTTGCAATAGTGTACCTGTGAGATTTGGTCCTTCCCTGGCCAGTTTTAAAACTGTTCTCAAATCTTATTTGTTCTCTCTGGCTTTTGATTAAGTTCAGTTTTAATTTTACAGATCTTTTATCCCAGTTATTTTCTCATATGATGCATGTTTTTAATGTATTGTGTTTTTCTTGTAAAGCACAACTCTGTTGCTTTTACATGTGCTATAGAAATACATTTCGACTTGACTTCAGAGTTGTGGGTAGGGATGGGGTAGGGCAATATAATAAGCCATTTTTACTGTATAAAATACATTACGCCTATGGAGAGTCCTTGTAAACCACCAATACCAATGTGTGTTTGTGTGCGTGCATGCGTGCGTGTGTGTGTGTGTGTGTGTGTGTGTGTGTGAGAGAGAGAGAGAGAGAGAGAGAGAGAGAGAGAGAGAGAGTTTTGGGTTTCATGATTCTTATTTGTGTGATTTGGTTGGTCTTACCTGAGTTATTCTATGCATGCCAAAAATACTTTTTGTAGACTGTAGATTTCATTAAAGAGTTGTGCAATCAAAGTTTTTACCTTGTGTTCTTTCAAATAACGTTAAAATGCAATATTTTTGTTGTTATGAAATATCTGATTTCAGATGCTGTGGACTGGTTTACCTGTATGACAGAGATATAATAGAGTTCCAGCTCCAGCATCTGGCCAGAGGAGGTTTTGCAGTATGTCAGCGTCTTCATAGTAATCTATTCATCACTAATATTTTTGTCTGTCTAAAATAATAAAAAGGGTGGCACGGTGGCTCAGTGGTTAGCACTGTCACCTCAAAACAAAAAGGTCACTGGTTGGAATCCTGGCAGGGCCAGTCGGCATTTCTGTGTGGAGTTTGCATGTTCTCCCTGTGTTGGCGTGGGTTTCCTCCGGGTGCTCCGGTTTCCCCCACAAATCCAAAGACATGTGCTATAGATGAATTGAATAAGCTAAATTGGCCGTAGTGTATGAGTGTGTGAATGCGAGAGTGTATGGGTGTTTCCCATGGGTTTATTCTGATGAGGCGACCTCTGATAAATCAGGGACTAAGCAGAAGGACAACCTGAAATCTCAAACAGAATTTTAAGACTAGATTTGATCAAGTAATTTTGATCAGATGTCGTATTGGACATACAAGAATAGCACGTTTTTTTGCTCAAGGATGACGACCCTACTTAATGTTTGTACTGCACAATTCCCCTTACTGTAAAACACATTTTACTGGACTGTCCTGCTTTTAATGATTCCAGAAGACTTTTTTTTATGAAATGAACTCTCTTAAGGACATTTTTAGCAAAGTGACTCCAGAATTTTTTTTAGAATTCTTATCATGTATTAGCTAAAAGTGTTATGTGATTTATATATTCATGTGTTTGCTGATTTTTAATTGTATATTTATTATTTAAAGTCCTTGCCTTGAAAATAGCCTTGGTTGCTGATGTGGCATTAAATAAAAAAACATTACATTACATTACCAAGCCGATGGAAAATTAATGAATTTTAACAGATTTATTTTTGGCCATGTTTCATATAAAAATTCCTAAAAGTATATTTAAAGAAAAAAAAAAGTCGGAACAGAATTTACATATATATATACATATACATATATATATATATATATATATACATATATATATACATATGTTTAGCAGAGAGAAGCACATCTCAGCACATTTCTAAACATAATAGTTTTAATAACTCATCTCTAATAACTGATTAGTTTTATCTTTGCCATGATGACAGTAAATAATATTTTACTAGATTTTTTTTAAGACACTTCTATACAGCCTAAAGTGACATTTAAAGGCTTAACTGTGTTAATTATGCGGGTTGATTAATTAGGCATGTTATCATATGCGAACAAACGATGGTTTGTTCTGTAGACTATTGAGTAAAAAAATAGCTTAAAGGGGCTAATAATTTTTACCTTAAAATGTTTTTTTTTTAATTTAAAACTGCTTTTATTCTATCCTAAATAAAACAAATAAGACTTTCTGCACAAGAAAAAATATAATCAGACATACTGTGAAAATTTCCTTGCTCTGTTAAACATAATTTGGGAAATATTAAAAAAAGAAATAATAATAATTAATAATTCCGACTTCAACTGTGTGTGTATATATATATATAAAAGCACAGTGGGTAGCACAATCGGCTCACAGCAAGAAGGTTTCTGTTTTAAGCCCTGGCTGGGCCAGTTGGCATTTCTGTGTGGAGTTTGCATGTTCTCCTCGTGTTATCGTGGGTTTCCTCCGGGTGCTCTGGTTTCTCCCACAGTCCAAACACATGCGCTATAGGGGAATTGAATATGCTACAATTGGCCATAGTGTATGTGAGTGTGTGCAAGAGTGTGTGGATGTTTCCCATTGTTGTGTTGCAGCTGGAAGGGCTGGAATTATATATATATAATTTTTAAAATATATTTCATTATATTTTTACTGTAAAAAATAAAAATAAAAAGTATATTTTATATGCAGTCTGCTTTTATGGTACTTCTCAGAAATTCTGAAATATAGAAATATATTCTCAGAAATATAAGCCTATTTAAAATTACACACAAAGGGACAGCTCTTATAAAAGAAAGTATACTAGTGATTAATTTATTCACCTCTGGGACATCCAAGCTGTTTTCCCCCTCATTCAATAGATCAGAAGATTTTAAGCCTCTGTGATTCATCAAGCGACTACTGGCACTGCGAGAGTAAAATAGAAAACATACACAGGCAAAACAAAAAACAAAAAAATTACAAGCATAGATCAATAAAGAAAAATATGTTAATTAAATAAACTACGGTTTTTTTTTCTTCCATAGAGTCGAACTGTATCCAGCTATACAGTAATTGAATAATCAAATGTAAAATAATACCGCATAGTCTTCATTTTATAAACAATTAAATTAAATTAATCGTTATTAATTTACTCTACCGTTTCTTATGTCAAAATTAATATAATAATAATAATGATCCAGACTCCTCCTGACCATACACACCGAGGTATGTAAGCGAAACAAACTGAACCATTTACAACACTATATTACCTTTATTCGACAGTCTGGAGCACCGGCTTCAAAACACAATAATGCTTACTGGAACTAATCCTTATAACTATACTAACGTTAATACTAGATTACTTATACTAATTCATATTTTTATGACAGACTGATGATTTACATAGGTTAAAAGAAGAAATGTAGGTTTATGCAAGTACATTAAATAGTACATAAATACGAAATATTATATAAATATAAGTATAATATACATTATTAATAATCCAGCGGAGTCACTGGTCTGGAATCAGCTGACGAAAGCAGCCGTGCCCACAGGAAGCGGAAATTGCAGCATCCGTACCTCGCGCCGCTGCTGATGCGCTTAAAGTCGTTGCATAACAACAACAGTAGCGTCTCACGATGCTCAAATATCCAATGTGTGTTATATTAAGAAGGCAAATGGTCGTTTAAACCCTATCTTCAGGCAACAGGTCAGTTTCATAAGCGGGTTTCATACATTTAAAGATGTTTGTCGGTTTAATTACGTGATTAATAGATAAGCTGTCGATTAGCGGTTTAGCATCCCGTTGTTTACATCCGTAAACGAACAGCGTTTCATACAACAGCCGGCATGGTCCATTTATGATACATTTAAGATGCAATCGGCGTTTATTTCAGTAATTAAGATGAAATATAGGTTTTGAGTTATGTGTACATACTTAGGCTATGCTATATTGTTGAAATTTATATTATTGTCTGTTAAAGATCCTAGTTTTGCAGTCTTTAAATAATGTACAGTATGACGATTTACTTTATTGTTTAGTATTTAGCCGTATTTCTTTGATAACATCAGAATCTTTGGCTATAAGCTTATTTCAATTTTATTTAAATATCTTTGTTATATATCTATCTATATAACGTTATATATATATATATATATATATATATATATATATATATATATATATATATGCACACACTACCGGTCAAAAATTTGAGATCAGTAGGATTTTTAAGCTTATCCTGCTCCCCAAGGCTGCATTTATTTAATCAAAAATAAAGTAAAGATAGTGAAATGTTATTGCACAAATAACTGTTCAAAAGTAGTTTATAAGTTATTTTAATAATTTGTTCCAGTGACTTTAATGATGAAATTTCAGCTTTATTACTGCAGTCTTCAGAGTCACTTGATCCTTCAGAAATCACTATAATATTCATTATTATTATTATTATTATTATTATTATTATTATTATTAATGGTAATAGTAATAAAGCAATATTGGAGTAATAATTTCATTTGAAACTACATACAATAAGTAATAAATAAATATTTAATAAATATGTAACAATTTTCCTTATATATGCTGCCTTGATGAACAGAATGGTTTTCTTTAAAAAAAAAACATGAAAACTTTGACCCGTAGTGTGTATGTATGTCTATATATATATATATATATATATATATATATATATATATATATATATATATATATATATATATATATATATATATATATATATATATAAGGGCTGCACGATATGGAAAAAAATACACATTGCAGTATATATTTTTATTCTGCGATATGAATACAATTTTACTAGATTAGTTGAATAAATTATTGTAAGGAATCTATAATTATAGATTAATTGAGAAGATTCAGTAGGGGAGTGCAAAAATTTACAAGCATAGATCAATAAAGAAAAATATGCTAATTAAATAAACTACGTTTTTTTTTTTCTTTTTTCTTCCATAGAGTCGAACTGTATCCAGGTGTACAGTAACTGAATAATCAAATGTAAAATAATACCGCATAGTCTTCATTTTATAAACAATTAAATTAAATTAATCGTTATTAATTTTATTATTAATTTTTCAAAGTTACAAACTCCACCGTTTCTTATGTTTGAATGGTTTCAAAGTCACAGGCCTCAAAAAACACAAGAAAAATGATAAATTATAATCCAGACTCAACATTGCGTATACTTGCATTGTGACTATTGCGAATGATCACATTGTGATAATGTTGCTGAAACTATACATATATAACTTATGAAATTAAGTTACAACATGACTATCTTAGTTTAATAATTTACAATGTTATTATATATATGCTATATATATATATATATATATATATATATATAATTTATTAAATATATGCCCTTTATTTTTTCTTTTTAGATATGTCAGAAATGGCTGTGGACCTTGATGTGAGACTGTGATAGGCCACTGAAGCAGATGGAGTCATCCAGAGGAAATCCTGGACAATAACACATATTTATTACAAAACACTCCAATTATATTTATTTATTTATTTTTCCTTAACCCTGGTGTGTCTCACTGGCACGTCTGTAGCATCATAATCTGTTAATTTAATGGATAGTTGTCCATTGTTTCAGGCATAAATGATAATTTTCCCATATATGCCCATGAAGTCCATGTTTCAGCGCAGGCTTCAGAAATTGAGGCACTTTAGAGGAGTCCAGCAGTCTGTGTTTAGGTAATCTCGTCACTTTTAAAGCATTCTACATTTCGGTCAAGATGGAGTCGTACCTTTTCCCTTTCGACAGTCTGATCTGCATGCTCCTGGGCATCTCCGTAACCGTATGGTGCACCCTTCTTCTGGTCTTCATCATCGTTCCAGCAATCCTCGGCGTGTCCTTTGGCATCCGCAGACTCTATATGATGTCCCTGATCAAGCTTTTTGAGGTGAGTTGAGTCGTTTTGCATTGATAATCTCCTGTGATTCATCTGAACAGATCAGTTGAATCATTGTGGTGTTAACTGGAGACTAGATCTGACTGAATCATTTGAGTCAATAATAAATTGTGAACTGAGGGCTCGTTCTGACTCTTTTTAATTGATTTAGTGAGTTGTTAACTATGCACTCAATCTGACGCGATCAATTGAATAAATGATTTGTTAGCTAGAGACTCATTTGAATCAGTAAATTGTACACTGGATACTCACTCTGACTGGATCTTTTGTCTCTTCTTACACAAAATAAAACGCGCAACTTATTTCTTAATAGCAATTGAGGTTAAGTTGTTTTTATATTTGCACATTCAAACTTTCTCCTTAATAAAATAATTTCAGAAAAGTGTTATTTGCAAATTATAATTAGAGAAATTATATTCGAGGACAATAGGGCTGGGGGATATGGCAAAAAAAAAATCTAAATTTTTTCATAAAGTTTGACAAATTTTCGATTTTTTTTTTTTTTTTTTTTTACTGTGTAACTATAGTCAACTTAAAACATTACAACAACATGACTGAAGTAACAATCTCTTTATAAGTAACTTGAAACATGTATTTTTAATGGCCATACATGCATAAATTGGTCAACAAGGTGTAGCCTATTACATTCCTATAGACAAATTCCTGCTTGACGTTTTAGAAAATATTTGTGCGTAGCTACACCACCCAGTATATATTAAAGATCACCGTGGACAACAAAAAAAAAAACCCACAGAAACCTGTTACATATCTATCTATATTGAAATGTCTGTCATATATTTAACTGAATCATATAACAGCCTATAGCTGAAATGTTGAAAATTGCTCAATTTATTTTTATAAAACATTTGTCAAAACGTATTGATATTTTTTTTTTGGAGTAAAAACAATACCGACATTTAAGAATCCATATTTATTTTATTTATTCATTCATTTTACTTATTTATTGGTGCAAATATGGGTTATGATTTAATTCATAGCTACAGTACCTTGGACAGCTACTGTGCCACTCCGTAAAGCTTTCAAGCTAAAGTCCAAATTAAAGAAAGATTTGAATTTCTGCGGCGACAGCCGACATTCACAGCACGCCGTAACTGTCCTTCAGGTGGTGCGCAGGTATAAAATACAAAACCAGACGTCTGGGCTTTGAATCAGGTGCAATTTTTTCCTCGTTGTTCAAAGAGTCTGCAAGTTTGTGTCCCATGGATATATGTTGTTGTTGATTCGATGCGAGGCAGAAAAAAAAGCTTTCAGCTGTGCATGTAGTCACTGGTAAAGTTCTCACCCAGATAAGAGCGATCTGTGCTACCCAATACAGCGCAGCATGCAATAAACTCACGCTCAGTCAGGCGAAGTAAAGGTCTCATTGCCTATATGTCAATCAAATTAATTAAGCTCTAGCCACGACTATATAGTGTAATCAGGGCCGGAGCAAGCTGAACTGGCGCTCTAGGCGAACAGCAATCACGCAGACCTCAACCCGAAAGTTAAATAGAAACTTACCGGTTTGCAGATGAAAGAGGACCGGGAGGGGGTGGGTGTCGCGGATAAAAGTGGACCGGGGGGTTCTCGCTCACTATTCTGCCTAGGTCGCCTCTATGGACGCGCCGGCCCTGAGTCTAAAGCTGGATTTATACTTTCCCTGGCGCCGCATCGTGCGCCTCCGCTGACTGCGCGCGCACCTCGCGACAATGGGGTAGCGCGCTTGCGCTGAGCTAGCTGTGGTAGCTCATCAACAGAGCCGCGACGTCAACACACAGAATCTGTCAGCACAATTCAGAACGGTTGTCTAACAGTTTAGAACGGGTTGGCACAATAGTGGAAAAGCTGCTTTAATATCTTTATTAAAAAAAATCGAGATACCTGGATTTTATAAAAAATTAAATCGTCTTAAAACATAAATTCGATTAATCGAAAAAATCGCCCAGCCCTAGTAGCCAATGAATATCAAAGCACAACATTGTTCGCAGTAGTGTTAATGTTGTTTTGAAGTCATACTTGCATGCGGATACAGTCTGAATATTTAAATTACAATATAGAGAGTATGTCACAAGTTGTCACTAATGAATGTGCAAATATAAAGCCAACTTTACCTCAATGATAAAAGCATTCTAAGCAGTGATAATGGTGTTGCGTCATTACATACGTTATTATTAGAGGTGTAACGGATCATGGATCGCCTCTCGCGTCATTCAAATCACATGTATGAAAGCATTTAGGCTTTCCTGTAAAATATAATGATGACGGAAGTAGTTGTGGTGGGTTTTTTAGGTTATTAAAGGTCTTTTCTGTCACTACTTGTTTAGCCGGCATTAATGCATTCAGTGTAAGCTGCACGATTAATTTGGGATCTCAACAATCACGCAACATAAGTTATAAATGATGGTGATTTGCATATGTTTATTAATCCTTCAAATTGCTGCTTTCAAATCTGTGTTTAAAAAATGCAAAACTCAAGAAAGATATTCGGTCTTTAGTTTACAAACAGTCAAATAACACAGCAGTACTGGGATAACAGTTTATAGTTTCGATAAAACCACAGATGTTTTTGGTAAAGATTAAAATCACCGTCATATGCATTTAACTTGACGCTCAAAAATGAAAGCTGTAGGCAGCAGTTACATTATTTTACATTAAATTTTTTTTTAAATGTTTTTGTTATTATTTTATTTTATCTTTTATTTTTTTGCTTGTAGATTAATCCAACATTTGTAATGATCACAGCGAGATGGCCTCCCTCGTCGTTTAAATCACATGTATGAAAGCATTTTGGCTTTCCTGTAAAAATATAATGGTAATGAAAGCAGTTGTGGTGGCATCTCAATGCATATTTTTATTAATCCCTCGATGAGCTGCATTCAAATAACACAGATGTACTGGGATAACAGTTTATAGTTCAGATATAATAATAATAATAATAATAATAATAATTCCTTACATTTATATAGCGCTTTTCTGGGGACTCAAAGCGCTTTACACATTGGGGGGGAATCTCCTCATCCACCACCAGAGTGCAGCATCCACCTGGATGACGCGACGGCAGCCATTTTGCGCCAGACCGCACACCACACACCAGCTGATTGGTAGAGAGGAGACAGAGTGATGAAGCCAATTATGATATGGGGATGGTTAGGAGGCCATGATGGACAGAGGCCAGTGGGCAGATTAAACCCCTACTCTTTCTCGAAGGACATCCTGGGATTTTTAATGACCACAGAGAGTCAGGACCTCGGTTTTAACGTCTCATCCGAAAGACGGCGCTCACTGAGCAGTATAGAGTCCCCGTCACTATACTGGGGCATTAGGACCCACACAGGCCAGAGGTTGGGCGCCCCCTGCTGGCCTCACTAACACCACTTCCGGCAGCAACCTAGCTTTCCCATGTGGTCTCCCATCCAGGTACTGACCGGGCGCAGCCCTGCTTAGCGTCAGTGGGCGACCATGTGAGAGTTGCAGAGAGCTAGCTGCCGGCTAGCTATAAACACTGATGTTTATAATAAAGATTAAAATCACTATTAATGATGCTGTTGAATTTTGTAGCAATTACATAGTTTAACAAACAGCCATCAAAATATGTCACTGAATAGATCTTCAAAACTTTTTATGAATTTTTTATAAAGTTTTTATGAGTGAATTATTAAATCATTAATTGCAAATTAATGTGATGTACTAGATTATAATGTTAGATTAATACATTTAGCATGATCAGCAACAGTAGAAAAGATTTCTTTTTTCACAGTATTGAACATTTTACTTTTTGTTTTTATTCAGCTAATATTTTTATTTTATTTATTTATTTTTTTAAATAAGCTTGCATGTTTTAACTTATGTTTGTAAAAACCAAAAGTTTCTTGCAGAATTGTTTTGTTATAAATGCAAAGCAAATGACTTTTGTCTCTTCCCTTTTTTGCTGATCTGAAAAACGGTTCATATGGGATCCCATAGCGGAAAAACGGATTTTGTCTAAACGTGTTTTCATTTTTAATTCATACTCATTATCTTTCAGTATGCGACCTCGTTTCTTATTTTGCGTTTAGTTTTCACTTTTGCGCGTTATAATTTTACACGCGATGTAAATTTTTTTATTTACACGCATTATTTTTCGATCTGCGACCCCCGATACTTTAGTCAGGAATTTGATCCTATACGGGCTTATCCATAAGTCAAAAACCCTTGTGTGATCCGAACCGTGAGTAACAAAGTAATACTAGTAATAAATTACCACCCCTAGTAATAAAGTACAATACTTTGTCCATCTCTTGATTAAACTGCTGAACATGAACATCAGAGGACCTCTGGAAGCACTTTAGACGATGCCGGCGTCTCGTAATGTAAGTTTTGAAGGTCATTCAGGGAGGCTTGATTTGAGTTTTACTAAGTTGAGTTGTAGTCAGCGCGCTCTGCCTTCGCTGAAGTTTCCGGAGGCTAAATATAGAGCATAGATTCACGATTGACTGAATTAGTAAGTCTGCAGGGTCTGGCTGTCATTTGACTTTGCCTCAGTTTAACCTGCGCTGTCACATATTCTCTCATCTTTAAAACTTTGTAGGCCGCATGCATTGTTGCAGCGCTTCGCAGAGTTTCAGAGCGGGTTGTAGATGTGTGAATAGATGGTGTGATGTTTATGCCACACACACATTATTTTTTAAACCATTCCTCTAGTGCAGTATTGGGTTTTTTATGAGACACATGAGGAAATGTACAGTTGAAGTCTGAATTATTAGCCCTCCTGTATATTTTTCCCCAATTTCTGTTTAACGGAAAGGAGATATTTTTCAACACATTTCTGATGATAATAGTTTTAATAACTCATTTCTAATAACTGATTTCTTTTATCTGTGCCATGATGACAGCATATAATATTAGACTAGATATTTTTCAAGATACTAATATTCAGTTTAAAGTGACATTTAAAGACTTAAATAGGCAAGTCATTGTTTAACAGTGGTTTGTTCTGTAGACACTCGTAACAAAATATTGTTTAAGGGGGCTAATAATATTGAAAAAAATTAAAACCTGCTTTTATTATAGCCAAAATAAAACAAATAAGACTTTCCCCAGAAGAAAAAATATTGTAGGAAATACTGTGAAAAATTCCTTGCTCTGGTAAACATCATTTGGGAAATATTTGAAGGCTAGCAATTTTCACTTCTCCTGTATTTTTTGCTTCAAAAATAATAAGCTTGTAGTACTAAATTTTAGGTGTAAACATTTTACACGTGTAAATTTTTGGTAACTGAGATTTGTGCATTATATGTAAAAAAAAAAGGGGGGGGGGGGAAGCTTTTTATTGATGTATGGTTTGTTGGGATAGGACAATATTTGGCAGATTTATTAGACAGATACACATGAATGTAAGTACATTGATGTGAACATATTCACTGACGGCCAAGGTGATTGAAAGTTCCCGGATGAGCCTGTGTTATTTAGAGGTATGTTATCTGGGAATAACATAACTTGAAATGTCACAACTGGCCAATCAGAATCAAGTATTCCAAAAAGCAGTGTAATAATTAATACCTATATAGTAAAGTTCGTCAAGACAACTTTGAGGCTGGATTGAGATCCTGTTGTCAGTAGTTTATTTAGTTTGAAACAGTTTGAAAAAGTATGAATGGATGGATGGATAGATAGATAGATAGATAGATAGATAGATAGATAGATAGATAGATAGATAGATAGATAGATAGATAGATAGATAGATAGATAGATAGATAGATAGATAGATAGATAGATAGATAGATAACTAGTTGCAAATCTGGTATCTGAGGGTTAAAAAAAAATCTAAATATTAGGCAAAACGTGTTTAAAGTTGTCCAAATTAAGTTCTCAGCAATTTATATTATCAATCAAATTAAGTTTTGATTTCTACTTTAGAGTAGGAAATTTACAAAATACCTTAATATTTTAATGATTTTCTGCTTAAAAGAAAAATCGAATATTTTGACCAAGAACCTATGATGTATTTTTGGCTATTGTCAAAAAAAGGACCAATGCCACACAAGTTTTTGTGGTACAGGGTAGTGATGCACAATATATAGTTTCAGCATCGATATCGCAATGTGATCATTCGCAATAGTCACATCGCAAGTATACGCAATGTTGAGGCTGGATTATCATTTATCATTTTGCTTGTGTTTTTTGAGGCCTGTGAATCTGTGAGGGTTTTAAAAGCATTCAAGCATAAGAAACTGTACCGTTTCTAACTTTGAAAAATTAATAACGATTAATTTTATTGAATTGTTTATAAAATGAAGACTGTGCAATATTATTTTACATTTGATTATTCAATTACTGTATACCTGAATACAGTTCGACTCCTCAGAAAACAATAAAATGCTGTTTATTTAATTAGCATATTTTTTTTATTGAATTTATCTATGCTTGTAGATTGTTTATTATATTTTTTGCACTCCCCAACAGAATCTTCCCAATCAATCTAAAATTATAGATTCTTTACATTTATTCAACTCATCTAGTGAAATTGTATTCATATGACAATATATATATATATATCGCAGAATAAAAATATATTGCAATGTGTAATTTTTCCAATATTGTGTAGCCCAAGTCCAGGATCACAAATATTAATCTACTGTAAGTATTATGTTTTTGAGGGACGGTATGTTGTTGTTGTTTTTTAAATGGGAAATTAATAATATTAATAATATTTGTTCAGAAACAAAGCGTTAAATTAATTAAAAAATGATGCATTTATGTTAGAAAATATTTTTATTTATAAAATAAAATCTTTTCTGTTAAACTTGTATACACTATATCTCTTTTCATAAACTATTAAACAGTTGTTTTCAACATTAATAACTATTTAAAAAATGTTTGCTGAGCAGCAGATCACCATACTAGAAATATTTCTGAAGAATCATATGACACCAAGGTTGGGGTAATGATAAGAAATAGTAATGATAATAAAATAGATAAAATGTAAATAAAACAAGACAAACATCTCAAACTGTCATCTGTGGCCTTGCTTATGCATTTGCGCTTGTATATCTGACGGTCAAATAGCCCACAACACGTGCGCGCTCACGTTTTATTTATTTATTTAATTTTGGGAGGAGTTTTTTTTTTTATTTATATATGGCTTGAATGACCAGACGCATTTAGACCTGCAGTGATCAGATTTACAGTTGAAGTCAGAATTAATCGCCCTCCTGTGAATTTTATTTTATTTTTTTTCAGATATTTTCCAAATGATGTTTAACAGAGGAAGGAATTTTTCACAGTATTTCCTATAATATTTTTTCTTCTGGAGAAAGTCTTATTTGTTTTATTTCGGCTAGAATAAAAGAAGTTTAACATTTTTTAAAAACCATTTTAAGGTCAATATTATTAGCCCCCTTAAGCAATATTTGTTTTTCAGTTGTCTACAGAACAAACCACTGTTATAAAATGATTTTACTAATTACCCTGACTTTCCTAATTAAGCCTTTAAATGTCACTTTAAGCTGAGTACTAGTATCTTAAAAATATTATGTGCTGTCATCATGGCAAAGATAAAAGAAATCAGTTATTAGAAATGAGTTATTAAAACTATTATGATTAGAAATGTGCTATTCTTTTTGTTAAACAGAAATTGGGGATAAAATATATACAAGAGGGCTAATAATTCTGACCGTAAAACTGTATATCCATCTCGAATGCATTTACACCTGTCCTATTCACGATCAAATAGCTATCCCTTAATAAAAAACGCATGAAGTGACCAGGTGTAAACAGCCCCAATGCGATTCGCTAAACTGAACTCACATAATTACAATAATCGAAACGACACATAATTATTGCGATCATTTGTTTTGCATAATGCTTGTCAGTACACTCTCAGTTTTGTCACCTATAATAGCTTCATATGGTTTCCTCTGCTCTCCACTCTACTCCATCTGGACTGATTTATTCACTGTTTCCAAACCTCTTCAGACTCCCTAAAAACCTCCAGATGGCTGTTTTCAGTGACTAACGTCCCCATGCTCTGCTGTCCTGTGACCCTGCACAGAGGAGCCAGATTTATTCTGACAAACAGCTTGACTGTTTGCTGTTTCCCCGTCCCGAGCGTTACTCCTGCATCTCCCTGACTCACTGTTTTACTTTCACGGACATCTTTCCACACTCCGGTGCTCAGCTGCTGTCCTTGCTTGACTTATCCACTTTAATGATCCCTGAGGGACAATTCAGATGCACTAACAACTACATCAAATGAAGAGCGCACACGTGTACATACATGTGCTGATGTAGGTAAACATAACAAAACATGCCAAAACCCTTCGCCTCGGGTTCCTGCGTTTCTTTGTTCTTTTTATATTTACTTACAGCATTGATTCAATTTCAAAGTATATTAAAAATGTCATTTTTCTAAAAAAAAACATCTTTGTGTGACTTTTCATAGCTCACAATCCCACTACTTTGACCTATTCAGTGTCACTATAAACAAACAATTATGGTTTGGTTTTGATTAAGTCGAGACTACAGCTAAATAATTAATAAATTCCTTACATTTATATAGCGCTTTTGTGGACACTCCTTATGGGAGACTCCTGTGGAGTCCACCAGCAGTGTGCAGCATCCACCTGGATGACGTGACGGCAGCCATATTGCGCCAGATCACACACCACACACCAGCTGATTGGTGGATAGAAGAAAAAGTGATGAAGCCACTTATTATATGGGGAGAGTTAGGAAGCCATGATGGACAGAGGGAGCAAATTTGGCCAAGAAAAAGACATCCTGCGATTTTTAACGACCATAGAGAGTCAAACTGCACTCAGGCCCCGTTTACACTAATATGGTTTAGTTTTAAAACGCATAAGTTTTGCTACGGTTACGCCATCCGTCCACACTACGCCGGAGTTTTCGAGCCCTGAAAACGGAGCGTTTTGAAAACGCTGGAGAGGCCGTTTTCATTCTAAAACACTGCTTCTCCATGTCAGTGTGGATGGGGGAAAAACGGAGACATCTGAAAAACGGAGGCGGGGCTGCAGACATTCGCCTGTCTGATTGGGGCATTTTCCTCAATATTAAGTAGCCTACACACAGTTCAGTCCTGCATCCTCTCCTTGTAAGTTCAGACTTCACAAGTTTGATATGGAAAACAAACTTGCGAGGACACGTCGGGTAAATCTTCAAAGGCAACAGTGTACTCTATAACCTCATTCACATCACCGTAGCTATGCTCTTTCGCTATCTTAACAATAAAATAAAAACATGATGTGAGAAACTGCCCATTTTCATTTTGGTATTAGCAACTTAACAGACATCAAAAATGTTGAGGCGTCGTGTAGCTGCATATTTATATGACCGTCATCTTCATGCATATTTATAACAAAACGGAGCCTATAACATCACTGCCTCCTTTCATTTTCATTGAAAACACGAAACATACCCTCTCTTTCATTGAATATCAGTTTTAATAATCAATAATGGCAATTATAAAAGTATAACGTACAATAAGTTTATACAATATAGGAAATAAAGGCAAGCAATCAGTCAATGTGCAGAATCGGTGTACGAGGTTACATTAATATATTAACTTATCGTTGCGCTCAGCCAAAACACGTTACCTGAGAACAAGTGATAGATTCAAAAGACTAAAGTCGGGGAATATGTCGTTAGATATAGACAACAAGATGAATTAAATATCACGTTTATCAAGTATAGTGAGATTAGATCCAACGATAGATCCTTGATGAACTGTCTGACTTGCACAGCTCTCATATGGGTGTGTGCTCAAAGCACGCTGCAGCGCATGCCAGAGTGTGTGTGTGTGGTCATGTGATGTGCGTTTTCAGCGGTTTCATGTATACGAAGAGTTGCTCAGAAACGCTGGGTGAAACGGTAGTGCGGACATGGATTCATTCTAAAACGCCGTTTTAAAACTAAAAAGTATTAGTGTAAACGGGGCCTCACTGAGCAGTATACCCTTCACTGTGCTGGGGCATTAGAACCCACACAGACCGCAGATTGAGCGCCCCCTGCTGGCCTCACTAACACCATTTCCAGCAGCAACCTAGCTTTCCCATATTTCCCTTCCAGGTACTGACCGGGCACAGCCCTGCTTAGCTTCAGTGGGCGACCATGTGAGAGTTGCAGAGAGCTAGCTGCTGGCTAATGTTTAATTTAAAAATTATTTAAACTTTTTTTCTTTCTAATGGAAAGAAAAAACATCCAAAATACATTTTTTTAATAACAGAGTCAATTTGTGTCTAGATTTCAATTACAATTTCACTCACACTTCATTTTAAGCTATTAGCCATTAGCTATGACTTCACCTTCAATAAACTCCTAATTTGCAGCTCATTAATAGGTATTAAGCTATAGTTTCAGGTATTGGGTAGGATTAGTGATGTAGAATAAGATCATTCAGAATATATAGTTTATATGTACTAATAAACAGCAAATATCTTGATAATAAGCCACAAGTTAATAGTGAGAATTCCTTCTTAAACTAAAGTGTTACCCATAATTTTAACATCCACATTCTCAAAATGAGACACGGAGACACACCAAACTTCAGCATTTTATTAATATCTTTTAGAGAAGGATTTTTTCATAATATAATATGCCTTATGTTGGTGCAACATTTTATTCTTCAAAAAAATGTTAAGATAAAAGTTTTTCTTGAACATATTTATTTAAATAAAATTTGTTCTCTAATTTCACCAACCTACAGTTGAAGTCAAATTTTATTAGCTGTTTTTTCAAATATTTTCCAAAGGATGTTTAACAGACCAAGAACATTTTTCCTATAATATTTTTTTCTTCTGGAGAAAGTCTTAATTGTTTTATTTCGGCTGGAATAAAAGCAGTTCTTAATTTTTTTAAAAAACATTTTAGGGTCAATATTATTAGCCCTCTTAAGCAATATTTATTTTTGGTTGTCTACAGTAGGGTTGCACAATAAATCGTTTGAGCATCGGTATCACAATATATGCAATGTTGAGTCGGGATTATAGATGACCAAAGAGTGATGAAGCCAATTATGATATGGGGATTGTTCGGTGTCCATGATGGACAGAGGCCAGTGGGCAGATTTGGCCAGGATGCCGGGGTTAAACCCTCTACTTTTTTTCGAACGACATCCTGGGATTTTAACGATCACAGAGAGTCAGGAGCTCGGTTTAATGTCTTATCCAAAAGACAGCGCTCACTGAGCAGTATAGAGTCCCCATCAATATACTGGGGCGTTAGGACCCACACAGACCAAAATACATTTTAGGTATTTTTTTTTTTAATAACAGTTTGTCAATTTGTGTCTGTAGATTTCAATTACAATTTCATTCACACTTTATTTTAAGCTATTAAACATTAGCTTTTCCTTTATTAAACTCTAAATTTGCTGCTTATTAATAGGTACCACAGGAACCACAGGTCTAAACCATAGACTGTAAAAGATATTGACGTAGTATCCGTGACGTCACCCATAGGTTTATGAAGAACCCACAAGAAGCTACCAGAAGGCGTGGCCGACCGTCGCCATTTTGTTCGCGCGTCATCGAACCAACCCTGGGCATACCATACAAGGGCAAAAAGGCGGAGCGTGAGCGGAGCTACAGACACATGCTGGCATTCTGCTTAGATGGGCTTTCCTATGGGAGAAACGCTTAATACTTCATCACCTGCGACTCGTTTGTGTTCTGACCACATGTGGTTGGTTGTACACTTTATCAATAAAGTGTTTAGACTTTTAAAAACACTGTTTCATAAGCAACGTCATAAGCGCAATGCTTAGTGGCTCAATGCATTACACAAAGTCCAGGCAGAACACTGTATGACAACGCTTCAGATGACTGTTCTAGAGCCTACAGCTAATCAATCTGTCAGATTCTGGAGTGCATTACAGCTCTAAAGAACATTATAAATGATAAATGATCTTAAATAAAACAAATACATTCATAGAGATGGTATATAATTTCACTCACCTGGCAAATTGAGGCCACGTGAATGACTTGTGAGCACAATTAAGTGCACACAGCATGCCATATCATCTGATAATTGTAGGAAATAATTCCAAAAGGCAGCAGACTGTGTATAGTCACATAAAACAACACAAAAATACGATGAATATGCCGAGATCAGCGGCTAATCAGCCATAATCAGCTGAGGTGAAGTGATGGCGACCAGCGAGACCTAGCTGTCACTCAAGTGGACAGGCCCTTAATTATGCAAACTTAATATAACCTAATATAAAGGAAACGGATGAGTTATAAAAAAAATTCACCCCCCTCACAGTTGTCACGAAGGGTAATATTAGCTATATGAACTAAAATCGTTCTTTGTACTAGGCTGTAAACACCTTTTTTTATGCTGTAAAGTTCCATTCCATTCTAACAGTGGGCTCAATAGAAATTTGCTCTATTACGGAGCCAGGACTAGCGGGATTTCGATGAATTGCAGTTTGTTACTTCCGTATTGGCTTCCCGAGGGAGAGCGGGAGGTTGCCGCTTGGTCTTACCACATGAGATTTGTGGAGACTCTGCAGAATTTAAGCATTATAGAGTGAAAGTTAGTTATCTACATGTGTTTTAAGGCCTGTGACTATGTAAGCATTTTAGGAGAGTTTAAAGCATTTTAATATAGAGCAGTGGTTCTCAACTGGTTTGGCCATGGGACCCACATTTTTACATGGTCATCAAGCCGCGACCCAAACTTTTAGGAACTATAATATAGTTTTAGGAATTATAATTAATTTGTATTTATTTGTTAACATACACAAATAGTGACAGATAAATCACAAGTCACCAATATTTACAAATAAACAATATTTTATTGCTGTCATTTAACAAAATGTATCAAATTATAGAAATATTACAAAGTAAGGGTAAGAAAAGGTTCAGTTACCATGAACTACACTGAACTGTTAATAAAACATTAACACTGATCCTGTTGAACAGAACAAATCAGCAAATTACAGTAAAATGATTAAAACAATCATAACCATTTTTACATCTAATATGACAGCAATTACAAACATCTGTTTCACTTAACAGTAATTTGGGAAGCTAATGAGATAACTGAGTATGTGCTTTACTCATGATATGGTAGACCCGAAGATCGTGCTCTATGTCCAACCTGTTCCTTTGCTTTGACTTAAGCTGCACCAAGGAAGAGAAGCCACTTTCACACAAATACGTAGTGCTGAATGGTAGGATGGATTTGATCGCACGAATGGCAAGGGACGAATACTCAGAAAGCACTTTGCGGCACCAAAACTGGGAGAGGCTTACTTCACTGAATTTCTTTTTCAGCGTCTTATCACATGACGGCTCCACAAGCTGATTCTCTTTGTTGCTCGGCAACGTGACGCTTTCCACGTCGATTCCAAAGGGATTGCTCATCCACGGATCATCATAATGTTTATCGGGAAGTAGTCGGTACGGTTGTCGCGCGCGCATTTCAAAATAAAAGTCCGGTATAAGCAAAATAAGTTAAAAAATGAAACTTTTGTTGTTTTTTTGACCATACACTCCGCGACCCACTGAAAATGTTCCCGCGACCCACTTTTGGGTCGCGACCCACCAGTTGAGAAACACTGATATAGAGCATAAAGAAGTTTAATAAAGATTCATTTTATTGAACAATTTATATGTTGAATACTATCCATTGTTAATTTACATTTGATTATTCATTTTCTGTAACCGAATACTGCTAGACACTCCCCAGAAAACCATAAATCACTTTTTATTTCACTTTAATATTTGCTCCATTGTATTTATTTATGACTGTATTTTGTTTATTATGTGTATATAATAAAATACTATAAGTATATATAAGTAAATACTATAATATAAGTCTTTGCAAAAAGAGTTATGCAAGTCATCTGGTGAAATTCTGTCCCAATATATTATATTATATATATATATATATAGCGCAGAAAAAAAATATTGCAAGGTCAGATTTTTCCAATATCTTGCCGCCCTAGTCTACAGAACGAACACTGTTGACTTGCCTAATTACCCTAATTAACCTAGTTAAGCCTTTAATCTGAACACTAGTATCTTGAAAAATATCTAGTCAAATATTACGTACTGTCATCATGGCAAAGATAAAAGAAATCAGTTATTAGAAAAGAGCTATTAAAACTATTATATTTAGAAATGTGTTGAAGAAAATCTTCCTTCTGTTAAATAGAAATTGGGGGAACAATATACCGGAGGGCTAATAATTCAGTAGTGCAAATAACTCCATCTGTATGTAACGATAGTGATATTAATTCAAGATATCATGCAGCTCTATTTCTGACGCATTATTTTGCAAAAGCCTGTTGAAGTGTGAGTGGTTTTCAGGGGCTCTGGCTGAACTCCAGGACCCTGTAAAGGACACATGGATCATCCGTTGAGTTCTCCTCCCCAGTGGTGTTTTGGGCGGCCGGCTGGCTGTGTATCTGTGGATTTGACTCCCTGAAGGCTGTTTATTGCCTGAATGTTGTTTGTTCCCTGTCCTCGTGACAGCTGGATGAGCTTTTCAGGCTCCTGAGGGAACATTGGTGGCCTCTTGGGGTCTTAAACCAGCAGCCTGCCATGGGGAATACAAAACACAGGGTGCAACAAAAAGAACATTTAATTAAAAATATAGTAATGCATACATGCATACGATGATGAAATGGACAAAGAAAATAATGTAGCAATTAGGCATGCACTGAAATAAAAGTGATGCACCAAAAGAGAAAGCTCTGGATGCGGTTGGCCAAAAACCTAAACCAAAAATGCTAAAAATAGATCAATAAAAAATACAGCATCCAAAATAATTAGAATTGGCATATTTCAGAGGTTTCAATTGTCTTTCTGAATTGGCCTTTACTATACACCTAAGAAAATGAAATATCTACAGAATAGATAAAAATAATGTAATAATAGGGGCAGCGCAGTGGCGCAGTAGGTAGTGCTGTTGCCTCACAGCAAGAACGTCGCTGGGTCGCAGGTTCGAACCTCGGCTGGGCTGGGTCAGTTGGCGCTTCTGTGTGGAGTTTGCATGTTCTCCCTGCGTTCGCGTGGGTTTCCTCCGGGTGCTCCGGTTTCCCCCACAGTCCAAAGACATGTGGTACAGGTGAATTGGGTAAGCTAAATTGTCCGTAGTGTATGAGTGTGAATGTGTGTGTGTGGAAATTCCCAGAGATGGGTTGTGGCTGGAAGGGCATCCGCTGCGTAAAATCGTGCTGGATAAGTTGGTGGTTCATTCCACTGTGGCGACCCCGCAAGGGACAAAGCCGACAAGAAAATGAATGAATGAATGAATGTAATAATAGGTCATTTTAAGTCATTTTCTTTGGATAAAAACTACAGATGCTCATTTTGGTTAATTTTGCCAACTGACAACCGCTGCTCGTTAACTGAATGTTAACCGTTAACTGGTCAGATTAATATTAAAATATTATTTTAAATTTAATTTAATATTAAATATTGCATTTTAAAATACTGATTTATTTTAACATGCGAACAGCAGCAAACAGAACATAACAGAGCATCTTCAAGCACCTGCAGTGTTTTCAACAGCATAGAAAAGAAAGAATAAACTAAATAAAAAGAATAAATTAGTCCTGCCCTAGTTATGTTTCACCTTAATGACAAATTTAGATTACAAAACGAAAACGCTGACTGAATCCTTTTTGAGGAACCGACATAGGCTGTTTGTCCAATCATGTTTTTTTCTTCCATCAAATAAAAATATTAGGCTACCTCAAATCTGTCGCTCCATGGAAAATATGCATTTAGTTAATGCTCCACTGTTATTACTATTTCACAAAACCTGTTTTTAATAGAAGTCATTAGTTTAAAGATTGTCTTATGATTATGATTTATTTCCTCCGTCTCACTCGTGGTTCGTCTGGGTGCGCTGCGTGTAATGAAAGACAATGACAATGAACCTTAGGACTCATTTGTT
The DNA here is from genome assembly GCA_903798195.1 of Danio kyathit. NCBI lineage: Eukaryota > Metazoa > Chordata > Actinopteri > Cypriniformes > Danionidae > Danio > Danio kyathit. The sequence goes on along the minus strand of LR812528.1, from coordinate 48,399,945 downwards.
GACTTTTTGTAAAGTATAGGCTACTACATAGCATGTAACAATATTGTTGTTTACATATGATATTGCATTAATTTGCATACATGTTTTATAAGCTTTAAAATGAAAGCCTTAGTTTGGTGCAGAGTTCAATTCAATTCATCTTTATTTTTATAGCGCTTATACAATGTAGATTGTGTCAAAGCAGCTTCACATAGAAGATTATAGTGAATTGAAACTGTGTCAGTTCAGTTTTCAGAGATTAAGTTCAGTTTAGCTCAGTTCAGTGTGGTTTAATAATCACTACTGAGAGTCCAAACACTAAAGAGCAAATCCATCGATGCGCAGCTCTACGGATCCCAAACCATGCAAGCCAGTGGCGACAGCGACCAAAAAAAAAAACCTTCACCAATTGACGAAAGTGAAAATTTTAAAAACCTCGATAGAAACCTGGCTCAGTTGGGCATGACCATTTCTCCTATGGCCAGACGTCTTGTGCAGAGCTGCAGTCTAGGCGCAGCAAGCTGGACCTCAGCGAAGACTCGTCAGTCCCTGGGGCATCACAGAAATCAGTCTCATGCTCTCAATCCACGATGACCACCACAGCAGCTGCTCAGGATACGACCTGGTCCAGGATGATGAAAACCTTGGGATCATCTCGTCGCTGGTCATCATTATGCAAAAATCAAGAAAGTCTTTGGATTTGTTTGATTCGTAGATTAGGCTATTTTAAAAAGTGATATTATATAAGAACTATTAATAACTTTAATTTTTCGAATGTAAAAAATGTTGGTTTGTTGGTTGTACACTAAATCATCAATAGCCGATTTATTGAGTTTATGACGCGGCTCCAGGCAGCACAGAGGTGATCAGCTTCAGCGCTGGTTTGTGTCAACTCGTCTGTGTCAAACTGTGACCAGAAATATCCTCCTTTGATTTTGCTTCGTGTTGCACGTGTTAACGTCCCGCTAGTTAACAAATGTGTGTTGCACTATCATGGTATCAGTATTATGGAATCTGTTAAACTATCATGGTACTATCATGGTTCATGCACTATCATGGTATCAGTTAAAAGTTTGGCTGCATAAGGGGCCGATCACAGCGAACGTGCTTTTACATTCCAAAAACGCGAGGCACACCACACTGTCTTTTATGTTGACAAGAAAAAAAGAAGCGATGTGCTCTTTTTTTTTTTTATGTCAGTAGGAAATGACTAATCATCTAAATCAAAGTGTTGCTGTCAATGTTGTTATAATTGTAATTTTTAGTAATGTTATAATATTCAAGATTTGTAAAGTCATACAGCTCTGGATAACTTGAAACAGCGACCACAAGTCTCTCCTCCATCATTTAAAAGTTTGCCGTAGTCGCCTTGACAACACAAACACTGCTGTCACTGCTGCGGAAACCCCACATCTGCTTTCATTTGATTGAAGAATGATAAAGACGCGACTGAGGTAGCATGCTTTTTCCGCTCGAGCACACAGCGCGCAGCGGCAAAACGCAAGGCGCGCATCGTGAATAAGCAGCGCGCAAAACACTCGCAGCTGTTGGTAAACCATTCAAAAGATGCACCTCTCAAGCAAAAAGCGCGTTCGCTGTGATCGCCCCTTATGCAGCCAAACTTTAAAAATATATAAAATATATTTTATATATTTAGTTTTTAATCATTTAACTGATACCATTAACCGGTTACAAACGCACCCTTTCGGTTAACGGTTAATCGGTTATTTTGAGCATCCCTAATAAAAACAGTAAAGGCTCATACACACCGGGACGCTTTTCGTTTGCGTTTATCGTCAGCATTTTACGAGAAGTTTTTCCGGATTCAAACCCAAGCGATTTTCACTAGCGTTGAGCAGAAGAGTATGCAAAATCACTCCTTGACGTTAGATGCCTTTACACAACTTTAAGCTTCTGACACCCGCTTGTAACACAGAAGAAGAAGAGAGAACGTTAACACGCTTGTTGTTAAAGTTACTGGCGACTCGAACAAGCATGGATGGTTCAAGTAGCAGCTCCAGCTCTAGCGATGAAGAAATGATTATTGTTCACCAGTGCAATAAGCAGCTCCACGTTCATATCGCCTCTGGGCATCTTCTTCAATGTGCGCTCGCATTGACAGTTTTGCACTTGAGCACCTCCATGTGCTATTTACTGTAACTTCAGCAGCTCCGTGCACATGAACAAAAGTGGCAATCTGATTGGTGGAGAGGGTTTTGATGCGGTGCGTCAAAAACAAAAAAACGAGCATGAGGCGTTTCTTTAAAAATTACGCATTTACGCCTGCCGTTTTGCGTGTTGGTGTGCACGATCACATTGGCGCCCTTTATTTAGTCACGAGGCATTAAACGTCAACGGAAAACGCGAGCGAAAAAAAGCGTCCCGGTGTGCACGGGCCTTAAGACTTGCTTCATCTGCTGCTGTCATTTTCGTGAACATCATGAAATTAAATGTTTTATCAGGTGTTTTAATTATTTTGGCCGCCACTTTATTATTATTATTATTATTATTATTATTACTATTATCATTAATTATTACACAGCTTTCTGGAATTCTTGATTCTGATTGGCCAGTTGTGACATTTCATGTTATGTTATTCCCAAATAACAACTGCTAAATAACACGAGCTCATTCGGGAACTTCCAATCACCTTGACAGTCAGTGATTACATTAAAATCCACATACTTACATCCACATTCATGTGTATCTTCTTATCTGTCACACAATTTTTTTTGGACTGTTTTTGACTATATGGCACAATCTTTTGAATGAATGCACAGGTTAGTGTATACTCCATTCAGCTGTTTTTGCCGCTTTCGGTTTTGCATTTAATTTAAGAATTAATCAACCATTTCGACTCAGAACGTTTAGTTTGTGTAAAATTTTTGTTTTGTTGCAAGTAGCCGTGTAATAAGCAGGATAAAGTACATACAGGATAGTAGTTTTCACAGAATGAAGTCCTTCAGTCTTTGTGTCCGGCTGCTGATAAACCTGTCAGGCTTTATTCTACGATAACAACCTCCTGGATGTACTTTATCCCTAACTTATCAGTATATTATTTTTATTCATATTTTTGCAACAGAATCAGATAGATCTTTGTGTGTGTGTGTGTGTGTGTGTGTGTGTGTGTGTGTGTCTGTGTAGCCCTACAAAGCTATTATTATTCAAGCAATCATCCCAGTGCAGCTGAAAATTTGGTGCATGATTCCTAGTAAAAGTATCATTACAATCAACACAGAAGCATCCAGTGCTAAACTACAATATATGCGATTTATCTGATTTACCTGAGTAATTCTCCTTCCGTTTTCAGTGGGCGACTTTAAGAATGGAGCGAGGAGCAAGAGAGAAGAACCAGCATCTCTACAAACCCTACAGCAATGGTGAAAATTGAATAAAGATCATTCACATGAGCTGCCACCAATGTCATTTCTTCATCATCTTAAACCCTGCTCTCTTTCCTTCTTCCTCCCCCTCAGGGATCATTGCTAAAGAACCAGCGTCTCTGGAGCAGGAGATCCAGGAGATGCGGCGTGGCGGTGCCGAGCCCGAGTTTGACATGTCTGACATCTTTCATTTCTGTCGGCGTGGCGTGGAGAGCATTGTAGATGATGAAGTGACCAAACGCTTCACAGCTGAGGAGCTGGAGTCCTGGAATCTACTGACCCGGAGCAACTATAACTTCCACCACATCAGCACCAGGCTCACGGCACTCTGGGGGGTCGGCGTCCTCATCCGCTACGGCTTTCTGCTGCCACTCAGGTGAGAAAGGGAAGGACTATGGATGCTAAACTTCAATTCAATTCAAGTTTATTTGTATAGCGCTTTTCACAATAATTATTGTTTCAAAGCAGCTTTACAAAAAGTGCACAGTATTGCATTACAATCAAAATCACAAAAGACGACGCAGACTCGCACTCACACAAGGAGTCATGGTCTTTAATGACAGCAGTAAATAACTGAACAACTATTTGAACTGTACAACCAATTGTAAATTATAAGTTAACATTTATTTTATTTACTTTTTTATTGACAAACTGTGCAGCTTTTGTCACTGCAATGTATCTTTATGGGCTTCTGGAAGAACATTTCCTGAGCCTCTTGGTATGGAAAGTCAGAAATGTCTGGCCCATTTATTGAGACATTTATTAAACACGTCTCTTATAAAAATTTACATATGAGCATGTCATGGCCAGAAGAAGCTTTACAGAAAATAATTCATCCACTCATTTTACTTCAGCTTAGTACCTTATTTATCAGGGGTCACCAGAGCAGAATGAACCGCCACAGAAAAATGACAAACACTGCAATTTGGAAACATCGCAAATGATGAAAGATGAAAATTAGTTCAAATGCACATCTATAAATCTAGATTTTTTTACTAAGAGGAAATAGGCCTATAAACTATTACTTATAGCAATGAGTGTATTACAGTTATATTATTAAATATTTATGTTAAAAAAAGTTTTATCTAATATTTCCAGCCAGCTTTTAGTGGACTAGCAATATTGTCAAAACACAGAACTTTCAGTTGTTATATGTAAAACGGCCTAAATACATGCGGGACCATTCAAATATTTTGCTCATCTCCAACTATTGACAGCAGATCTCTCAATGAGAGAGAGAGAGAGGGGGATTTGCACTCGCGATATCTTTACTGCTCCATTCATTTAACCTAACAAATGTAATGCTTAGACCATCATTGCTCCTCTCGCGATCAGTTCTCTTTCTCGTTCACTCCCGTCGCCATGATTTCCGGGGTTTTAAATTAATTTTGGAGGATCACAGAGCCGGTATGAATTTGTCGAAGACACGCAGAGCTTCCGGGAGAGGTCATAACTAGACACTAGATAGAGGAGATAGCTCAGCTCGCATCACAGCATGGGATGTACGTGACGTATCTGAAGAGCGGGGAAGGATGCGGGACGTTTTTGAGGACAGGGCGGGAGACTCGCGATTTCCGCGAGATTATCATTTGTTTGCGGCATCCGGAAGCCTTTATGCATTTGCGGGAGACACCCGGCACTTCCGGAAGACTTGGGATGTCTGCATCTGTATATATTTTAGCTGCTGTGACGCAAGTGCAGAACAGAAATGATATGCTGTTGTGTAAAAAAGATATTACATATGGCTATTTGGCTTGTTTATTTAAACAGTTGTGATCTGGCGCTATATATATATATATATATATATATATATATATATATATATAATACAATTAACGTGACTTCAAGGGGGGCGGGTACAGCCGTTGGGAGGGCAGGGCGCCCCCCTTATATAGTGGTAGGGGAAACACTGCTAATGTTTTTAGCTATTTGCATTATTATGCTGTTATATAATCATTATATAATCAGTGGCATAAAATAATCTCAAAATGACATCAATGTCGCTTATTGCAACAATTTCTGTGACATTATATCGCACAACAAAAATTCTTTATCATGACAGGCCTAGTCGTACTTGATTTCCTCTGTTTGAAACAAAATACAGGCCAGGATTCCCATAGCTCAGTGAATTTCTGCACTATCATGGCGTTTTAAAAAAAAGGTCTATTCCAGGCATTGAAAAGCAGAGAATTTATTTATTTGTTTGTCCACTCATGGAATATGAGGTATTTTTGTTTCCATTTTCAGAAGTCACACATTGTACCTCTTCCCAACAGGTAAAACCAGCAACAATCAAGAATGGATGATTATATGGTCTTGTCATGGCTTTGCAATCAAAAAAATGTCATTATAATGGAAGTCTATGAAGCAAAAACAGCCATCAACATAACGAAAGCGTAGTAAATTTGAACAGTACACAAGGATTAAAAAGCACTGCATGGTCTCTTTATGTGAGAAAGAGTTGAACTTCAGTGTGGCTCAGATTCAAGCCTTAAAAACTGACAGGGCTTTAAAGGGTCAGCAGGTTTGAACCGTCAGCACTCTGAAACCATCAGCAGTTTTCAGGCTTTTAGGAGCCAAATGCAAAAAGTGCTGAAGGTTAAACGTGCGCCTTATATTCTTATTCACTGCTGTTCTTTAATAATGTTTATGCAGTGGTTATGCTAAGCAGCGTCCTTATTAAATCTAACTTATCTTTTCGTTACAGGGTCACTCTTGCTTTCACCGGTGTGGGTCTTCTGGTGGTTCTGACGTCAATCGTTGGCCTGTTTCCGAATGGGAGGTAAGTGTGTGTACTCTTCTGAAGGTCTTACGCCTTGGGCTATTGTGTGTTGGGGTTTCTTTAGTGTAGCACAGCTTCTAATCGTTGCTTTTGTTAGTCCGTGTGGATGATTTACTACAGCATTAATATCGGTGGTGTCATGTAGACTGTAAAAGAGTTATTTTTGTGGCGTTAATAATCTTTTTAATGCACATCATCTTATCAAATACATAAAATCATGTAATACTCGACTCTATTAGGGAAGGGAAGACACAGAAGCTGCATTTGCAGTTAGTTTTTTATCAATCTGAATGAATTGTTTCCATTCTCAGATCTGTTTAGATGTACTGTAAATAGGCCTGTCATGATAAGGAACTTTTGTTGTATGATATATTGTCACAGAAATTATTGCGATAAGTGATATTATTGACATTTTGAGATTATTTTATGCCACTGATTATAAAATGATTCTACAATAGCATAATAATGCAAATAGCCATAAACACTTTCAAGAGACTAAAGCTTTTCATTCTTAAGGTTATTTAAATTCTGTAATTTGATGTTAAGAAAAGGTAAATGTCCTATTAAATAGCTGTTTTAAATAGCTAGCTGTTGCCGGCAGCTAGCTCTCTGCAACTCTCACATGGTCGCCCACTGAAGCTAAGCAGGGCTGCGTCTGGTCAGTACCTGGAAAAGGTGGGAAAAGCTAGGTTGCTGCCGGAAGTGGTGTTAGTGAGGCCAGCAGGGGGCACCCAACCTGAGGCCTGTGTGGGTCCTAATGCCCCAGTATAGTGACGGGGGCTCTATACTGCTCAGTGAGCGCCGTCTTTCGGATGAGACGTTAAACCGAGGTCCTGACTCTCCTTGTCCTTCGAGAAAGAGTAGGGGTTTAATCCCGGCATCCTGGCCAAATCTGCCCACTGGCTTCTGTCCATCGTGGCCTCCTAACCGTCCCCATATCATAATTGGCTTCATCACTCTGTCTCCTCTCCACCAATCAGCTGATGTGTGGTGTGCGGTCTGGCGCAAAATGGCTGCCGTCGCATTATCCAGGTGGATGCTGCACTCTGGTGGTGGATGAGGAGATTCCCCCCCTATGTGTAAAAGCGCTTTGAGTGCCCAGAAAAGTGCTATATAAATGTAAGGAATTATTATTATTATTATTAAGTATCATATTATATGTGCTTTTAAGTAAATGTCCAATTATTAACTTTGACACTGGTGAGGTAGAATGTAAGTGTCCTTGTGAAATGACTTATTATATATATCAGGGTTCATACGGTCATGGAAAACCTGGAGAAGTCATGGAATTTTGACATGGCATTTTCCAGGCCTGGAAAAGTTTTGGAAAAACAGAAAAACCCACAAAGTTTTGGAAAAGTGGTGGAAAACCGATATCTGCATACTTGAATATAGGGTATTTATTCTTTTCTGTCCTTGGCCAATCACATACTCTCACATTATTAGTGCGGTGTAAGCATTATCTAAATCAATTTTACATAGATCTAAATATAAATTGAAACTAAATAGATTGTTGCGTGTTTTACAATATGCTGTAATAAATCTGAACATGCATTGTTTTTCTTTTACCACACACATGTAGACATTGCATGAAACATTAGGTCATGAAAATTTACTTGAATGTCTTGGAAAAGTCATGGAATTTTAGTAGTAAAAATGTTTATGAACCCTGATATATATATATATATATATATATATATATATATATATATATATATATATATATATATATATATATATATATATATATATATATATATATATAGTGCAACACCAAAAATGATTGAGGTCATGTTTGAAATATTAAACGACAAGTTGATTATTGTGACAGGGCTAACTCTAAACATTGTGATCTGACTCAAATGTTAGTTTTTATTTGTTTTACATGCACTACCTGACAAAAGTCTTGTCGTCAATCCCAGTTGTAAAAGTAACAAATAATAACTTGACTTCTAGTTGATCATTTGGAAAAGTGGCAGAAGATCAATTTTTGTGATGGATCATCTGTTGAACTGCATCACAAGTCATCACAAATACTGCAGAAGACCTACTGGAACTAATATGGACCCAAGATTCTCACGTCTTCTCAAGATTTGAGTCATTGCAGAGATGTATGATGCAGTCCTCCAAGCTCATGATGGAGTCAGACACAATATTCATTCTGTTTCCACTGCAGCATGACTTTATATTCTATACTGGACATTATTTCTGTTCAGTGACAAGACTTTTGTCTAAGCAAAGTCAGACCTTACTGTCCTAATGAAATCATTCAAAATCAAGACATGATCATATTTTATTTTAGTAAAATAAGCGTAATCTAGAGGCATTTGCCTTTCATATAAGCCACTTCCGATACCAAATGATCAACTAGAAGTCAAGTTATTATTTGTTGTTCCTAAAACTTGGATAGGCGACAAGACTTTTGTCAGGTAGTGTATATTCTGAATAAAATCTTTTACAATAAAGAAAGTTTAGGTTCAATATAGATTAAAAAAAAAAGAGGTTTATTCTTTGTGTTTTTAAGCAGTGGTGTCTGAAAAAAGCCATTTTAGTTTTAATTTGGATTTCAATTTAATAAAAAGATTGATTAATGGTGTCCACTTTATATATTTATTTTAATTCCTTCATATTTTCTTTTTCATTTCTTCATTAATAATTTTGTTTTTGGCTCAATTTTGCTTTTATTAACAGAAAAACATGTAAAATTAATATACATTTGTAATGTTTAAGGTCAGATTTTTGTTGATTTTATTGAGTAAATTGATTAAAAGTAATAATTGCAAAACAGCATATTAAAATGAATGTTGAAGGATCATTAGACAATAAAATCTGAATTGATGAATAGCTTTGCATCGCAGGAATAAATGACATTTTAAAATATATACCTTGATTTTAAAATGATAATAATAATATTACATTGATAATTAATAATATTTCTGTTTTGTGTATATTTTTTCCCAATAAATGCAGCTGAAGAAATCACTTTCATTAAAATCTGTTTTAAATTTCCCAACTTTTAATGGTACTATAAAATCAACCAAATAGTTTTTTCTCCTTTTCATTAATGTACTTGTAGAGCAGTATTGATTTGAGCTCAAACTGAATCATTTTGGGGATGGGGGAGAAGCGGCAACAGAAAACGACTTCAGATATATTAGTGAAATGAGTTGGCTGGAAAACAGGTGACTAGACAGTTCAGCCACTTTTATTAAGAAACATTTCGCAGTGGATTTTACACAGAGAAAGAGAGAGTATTAATTATACCTTCATGAAAAGTCAAACTAATATTAAACATAAGCATATATTTAATTGCATCTAAATGTGATTTGTTTACACTTCATCTTCTTCTTCTGCTGCTGCTGTCTGTGCTGTAATATGCAGGATGAAGAATTATCTCAGTGATAAGGTTCATCTGATGTGTTACCGGATCTGTGTAAGAGCCCTCACGGCCATCATCACCTACCATGACAGGTATTCACACACAAATGCCAGCATATGTTAGAGCTTCAGCTACACATCTGTCAGCCTACGGCCTGCAGTTAACACTCAACAACACTTGCCAATTGCACTGTATAAACTGGCGATGGGGAGGATGTGAAACAGTAGATGAGCGTATGTGCATTTTGAAGTAATGCATGTGAGATGAGTGCTAAAAACAAATAAATTCAATACTTTAATTCCCAAAAAGATTTACGCTCACTTGAGGTGGTTTTGGACTTGCAGAAAAATGTTAATGTGAATAGTTGGAGATGGAAACATTTGTAGAATAAACTGTGACGTAGTGAACATTAATTATTTTGTGAAATGTCGTAGCCACAGGCGTTAAATGTCTGGTCAACACGACCTACCAAAAATCCTCCAGACGTTGTTTTTCCTATTTGTATGGGGCTTGACATTGTCTAAATGTCCTTGCTGACAGGGAATTCATCAGGAATTGTGCATTTTTTCTGTGCACAACATTATTTTAAGCAGTTGCAAGCTGCACTGCTACTATGACATATATACACTCACCGGCCACTTTATTAGGTACACCTTACTAGTAGCGGGATAGACCCCCTTTTGCCTTCAAAACTGCCTTAATAATTCGTGGCATAGATTCAACAAGGTACTGGAAATATTCCCTAGAGATTTTGGTCCATATTGACACGATCCCATCACATAGTTGCTGCAGATTTTTTTCATCTGCACATCTATGGTGCGAATCTCCCGTTCCACCACATCCCAAAGGTGCTCTATTGGATTGAGATATGGTGACTGTGGAGGCCATTTGAGTACAGTGAACTCATTGTCATGTTCAAGAAACCAGCCTGAGATGATTCGTGCTTTATGACATGGCGTGTTATCCTGCCGGAAGTAGCCACCAGAAGATGGGTACACTGTGGTCATAAAGGGATGGGCATGGTTAGCAACAATACTCCGGTAGCCTGTGGCGTTGACACGATGCTCAATTGGTACTAATGGACCCAAAGCGTGCCAAAAAAATATCCCCCACAGCATTACACCACCACCAGCAGCCTGAATCGTTGATACAAGGCAGGATGGATCCATGCTTTCATGTTGTTGACGCCAAATTCTGGCCCTACCATCCGAATGTGGCAGCAGAAATGGAGACTCATCAGACCAGGCAACGTTTCTCCAATCTTATATTGTCTAATTTTGGTAAGCCTGTGTCAATTGTAGTCGTCTTGACCATTTCCACATGCCTAACTACATTGAGTTGCCACCATGTGATTGGCCGATTTAGAAATTTGCGTTAATGAGCAGTTGGACAGGTGTACCTAATAAAGTGGCCGGTGAGTGTATACAGGGTGTTTGTGGGGCCTTAGAAAGTCTTAAATTTCAAAAAACGAAATTTAAGGCCATAAGTTCTAAGTTCACTGTAATGTGTTTCAAGTCTTCAATCATTTACACAGGTCTTCATTTTCCTACGTTCATCCAATCACCAACAATCCATCTCAATAGAGCGTTTAACAGTTAGATTGCAATTAATTAAATATCAATAAAAATTCATAAAAAATATATAATTAATATATATGGATGTGCATATAATTGCAAAACTTAATTTTCATCATGCATTATATATATATATATATATATATATATATATATATATATATATATATATATATTTAGGAGTACTACGTTTACTGACATTGTTTATTGTGGGACTTGTGTATGCCTGATGCATTGATATTCTTTTTCATGTTTCTTATCATTTCCTCCACATTATTTTCTTCCTTCAAGTGAGAATAAACCCAAGAATGGAGGAATCTGTGTGGCCAATCACACCTCACCCATCGACGTCATCATCCTGGCCAGTGACGGCTGCTATGCAATGGTAGAATATCCTTTTTGCTGAGGATTTAGGTTTCATACAGTGTGATGTAAATGAGCTCATTGTGCGTGTGCATGCGTGCGTGTGGTCATCAGGTCGGTCAGGTTCACGGTGGTCTGATGGGGGTCATTCAGAGGGCGATGGTAAAAGCCTGTCCACACATCTGGTTCGAGAGGTCTGAAGTGAAAGACCGACATCTAGTGGCCAAACGGTAACACTGCATTTACTTAACACAGTCATGAGCCTCAATATTTACTTGGTTTAAATTTGAGCATTTTTCTTAGTCTCAAATGTAAACATATTGTATTTTTTTCTAGATTAAGTGACCATGTTGCTGACGAAAGCAAACTGCCAATCCTCATATTTCCAGAAGGTGAGCGTTAAAACTGTTTCTGTTATCATTTCATTAACTATTAATTCAAGATGCTGTCACATATACACACGCATGTGTATATATTAGTGCTGTCAAGCGATTAATTGAAAATAAATTAAATTAAAATTAATAAATGTTCATATTTTACATGTGTACAGTGTATTTCTGTATATATACAGTTGAAACCAGAAGTTTACATACACTGTAAAAAAGGCACATAATCATAAAAAAAAATAAATAAATCAGATGTTAATGTGACTAAGCTTTTTCTCTTTTAGGTAAGTTAGGATTATCAAATTTGTTTCTGTTCTGCTTAATAGCAGAATAATGAGAGAGATATTTTTTGAGAAATTGTTATAAGTTTTCTTGAAAGTCAAGTTTACATACAATAAGATTATTATGCCTCTGAAAAAGCTCAGATGATGGTGTCAAGGTTTTGGAAGTTTCTGATTGGCTAATTGACAACATTTGAGTTAATTGGAGGCACAACTGTAGAACAGTATTTAAGAAAACCTCAAACACACTGCTTCCTTGTGTGACAACATGTGAAAATCAACAAGCCAGAATCAACAAAAAAGCCAGATTACAATTTGCTAAATTACACTGGGAAAAAGACTAATGTTTGGAGACATGTCCTGTGGTCTGATGGAACTAAGATTGAACTGTTTGGCCATAATGATCAGTGTTACATTTGGAGGACAAAGGGGAAAGCTTACAAGTCTAGGAACACCATCCCAACTGTGAAGTATTGGGGCAGCAGCATCATGTTGTGGGGCTGTTTTGCTGCAGGAGGGACTGGTCCACTTCACTGCACAGACGGCATCATGAAGAAAGAACATTATGTAGAAATACTGAAGCAACATATCTCAAGACATCAGCCAGGAAATTAAAACTTGGCCACAAAAAGGTCTTCCAAACAGACCATGACCCTAAGCATACTGCCAAATTAGTCAAAATGTGCTTTAAGGACAACAGAGTAAATGTTTTGGAGTGGCCATCACAAAATCCTGAGCTCAATCCTATAAAAAATGTGTGGGCAGAGTTGAAAAAGCTTGTGTGAGCAAGACAGCCTACAAATCTGACTCAGTTACACTAATTTTGTCAGTTTGTCAGAAGGAATGGGCCAAAATTCCTGCAAACTATTGTGAGAAGCTTGTGGAAGGATACCCAAAACACTTGACCAAAGTTATACAGTTTAAAAGCAAAGCTAAAAATATACCAAGGAAATGTGTGTAAACTTTTGACTGTCTAGAAATTAATCAAAAATTCTCTAAAAAAAATTCTCTCATTATTCTGGCATTTAGCAAATGTAAATGATTTAGGTAATCCTAACGGACCTAAAATAGTAAACGTTTAGTATGATTAACCATCAGACATTTAAAAAATGGTTATGTTCTTTTTTTTAGAGTGTATGTAAACTTCTGGTTTCAACTGTAAATATATGCATGAATATATTGTACATATGTATGTGTGTATCAGTGTTTCCCCTAGGTTTACAGTTTTGGGAGGGGGGGCGTGGCTGTTCAGCCTGACACCGACACAAGGAGTCATGATGTTAATTTGTTTCTTTTAATGACAGCAGTAAAAAAACTGAACAATTATTTGAACTGTACAACCGCACAAGCTAAAAATTAACATTTATTTTTTATATCTTTTTTTATCTACAAAGTGTGCAGCTTTTGTCACTGCAATGTATTTTAATGGGTTCATTTACTTGCTAAATAAAGTATACTTTTATACTTGACCTTTACTTAAGTATACTTCTTTTTTCTAAGGGTGTATTTACTGACTTACCAAGATCAGTCTTGTACAGCCAGGGGGAGTATTGCTGCTCTGACAACCAAGTTGAGTCAAAGCTAGGGATGCTCCGATCAGGATTTTTGCAGCCGATACGAAGTACTGATTCCTTGTCATGGTGATTGGCTGATACTGAGCACCGATTCTAATGCTTCAAGCTTCATAATGCATTGAGCACATTTTCCCTTAGTCCCTTATTTATCAGGGGTTGCCACAGCGGAATAAACCGCCACAGAAAATAATATAACACCGATACAAAAATTGTTATGAAAAATTACAATGCAATTTGGAAACATTGCAAATGATTAAAGAAGAATTCAACATCTCTCAATCAAAAAAAAAGTTTGGAGTGCAAATTTGATGCATAAGAAGTTAAAATGCACACCTATAAATCTAATACTTCTTTACTAAAAGAAAATAGGCCTATAAAATACTGTTTATAGCAATGAGTGTATTACAAGAATTTATATTATTAAATATTCATGTTAAAAAAAATAAAGTTTTATTTATCTAATAATTCCAGCCAGCTTTTAGTGAGTTTGCAATATTGGCAACACAGAACTTTCAGTTGTTCTATGTAAAAAGGTCTAAATACATGCAGGAACATTCAAATATTTTACTTGTCTCCAACTTTTGACAGCAGATCTCTCAATAAGAGAGAGAGAGAGAGAGAGAGAGAGGGATTTGTACTCGCGATATCTTTACTGCTCTATTCATTTAACCTAACAAATGTAATGTTTAGACCCAGGGCTTAATTTGTGCCGGAACACGCCGGATCTGGATCCGGCACCTCTGAAATCTGATCTGGCACCTCATTTTACCAATCCCTCTCCTCAACCTCCCTTCTCCCCCGCACATGCGACTTCGGTCCTGTCAGATGTGGCACGCGCACTCTCATTCCCATACAGCAGAGAGTGGCTATGAACTCCAATGTGCGCGATTCAGAGAGGAGAAATTTGTAAGCGCACTACCATGTAGAGACAGAAATCACATGCCTTTGTGTAAATAAGATATTAGCTTGTTTATTAAAAGAAGTTGTATATAAAATACAATTAGCTTGACTTCAAGGGGGGGCGGGGAAAGCTTTTGGGATGCTTAATTGGGATGGGATCATGTTTTTCTTGAAGGATGCAGACTTCTTCCTGTACCACTGCTTGAAGTAGGTGTCTTCCAGAAACTTGCAGTAGGACTGGGAGTTGAGCTTGACTCCATCCTCAACCCGAAAAGGCTCACCTTTGATGATACCAGCCCAAACCAGTACTCCACCTCCACCTTGCTGGCGTCTGAGTTGGACTGGAGCTCTCTACCCTTTACCGATCCAGCCACAGCCCATCAAGACTCACTCTCATTTCATCAGTCCATAAAACCTTAGAAAAATCAGTCTTGAGATATTTCTTGGCCCAGTCTTGACGTTTCAGCTTGTGTGTCTTGTTCAGTGGTGGTCGTTTTTCAGCCTTTCTTACCTTGGCCATGTCTCTGAGTATTGCACACCTTGTGCTTTTGGGCACTCCAGTGATGTCGCAGCTCTGAAATATGGCAAAACTGGTGGCAAGTGGCATCTTGGCAGCTGCACGCTTGACTTTTCTCAGTTCATGGGCAGTTATTTTGCGCCTTGGTTTTTGGTTTGGTTTTTCCAGACGCTTCTTGCGACCCTGTTGACTCTGTTGAATGAAACGCTTGTTTGTTCGATGATCACGCTTCAGAAGCTTGGCAATTTTAAAGCTGGATTTATACTTTCGCCTGGCGCCGCATCGCGCACCTCCGCTGACTGCGCGCGCACCTCACGAAACGGACGAGGCTTTTAAACTTGCCGCGTTCGCCGTTGTGATATTCTTTAAAACGACAGGGGGCGGTCAAAAGTAACTGACCGTAAAGACAGACAGATAACCAGAAAGGTAGAAAGTTTCCGGAACTACGTCATATCATTAATATCATTCACGATTTTTTTACATTATTATTATTGTTTTTATAAATTATTTTAATGATTATAAGGATCTTTATAACAATTCAAGATTTTTTTTTAATCAAATTTGATGCATCACTTGCTTTTGTTCATATCTCAGACAGTTTTACCTATTAAAGTTTATTAAAATATTAATGACAAGAGAACATGGGCTGCACTACAAATATATTCTTTATTATGGCAAGAATAAAAGCAAAAAAAAAAAGCACACTTACTAAAAAATAGATTTAGATTTTTAGATTTAGCCGCTCCACAATTCACATATTAACTGTCTGGCTAGTTTCTGTCCTTTACTTATGCTAAAAGGGTAATAATGGTCCAACATTCCTGACCATTATCACCAATAAAGCCTAGAAAAACAGGCATCATTGTAAACCGAAAGGTTCAAATATTCATTTCCAGTTTTCAAAGCAATAATTTCTTAATTCATTTTAGTTTTGTAGTTAATAAATTGTTTTAAATTCAAAATTGTAACATATACATCAGTGTAAAACCTATGACTGGTGGATAAACATGTTTCTTTAATTGTGTACTGGGTCTCCACTTTGCCATGTCCTCTTTTGGCTTTAACAAACTCATCCCTCAGGTTTTTCCAAACCTTTTAACATAAACTTTCCTCCTTTCCCACTGCTGTTGCAATTTCTAGCCAAGAATTATTGTTCATCAGGTTATCTGTATGATCACGGATCATAAAGATATGAGTACAGTCGTACTGTTTCAGTCAAAATCTCTTCAAAGTGGTTCATATTCAACTCAAATCAAACGCAGCGCTGCGCGCACTGTTCGCTTGGGTCTCAAAAAATGCCATGCGCACCGCCAGCGGAAATCATGTCGCGCGCACTCAAAGCGAACTTCCGCTAACACCGCGATGACGTCACATTCGCCGCGCGCACTCAAGCGATCTAGCGGACGCGTCGAGTATAAACCAGGCTTAAGAGTGCTGCATCCCTCTTCAAGATATCTCACTATTTTTGACTTTTCGGAGCCTGTCAAGTCCTTCTTTTGACCCATTTTGCCAAAGGAAAGGAAGATGCCTAATAATTATGCACATCTGATATAGGGTGTTGATGTCATTAGACCACACCCCTTCTCATTACAGAGATGCACATCACCTAATATGCTTAATTGGTAGTAGGCTTTCGAGCCTATAGAGCTTGGAGTAAGACAACATGCATAAAGAGGATGATGTGGTCAAAATACTCATTTGCCTAATAATTCTGCACTGCCTGTATATAGCAATATAGTTTTTTCATTGTCTACAGAACAAACCATCGTTATACAATTTATATACCTAATTTTTTAATACCTAATTACCCTATCTTGCCTAATTAACCTAGTTAAGCCTTTTAAATGTCACTTTAAGCTAAATACTAGTATCTTTAAGTAAAATATAATGTACTGTCATCATGGCAAAGAGAAAAGAAATCAGTTATTAGAATTGAGTTATTAAAACTTTTGTGTAGAGAAATATCTTCTCTTAGTCTTCCACTGTATACGAATATGTAAGATATTAAAGAAATGTCCTTTATTTTGGTGATTTTTGCAGGAACCTGCATCAACAACACTTCAGTCATGATGTTCAAGAAGGGCAGCTTTGAAATCGGCTGTACGGTTTACCCTGTGGCCATAAAGGTAAGATTGTGACCTCTTATTTGTGTGAGTTGTTGTTTTGCAGTGGTTGTGAATTCCTCCGCCTGTTGTTTTGTTTTGCCAGTATGATCCTCGTTTTGGTGAAGCGTTCTGGAACAGCAGTAAATTTGGGATGGTGAATTACCTGTTACACATGATGAGCAGCTGGGCCATTGTGTGCAGCGTCTGGTACCTTCCACCAATGAGCCGGATGGTGAGTATTATTATTAAAAATAGTATTATTCATAGTGTTATATACAATAGGTTTGTGTTTTTAATTAAGGGTGCACTACATAATTCAAAAGTGACAGCAAATTAAATTAATAATACAAAACATATTTCAAATAGATGCAGATTTTTTTATGATGATGATGATGATTATAATTAATATATTATTAAATATTATCATACTTTTGTTAATAAAGAGCGCATTACAATAATCAGATGTGACTGTAAATTCATTTAAAATGATGTTTAACCCCTTAACTTAAGCCGCTCTCACTTTTTGAACATAGACATGAAAATGACATGTTCAACTTGAGTGATTGCCAATCTTCAATGCTTTGGTCCACAGATTTAATCTTTGTCTTGTTTTAAAGAAGATTGTAGCTGAAGTTCAAAACATTACATTAAACAAAAGTTATGTGCCTTTATGTTTATGAAAAATTAAAAAAGAATGAATGTATATGTTAATGTAATGCAGGGCTCGAAATTAACCTTTTTGCTTGGTAGCACTGGTGCTCCTAACTATAAAAATGTAGGCGCACCAGTCAAAATTTAGTCTCACCCACCAATTATGAGCACCGTTGCTAAGTTTTATATAAACAGATTTATTGCATTTGAAATCAACACTAATCAAAACTAACAAGCAAAAAATATATATGCTTACGTGAGGAAAATATGTCTCAACGAAATCCCGTTATCACAAGAAAATACATTTTTATAACATAATTGAGTGACCAAAAACGGACGGACCGCTCACCGGCCCTGCATGCACTACTCGACATGAATGAATCTGTTAACGTGCTGTGTTCTCACGGGTGATGTCTGATATTGCACAGATGCTTTTGACATATACCTTATTATTTGTATACGTCATTTTAATAGCAATACAGGTCTTTTCATGAGCTGCAATATTAGTTTAATCTTAGTCAATGCAAGCCCTTTTGCGATGTTGTACATGGTGTTGACTTTTAGTTATAGCTGCACGGCTGACAGCATCCGGCGATTAAATGAAGGATTAAACAGAACATCTCGAGCCTAAAATAGTAGATAATGTAGATGTGGCAAACAGTTACCTGAAAATTCCGTCCCACAGACTTTACAGTGAAATATTTTATTTATTTTCATAGCGGACTTGAAGCCAATGGAAGTCTTTTATCCACTCTTCGACAAATGTAGATTGTGGATTAACATTCACCACGATCAGTAATCAGATGTGCCATTATTTGTTGCTTTAGGTGGTTTTCAAAAACAAAATCTGACCGTGTTGTTGTCGTTCTCTTCTTCAGCACTTTACATTTTAGCGGTTGTAGCTCTCCTGTCATCTGAAGGCAGACGGCGTTGACCGAGTGATTGACAGCTGATTTTAACCAATCCATTCGCGATCAGTTCTAGCGCAGTGGGCCAATAAAAAGAGCGCGAAGGCGGGGCAAGCATTGCAGGCTTTGTTTACTGCAGCAAGTAGACATGGCAACAGTTTAAAACTGTTCCTGAGTGCTGCATTTCAAGTGCAAAGATGCATTCTCCGTGAATGTGGCCTAAATCCGCGCATGCTGTGAACGTTTTGCAGTGAAAACCGGTCGCACGCAACAATTTTATGCACTCGCACAAATACTCCCAAATATATTTTGAGGTTGCATAGATAAAATTTCGGGCGCATATGTGACCAAAACGGTCGCAATTTCGAGCCCTGTAATGCATGCAATATGAATTTCACTAAACGTGTTTTAGCCTAAAATTAAAAGAAAAATCAAGCCTATATATCCAAACAAATTTAAAGTTATCTCAAAAAAATCAGCTTTCAGTAAGATTTTGTTTGGCCGCAGTACCAGACAAGACCACCAGATGACCTCCAGTTTCCATTGGTGACTATACAAGGGCGCCCCTTATGTTTTGAGGAATATGAACTATTTTTTCATTCTTTTGACAACATTTATGAAGTAGACATGACATTCTAAAGTATTATGGGCAGTTTGGTGGTATTTGAGTTGAATTTAGCCTCTAAAACAACATCTAAATAAAATTTTTACATGTGCATTGCTGTAGCAAAGTAATGCTTTACCAGCCTGATGAGTATCCTTGCTGTAAATTAATAAATAAATGTTGCTCAGTAATACCTATCAAAATATCAGTCACCAGATATGGAAAGTAGACATGTAACCATTTGGGATGCACTGATACTATTTTTTTTGGATCCGATCCCAATACCAAAATTCTGAGTATCGACCGATAGAGATCCGATCTCGATACTGTGCCGTTTTTTTTTTTTTTTTTTAAATACATAATACGGTTTCTATAATTCTGATGATACTCAAATAATATATCTTCTTTAGTAAAAATAACAGACCTATAGGCCTACTGTACATGACAGACACACAATCTTATTAAAAACATGATGCTTGCTGTAAACTAGGCTACATTATTTGAGCATTCGTTATGACATTGATCTGTTGTGGTCCAGCTTATGTTTCCTTTTTTAATATTAAGATTTTTCTTTGAAATCTGTAATAGGCTACACACTATTGACATTAATCATTGGTAAAATAGGTTTGACGCAGACCAAACTAAACTTTCTGAGGCCAGCTAAATCTTGTCAGTTTCACTTTTATTAATTTAATCAACTACTTTGACCACAATAAGCCAGGCTTTACAAATTTGCTATTCGCAGCACTTAAAGTATTTCCCTTGGAAGAATAAAAATGGTAAGGATGATAGAACAGAAACTCATTGTGAGCATAATTTTATGTAGAGGCGCACGTCGCGTCTGTGCAGCTGATGCGTGAATGAAACGCTTGATGAATCACTGAGACACAGCGCGCAGCCCTCCAGTATCTGCGGACACTGAGCAGCACAAAAAGAAGAAATCAGTGCGTTGAGGATCTGTCCAATGTATTACTGAGCCTTTTCTCATTTAAAATTTCAGGTAGGCCTACTTTGTGTGTGAGGAGCAGGTAATAACCCTCTCTACTCCAGTGTTGCGAATGCGATCTGCTGATCTAACAGACACAGCGCAACATGATTTAGAAACGGCAATGAACTCCTTGTTGCAGGTCAAAATGAACCAATTTAATGCTAAATGCACTTCTCCACTGATTATTAAAACTAATAGTAACAAATAGTCTTGGAGAGTTTGTGTTGTCATGAACAAGACACGCAGTTTGAATTGTGAATAAATGGACAATGATTGACAGGCGCAGTAGCGGGAAGCGCTGAACTGAACATGAATTTAACCACTTGAATGTTCATCTGTGCTTCACATTAAACTGTAGAATGGCTTCAGAACATTTGGGGTATAGTAGACCTACATGACAACTTTCTAGTGCCTTATAATAGGCTACCTTCATGGCTTTTGTTGGCTCATAACTTACACAGAATATAGCGCACGCGCAAGATTGGATTTGGATCAGTACCAGCTGGCTGATACCCGATCCAGCAAAAATATGCAGTATTGTACCGATATCCGATCCAAGTATTGGGACTGGCGCATCCCTAGTAACAATAAATGGTCCCACAGGTTGTAAAGTGACAGTAAATGTTTTCTAATCTATTACTCCTCCTATGTAAAAAAAAAAACGGTATAGTTTGTCATGATTGGATTAGGATTTATTGGCAAAAAAAGTGATGTAAATTTAAATGTCTCATTGGTGGGACAGTGACTTTTAAAGGGGTTGAAATAAATGCAGCTTTTTTAATTTAGAAAAAAATAGATTTTTATTATTAAAGCAATAGTTTTATTCAGCAATGATGCAATAATTTGATACAGAGAGCGTAGAGATATATATTAGAGATAAATTCTCTTCATTTGAGCTTTTTCTTTGAATAATATACATTGCACAGAATATTATTATATAATTTAACATAATATAATATACAAATATAAAAATATTGAATAAAATGTGAAAAATATTAGAATAAATATAAAAGTTTACAAATACATTTGTTATTTCTGATGGTAATGATTGTCAAAGTTTTACTGTCATTTATTTATATCCAAATTATTGAGGTTTTTTTTGTCAGAAACTCTCTTAAAAAAAAAAATAAATATATATATATATATATATATATATATATATATATATATATATATATATATATGTATATATTATATATATATATTTTTTTTTTCATATATGTATATATGTATATATGTATATATTATATATATATATATATATATATATATATATATATATATATATATATATATATATATATATTTTATATATATATATATATATATATATATATATATATATATATATATATATATATATATATATATATATTATATATATATATATATATATATATATATATATATATATATATTATATATATATATTATATATATATATATATGTATATATTATATATATATATATATATGTATATATTATATATATATATATATATATGTATATATTATATATATATATATATGTATATATATATATATATTAAGGGTGTAACGATACGCGTATTCGTATCGAACCGTTCGGTACGAGGCTTTCGGTTCGGTACGCATACGAACCGAACGATTCAGACTAATATCTAAAAAGATAAAAGAGAATAAGTCCCAAATGACGTGACAGGCAACATCTGCCTTCCCCGCCCACCTCCAAACGCTACTATAGTCAGGCACACACTGCACTCAGTGTCGGAGTAAGCTACTGGCGCTCAAACCGAAAGTTATGCCGCTTTCAATCCAAAAAAGCCGGCGGAGCTGGGTGTTGAGATGATGCGGGGTTTGTCGCGGACAAAAGCGAAGGCCGAGGGGCGCTGAGATGATGCAGGGTTTGTTGCGGACGAAAGGGTGGAAACTAGGCTTGCCACGATAGACGGTGTTGACGGTGTTACCGGTTTTAAGACGCAACACCGGTGACATCACTTTTTCACCGTGACACCGTGCCCTCATTTTTTTAAGTATTCCTTTTTTAATTCAATATTTATTTAAATTAAATGGAAAATATAATTCCAAATAATTTACTTAAGACGATAGCATGCAGTAGGCTGTAGTTAAAATCTGAACATAGCTACATTGCTTCATATTTCATTTATCATGTGAGGAGAACAAGATGAGTCGAATTTACAGAAAAAGAATGGCGGAGGATTTAGTGTCAAAACGCAAAGCAAAAGCGCCTCATTTAAAAAATCCCGCGACCATCATCTCACAGTGTTTAGTGATAAATAATCTTATTTTTTATTAAACTGAAAGTGATTGCCGCGCCACTGACAAGCCAACTGCAGAGAAACAAAGCAACCTCGCCGCAACCGCAGTGATCACTTTTTCCGAAGTTCATCTGTTCTTTTGTGCACTTGATTATTATGAGTTTAATGTTAAAAAAATCAATAATGAAAAGGCCGACAAGAGTGTATCCTGTGTGTGTGCGCGCGTCTTCACTGAAGTCTCTCTCTCCCAAAACCGAAAGTTGCGTTTGTCTGTCTGGCAATATTTCGGCTTTTAATCGAATGAAAATTTAATTTAGATGAGCTTATATTAAAAACTTGCAGTAAAGTAAATGTGACGTGCGGCCACACATCGAAACTGAGGTGTGATCTCATCTCTCTCTCTTGCTGTCATCCATGATAGACGACACACAAGTCAAGTCGCCTAATAATTATATTAATTTTAATAAAATGTAAACCAAAATAAACAATTCATTGCATTTTTCGTTTGATAAAAAATATACGAAAACGAAAAAAATCAAAGGATGGCTAGTTTGTATTCATGTGTTTTAATATTAATGAAAATATGCTTAGCCTATTTAAGCGTGGTTATATACACTACCAATAGGCAAGCCATTGAAAAAATATATTTTACTGTGTACTGAGTTATAATTTATATTTTACAATAAAAACTAAATGTAGCATGTGTCGCTGTCATTTAAAACACGCAATTCATAACACACCCCACCAGAGCTATCTATAGTCTATCTGTAAACTTACAGGGAGGTGTTGGCCAAAAGTCATAGCTACTGCGCACCACGTTATTGAACTCCAATATCTCTGAGGGAGACACGCGCGCGGTGACCGCACAGTGATGTTCAGCTCTGATGAGGCACTTTTATTTAGACTGTAGTAGATTTTTTACATAATGTTCCATTACTTAAAATTTCTTTCATTTTTTTTATTCATAGTTTATATATAAATTGAGTGCTAGCTTGTTTAGCTGTGATCATTATGCAAGGATCATATTACATATTCGGTCTATTCTTCAGTAACCTATAGATTCGTTAATAATGTATTTTATAAACGGATTGTTTATAAGGACTAAGCTATTAATATATAATACATTAGGCTAAATAATACATAAGACATTGAAGTCAGCTAGGACAGCAAAAGACAACTAAAGTAGGTTCCCTCTGTTGGCAAAGGTAACCAAAAAGTATCTTTGCGTGTGCGCAACAAGCTGCGCACCCGAGAGAGTGTTCAACACGATGGGGAACATAGTGTGCCTCAGAATCCCATCAGAGATGGTCAACATGGGTTTCCTGGCAAAGACCATGTAGACTGCACTGTTAATAAAAAAATGCAGTGTTTTTGTTTATTTTATTTTTTTAAAGACTGCCGACCTGTCATTTTTGTAGCCTAATGTCATTTGGAAGTTTTTTTATATTTGTTTCTTGTTCATTCCTTTAATCTTATTTAAACTTTGTGCTATTTAATCACTTATCTTTTTATTTTATTTTCTTATTCGTTTTAAAAATATTCTAACATAAGTAATAAACGTTCTATGGTTGTTATTTGTTTGGTTCCAATTTTCATTTTTTTTTTTCAGCCTGTAGCATTGTTGTTGTTTTTTTTCATTATGTTAATAAAAGTTCTGTGTTTAATAACAGTGATTTTTTGTAGTTTGACGCGAGTTGCCAATTCCCGAAAACTGAAAGTGAAAGTATAATATGCACGCATTTATAAGCTATTTAAAAGCATAAAAAAAGAGGAAAAGAGGAAACGTCCACCCCCACGGTGATACCGGTATTACCGGTGTTGTCACATGTCGATTAACCGGTGGGGAAATTTCCTCATCGTCACAACCCTAGTGAAAACGCGCCGCGGACTGACTGCACTACAGCTAAAGGGCTAGTAACATTAATGTAATCCTCCTATAACCAACAGCGGGTCTGGCGTTTGGGAGCACTTTGGTTTCCCTGTAGACCTTAATGCTTAATCGGTAGTGGAAATTTCGGGTTTTAAGAAAATGTTACATGTAATAGAGCCTCGTTTCATTATTCCTTCATAAGCCCATTGCCCAGTTGACGGTCAAATCAAGCAGATCTCGGTTTTATCCACATATGCTGCCGTTAATCCGCGAGTCAGGTAATCAAAAAATAGGTCGCATGATATTTAAGTATAAGTGGGTCACGCGTGGGTAAGATCAATTATTGGTGATGCAAACTTTAACTATTTACTCTAAAATATTAAGGTGTTTTAAGCAATCTTGACAGATTGGCACAAATATGCTTTCATTTAAAAAAATCGCTCCTCACGGCTATATGCGGTGAACATCTCCGTTCTCACAGGTTTCTCAGTTTTCTCATCATCAATCACTTTCAGTCTGGGAACATGTTCAGTGCTGCGAATTTTGTTAAGCCTGTTCTGCAACATTGTGGTCAAATTATTTGATTTAATAGAGGATATCATGTATTGAGGAGGATATAGGCAAAGATATTGCAGAGAGCTGAGACATATGACGACTATAAAGATGATATTTAGCTTGTTTCGCATTAATGTAGATATATTACATGTTTTAATTACATTATTGAATAAAATAAATAGCATTATTATTTTTAATCATCATCATTAATAATAAATAGGCTAAACTAAAAATAATTTGACAGCTTCAGCTGTTCACATCACCGGCACTTTCGGACTTCAGCACCACGTGTCTTTAGCATGAATTGAAATAGACTTTTCCTCCTAAAGGAAAAAATACAATAATTTTTAAAATTGCAATGCGATTATAGTCATGTATTCGCAATTTCACATAAATCAGCATGCGAAAATTTAATTGTTTCTATTGCGCTCTCTCTCTCTCTCTCTCTCAGCAGCAGTTCACGCTCGCTGGCACTACCATACACAGCCACATCTCGTAGCACATTAATTTGCAACTTTGTTGCATAAAAAATAAGCTAAATAACAAAATTTAATTAACAAACAAATTAAATAAAATTATTTGTAAAAATGAAACTACAGAAAAAAGAAAATGAAAAGAACTGAAACTAGCTCAAATGTTCTGTTCTGAATAACAGGTGTTGCGATCAAATTAATTCGATGGAATGATAAACACAGACAGGCGCATTTTTCAGAAAATAGCCTATTTAATTTTATTTAAAAATATGTTAGGCCTATATTTATATATATAAATATATTTTTTTAAAATAGCCTATATTTATTTACCATTCATTTTGGCTTTAACGAATTATTGAACAGATTATTAATAACTTATCAAAAAACATTTACTGAGCTCAGTGTCGGCCGTCACCGGATAAAGTCCAATCTTTCTTTAATTTTTTGGACTTTTGTTTGAAAGCTTAGTGGCATTGTAGAGGTCCAATTTACTGTTGTTTGATTTAAATTATAGCCTGTTTATGCGCCAATAAACAAGTCAAAGAAATGAGTGAATTAATAAAATTATTCTTAAATGTCGATATTGTTTTTACTCAAAAAAATAACAAATGTTTTATAAAAAATGAACGAGCAATTTTCATCATTTATACGATTCAGTTAAATATAAGTTGGACATTTATGGGGCCATGTAACATGTTTTTGTGTTTGTTTTTTTGTTCTCGGTGATCTTTAATATATACTGGGTTGCTACGCAAAATATTTTCTAAAATGTCAAGCAGGAATTTGTCAATAGCTTTAATTATGAAGACAAAAAAATATTAAAAATAACAAAAATAAAATGATAAAAAATACAAAGATAAAAAGAGCAGCATTTTGCTAAATATAATAGTCCTTTATATGCTTTAAATCCTGCTATGTGTTGTTTCATATTCGTTTTTATTTCACTTGCTGCATTAGTTATTTAATGTTTGAATGCTGAAAGAAATAACAGCCGTCGTTTAAATCATTATTTTACCATTAAAATGTAGTATATTTTATATTATTATCAACTTTTGATATAAAACCGCTGTGTAATTTAATTGATTGTTAAAAATGAAATAATTGTATGGCATAACAGTGTTTAGTTGCTTTCGCTTTCGTTCTTCACGGAAGCTGTAACAGAAGCGTGTGCCGCATTCACCTCTGATGTATAGGTTACTCAGCCTGTAGCCTAGTTTGGGATTTTTTCGTTGTGACGATTAAGCAAGGATCATAATGCATTGCATATTCGGCTCATTTTTCAGTAGCCTCAACACAGGCTGGTAGCCTAGACTTAAACGGATCTTTTATAAGAATGAGCGATTAATAGATCAATTGATCGTTAATTTAAATGATCATTGATCACAGGATTTTGTAGAAACTGACATCCCTAGTTCAAAGTTAAAAAAAAGAGAGAGAACATGCATTTATTATGTTAGTTTTCATACAATAAAAAGATTTAAATCAGAGAAATCCTCTGGCTTTTTTTTTTTTTTTTTTTTTTTTTTTTTTTGCTGTATCGAAAACATACCGAACCGTGACACCACTGTGTCGTATCGAACCGAACCGTGATTTTTGTGAACCGTTACACCCCTAATATATATATATATATATATATATATATATATATATATATATATATATATATATATATATATATATATATATATATATATATATATATATATATATATATATATATTATATAGGACCCAGAATGTGTATATTACATTACTGCATTGTCCTTTGGGGCATTTTCTTCACCCCTTCACTATATTCAGGTGAGTTTGAAATGATTGTTTGACAGGAAGGAGAGGATGCAGTGCACTTTGCCAACAGAGTCAAAGCAGCCATTGCACGAAAGGGAGGACTAGCAGACCTGTTATGGTGAGTTTCTCTTTAACACACACCTTTGGTATGATTAAGGACACATCAGCTATATTTCTGTCCATAGCTGCTAGATTATAAACATAATTCAAATATACCATAGACATTTATATGCAGTATACTATTTCCAGCTGCTAGTGTGCTGCCATGGTAAAATGGTCTTGATCCGTTCACTCTCAGAAAACAATTGTGGTTATTTTATTATCTTGGGATTTTAAAAATCATTATAATTTAAGTTATTTTAATTAATTTAAAAAGTCTTAAATTATTAGATGAAAAAAATAATGAATTATTATCAAAAGGCTTTTTCGGTATGCCCAATTTTCAGATTCGACCCAGAATTTCCAGCATCCCTATAAATCATATGACTTTTTTTTTTTTTTTTTTTTTTTTTTTTTTTACTCCTATCAAGATATTTATTTGGTATATCTTTTAATTAAATAAAACGTCAATGTTTATTTTATGTGCATTTGTCTAGTAATCATACAATACAACACAATATTTATTTATAAATCACATTTAAAGACAACAAGTTGGCCAAAGAAAATTGCCCCTTAGATAATTATTTGATGAAATATTAAATAATAATAATAATAATAATTATTATTATTAAAATGATATAGCAGACTGCATTTGGCCCATGTTCCCTAAAATATACACACAAAGGGAGAATGGAAAGATTTCTTAAAGTCCACATGAGCCGCAAGCTGCAACCCTTTTTTCCGTATTATGACGCAGTTCCTAGAGAAGCAGAATATTAAACAGTGGGCGTGGCTTGTTTTTTCTACTGCGAGCTGATTGGATGTAATAAAGTACAGTGCATCCGGAAAGTATTCATAGCGTTTCACTTTTTTCACGTTTTATGTTACGTTACAGCCTAATTCCAAAATGGATTAAATTCATTTATTTCCTCAACATTCTACACACAATCCCCCATAATGACAATGTGAAAAAAGAGTTTTTGTTGCAAATTTATTAAAAATAAAAAACCTGAAAAATCACATGTACATCAGTATTCATGAGACATGAGGTACATTCTGTTTCCACTGATCATTCTTGAGATGTTTCAGCAGCTTCATTGGAGTTTACCTGTGGTCAATTCAGTTGATTGGACATGATTTGTAAAGGCATACACCTGTCTATATAAGCTCCCAGGGTTGACGGTGCATGTCAAAGCACAAACCAAGCATGAAGACAAAGGAATTGTCTGTAGACCTCCGAGACAGGACTGTCTCGAGGCACAAGGCTGAGGAAGGTTACAGAAAGATTTCTGCTGCTCTAAAAGTTCCAATGAGCACAGTGGCCTCCATCATCCGTAAGTGGAAGATGTTTAGAACCACCAGGACTCTTCCTAGAGCTGGCCGGCCATCTAAGCTGAGTGATCAGGGGAGAAGGGCCTTAGTCAGGGAAGTGATCAACAACCCGATAGTCACTCTGTCTGAGCTCCAGCGTTCATCTGTGGAGAGAGGAGAACCTTACAGAACCATCTGTGCAGCAATCCACCAATCAGGCCTGTATGGTAGAGTGGCCAGACGGAAGACACTCCCCACCTGGAATTTGCCAAAAGGCATCTGAAGGACTCTCAGACCATAAGAAACTAAATTCTCTGGTCTGATGAGACTAAAACTGAACTCTTTCAAGTGATTGCCAGGTGTTACGTTTGAAGAAAACCAGGCAGCGCTCATCACCAGGCTAATACCATCCCTACAGTGAAGCATGGTGGTGGCAGCATCATGCTGAAGGGATGTTTTTCAGCAGCACTGGAAGACTAGTCAGGATAGAGGGAAAGATGAATGCAGCAATGTACAGAGACATCCTGAATGAAAACCTGCTTCAGAGTGCTCTTGACCTCAGACTGGGGCGACGGTTCATCTTCCAGCAGGACAATGACCCAAAGCACACCACCAAAATATTAATGGAGTGGCTTCACAACAACTCGATTAATGTACTTGAGTAGCCCAGCCAGAGCCCAGACCTAAATCCTATTAAACATCTCTGAAAATGGCTGTGCACCGTCGCTTCCCATCCAACCTGATAGAGCGCGAGAGGTACTGCAAAGAGGAATGGGCAACAATTCCCAAAGACAGGTGTGCCAAGCTTGTAGCATCATATTCAAAAAGACTTGAGGCTGTAATCGCTGCCAAAGGTGCATCAACAAAGTATTGAGCAAAGGCTGTGAATACTGATGTACATGTGATTTCTCAGGTTTTTTATTTGTAATAAACTTGCAACAATTTCAAAAAAAAATTCACATTGTCATTATGGGGGATTGTGTGTAGAATGTTGAGGAAATAAATTAATTTAATCCATTTTGGAATAAGGCTGTAACATAAAAACATGTGGAAAAAGTGAAGCGGTATCAATACTTTCCAGATGCACTGTAGATGTTTCAATCAGAAAGGTGGGGAAAAGGGTTTGGGTAGCGTTATTACACCCTAACAGACTCCTCCTGCTCACCATTTCTGTTTGTAGTCAAAACTAACAGTTGGAGGGGCGTGGTTTAGTATGTTAGCCCCGCCCAATACCTCAGACAGACCTAATCGGAGAATTTAACTGAAAACAAACAGGAAGTGCATTTTCAGATTTCAATTATAGATTACAAAGGCAAACAGTTTATTTGTCTTAATGACATGCAGAGATGAATTGTTCACCACAAAACTAGCAGTGTGAGCTGACTAAATCAATATGCTTAGTTTTAATTAGTTAGTTCATCGGGACTTTAATGCGTTTCCAGGGATGGTGGGTTAAAGCGAGGAAAAGTCAAAGAGGTCTTCAAAGAGGAGCAGCAGAAGCTTTACAGTAAGGTGTTGGTGGGCAGCAGTGAAGACCGCAGTCGATCCTGAAGGGCAGCAGGGGTGTGTTTGACTTGACTGGTGCTGCTCCCAGCGAGAGCCCAGACCCTCAGCAGAGGCAGAGCGGCCCCCGACCGGCCCCTTCCTAAACCTGCAGACACAACCGACGATCTGGAGAGTTGCGCTGGAAAACAGGAGCTTCGCATTACTGCACGACCGACCGGCTCTGGGGCTGAGATTTACACTGACGTCATACTTGAGTGATTGTTTTTTTGTTTGTTTGTTATGGTTTTGAATATTTGTGCTCTGTTTCTGTAATGCATGATGTCCCGGGAGAGATGGTGGAAGAGTTTGAATTGGTTTATTTAAGCTTGTAAAGTAATAATATTAATAATAATAAGGGATGTTGTGTGTAGAAGTGTAGTGTGGGTAGAACCATGGAGAAAAACCGTGTCTGTCAAGTGTGTTTCTGCTCCGCGTTTCAGCTCCTCATCATGACGGCCTCTCTAGTGTGCTGTGCTCTTTTTAATAAAATGGGTTTTTTTTAAACATCGTGATCCTCATTTATGCGTTCTGACGTTATTGATGTGTTGAATGGTTAACGTCTGATCATTCAGATTGGGTAGTTTATTTTTATTAGGCAAGGCAAGTTTATTTATATAGCACATTTCATACACAGTGGCAATTCAAAGTGCTTTACATAAACAGGAATAAAAAAGACAAGTGTAAGAAAAAATAAAAACAGATAATAAACAGCTAAAACAGGTTGTAAAAGAATGAAAAAGAGGAGAAAGACATAATAGTGCGATTTGTCGGATGTAGCACAGTGCTCATTCAGTAAAGGCACAGCTAAACAGATGTGTTTTCAGTCTGGATTTGAATGTGCCTAATGTTGGAGCACATCTGATCATTTCTGGAAGCTGATTCCAGCAGCAGGGGGCGCTGTTAGTAGCTGAAAGCCGATTCACCCTGCTTTGACTGAACTCTTGGAATTTCTAGTTTATATGATCCTAGAGATCTGAGTGATCTGTTAGGTTTGTATTCAGTGAGCATATCTGTAATGTATTGAGGTCCTAGGCCATTTAGTGATTTATAGACAAGTAATAATACATTAAAATCTATTCTGAATGTAACTGGGAGCCAGTGTAAAGACCTGAGGACAGGTGTGATGTGCTCAGATTTCCTGGTTCTGGTCAGAATCCTGGCCACAGCGTTCTGGATGAGCTGCAACTCTCTGACTGTCTTTTTGGGAAGGCCCGTGAGGAGGCCGTTACAGTAATCCACCCTGCTGCTGATAAAAGCATGAACAAGTTTCTCTAAGTCTTCACTGGAAACAAAGCATCTAATTCTTGCAATGTTTTTGAGATGATAGTATGCTGATTTACTAACTGCTTTGACATGACTATTGAAACTCAGATCTGACTCCAGAGTCACACCAAGATTCTTGACCTTATTTTTTGTTGTTTGACCTTTAGAGCCAAGGTACGCATTCACCTTGCTATTAAGCAGGTCACCCATTTTAACACTTTGAGTTAGGAACATGCTGCGTTTCACACAATTGATTTGTGTTAGGACGACATGGAGGAATGAAGTTAACTTATTAGTTTTTACAAATATAACTTAGTGGATTGAACTTAAAACAATTAAGTTGTCCCCCACAAAAACTCAAGGATTGTGTTGGTTCAGCTCAATTAAAATAAGCAGTTTGAACAAACAAATGTCATTTTTCAAGTGTATATATGTGACTTTGGGCCTCAAAATCTGTCGTACTGAGATTTATACACCATCTAAAAGCTGAAGAAATAAACTTCCCATTGCTGCATGGTTTGTTAGGATAAGACCATATTTGATCGATACACAGCTATGTAAAAAAAAATCTAGGGATGTCCCGATACCCTTTTTCCCTTCCTGATACCTGAGCTTAGGGTATTGGCGATACAGAGTACTGAACCGATACCCGAGTGTGTATCTGAACACATAGCCCTGTGTAAATTGACAAAATTAATTTACGGTGTGTTTCAGACTTATTCATTAATTAAACATGAACAAATACATACAGTGAAGTACAGGATTTTAGTTATCTGACATTCAACAGTAATATTATTTACTGTACTTTACAGAAAACAGTTCAGCCACAAATCAAACACTATAAACTGAAAAATAAATCAGAGTTTTACTGTCTAAAATCAGTGCAAAAAAATAAAGAAATATAAAAAAAAATTGTAATATAGAAAAAAATAAAATAAAAACTTTAAAAAAATTTAGATTATTATTTTTTTAAAATTATAAAATAGTGTGTTATCCTTATCTTTGACTCTGGGTTTGCAGTGTTAAGCAAATAGTCTCATTTAAAAAGATGGTATCGGATCGGTTTATGGTTTTAAATACTCACTGATACCGATACCAGAATTTTTGCAGTATCTGCGAGTATTTCTGATACTTGTATTGGTATCGGAACAACCCTAAAAAAATCTGGAATTGGAGGGTTTTAAAAACTCAAAATGCAGAGAAAATCACTTCTAAAGTTACTAAGTTTTAAAACTGCAAATCAAGTTTTTAGCAATGCACATTACTAAACAAACATTGAGCTTTGTTGTATTTACGGTAGGAAACTTACTAAATCTCTTCATGGGACGTGACTTTTACTTAATATTCTGATGATTTTTTGTCATGAAATAAAAATATAATTTTGACCCATACAAAGGTTGATGATTCAGAAATAATTTTAATGTCCTGATTTGATATTTCATGATAAACTTTTTAATGCTATCTTGATCAATTGAACATGTCCTTGCATAATTAAATTATCAACTTGAAATAAATTATCATACAATTTTTAATTATCCAAAAAGCCTTGACAAAAAAAACACCATAAAAGCATAAATCTGAAAGAGACCAATAAAAGCTGTCCTTATTGATCTGAAAATTAAGTCACATTTATTATTATTCTGCATTAAATCTAGAATTTTGTTGACTGCTCTAATCCCCATTCATTCACATTGTAGACGTTCCTGTTTGCCTTACAGTTGTAAACAACATGGGTGTATATTCATCTCAGTCTCCGCTAGAGGGTGGCATTCACCCATCTTTCATTTACAGTAGATCCATACAATCTTGAGGGCTTTCCATTAAAGTCTGGAATCTTTGTAAAAGAGATTTTGTAAACATACAAAAAGTGTACAGTGTATATTTATATAGATGCTTTAAAACATTTTGTTGTCATCGCCTGCTGTCTGACTTTGTACACTCCAGAAAAAAAAAAAAAAGAAACGTACACACTCTCACCGGGATGTTACCCTTTCAAAAGATGAGGTGTTATTATTAAAGGTGCGGTATGTCGGTTTTTGACTCTAGTAAAGCATAATAGTACCACGTGTATACATGTTTGCAGTTATTTAAGAAACGTGCTAAGTTAACATACTTGTTTATTTGTAAAACAATGCTAAAGTCAGATAAAATGTGCATTCCTTGTCTAAATGTTTCTGGTCTCTGTAACAACGCCTGCTGATAACCCATTTAATTTCAGTCTTGAATGTTGTCTCATGCTGCGTCCCAATTAGCATACTTATACTACGACCTAAAAGTATGTACTTTTTTGTGGAGGAAAAATATATGTATATATATATATATATAGCTTTGGGACATACTACTTCCTCGTTACACAGATCGTTGTGTTGCTTAGTTAAGAGCCCTGTCAATCATCCACATTTCTGTCGTATTTAATTTCCTACCTTATTGGAGAAGCAGCAGCAGGATAATCTCCCATTCACGAGTCTTTCATGCAGAGAAATCTCCTCAGGTGTTTGGATAATTCTCCATTCAGACGGTAATGTCCAAACACGTCTTTATATAAGTTCAGTATTGTTGTTGCAGATGAAATATAACACAGACAACGGTATTTAAATATTCTCCAGTGGGCTAGATATTAATTAACAGTCATACAAACATCTTTACTGAAGCCTCTCTGCTTGACCGTTGGTCTCGCGCGTCCATCATGTTTGTAGTTTGTTTACACTTTTCACCCGCGTTTTGTAGTTCTAATCGAATTCACGTCCAACGCGCAGTGTACTGTGGGCAATATCAGCGGTTAGAGTATGGACGCTTCTACACTTAAAATTTTGACCGGAAATAGTAAACCATCCGGGAATTTTTGGCATACTCTTTTCAACATACTACGATTTGGGACATACTAATTCTACTTTCACATACTATTTAGGACGGATAGTATGCGGATTGGGACGCAGCATCAGTATGTGCAGATGAGACCGGAAATGTGAACTCCGGAGTCTCCTTAGTGAAATCCACATCAGGTGGTTTTTAATTAGCAATTGACTCAAAATTACAAATGTAAACAAATGATCAACTTAGTGTAGGTGTGCTCGTTCCTGTTGGTGTCGTCAGTCTGCCAACCTGCGTCAAGTTGGAGGTATAGTGAAAAAAAAAATTAAACTATTGTTTTAAATTTGGTCTGCAATACCTAGTAGAAGTGTTCAATTCAAGCCACTGCACCTTTAAGTAAATAAACTATGCGTAATTATAAAAATGAAAGGTCCCGTGAAATTAAAATAAAGTTTTTTAGATGTTAGAGTCAGTATTGTTGTGTTCACACCAGGTGCGGCACACGCAAATACATTTTGTAAACAGACACGTGAACATTTTAGGTGCGTTCGACTTGAACCATGATCAACGAGATTAGCCAAGCGCAGACGGGGGTGGAGTTGAAAACGGAGCCGGACAGCCGGACATTTCGGGATTCAAAGTTGCGGCAGTCATTATGACCGCTCACACTGCGTCGTCATAATTGTTTATAGTTTTTCTATTTATAACAAAATATTTACAGTACAAATAAAACAGAATACAGTCTCTACAACTATAGTTCATTTTTAAACAATAAGGGAATTATGAATTATATATAGTATGAGAGAAATAAGGGGAAACGAGAGGGCAATATACATAAAAATGAACAGGCCTATTAAATACAAAACAATAAGCACAAATTTTAGGAGTTTAAACATCACTCTAGGCTAATACTTCTTGTTTGAATAAGCTAAAAAAGGATTTACATTTATAGATATAAAACTTTCCAATGTCCTAGGGCCCGAGCGTCCACATACGTGGACAGCACATTTTTAGCTCTTAAGTGGCTATTTAAAATACTTTGAATGTTTTATATTTTGTTACAGACATACAGTGTCATCCTGCAACTGTTTTGCAGCATATGAAATGTCACAAACCCTATTTTTAACTGTCCAAATTGGGAAAAAAAATTGTTTTTACTAAGCAATTTAAAAAAAAAAATTCTCATGATCATTCACTGATGAAGACCATGTAGGTCGAAACGTTGTGTGAGAGCTAAAGTGGCAGTGTTGCCGATTTTTTTATTTATTTATTTATTTTTTGATCTTTTGCTACAGTGTTTATTTTTGATCGAGCACCTGCCTCCGAGATTTTTTTGATGTGCGCACATCTCTGGTTTTTGCTTGCTTTATGTAAATTCGGACCACGAGTCCACATATATGGACATCATTTTTCTCTAAAAGTACATCATATCAAAAGATGATACTTAGATTTTTATTCTAATTACATTCCAATAAGCCCAAATAGCACAGAGAAATAAAAAACGCATGTTAAAAAACAGGGCCTTAAGAGGATATATATTAGTGTAAAACCCAAAACAAGGTGTTTTGATTAAGTCTTAAACAAGGATTAAGATTATTTTGGATAATGAAAGCACTTTTAAAAAGGCACTTTAATCCAAAAAGATTGAACAAAAGAACATTCCTAAAATAAATGAGCTACACTTAGTAGAAGTTTCCCAGAAAGAGCAGGTACATCAATGTCACTTTTAAGTCTTGTGTATAAATGGCTAGACAGGAAAAAAAAAAAAAAAAAAAAATATATATATATATATATATATATATATATATATATATATATATATATATATATATATATATATATATATATATATATATATATATATTATAATCGTTTAAATCATTTTATAATTATTTAATAAAATAGTTCTTTAACTTAATTCGTTAAGAAACCTTTAGGGCAGGGGTGTCAAAGTCAATTCCTGGAGGGCCGGAGCCCTGCATAGTTTAGTTCCAGCCCTGCTTCAACACACCTATCTGTAGGTATCAAACAAGCCTAAAGCACTCAATTAGTTTGATCAGGTGTGTTTAATTGGGGTTGGAACTAAACAGTGCAGAGCTCCGGCCCTCCAGGAATTGGCTTTGACACATGTGCTTTAGGGTGTCAGGAGCAATGATGATAATTATTTTATTTAAAGTCTGTAAGACTTATTTGAGTTAATATTTAGGTTATTTACTAAAATATATCATTTAAATCGTTCATTAAGCTGAAGTAAATAGTCTGTATAAAAAAGGTAGAAAAAATAAACCTGTGCAAACAATCTAGCCTTTATAACCAGATTATTAACAAAAGATGATACTGCAGTGAAGTATCTGTAGTCTTTAATAAGCATGATGTGTACAAGATAGAGAGGGTATGAAAAGTTAATTGTTTGTTTGGAAATTTGTGAATCGGAATTTGTCCAATAATAAACCCGAAACACACGTGATTGTTGTCATGCGGTGAACTCAGCCAGTCGTGTAATATCGGCGTTGACATCGCAGCTCCAGCAGTCGCTCTTCAGATGCTGCACTGGCTGAATCAGTCGTCTAATCTCGGAGTGATGTCGCAGTACTTTGATGCCACATGTGACAGTCACATGGCATCAGCGCAGCGTCAATCCGCACACAATTTCTAACCAGCATGCACCGCTTTAAGACAGATTTTGATCGATCTGCGCAGCACTGCATGAAGTCGAACGCACCTTTTGAGTTTACTCGCTTCATTCATGCGTCAAATTTGCTTCACAATAGATGAGGATTCACGTCATGGGCAGGGCTTCTGTCAGACACAGCGCTAAACGAATCGACGCTGTTTTTCAGCCTTCCTAAAGCACATAAAGCACAGCTATTATCTCAATTAAATCCATGTTAGCCATTTAGCAGAAGCCCGTCTATGACTGTGAAGTGAAGTGAATTTCACGCATGAATGAAGTGAATTTTGTGTAACCAGATGCTTGAACATTGCGAGTTTACTTGCTTCATTCGCACGTCAAATTCGCTTCATTCATGCCGCATCTGGTGTGAAAACAGCATTAAGGATATCTATAAGCTAGTGTGCTCCAAAACAGTGACAAAATTTGCGTTTAAAATATATAAACCTGATATAGACATCCAAAGCTTGCAGTTTGTCACTTTCGCCAAAATGGATCGAGTTTTTTCACGTCTTGTTTTCAGTTTCTCATCAAATCGGCTGACCAATCAAATGCTCTCTAGTATCTGACATGCCCCGCCCCCTTCAAGGTGCTTCTCATTTGCTTTTCACTCTCACTGGCAGAGCTGTGATAAAAACAAAACACTATTGGCTGTTTTTAAAAAAGGGGAGGGGTTACTATATATTTGTAACTATATACTATATTTGTCAATATAGTTAGCCTGGTCTCACGAGGAAACGTAGGTATTTTACGTTTTGTCAGTTTAGTGGCGAATTTGTACGAGTTGAGTCATATGAAATTGTACGATTTTAAAAAGGAGGCGTGGCACCCTACCCCACCCCTAAACCCAACCATCATTGGGTGATGAGAAAATTGTACGAATTAGATCGTACGAATTTATACGAATTAAGCTGTGGTCACACTGGACTTTTCTCCCCATAGACT
The DNA here is from genome assembly GCA_903798195.1 of Danio kyathit. Classification (NCBI taxonomy): domain Eukaryota; kingdom Metazoa; phylum Chordata; class Actinopteri; order Cypriniformes; family Danionidae; genus Danio; species Danio kyathit. The sequence continues at coordinate 48,361,983 of LR812528.1, read as the reverse complement.
TCCATTCATACACACGCAAATGCGTCAGACCGAAAAACGTAAGGTCGTGCGGGAAGTATCGCATTCCGCTGCGTTGGAAAGTTCAAGCTTGTTGAACTCTGATCTGCAAAATCGCATCACATGACTGCGTGAGACACACCAAGGACCAAAACATGACCTCTCTGGACAGAAACTTAAAACATGGACCAATCGCTTGCTTTTTTTAATGTCTAAACATCTTGTTTAATCCCGCCCCTATTGCGAAATCGCATCACTTGACTGTGTGAGACCAATCGAGGATCAACACATGACCTTTCTGGACAGAAATTAAAAATATGAAGCAATCGCTTGCTTTTTTAATGTCTAATCATCTTGTTTAATCCCGCCCCTTTTGCGAAATCACATCACTTGACTGCGTGAGACCAATTGAGGATCAACACATGACCTTTCTGGACAGAAATTAAAAATATGGAGCAATCGCTTGCTTTTTTAATGTCTAATCATCTTGTTTAACCCCGCCCCTTTTCGCAGCGCCGTACGACAGAATTTCGCACACACAAATTCTAGTGTGACCAGGCCCGTGCAGAGGCGTTTCCCTAGGGCATGTGCAGAATTGCTGACAGTCCCAGTTTTCACGAAAAGTGGCATTAGGGGTGGGGCTCAGGAAGGCATTCGCGGAATGGAGAGCGGGGCGACGGTGGGGCACTTACTTTCATTTTGGAAGGGCACTTTATATCCCAGACTTAAAAGGGCATGTACACTGCACAGGTTGAGCCCTATGTGTGCACGTGCCTGAGTGTGACTGCAGCTTAAGCCACTAAATCAAAAAGTTACAAATTGCCGTGAGATTGCGTTGATATAGTAGCTCCAAATGACAACAGGTATACTCACTTTAAAAAAAAAAAAAGTATAATTGCTCTTTGCAGTGTGATATGTACTTCTAAGGCATCACTATTGGACTATTTAGGTACAAATGGTGTACCTATTGAAAAGCCACCACCCCTGTGACAGCTTGTGTACATTTTTTCAGTGCTAAAGAGCAGGTAAAGAGACAAGCCCTGCTAGAACTATAATAAGACCCTGAACAACAGGTTTCAGGAACAATACCTGCATGAAAGAACACAGTGTGTGGGTTCACGTCATGTTTATTCTTAAATCTCTACATGACTAATGCGTGATCATGTGTAATTCATTAGTAATGTAAAACATGATGGCAACTTTGTGTTTTGGGCAATAAAGTTTATGATCATGAAGCCTACTCAAATTATTCATTCATTTTCTTTTCGGCTTAGTCCCTTTATTAATCCGGGGTCGCCACAGCGGAATGAACCGACAACTTATCCAGCATATGTTTTACGCAGCGTATGCCCTTCCAGCTGCAACCCATCTCTGGGGAACACACATACACTCTCATTCACACTCATACACTATGGTCAATTTTAGCCTACCCAATTCACCTGAACCGCATGTCTTTGGACTTGTGGGGGAAACCGGAGGAAACCCACGTGAACGCGGGGTTACTATTCAAATTATTTTCAAAGGATATATTTTAAAAAATAATAAAGTTTATTAGAAATTGTTTAGAAATAACCCTATACAATACAAGAAAATAATACATTACTGTTTACAATGCATGGGGCTGTGCAATATGATGATATACAGCAGGGAAAATAGTATTGAACACATCACCATTCTACTCAGAATATTTCTAAAGGAGTTGTTGACTTGAAATTTTCCCTGGATGTTGGTAACAACCAAAGAAATCCATATATACACAGAAAACAAATCTAATTAGTTTACCAATAAAGTCATGTGTAACAAAATGAAATGACGCAGGGAAAAAGTATTAAACGCATGAAGAAAGGGAGGTGTAGTTCAGCAGTGAACGCCCAGACAGCACCTGAAACCTCTCAGTAGTTCTTCAGCTCTGCCCTTCCTCAGTGTAAATGAATATCAGCTGCTTCAGTCCAACATCTACATTAGCAGGAGGATGAAGATCAAACCAGGGTGGACATTTCAGCAAGACAATGATCCAAAACACAGCCAAGGAGACTCTCAGATGCTTTCAGCGAAAGAAAATCAAGCTGTAGAATGGCCCAGCCAATCACCTGACCTGAATCCAATAGGAAATACAAAATAAAGATCAGATTTGATAGACGAGACCCACAGAGCCATCAAGATTTTGACACACTGTTGAAGTCTGTGAAAAATTCACACCTGAGCAATGCATGAGACTTCATTCTCCATATGAGAGGCGTCTTTAAGCTGCCATCACCAAAAAAGCCTTTTATATAAAGTATTGAATAGATTTCAGTAGTTCAGCACTTTCTCCTTGTGTCATTGTTATTACACAGATTTTATTTGTTTTGTTTTTTGTCTGTATCGTTTGGGTTTTTACCAAAATCTGCTTCAACTCCATGTCAACAGCTCCTTTAGAAATATTATTCCCAGGAAAAAACAATGACGTGTTCAATACTTATTTCCCTCTCTGTATATCATATGGACAAAATCAAAAGTCTATAGTTTCATATTATGCTCTGTCATTTAATTCGTGGTGTCTCAAAATACGTTGTTTACGGTAAAACTTTTTTTCATGATTATTATGACATGATATTATTATGGTTCGAGCCTTGGCTGGGTCAGTTGGCATTTCTGTGTGGAGTTTGCATGTTCTCCCTGTGTTGGCGTGGATTCCCTCTGGGTGCGCCGGTTTCCCCCACAGTCCAAACACATTTGCTATAGGGGAATTGGATTAACTAAATTGTCTGTGGTGCATGTGTGTGAATGAGAGTGTATGGATGTTTTCCAGTGATGGGTTGCAGCTGGAAGGGAATCCGCAATGTAAAACATATGCTGGATAAGTTGGCGGTTCATTCAGCATGTGGCAACCCCAGATTAATAAAGGGACTAAGCCGAAAAGAAAATGAATGAATGAATATGAGCACTGTTAACAATTTCCTGTGAATCTACAGTAACTTACTATGAATCAATTACAGCAAGAATACTGTATTTACATTTACAGCGCCATTTATCTTGCTCTATATGTATTTACAGCATTATTCTTACTGTAAAACATACAGTAATTTTCACAATGCAGCTTTAAAATACACTACCTGACAAAAGTCTTGTCGCCTATCCAGGTTTTAGGAACAACAAATAATAACTTGACTTCTAGTTGATCATTTGGTATCAGAAGTGGCTTATATGAAAGGCAAAGACCTCTAGATTACACTTATTTTACCAGAATAAAATATAATCATGGCTTGATTTTGAATGATTTAATTAGGACAGTAAGGTCTGACTTTGCTTAGACTAAAGTCTTGTCACTGAACAGAAATAATGTCCAGTATAGAATATAAAGTCATGCTGCAGTGGAAACAGAATGAATATTGTGTCTGACTCCATCATGAGCTTGGAGGACTGCATCCATACATCTCTGCAATGACTCAAATCACTTATTAATAGTCATCTGGCAAAGAAAGCGTTCTTGCAGGACTCCCAGAGTTCATCAAGATTGTTTGGATTCATCTTCAGTGCCTTCTCCTTCATCTTACCCCAGACATGCTCAATAATGTTCATGTCTGGTGACTGGGCTGGCCAATCCTGGAGCACCTTGACCTTCTTTGCTTTCAGGAACTTTGATGTGGAGGCTGAAGTATGAGAAGGAGCGCTATCCTGCTGAAGAATTTGCCCTCTCCTGTGGTTTGTAATGTAATGGGCAGCACAAATGTCTTGACACCTCAGGCTGTTGATGTTGCCATCCACTCTGCAGATCTCTCATACGCCCTCATACTGAATTGAAACCCAAACCATGATTTTTCCTTCACCAAACTTGACTGATTTCTGTGAGAATCGTGCGGGTTCCAGTAGGTCTTCTGCAGTATTTGTGATGATTGGGATGCAGTTCAACAGAGGATTCATCAGAAAAATCTGCCACTTTTCCAAATGATCAACTAGAAGTCAAGATATTATTTGTTACTCTTACAACTGGAATCGACAACAAGAAGTTTGTCAGGGAGTGTACTGCATAACTGCCCTACAGTAAAGTACAGTTCATATTACAGTTAAAATACTGTGTAATTTAGGCAAAAATCCTTAAAAGTGTGATTTGATGCTCAATAAATATTTGGAAAAATAACAGATTAAAATGCAATTATGAATTAAACAATTTGTTTATACAATGCAATGCAGACTTTCAAAGCTGTTTCAAGTGAATAAACAGGAATAACAGTGGCTGATTAAATTTAATCTTTTTTTATAGGTCATAAATGTTTTTTTTTGTAATAAGCTGTGTTGAAGTGTTGTTCTCTGAGTGAATGTTCTTTTGCAGAAATGCCAGAGCAATCTTCCATTGGCAATAATAACACACACACACACACACACACACACAGCAGCATCTGTTCATGCGTGTTCCCTTTTTCATCAACAATAAAAACTGGTCACGGCCAGCATGACAATTCAGTATAATTGTAGCTTTGTGCCTCAGATCTGTACAGTTCTCTATAATGTCTACATTTAGTCATGAGACATTTTAATTGCACATCTCTACTGAATTGGCGTAACTGAAAGGAGCATCACGTAATTTTTTTTTTAAAAGCTATATTTTGCATTTACAGAAGTCGCTGTGTTCTCAGTGTGTGTCACGGCGTCCTTTGGTTTAATGAGTAATCTGTGTGAGATGCTATTTATTTATTTCATTATTTATTTATGCTTACTACGATTTTGCGAGTAATCTTATTCAGGATTAGGAGTTTTTAATCATATTTATCAGCTCCACTTTGCAATAAAAGAAATGTATTAGGGGCAAAACAAAACAAAAACATAAAGATTAGATCGGCCACTTTATTAGGTACACCTTACTAGCACTAGTCGGCTGCACATCCATGATGTGAATCTCCCGTTCCACCACATCCCAAAGGTGCTCTATTGGATTGAGCTCTGGTGACTGTGGAGGCCATTTGAGTGCAGTGAACTCATTGTCACGTTCAAGAAACCAGTCTGAGATGATTCACGCTTTATAATGTGTGTTATCCTGCTGGAAGTAGCCATCAGAAGATGGGGACACTGTGGTCATAAAGGGGTGGACGTGGTCAGCAACAATACTCAGGAAGGCTTTGGTGTTAACAGGATATAGATATGTTATAAAGTATAATTATAGAAAAAACTATAGGTATTATTTAGAGATGGATGTACTGTGAACATTGTATACAGGTTGTATCAGCTATGAACAGAGATTTACAAAAGATGAATATATACAGGTTGCTATTAATAATCAGCTAGATATGAACATATTTACAAGTGAATATGTACAATTCAAGATGAATTAGTGCAACGTAGTGCGTTGAATATGTGCGATTTCATTCATTTATTTCATTTTCGGCTTAGTCCCTTTATTAATCTGGGGTCGCCACAGCGGAATGAACCGCCAACTTATCCAGCATGTTTTTACACAGCGGATGACCTTCCAGCTGCAACCTATGACTGGGAAACATCCATACACACTCATTCACACACATGCACTACGGTCAATTTTTCAGCCTACACAATTCCCCTATAGATCATGTCTTTGGACTTGTGACCTTCTCGCTGTGAGGCGATCGTGCTACCCACTGCGCCACCGCGTCACCATGTGCAATTTTAATTGTGCAAATATTAAATAATAAATAATGCAGTGTTTATAGGGAGTGTAAGTTAAATGTTAAAAAACAGCTATCCAGCAAAGTTTTTAAGAATGTTTGTTATTGATCTACTCTAACCAGTGTTATTAGAATTAAATAAATCTAAAATCATAAAACTAAAATATTTGTTGTTCTTTGAAATAAATGTTTTTTTTTAAATGTCTTATTTTCATTTAGTTTGACTTACAATAACTAAACAATACAATAACTAAAAGCAGCAAAAAAGTAATATCTGTATTTGTACTGTACTTCTACAAATTGTTGTATTTTCATGTTAATTGCCTGTTGTTATTGCAAAAAAAAAAAAAAAAAACTAGAAGCAAATTAAAATAAAAAATATAATTGCCATTAAAAAAAAATAATAAAAATTTAGAAAAACTTGAGTTACTAAATTTATATATATATAATGATGTTAATGTGACTAAACTTTTTCTCTTTTAGGTAAGTTAGGATTATCAAATTTGTTTCTGTTCTGCTTAATAGCAGAATAATGAGAGAGATATTTTTTGAGAAATTGCTATAGCTTTTCTTGAAAGTCAAGTTTACATACAATAAGATTATTATGCCTCTGAAAAAGCTCAGATGATGGTGTCAAGGTTTTGGAAGTTTCTGAATGGCTGATTGACGACATTTGAGTTAATTGGAGGCACAACTGTAGAATAGTATTTAAGAAAAACCTCAAACACACTGCTTCCTTGTGTGACAACATGGGAAAATCAACAAGCCAGAATCAACAAAAAAGCCAGATTACAGTTTGCTAAATTACACTGGGAAAAAGAATAATGTTTGGAGACATGTCCTGTGGTCTGATGGAACTAAGATTGAACTGTTTGGCCATAAAGACCAGTGTTACATTTGGAGGACAAAGGGGAAAGCTTACAAGCCTAGGAACACCATCCCAACTGTGAAGTATGGGGGCGGCAGCATCATGTTGTGGGGCTGTTTTGCTGCAGGAGGGACTGGTCCACTTCACAGCATAGATGATCATGAAGAAAGAATATTATGTAGAAATACTGAAGCAACGTCTCAAGACATCAGCCAGGAAATTAAAACTTGGCCACAAATGGGTCTTCCAAACAGACCATGACCCTAAGCATACTGCCAAATTAGTTAAAATGTGCTTTAAGGACAACAGAGTGAATGTTTTGGAGTGGCCATCACAAAGCCCTGAACTCAATCCTATAGAAAATTTGTGGGCAGAGTTGAAAAAGCTTGTGCGAGCAAGACAGCCTACAAATCTGACTCCGTTACACCAATTCTGTCAGGAGGAATGGGCCAAAGTTCCTGCAAACTATTGTGAGAAGCTTGTGGAAGGATACCCAAAACACTTGACCAAAGTTATACAGTTTAAAAGCAAAGCTAAAAATATACCAAGAAAATGTATGTAAACTTTTGACTGTCTAGAAATTAATAAAAAATTCTCAAAAAAGAAAAATTCTCTCATTATTCTGGCATTTAGCAAATGAAAAGTATTTAGGTAATCCTAACTGACCTAAAATAGTAAACGTTTAGTATGATTTACCATCAGACATTTTTTTAAAAAAAATGGTCATGTTTCTTTTTTTAGAGTGTATGCAAACTTCTGGTTTCAACTGTATATATATATATATATATATATATATATATATATATATATATATATATAGTAACATTGTTAGCAACATTTCATTGTTTATTATTTTTTTTCTTTGCCTCCTTTTTCATTTTTAGGTTTATTTGATGCCTTAATTATATCTGACTTATTATTTTTAAATAATTATTAAATTCATTTAAATGTGTATTAGGTGTTTTCAAATAAAAAGGCCTACGGTGAAGGATGTATATATTAATATATTACACTTACAGTTCTATTGTTAGAAGTAATATAGTACTTATATTAGTAGTATATATATATGTGTGTGTATGTAGATAGACAGACAGACAGACATTGAGGTAAAGTTTGTTTTATATTCGCACATTCATTCATTTAACTGTGTCTATTGTTTACCACGCTAATATGAATATTCTGTCAGAATTAGCATGCAAGTATGACTTCAAAACAACATTAGCACTATATAATTGACTGCAAACAATGATGTACTTTGATAGTCATTGGCTGCTAATATGATTTTCACTATTTATAATTTGCAAAGAATACTTTTCTGAAATTATATCATTAAGGAGAATGTCTGAATATCTGAATACAAAACCAACTTTACCTCTATCAGACAGACAGGGTGATAGATAGATAGATAGATAGATAGATAGATAGATAGATAGATAGATAGATAGATAGATAGATAGATAGATAGATAGATAGATAGATTTAGGTTCATGCTGTTTTTATACACACACTCTTCAACACACACACACACGGGCCTACATGTAACTCAGAGATTTGTTTTTAGGCACCGCGTTAATCTTCAGCTCATTTATTGTTTACGTCACTCTGAGGCCACGCCCAAACGCAGTTGCCCCATCAGAGAACGGGCGTGTGGGCGTGGCCTCAAGCTGACTTGTTGCTTCAGCGGCTGAAGGTGAAACTTTTCCAGGCGAAACACATTAACAAACCTTTGTACACAACAGAAGAAAGTTTTCGCCGGACAGCAGAACTGACGCTCCAGTCCCAACCGACACGGGCTGGACTTACGGTAACGTTAGAAATGTCTCTGGCAGAGCAAAGCCAGCAGTGGATTCCCACCAGCGTGCAGGTAACGGTGCTGCAGGCGCGCGGATTGCGGTGTAAGGGCAAAAATGGCACGAACGACGCGTACGCCATCATGCAGGTGGCCAAGGAGAAGTTCTCCACCTCGGTGGCCGAAAAAAGCGTGGCTCCTGTCTGGAAGGAGGAGGCCTCGTTCGACCTGCCGCTCTTCAGCTCCGGTAACACCGAGCGCTGCACCCTACAGGTGTGTGTGATGCACCGGGCGCTGGTGGGACCCGATAAAACACTCGGACAGGCGAGCATCAACCTGCTGGAGCTCCAGGACAACACATCCCGAGAGAAAACTGAGTGAGTGAACAAGTCCTTACACAGTCCTGATGATGACGTGTGCATTCCTGTTTTATTGCCTCACATGAAGTGCATTTACAGGAAAACTGTCAAAAAAAATCAATATTCTGTGAGATGTTATTTATTTATTTATTCTCTATTTATTTTATTTATTAGGTATTTTTTTTATACTTACTAAAATTTTGCGAGCAAACTTAGTCAGGATTAAGAGTTTTTAATAATATCAGCTCTACTTTGCAATATAAGAAATGTATTAGGGGTAAAACAAAACAAAAAAACAGCACGGCTAGTGTTTCATACTGACTAATAATAGTAAAAAAGATTGACTGATTTTTCATATGTGGGTCCAAAAAAACTGTCAATTGTTTTCAATATAGTAAAGATTATTTTTTTCAGTCACTAACAAGTGGTATAGAGGTAAAGTTGGTTTTATATTCGCACATTCGTTCATTTAGAAGTCTCTATATTGTTTACCATGTTACTTTGAATATTCGATCGGAATTAGCATGCAAATATGACTTCAAAACAGCATTAACACTTGTTTATTTGACTGTGAACAATGTTGTACTTTGATAGTCAATTGCTGCTAATATGATTTCGCTATTTAGAATTTGCAAAGAATACTTTTCTGAAATTATATTATTAAGGAGAATGTCTGAATATCCGAATATAAAACCAACTTTACCTCTATACAAGTGTTTGCCCAACCACTTGTCACATTTTCAAAACTCTAAACACAATTACCACAGTATGGTCTTTTTTGGCCATACCATTCACACATTACATGTGGTTTTCACCCAATATGCAGTCAGTAAACACATATCCACAAAGCTTACATTTTCTTAACAGACAAGCTATATCTCCCAACAAAATGATGGATAGTTTTGTAGTATTTGCGAATGTTAACACGAGTGGTGTTAAGTAACAAATTACAAATACTCAAACTGAGTATTTTTTTCCCAGGAATTGTAATTTACTAAGTAGTTTTAAGAATGTGCGCTTTTACTTTCCCTTGAGTACATTTTTTGTGCTGTACCCGTACTTTTACTCGACTATTTTCCTTCAACCTGCAGTCACTACTTTATTTTTTCTTGTCTATGGGGATTAGAAAAATCAGTTCTGTGATTCCTGTCCAATCAAATCGCACATAGAAGGTAAATTGCATCATAATGAACTACCTCAAGAGATGGGTGATTTATCATTGCAGCAAACTGTTTGAAAGCATTAAAAGTGTCCAAAAGAAGATGTTTAAAGTCTTTACACTTATTGACCCAGAGACTGTTTAGATGCATGTCACTGATGAGAAGATGACGGATGTTTACTGTATGATGACCGAAATGGCCTTAAATACCCAGCAGGCACAAGACGTCAACATGACACCATGATGTTGTACCCCAACGTCGTAAGGGACATTTCATGTTGTTTGGAAATGAAAATCGGGTTGAATGCAGACCCCAACGCCAGGCTGACGTCAATGTCCAACCTAAAATCAACGTCTAATGAGGTTACAGCTTGATGTTGTGTGGACGTTACCACTATGACGTCTATCAGACGTTGGATTTTGGTTGCCGTACCTGACGAATAAATGTCAGTATTTGACGTCATATAGGACGCTGGTTTGAGATGTTGGCTTGACGTTGGATTTTGGTCACTTTCTAACACAACCTAAAATCAACCAAATGTCAACGTCATTTGACGTCATTATTGGACATCAAAATAACGCTGTCCCTTATACGCTGGCTAGACATTTAAGTTTGGTCATCTACGTCACAACCTAAATCTAACCTAATATTAACGTCTTATGACGTTGTGTGCCTGCTGGGCAATAACTAAATGCACTACTAGGCATGGGCCGGTATAAGATTCTGACAGTATGATAACCTTGGATAGAAATGTCATGGTATTGCGATTTCTGCTCTAAAATATATATTTTTGTAAATGTCTTGGTAAAAACAAAAACTTTTTTCCCCTTTAAAAACAACATATTTTATTTTTTGAAAGACTTCTAATATTTTGGAGCAGTAAACATGTCAGACTAAATAATGCAAATTAATCATTGACTTCTGCTGTCTTGATTAGTTTAAAAACACAGATTTCTTTACAATTTAAAACGACATTTTTTGGTATTTTTTTTCTGCTGAAGATACTGTTATCCTAAAAAACAAAACAAAAAAAAGTAAATAAAAAAATCTTACATATACCTTAGGAACGGTTTTATAGAAAATTTTGGTGGTTTTAAAAAACCGCGGTATACCTTAAACAGTTATCGTCCTATGCCTATGCACTACAGAATGTTACGTTTACACACATCCACAATTTACATGTAAACGCATCAGCTTTTTACAGAGTAATACTCACTACTCTCACTAATATTTACAACAGATAATTAACTCGCACTACATTTTTAGGCAAGTAATGGTACTTTTACTTAAGTATGATTTTCAGTACTCTGTCCACCACTGGTTAACACACAACATCCCACAATAGCAAAAACAATACTACAAACCATAAATACAGTATTAAAACCTCTCCTTCTGCAATGATATCAGTTCAAAAACAATATCGAAAATATATCTCAGCTGAAAATAAATAAACAATTGAATAATTGACACACAGCTGATTTATGTTGGGTAAACTGGGCCAACCACAGCTGATTCCAGTCTGGCTTAGATGTACCTTGTGAGGTGTTATTCTTTGACAGAATAATTTCATTTTGAGTCCGATTTCTAGTGTTTTGGTAAAGTTAGCACATTTCATGACATTTATTTTTCAGAGTTACAACCCATACATTTTATATAGCTTATATAGAAAGGTTTTTATATAAATAAAATGGAAAAATTTATTGAATTTTAAGTTGGTTTTATTCCACAGCAGAGGCAAGCTCCAGTTCTCAAGTGCATCAGACATTTCTCTGCCTCCTATTAGTTTGACTGGTATTTCACAAGCCTGCTTCTGTGTTGAGGGATGGCATCAAGTCTTCCTTATGTGGAAATAATGAGCTGAGCTTTGAATTCTTGCATTTGGTCATGGTAGACTGAAGGGAACAGGGCGGGATTTTTTTTCCTTTCAAGCAGAGACGTCACAAACCACCACAACATGACTCAGACCTATTTACAGACAGTGCTTTCTTTTAATGATTAATGAATGCTAAATGTGTTGTAATGGAATGTGAAAACATTCTACATATAATAATAATAATAATACCTGAAGGATCCATATTGGTAAACAGGTCTTAATTTTCATTTGTCCATGTAAAGCTACTCAATCAGTATAACCAACAATCCATCTAAAAAAAGCAATGTTTAACAAAAGTTACTGGCCATTAGAAAAAAACCTGTAGCGTTTTACCTTATAAGTCTGAAATTTCATTCATAATAGTCTTAAAAAGTCTTAAATCTGACTTGGTGAAACCTGCAGAAACCAAGATTACAGGAGTGTACTTTGTCAAATCTTTAAATGCTAATATGTATATATACTTTATAGTAGCAATAGGTACAAAAAGTTACTGCCCCAGTGACAGCTTTTGTACCTTTTCTGAGTAAAAAATATCCATTAATTAACAGCTTTTTGTGATTTACAAGTGTTTTCGCTTATTTACGGATGTGAATTGCATTATGGGGTGTTGATCTCTGCTCTGTCAACTTTTGATGTTAAAAATTCAACTCGACAGTTTAACAAAGTGACTTATTTTGACATTTTAGTGGTTTGAAATAATATAACGTATACTAAATAATATATACAGTTGAAGTCAGAATTATTAGCCCCCCTGTTTTTTTTTCCCCAATTTCTGTTTAACGGAGAGAAGATTTTATCAGCACATTTCTAAGCATAATAGTTTTAATAACTCATCTCTAATAACTGATTTATTTTATCTTTGTCATGTTGACAGTAAATAATATTTGACTAGATATTTTTCAAGACACTTCTATACAGCTTAAAGTGACATTTAAAGGCTTAACTAGGATAATTAGGTTAAGGTTAGGGTAATTAGGCGAGTTATTGTATATCGATGGTTTGTTCTGTTGACTATCAAAAAAAATATAGCTTAAAGGGGCTAATAATTTTGAACTTAAAATGGGTTTTAAAAAATTAAAAACTGCTTTTATTCTAGCTAAAATAAACCAAATAAGACTTTCTCCAAAAGAAAAAACATTATCAGACATACTGTGAAAATTTCCTTGCTCTGTTAAACATCAATTAGAAAATATATTAAAAAAATAATCAAATGTGGGCAAATAATTCTGACTTCAACTGTATATAGAGAGATTTAAGTCTGTAAAATAACAGAAAATGTACTGGCAGTTTATTACCAGGGTTTTGAATCATCATTTACAGCAACAATCTTGGCAATATATCACTTCAAACTATCCAAAATGCCAATAAAAGCCACTTTTTTTCAACTTTTCAACATCAGAAGTTGAAGAAAAATCAAGGTCATATAATGCAATTCAAAAGCAATATATATCATAAATGAAAATAAAAAAACATGAATAACGAAATATGGAAAACTCTTTAATTTACAGATTTGTTTTACAGTGTGTACCATAAAAAGTACATTTTTAAATGGAGTCTTTTATATGGAGTCTATTATTATTATTATTATTATTATTATTATTATTATTATTATTATGTTATTGGTTTATTTATACAGCTGAATTGTACGTGACTCTTATTTGTGCCTTTTTACATTGTGTTTCTAAATGTCCCTGGATCAGCGTTGCATGGGAATGTTTGTGAAAGGTTGCTGTAAATCAGACCCAACAGTTATTCTATCTCCTTATCCACCACCGTACGCTATACATTATGCACAGACTTCATGAATAAATGAGTATAGCTCTTGTCATCATCGTAACATTAGTCAGTGCACAAAATACAGAACTAGGTCTGTCACAATAATCAATGGACTTATCGCACAACACATGAACGTGACCTCAATCATTTTGGGTGATGCAATATATATTGACTATACACAAAAAAACAATTCTAGCACCATTTTAGCTGATTGTGCGACATCGCGATCTCTGCTGGAGGCGTCAGTGGCGCATTATGGTTAATAAAACACTAGTATTTACTGTGGTATATTTTCATGAGGGTGTCTGACAGCTGAAATAGATCTGGTAGCAGATATTACACCCTCTGTTACTTTTTACCTTACACTTTTTGCGTTATCATTTATCATTATTTATTTAGGATACGCGCTTTCACATTCTGATTCCAGTCATTCTGGCATCATATAATGACTGGCACTAGTCTTGAAATGACATTAATATTGATTTTAGCAATATATTTTGGTGCAATATATTGTATAACAAAAAGTAGATATCGTGACAGACCTATACAGAACGTTTTGGACTGAAATTGAATCCCAGCACTCTGACCTTGGGTTTTAATTTTGAAGTCCAGCTTTTAAGAGAGCTCTTGGTTTCTTCACCTGCTCTCTGAATGACTTTCATTGTTTGCTTGTAAATGCTGTGCGCTTTTGATTACAGGCTGCCTGCTCATTTTCATGACGAGACTTTAATTCAATCTCATGCACGAAGGCAGCCAGCGCTTGTCTGGCCTTCTGCTGAATTATTGTTTTGCTGGATGAGTTCAGTTCACCATCGAGTCCCAATGAAAGCTGTGCTTTAATTAACTTGGCTTCTAGAGATCTGGAGCTGTGTTCACAAAACATTTTAAGATTAAAGCAGCTCCTAATTTGCTAAACTTTTCTTAAACTTTTCTCTAAGTGTATTTCAGCATTTTAGTGCTAATAATAGCTCTTAAATCAGTCAAACACTTCGAGTATTTATAAGGGTGTACTCACAATAGGTACAGTTGTCTTGTACTGTACCCAAGCGTGCTTGTCCCCTCTTCCCTTTCCCCCAATGGCCTGCACTCACACTGCATTTTACCTTCTGAGCCGGAGCACGCTTGCATCATTGATGATGCGACTGTTCAGTTTAACAGGAAGAGAAACGCTCTTGCTCAGCACTGGAGATTGCTTTAGTTATATTGTTTTGTATTATTTTTTGTCTTTTGGGATACAGTGACACACAGTCAAATATTTTGCTGAACAGATCCTCCACTTTTGACAAGAATTAGGAGGTTTGCTGAAGGTGCAGCTGACTTGCAGTGAGGGGTTTGCGTTTTTAATAAACTATGACAGTTCGTGTTCATCGAACAGTAAGAATGATTAAGAAATCCATATGAAACAGTCCCTTAAATGTGACGTCGCATATTCAGTTTCGGGCTCAGGCACTCTTTGCACTCACACTACAAGCGTACCGCTCCAAAGCCCAACCGAACCACGCTCTGACACACGTCTTCCAACCGGGCCAGTGCTTGGCCCCAATTCAGAGCACTCACACTTGTAAAACGAACCAGGAAAAACGCCCGGGCATGGTTCGGATAGCCTAGTGTGAGTGTGCTCTAAGAAGTATCGTAGACCAAACCTCAAACTAACTTAAAAATGTTTGTTTTGATAGGAAAAAAATAAATACATTTTTTTTAAAAAAGTTATCGCTCTATTTGTGGAGATATTTCCATATGGTAAAAAAATTATAATGAAATAAAATAAATATATTTGTGTAAATAAATATATATATATATATATATATATATATATATATATATATATATATATATATATATATATATATATTTTTTTTTTTTTAATTATTAAATATATATATAGATAGATAGATAGATAGATAGATAGATAGATAGATAGATAGATAGATAGATAGATAGATAGATAGATAGATAGATAGATAAATTATCTGTTAAACATCAATAATTAATAAATTATTTTTTTTATTATTAGTTAATAATTTTGGCTGTTTTTGTGTACTTTTACATAAATATTGAGAAGTTTCAATATATTTTTACGTTTATAAAAAAAAAACAGCCAATATTATTAACTATTAATGAATTGATAACAGAAATTTGTATTTTCTAAAATCTGTTCTATGAATACAAATTTGGATTTTTATATATTTTAAAACTATAAATGATAAAATATTTGAAAGCATTTAAAATAAAAGTTTAGAAGTGTTAAAATGTTTCTTAGTGATGGGTTTCGGCTGGAAGGGCATCCGCTGCGTAAAACATGTGCTGGATTAGTTGGCGGTTCGTTCCGCTGTGGCGACCCCGGATTAGTAAAGGGACTAAGCTGAAAAGAAAATGAATGAATGAACCAAAGTGTTAAAATGTATTTATTTTATATTTAGTCTTTATAAAAAAACTGTCTGCAAAAACACTTTGATTGACACCCTTGTACGTGTCATCAGATGGGGAAAGCTCCGCCCACTAGTGACCATCTCTCCCTCATTAGCATAGACAGCCCTGAGTGAGAGGCAGCCTTCCGCCATTAGTTTTTCACACTGTGCTGAAAATAATGTCAGCGACTAAGAGGATTATAAATGTGGAGTTTTAGATGAAGCACAAATGAACACTGGAGTCTCTGTAGTCTGTATCCCGGCCCACAAGGGGGCCTCAGCAAACTCTGTGGGGGGTCGCATCAAATTTAAAACAATTTTTAGCAGTGGACAATTAGGAGAACGATCATGTTGTCTTAGTTCATTTTGGCTGACCAAAAATATGGACAAATTTGTAATTCGTCCTCCACAAAAAAAGGTCTCACTGTTTGGCCTTCAGCAGTTAATAGTTATGACCCAAGCATACTGGACCCAGGTGAAGAAGCTCCAAACATTTCCGGTCACAGCGCTAGTAATACTGGAAACATGAAATGCAGGAAATACCAAGATAGTTAGCTAAACTATGGGTTTATTTCATTTTCTCGAAGCAAAGAGTCCCTGACCCAGCCACAGTGCATTACCTGCAACAAAGTTCTTGTTCACGAATGCATGAGGCCGTCCAAATTAATCAGACATTTGCAGACAACTCATCCCCAATACCACGACAAGCCCAGAGCAAAGAAATGTTAATTCTTTTCACATTTTCAGTTTTTCTACAGAGATAACATTAGTCCTGTTTTGAATCTGCCACTATGCTGACACACATGCATTTATAGCTCCGCCTTCTTTTGAAAAGAGCACAATCTCATTTGAATTTAAAGCGACAGTCACCAAAATGGCACAAATAGGATCAAAGCCTAAAAGGGGCCGTTTCAGAGAGTTAGAAAACATTAACTGTGTGGTATTTTGAGCTGAAACTTCACACACAGAAACTTTAGGGACATCATTTATTTTACATATTGTATAAAGGGGCATAAAAGGTCCCCTTTAAGAAAAAACTCATCGCTAAAAACTTCTACTGCCATTCAGGAGAACTCTTAGTGGTAAGTTGAAATGTTTTTGGGTCTGACTGAGATATTTCCTGTTGTCATGTGATAGAGTTTGTTGTGCTAAGCTAAGCTCTCCATATCTTTTCTGGTGTCAGCATGAGCTGTTCCTGCAGGTCAGACTCGCTCAGCTCTCAAAGTAAGCTGATTCTCCTATGAAACTGGACCGCTGTGTTTCCTGTAAGCTGATCTGCTCTGATGGAGATTTGAAGTTTGATCTCTAGCTTGTGTGTGTGTGTATAAAATTAGCCATCAGTAGGAAAACTTTAATTTCATTCCACACTATACTACTGCTTTGTTTCATAATTGTGTGAATATTATGCTCAGTACAGCGGAACGGTTGGGCTCTGGGAAAGTTTAATATGGAAATTCTTTCAACCATAGCTGATAAACCTTCAAAGATGGCCCTGTCGTGAGCTCTGTGGTTGATAATCCATTTTATATGCCTTTGCTGAAGCCTTCTGCTCACCTTACTGACTTATTTAGTTTCATTATTTTAGTTCTACGCTTTAAATGTGTTTATCATTTTAGATGTAGAGCTGGAGGGTGACACTGTGTCTCAGTGGTTAGCGCTGTCGCCTCACAGCAAGAAGGTTGCTGGTTCGAGTCCGGGCTCAGTTGGCATTTCTGTTTGGAGTTTGCATGTTCTCCTCGTATTGGCATGGGTTTCCTCCGGGTGCTCCGGTTTCCCCAAAACACATGCGCTATACTGTAGGTGAATTGGATGAACTAAATTGGCTGTAGTGTATGAGTGTGTGTGAATGAGTGTGTATGGGTGTTTCCCAGTAGTGGGTTGCAACTGGAAGGGCAACCGCTGTGTATAACATATGCTGGATAAGTTGGCGGTTCATTCCGCTGTGGCGACCCCTGATGAATAAAGGGACCAAGTCAGGGGTGTAAGTTTCTAGTAAACCTAGAAAGAACTTGATTAGCTGCTTCAGTTGTATTTAATTGGGGTTGGAACTAAAATTCACACTGCTTTCACACCTGTGAATCGATTCATTTGTTCCGAAACAGGGATTAAAATTGTTACATTGTTGCTCTTTGTTCTTGGTGCGGTTCGCTTTCACACAGCAAAGTTTCTAAACGGACCAAAACAAGCTAAAACAAGTCACGTGTGAGTAAACTCTCCTCACATTGGTCAGAGTTTCACGGTTTAATTTGCAGAGTCCTGCTTAGCTGTCGGGGGTGGTTTGGTGGTGTTTGACAGGGTGCGCGCGACACGTCTGAAGAGCGAGGAGGGATGGGGTGGGGAGGGGTGATGAGAAGGGTGCGCGACTTATTTGAGGACCAGGAGGGAGACGCGCGATTTCCGGGAGATTATCGCTCGGGCATCCGGGAGTCTCTGTGCATTTGTGGGAGACTCCTGAAACTTCCGGGAGACTTGAGTTGTCTGGAATGACCTCCCGCCCTACTTATATAGCCTTATGCCTATTACATATTCATAAAACACTGTGATATAGCCGGGCTCGGATCGTATCGCTTTCTCACTACAATCGATCCGCTCCAGAGTTCGTTTCAATCGAGCCGAGGCCACCTCATACAGGCGATCTCGGAGCGATTGCTTTGGCGCAGATCCGAGCGCAATTGCCCTGTTCACATATGCCAAACGAACCGCGCTAACTGGGCAAACGCGCCAGGTTCCGGAACAAAAGTCTAGATGTGAAAGCACCCTAAGTCGAAGGAAAATGAATGAATGTAAAGCTGATTGAATTGGTTCATATATAATTGGTTTATAGCCTTGCTATGGCAACAGTTATGCAAAAAAAGTTTTAACATGATGAAGCCATAACATGCATTAATTGACAGCTATAGTTTTAAATATAAATATTTTAATGCTTAAGGGTTTTTTAATTGTTTCTTTCATTCCTTTTACCTGTACTGGAATGTTGCTTTAATTTACAAGGAGCAGATTACTTTTTATCTGCTAAGATCAATCAGAAAATACCAATTACTTACTGGATTTTCTTATCAGTAATTACATTTTTGTTATCTACAGTTCCCAAAATGACTTCCATGTTAAAAGGTTATACTTATTATTTCTTAATATGGTAAGCTTAGAATGAAAGACTTGTTTTTCTATTTAAAGGTGCTGTATGTGAGTTTTTGACTCTTCTGAAGCATAAAAATACCATAATATGTTTGCAGATATTTCAAAAACATGCCAAGTAAACATTCTTGTTTATCTGAAAAACAATGCTGAAGTCACATATTCTGCTTTGAAGTTACGTGCCAGAACGTCTGTCTTCATTTTGGTCATTTAAACCCACCCAATGCCAGTTTAGCCAATTATATTTCAGCACCCTGGTTGCCTTGGTTAGAGCTGCACGATTAATCGACAAAAGATTGTGATCTTGATTCGACCCCTAGACGATCTTAATCCAGCATTTCTACGATTCTGGCAATCATATTTTCATATCATATTAATCATATTGAGTTCTGGAGAGAAGCAAAGGCGGCCGTCACGTTGTTTTACATATGTTGTTGAGCAATGTGGACACCTTTAAATGGTGTTGAAAGAGTCACATACTGTATTTGTAAGGTATAATTCACCCAAAAATATAATTTCTGTCTTCATGTAATGATGTGTTTGCAGCTGCGAAATCACGCATGATGTAGCTGTTACCACAGAGAGGGCGTGCGCCTGTGAATGAAGTCTACTTTAGTGAACAGAACCTGCATAGGCTGTGAATACCAGGTAATAAAGTTGTAAATAACATTCAGTCTGTGGCACAGAGTGATCGTTTGGGAGCCGCGCGGGATGTATGAACCGCACTTAGATGTGAAAATGAAACCGAAAGCGCACACATCATTTTAAAAATCATATCGCATTTTAGAGTTATGATTACAACAAGCATTGAATATGTTTTTCTTTCATAGCGAACACCGAGTGTTGTGCATGAGAATAAATGTTTAACAGTGTCAGTATAACTATAGCATATATAATGCAAGAGGGAATCTGATAATGACAAATGGCTGATTTTACTAGTAGAAAAAAATGGTCTAATAAAGTTGTCAATGACAGATTGTAAGCACATGTCTCAAACATAATAATTCAACTTTAGAATTATGAATAGTTGTATTCTGATGTCATCACTTTACTGTACAATAATGACCAAAACAGTTGGCGCTTCATTTCGCTGCGGTGACCCCGGATTAATAAAAGGACTAAGCTGAAGGAAAATGAATGAATGAATGAATGAATAATAATAAATCAAATCAACAGTAAACAAATCTGAAGGGTCATGTAATAATGAAGACTGGTTAAATGATGCTGAATACTATATATTAAAATATAGCTAAAATAAAATAAGCAAACAGTTATTTTACTGTGTTTTTGATCATATACAGTTGAAGTCAGAATTATTAGCCCCCATTTGATTTTGATTTTTTTTTTTTTTTTTTTCAAATATTTGCCAAATAATGTTTAACAGAGCAAGGAAATTTTCACAGTATGTCTGATAATATATTTTTTTCTGGAGAAAGTCTGATTTGTTTTATTTAGGCTAGTATAAAAGCAGTTTTTAATTTTTTAAAAACCATTTTAAGGTCAGAATTATTAGCCCCTTTAAGCTATATATTTTTTCGATTAGTCTACAGAACAAACCATCATTATACAATAACTTGCCTAATTACCCTAACCTGCCTAGTTTACCTAATTAACCTAGTTAAACCTTTGAACGTCACTTTAAGCTGAATAGAAGTGTCTTGAAAAATATCTAGTCAAATATTATTTACTGTCATCATGGAAAAGTTAAAATAAATCAGTTATTAGAGATGAGTTGTTAAAAACTATTATGTTTAGAAATGAGTTGAGAAAATCTTCTCTCCGTTAAACAGAAATTGGGGGAAAAAATAAACAGGGGGGCTAATAATTCTGACTTCAACTGTATCTATATCATTGGTATAAGCAGAAGATATTCATAAATATGGATGGTTTGAGTATTTTAACAAGGCAAGGCAAGTTTATTTATATAGCACATTTCATACACAATGGTAATTCAAAGTGCTTTACATAAACAGGAATAAAAGAAACAAGTAAATAAAAAGGATTAAAATAATTAAAAATGATTAAAACAGATAAAACAGATTAAAATATGTTAAAACAGGTTATAAAGGAATGAAAAAGAAAAGAAAGACATAATAGTGGGATCTGTTGGACGTAGCACAGTGCTCATTCAGTAAAGGCACAGCTAAACAGATGTGTTTTCAGTCTTGATTTGAATGTGCCTAATGTTGGAGCACATCTGATCATTTCTGGAAGCTGATTCCAGCAGCAGGGGGCGCTGTTAGTAGCTGAAGGCCGATTTATCCTGCTTTGACTGAACTCTTGGAATTTCTAGTTTATATGATCCTAGAGATCTGAGTGATCTATTAGATTTGTATTCAAGGAGCATATCTGTAATGCAGGGATGTCAAACTCAATTCCTGGAGGGCCGCAGCCCTGCACAGTTTAGTTCCAACCTTAATTAAACACACCTGATCAAACTAATTGAGTCCTTCAGGCTTGTTGGAAACCTACCACTAAGTGTGTTGAAGCAGGGTTGGAACTAAACTGTGCAGGGCTGCGGACCTCCAGGAATTGAGTTTGACATCCCTGCTGTAATGTATTGAGGTCCTAGGTCATTTAGTGATTTATAGACAAGTAATAATACTTTAAAGGGCCACGAAACCCCCTGTCTCAGCAGGGTGTTTTCACACCTCTGTTTTGAAAAAAGTCAGGAAAGTTGGGCGTGTCCAGCTCTGGGAGTGTGGGAGTGTCGGGGGAGGGAAAGAGGATAAGATTTTGCATAGAAGGGAGTTAACATTTGGGCACGCGCTAAGTTTGACAGGAAAAACAAACACACAGAGGCTGATTTGATACGGCGAATAAGAGAAAAAAATCTTCCGCATTTCTCTGTAACTTATGTACTCGGTAGGTAGCGTCAGAAAGCCGTGTGTGTATAGACTATCCTGTCACAAATTGCAGCGAAAATCCTGCACGACGGGAATAGTTTGTGTTTACATGTTTACACTCGGAGAGCAGCATTTAAACAAAGGGCAGTCCACTGCAAACACTTACCAAATCTGTAGACAGACAATCAAACTGGAGCTGTGTCTTTTTATTAAAAGTAGACGAGCGGCAAATCCGGATTTCACCATTTCCAGATGAGAAAAAGCTCTCGGGTAAAAATGTTCCTTACAAACGCGTTTCTGTCGCGTGCACTGTAATCCACACGTGAGTCCAGCTGCTCTCTCATAAAGGGAAAATGAAAACAAAACCTTCGTTGCAACACACTAATAACACCTACGACTCTTGTCTTGAAATTCTTGTACTTTCACTTGTTTTGGCAACACAACGTGGCGTCTCTCTGCCGTCTGAACGCTGTAAACAGGTAAACAGTCTCCGGAGCTATCATGCATATTAATGAAGTTTCGCATCATACACAATAGAGCGCGCTGATTGGTTTGAAGCACGTCTTTCTCATGAATTAATAATGCACCCTCAGATACGTAAGAACGTCCTAGAAAAGACAGACAGCCACTCTCCGGCTGGATTTACACCTAAGTATCTCATGGCCGTGACGCAGCTTCAAAAATTCGTTTCAAACAGGAAGAACGAATTTGCTCAAAATAACGCAAAAACAACCAATTTTCACTTTTTAGTTCAATATATGTGTCCTAATAGTGTTTATAGCAGCGTGGGACATATATATGACTGTCAACAGCTCAAAAAATGTGTTTTGGTGTTTCGTGACCCTTTAAAATCTATTCTGAATGTAACTGGGAGCCAGTGTAGAGACCTGAGGACAGGTGTGATGTGCTCTGATTTCCTGGTTCTGGTCAGAATCCTGGCAGCAGCGTTCTGGATGAGCTGCAACTGTCTGACTCTTTTTGGGAAGGCCCGTGAGGAGGCCGTTACAGTAATCCACCCTGCTGCTGATAAAAGCATGAACAAGTTTCTCTAAGCCCTCACTGGAAACAAAGCATCTGATTCTTGCAATGTTTTTGAGATGATAGTATGTTGATTTACTAATTGCTTTGACATGACTATTGAAACTCAGATCTGACTCCAGAGTCACACCAAGATTCTTGACCCTATTTTTTTGTTGTTTGACCTTTAGAGCCAAGGTACGCATTCACCTTGAGAACCTCATTTCTGTTCCCAAACGCAATGACTTCAGTTTTCTCTTTGTTTAACAACTCATAAAGCTTTAATATTATACCAAGGTTTCCGCTACATTCATTCATCCGTGGCGGGCCGCCACGCCAAAATTCATCCCGCCACGGCTACATTACAACTTCTCTTTAAAAACATTTAGTCGTGTTTTTTATAGCGGGTTATAATCGCACCAAAACATATTAGAGGTAAACAGCGCAAAACTTTCTGTAACCGTAGTAGTGCTGTGCGCTATTTGTTCAACCCTTTAAGGTGACATGCTGACTGACTCTCTGTCAGACTGACTGACAGGTGCGTGAGTCCAGCAAACACGGTGTAGCTTTCAGTTTAAGATGAACACAGTTTCCATAAATATACTTTATTGATAAAGGTCAATGACTCTGCATACAATGACTTTATCTTGCTGGAGTTTATAGCCGTTTCATTTTACTTCAGTCGACGCGTTAATGTCGGAAAACGCACCAAATCGCGCTTCAGCAGCGCTTACTGGAGAGCGCACGAGAAGATCTGCACTTGAACGTGTAAATTTGAGTGCGTGCAAGAAGTTCACGAAGAGGAAATCGGCGCGCAAGCAAAGAGATTCGCATGCTCTTATTACATGAATGCTATCTTGACTTGCAATACTGCGTGTAATATTTATCTTTGAAACAGTTGGCAGATCTATGTAAAAAAAGTCCTGCCGCCACTGCTGGAAAAAATCCTAGAGGAAACACTGTATACTATATGTTGGGTATCTTATGTGCACATTTAAGCCTGTGTTCAGATCTGCTTTCATATTGTTTAGTGAAGTTATTTAAATAAAACCACATTTTGGAGAAGGTTAAATATCTAACATCCCCTTTATTGCCGCCTGATTGTTTTTTTTTTTTTTTTATTGTTTTCCAGTCAAGATATGAACAGAAAACTTCAGCATGTAGAATATAGAGTTGAAGTCAAAGTTATTATCCCTTCTTTGACATTTAAAAAAGTTTTTTCATATAATTTTCTATTGAATATGCTTAATGTAGCAACGACAATTTCGTAGTTTTTCCTATAAAATGTGTTATTGAGGAGGAAGTTGTACTTTAGTTTATCTGAAATAAAAGCTAAGTTTTATCAGTATGTTATTTTTGAGCTCTCAGCATTATTTTTTTCTTTTGTGAGAGCTTGTTTTTTTTGTGCACTTGGTGCCTTTTTGTTCGGTACAGTGCATCCGGAAAGTATTTATAGCACTTCACTTTTTCCACATTATTTTATGTTACATCCTTATTCCAAAATGGATTAAACTCATTTATTTCTTCAACATTCTACACACAATCCCCCATAATGACAATGTGAAAAAAGAGTTTTTGAAATTGTTGCAAATTTATAAAAAATAAAAAACCTGAAAAATCACATGTAAATAAGTACACTGCATATGCAGAACTTTTGCCAGCTCACGTGCGTAGTGGAAAGCAAACGCCAAATTGTGCGGATATCAAAAATGAAACCCTATTTATCAGAAAATGCTTACCAAATATTTATTAAAAATGCCTTAAATGTTTAGTTTACAATACACTCAGAAATAAAGGTACGTAAGCTGTCACTGGGGTGGTACCTTTTCAAAAGCTACGAATTTGTACATTAAAAGTCCATATTAATACCTCAAGGGTACATACTAGTACCTAAAAAGTACAAAAGTGTTAATTTTTAGGTACTAATATATACTTTTGAGGTACCAATATGGACCCTTTAAGTACAAATGTGTACTTTTTTGTGTACTTCAATGTTTATGAGTTTCTTTACACATATGCTTTTAAATGATGATTCATGTATTAATATAGAGATTATTCATAAAATCACTTTGCCTTCATTTATTCATTTTCTTTTCGGCTTAGTCTCTCCATTAATCCGGGGTCGCCACAGTGGAATGAAACGCCAACTTATCCAGCACATTTTTACGCAGCGGATGCCCTTTCAGCCGCAACCCATCTCTGGGAAACATCCACACACACTCATTCACACTCATACACTACAGACAATTTAGCTTACCCAATTCACCTGTACCGCATGTGTTTGGACTGTGGGGGAAACCGGAGCACCAGGAGGAAACCCACGCGAACGCAGGGAGAACATGCAAACTCCACACAGAAAATCACTTTGCCTTTCCAGTCATATTTAATTTAATCGATATTTTAATAAAGGAGGAGTTGTCCAACACTGATGTACCTTTTTTATGGGAACAATTGTGTACCTTCATTTCACTTGTACCATAAAAGGTACAGAACAGTATCATGAGAGGTCTTTCATGATACAAAGGTACAAAACTGTTCTTTAAGGAACCTTATTTGTACCACCGTGTACCTTTTTTCTGAGAGTGTAGGGCTACGTTTTCAGAATGAGCCTGTGTTGGAAATTCATTAATCATATGCTAAATAATCAGAATCAGAAAGAGCTTTATTGCCAGGTATGTTCTAGGCATGGGACGATAACCGTTTTCAAGGTATACCGCGGTTTGAAAAAGTCAAGGTTATCATACCGCCAAAATTTTCTCTAATACCGTTCCTAAGGTATGTGTAAGATTTTTTTTATTTACATTTTTTTAACAACAGCACCTCCAGCAGAAAAGATATCCAAAGATGCCATTTTAAATTGTAAATAAATCTGTGTTTTTGAAACTAATGAAGACAGCAGAAGTCAATGATTCATTTTCATTATTTAGCCTGGCACGTTTACTGCTCCAAAATATTATAAATGTTTCTCAAAATAAAATATATTGTGTTCAAAGGGGAAAAAGCTTTTAGTTTTTTACCCAGACATTTAAAAACAATATATTTTAGAGCAGTGATCACAATACCGTGATACCGTGAAACCGTGATATTTTTATCCAAGGTTATCATACCGTCAGAATCTTATACCGGCCCATGCCTAGTATGTTCACACATACGAGGAATTTGTTTTGGTGACAGAGCTTCTACAGTGCAACAGAATTACAGAGACAGGACTAAAAACAGATAATAAATATATTTTAAAAATAGAAGTAAGTTGTGAATGCAAATATACAAATTGACAAGTATATGTACAGGTATATTACGACAGTATATACAATAGGGTTGGGCCGATAGGCGATGTCATCGTCCATCGCCGATTGCTGATAAACTTCACGATGCTGAGCCGGCATCATGATCCATCGCCAAGCCCCACATGTATATTGATATATAACTTATTATTTGCATGTCATCTTAATAGCAATAACGGTCTTTTCATGAGCTGTGTTATATTTTACTTATAGCTGCCGTTTGCACGGCTGACAGCATGGTGAGGATTAAATGAAGGATTATACAGTACCTCTCGCGCTTAAAATGTGTAGATTCAGTGGCAAACGCTGTTACCTGTAAACCCCGTCCCACAGACTTTACAGTGAACGGCTTTAGTTATTTTCATAGCGGACTTGAAGCCACTAGAAGTCTTTTATCCACTCTTGGAAAAGTGTAAATGGTGGATTAACATTCAGCACATGATCACTTATAAGATGTGCCATTATTAGTAACGTTAGGGTTTCTAAAACTAAATCTGTCATTGTTATTTTCATTCTCATCTTCAGCGCTTCACATTTAAGGCATAAGGCGTTGACTGAGTGATTGACAGCTGATGTTAACCAATTCATTCGCGTTCAGTTCTAGCGCAGTGGGCCAATAGGAAGAGCATACACTACAAACAATTTTATTTTATTCAATTCACCTATAGAGCATGTCGTTGGAATGTAAGGGAAACTGGAGCACCCGTAGGAAACCCACGCCAACATGGGTATAACATGCATAGCAAGATTGTATCATTTGAAATATTTCAGTATCAATATTTCTCGCTATATTGATATTTTTGACAACACTACTTAGTGCCCTAGTTCTCTCACAGACTTGACATGTCTTTTTGTTACTGTGGCACAAAGTCAAGGCTTGTCAACTGCATCAAAGTTAAAAAAACACTTGCTTTCACAGTCAGTCACACGTATGGAGGAAGCTTCACAGGATATGCCTAAAATATGCTAAATGCTAATATAGAAGCCCCTATTTTTTCGGTATGACCTCATGAGCTGACAGTTTTTGGTGATGATTTGAAGGCAGAATGGGAGCACGTCGACTACAAATGTCAGATAATAATGTTTCTGTTTGTTTATCTCCTGGCCTTGGAGTTTTACAAGGTTTTGTTTAGTGATGAATTGGATGTGTTTTAGCTCAGCAGAAAGAGGCTTTTGATTTGGGCTGCACAATATGGTAGTATCCGTATATGCAGTATCTGTGTTGCAGAGATGTGCACTAAATTCAAATTGAGTAAATTTTTTTCTTTATGTAAGCAACAATGTATTTTTATTTATGAATTCATTCATTATTTATTAAGTTTGTTAATGAGTTAAACTGTTTATTTAATTTTTTATTTGTTTAGATTTTTAAATTTTATATTTAAATTAATTTTTTATTATTATATTTTTTGTATTATTATATTATTTTTTTATTGTTTATTTTTAATTTTTAATTTGTTTATTTCTATTTGTCATTTTATGAATTTCCCTCTGTTTATTTTATTTTGTATTTGTTTAGATTTTTTAATTTTAATTTTTATATTATTATATTAGTTTTTGTTGTTTAATGTTTATTTTATTATTTTTTAATTTATTTAAAATTTTTATTTGTCCTTTTATATGAATTTCCCTCTGTTTAAATTTTTATTTGTTTAGATTTTTTTAAATTTATATATATATATATATATATATATATATATATATATATATATATATATATATATATATAATATATAATTTTTTATTGTTTATTTTTATTTTACTTCATTTCTTTTAATTTTATTTCTTTTAAATTTATATTTGTCATTTTATATGAATTTTCCTCTGTTTATTTTATTTTGTATTTGTTTAGATTTTTTAATTATATATTTTTTATTTTATTAAATTATTATTTTGTATTATTTTTTATTTTATTAAATTATTATTTTATTATTTTTTATTATTCTTTTATTTTATTTCTTTTGATTTAATCACATTTATTTTAAATTCATATTTATAATTTTATATGAATTTTCCTCTGTTTATTATGTTATAATCGACAAATCCTTGTCTCATGGTGTGTGTGTGTGTGTGTGTGTGTGTGTGTGTGTGTGTGTGTGTGTGTGTGTGTGTGTTTTTATTAATTTCCTCTATTTATTTTTTTTTATTTTATTTATTTTATTCCTATTTTTTATGACTTTCCCTCTGTTTAAAAATGTTTTGATTAGGGATATCCATATTGCAATAAATTAAATACAAATGTTTAATTTTTCTATCACTTTTTCCTTTGTTTTATGTTATTTAATTTTTATTTTATTTTTGACAAATCATCATCTCAGGCACTATATGTGATGTTTGTTTATTTATTTATTTTTATTTATTAATGACTTTTTTTCTGTGTGTGTGTATGAGTATATGTGTGAAAGAGTGTGTGCATGGGTGTGAGTGTGTGATAAACACAGCTCTTATCAGCTCATTAACACATACAGGAAGTGCAGCTCCAGTGAACAATGAAGCGTCCAGAGCTGAGTCTCCCTGACAAACACAAAAAAACTCATGAGTCTGATGTGAACTCTGCTTACTGGAGCGTTTATTATCTTTATCTTACCTGACAGGGAACAAAATATGCTGAAAGTTGTTTTTCTTTTTTGTCTTTTGGTCAATCTTATGATCACTGAAAATGCTGGAGGTGCTTAATGAGCTGCATCATGAATAAGAGTATTACATTTTTGAGCATGTTTCACTCTTATTGTCATTGTAGGGGTTATGATAAATGTATATGTCACATAAATAACACACAAACATGCATCTATATTTATATATGATCACTGTGCTATAAAGCAGGGTTGACGCTAGCATAACGGTCACACATGTCCATCAATTGCATGTTTACATTAAAAAAACAATAGAAAAGTTGAGCATTGGAAAGAAAACGTATTCTGTGTGAACGGCCCCTAAGACTCAAATAGTTAACAATAGTTTAACTAAACTCGTGATGAAAACTACAAAAGCTTTCGCAATTAAATGATATATCGTAATAGGCAACGTTAATTTCTTAGTTAATGACTAATTGTGCATTTAAATCATAGTTATAATAATATCGTAATGTACTTACTTAATAATGTATCGTAAAAGTCAACATTGGGATAATTCCGTATATCGGATTTAAAAGCTTCTGCAATTAATCACAAGAAGAAACTTTGATATTGTCATAGACCAGTGGTTCTCAACTGGTTTGGCCATGGGACCCACATTTTTACATGGTCATCAAGCCGCGACCCAAACTTTTAGGAACTATAATATAATTTTAGGAATTATAATAATTTGTATTTATTTGTTAACATACACAAATAGTGACAGATAAATCACAAGTCACCAATATTTACAAATAAACAATATTTTATTGCTGTCATTTAACAAAATGTATCAAATTATAGAAATATTACAAAGTAAGGGTAAGAAAAGGTTCAGTTACCATGAACTAAACTGAACTGTTAATAAAACATTAACACTGATCCTGTTGAACAGAACAAATCAGCAAATTACAGTAAAATTATTAAAACAATCATAACCATTTTTACATCTAATATGACAGCAATTACAAACATCTGTTTCACTTAACAGTAATTTGGGAAGCTAATGAGATAACTGAGTATGTGCTTTACTCATGATAAGAGTTTCAAAGTCTGGGGTGATGGTAGACCCGAAGATCGTGCTCTATGTCCAACCTGTTCCTTTGCTTTGACTTAAGCTGCACCAAGGAAGAGAAGCCACTTTCACACAAATACGTAGTGCTGAATGGCAAGGGACGAATACTCAGAAAGCACTTTGCGGCACCAAAACTGGGAGAGGCTTTACTTCACTGAATTTCTTTTTCAGCGTCTTATCACATGATGGCTCCACAAGCTGATTCTCTTTGTTGCTCGGCAACGTGACGCTTTCCACGCCGATTCCAAAGGGATTGCTCATCCACGGATCATCATAATGTTTATCGGGAAGTAGTCGGTACGGTTGTCGCGCGCGCATTTCAAAATAAAAGTCCGGTATAAGCAAAATAAGTTAAAAAATGAAACTTTTGTTGTTTTTTTGACCACACACTCCGCGACCCACTGAAAATGTTCCCGCGACCCACTTTTGGGTCGCGACCCACCAGTTGAGAAACACTGTCATAGACTATTGTCAATTTCTTAGTTAATGTCTAATTATGCATTAAAATCGTAGGCATAATAATATCGTAATATCATAGCCAATATCATGATAATACCGGATATTGCGATAAAAGCTTCCTCGATTAATCGCAACAAGAGTATTTGGTATCTCCATCTGTGATGTTAATTTCCTAGTTAATGACTGATTTATGAATTAAAATCATAGTTATAATAATACCATAATATCATAGTCAATATTGTGATGATATTGTATTTTGCAATAAAAGCTTCCGCAATTAATCGAAAAACATTTGATATTGTCATGGGCGACGTTAATGTCTTAATGTCTAATTATGCATTAAATCTTAGCCATAATATGGTATCTCAAGATAAAAGGATCCGCAATTAATTGAAATAACATTTGATATCGTCATAGGCAATTGTTAATTTCTTAGTTAGTGTCTAATTATGCATTAAAATCGTAGGCATAATAATATCGTAATATCATAACCAATATCATGATAATATCGTATATCGCGATAAAAGCTTTTGGAGTTAATCGCAACAAGAACATTTGCTATTGTCATAGGTGATTTTAACGACTAATTATGTATTAAAATCATAGTCATAATACCGTATATCGCAATAAAACCTTTTTATATTAGAAACTTTTTATATTGTCAAAGGCAATGTGAATGTCTTAATGACTAATTATGCATTAAAATCATAGTCATGATAATATTGCAATATTGTCATAATTTCATATATCGCGATAAAAGCTTCCGCAATAATCATAACAAGAAAATTTTAAATAGTCATAGGCAATTTTAATGACTAATCATGCATTAAAATCAGAGTCGTAATAATACCGTATATCGCAATTAAAAACTTCCGCAATTATTTGCAAGAAAATTTGATATCCTAGGCGATGTTAATGACTAATTATTCATTAAAATCAGAGTCATAATATCGCAATATATTAGTCAATATCAGGATCATACAGTATATATCGCGATAAAAGCTTCCGCAATTAATCGCAATAAGAAACTTTGATATAGTCATAGGTGATTGTTACCTTCTTAGTTAATGACTAATTATATATTAAAATCATAGTCATAATAATATCACAAGTCATAGTCAATATCATGATAATACCGTATATCATGACAAAAGCTTCCGCAATTAATCGATGCTCATAGACGATGTTAATTTTTTGATTAATGACTAATTATGCATTAAAATTATAGGCATAATAATATCTCAATGTAGTAGTCAATATCGTGATAATACCTTATATTACAATAAAAGCTTCCACAATTAATCGCAACAAGAAAATTTGATATCATCATAGGCAATCTTAATTTCTTAGTTACGGTCTAATTATGCATAAAAATAATAATGTACAATATCATAGTCACTATCATAATAATACCATATATCGCGATAAAGGCTTCAGCAATTAATCGCAACAAGAAAATCCGATATCGTCGTAGCAATTGTTAATGTCTTAATGACTAATTATGCTTTAAAATCGTAGTCATAATAATATCGTACAGTATATTGTAATAAAAGCTTCAACAACATTAGATATCGTCATAGGTCATATGAATTTCTTAATGACTAATTATGCATTAAAATCATAGTCATAATAATATCACAATATATTAGTCAATGTCGTGATAATATTGTATATCACGATAAAAGCTTTTGCAATTAATCGCAACAAGAAAATTTTAAATAGTCATAGGCAATGTTAATATTTATATTGTCATATTATTGAAATATCATAGTCAATATCATGAAAATGCCGTATATTGCAATTAAAAGCTTACGCAATTAATCGCAACAAGATACCTTGATATTGTCATAGGCAATTGTTAGTTTCTTAGTTATTGACTAATTATGCATTAAAGTCAGTCGTAATAATATTGTGTTATTATAGTCATTATCGTGATAATACCGTATATCGCAATAAAAGCTTTTGCAATTAAGTGCAACATTTGATATTATCATAGCTGATGTTAATTTCTTAGTAAATGACTAATTATGCATAAAAATTGTAGTCATAAAATTATTACAATATCATAGTCAATATCGTGATAATACCGCATACCGCGATAAAAGTTTCCACGATTAATCATAGCAAGAAAATCTGATATAATCAATGGTGATGTTAATTTCTCAGTTAATAACTAATTATGCATTAAATTTCTAGTCGTAATAATACCGTATATCGCGATTAAAAACTTCAGCATTTATCGCAACAAAATTTGATATCTTTATAGGCGATGTTAATGACTAATTATGCATCAAAATCAGAGTCATAATAATATCACAAAATAGTAGTCAATATCGTGATAATACCGTATATTGCATTAAAAGCTTATGCAATTAATCGCAACAAGAACATTTGATATCATCATAGGTAATGTTAATTTCTTAGTTATTGAATAATTATGCATTAAAATCATAGTCATATTATCGTAATATCGTAGTCAATATTCTGATACTGTATATCGCGATAAAAGCTTCTGCAATTAATTGCAACAAAAACATTTGATAATGTCATTGGCGATGTTAATGTCTTAACTACTGACTAATTATGCATTAAAATCATATTATAATATCGCAATATATTAGTCAATATCATGATAATACCGTATATCACGATAAAAGCTTCCACGATTTATTGCAACAAAATTTAATATCTTTATAGGTGATGTTAAAGACTAATTATGCATTAAAATCATAGTCATAATAATATCGTAACATCATCGTCAATATCGTGATAATACCGTATATCACAATAAAGCTTCTGCAATTAATCGCAACAAGAACATTTGATCTCATCATAGGCCTAATAGTGATGCAGGATTTTATTTGTATCCAGAGCTGATTTTCATGTTGTCTTGGTGGTTTGCTGTAGATTAACTTTCACAGTGACACCCTTTAACAGGAAGTGCCGCTGTCCACTTCCTCCTGCAGCTCCAGTGACTCTATGTTCATCAGAAATTACACATTCAGAGGAAATGTTGAGCATTTATTGTTCAATAGCGATTGCTAACTCGTTTGGTTGAGGTTTAACCACTTCTGTTTTACGCCCTTGTTTGATGACCAGTAAAGGAAATATAATTTTTTTAAATAACTTATTTATGTCAAGCACTATGTATCATTTTATATGACAAGAAAGGTTTGTCTTGTTTTTGTTTTAGTTTAATTACATTTTATTTTATGCTTTATTTTATTATTTTTCACATCGTTTATTTGTCAAGCACTATTTGTCATTTTATTTGACAAGAATAGTTTGTCTAAGGTTATTTCATGTTTATTTTATTTCTAATTATTTTTACAGAAATGTTTTATTATTTTAAACATTACATGTCCTTTTATATGACAAGAAAAGTTTTTTTTAATTACATTTTATTTTGTACAAGTTTATTTTGTTTAATTTTAATTTTATTTATTTAAAATACGCTCTGCACCCCAACAGAGTCTCATCTGACATTCCCTTTAAAAGTCAGTTGCGCCATGGCACATGTGCTATTAACATGGCGGCCTTTGTAAGGGAAAAAACTGAACGCTTCCATAGCAAGAAAACAGTTGGACAGAGCATCTGCAGCATGAGGATAAAGAACGAACCTCCTCCATTCGGCCTCTTTACTTTCTCTTTACTTTACTTTTACTCTTTACTTTACCCCTTTACTTTCGTGGAGTAAGGAAATGGTGGAAACTCACTCCACTGAAGACATTAATTAGCCTACATATTTAATTTAGTTTCATTCATTCATTTTCTTGTCGGCTTTGTCCCTTTTTATTAATCCTGGGTCGCCACAGCGGAATGAACCACCAACTTATCCAGCACGATTTTATGCAGCCGATGCCCTTCCAGCCGCAACCCATCTCTGGGAACATCCACACACTCACACACTACGGACAATTTAGCCTACCCAATTCACCTGTACCGCATGTCTTTGGACTGTGGGGGGAAACCGGAGCACCCGGAGGAAACCCACGCGAACACAGGGAGAACATGCAAACTCCACACAGAAACGCCAACTGACCCAGCCCAGCCGAGGTTCGAACCCGCGACCCAGCGACGTTCTTGCTGTGAGGCGACAGCACTACTTACTGCGCCACTGCATCGCCCCTTAATTAGGTTTGTTAAGTGCAAACATTTGTTTCAAAACTATTTCTAAATTCAGTTCTAATTTCCAGCAAACGAATAAATGAACAATAATAACGAAGTGTGGTCAAACAACTGAGTTACATCCAAACACGCGTCCTGTTCTTATGCCCAATATGGTGATGCAGACGTCCCCAAAACCCGACAGGTGGACAAATCTATAGTTGTTTTTATTAAAACAAATATAAATATGCATATAATAAATAACACTGCTAATAATAACATATTACATATATACAACTGGAAATTGTCATGATTAAACTGTAAACAGCCCCCCGAGATGAAGAAGGCATGGAGGCAGTGGTGTTTTGTAATATTTTAATCCTTTAATTGTTTTCATCTGTAAAGACATTTGTGTATTGCTGAACATCCCGTGTGTATTAAGCAATGTGTAAGCGTTTGGACCCGCACAGGTGCATAACTAACGCGCTCTGCGCTGGACTTTAGAGCAGCTTTTAGTTATTCAGTGGCGCAGTCTATTTCAGTTTTTCAAAATAGCGACGCACCAACAATGCGCCTTAACACGTCTCCTCTTCAGACCATCCACAAAGTGGCGCAAATGGATTTTCTTTTTAAAGGGCCATGAAACCCCCTGTCTCAGCAGGGTGTTTTCACACCTCTGTTTTGAAAAAAGTCAGGAAAGTTTGGCGTGTCCAGCTCTGGGAGTGTGAGAGTGTCGGGGGAGGGAAAGAGGGTAAGATATGCATAGAAGGGAGTTTCCATTTGGGCACGCGCTTAGTTTCACAGGCAAAACAAACAGAGAGAGGCTGATTTGATACGCACGGCGAATGAGAGAAAAAAAATCCTCCGCATTTCTCTGTAACTTATGTACTCGGTAGATAGCGTCAGAAAGCCGTGTGTGTATAGACTATCCTGTCACAAAATGCGGCGAAAATCCTGCACGACGGGAATAGTTTGTGTTAACATGTTTACACTCAGAGAGCAGCATTTACAGCGGATCTTTGTCTATAATATTGTACTATAATATTGCAGTGATATTACCATACTGTAAACTTAGTAACTAAATCATTTTGACTGAGGTATGTCTTTAAAAACTGAAAGAGCACTGCTGATGATACGACAAACTTTGTAATCTGGGTTAAACAAAGAACACTGCACACACTTACCTAATCTGTAGCGACAGGACAAAAAGGAGACGAGCGACAAATCCGGATTTCATCATTTCCAGATGCGAAAAGCTCTCGGGTAAAAAATGGTCCTTACAAACGCGTTTCTGTCGCGTGCACTGTAATCCACACGTGAGTCCAGCAGCTCTCTCATAGAGGGAAAATGAAAACAAAACCTTGTTGCAGCACACTAATAAACGCAAAACCGATGACTCTTGTCTCCAAATTCTTGTTCTTTCACTTGTTTTGGCAACACAACGTGGCGTCTCTCTTCCCTCTGTACAGTGTAAACTGGTAAACAGTCTCCGGAGCTATCATGCATATTAATGAAGTTTCGCGTCATACACAATAGAGCGCGCTGATTGGTTTGAAGCACGTCTTTGTCATGAATTAATGCCGCACACCCACATACGTCAGAATGTTCTGGAAAAGACAGACAGCCACTCTTCACTCTGGATTTACACCTAAGTATCTCACGGCCGTGACGTAGCTTCAAAAATTCGTTTCGAACAGGAAGAACGAATTTGCTCAAAATAACGCAAAAACAACCAATTTTCACTTTTTAGTGCAATATATGTGTCCTGATAGTGTTTATAGCAGCGTGGGACACAGATATGACTGTCAACAGCTCAAAACATGTGTTTTGGTGTTTCGTGACCCTTTAAACAACGTGGTGCAAAACGTGAAAATTACTGTTTCGCTGGTCTGAAAATGGCTACCAATCACCCCAAACACGTCTTCCGCCATCTTGCACCGGGTGTATGATAGCGCCCATTATGTAATTTTTGCATGACTTCCTGTGTAATTTGAGTTGTTTTTTTTTTTTTTTTTTTATAAAATCACACATAATGCCTGACATAAGGGCTAAAAATGCAATCAATTGTAATCAAATAAATTGAATCACACATGTATATGAAAATTAATGGTATAAATTATAGTATAAATACCCATTTAGTGTCAACTCAATGACTATTTGTAATATAAAATAATAAATTAATAGGGTCTTCAACATGTCTCAAACTCTTCATAAAACGACTCTATGCTATTTTGTATAACTCTCTGTTTTATTTATTTATTTATTTTAAATAAAATCACACAATGCCTGACATGAGGGATAAAAATGCAATAAATCTGAATAAAATGTAATTAAATAACACATAAGATTTAACAGAGTGACATACAAACATAATATAAATAATAGCATAGTAT
This sequence comes from Danio kyathit, assembly GCA_903798195.1. Lineage (NCBI taxonomy): Eukaryota > Metazoa > Chordata > Actinopteri > Cypriniformes > Danionidae > Danio > Danio kyathit. Next base: position 48,325,207 of record LR812528.1, on the reverse strand, counting down.
AAAATATAAAATATAATAAATAATTAGTGTTGTTTTCTTTAACATGTCTCATTAAACTCTTCATAAAGCGTGTGGCGTCTCAGCTGCTGTTCAGTGTTTATAGCGTGAGTAATGCAGTGTTTTATTCTGACAGAGAAAATCACATGTTGTTCGTGTGTTTAATGAACTCTTAACGCTGGCGTACTGTGAGGCTCTACAGCTAAATATAGCAGCTCAGCCGGGGATTATTAGTCAATGATCCTGCCACTCAATAACATTCATTATACTGCATTTCTACATCACACTGAGACTCTTATACACTGAAATAAAATTATTCATTGGATTTGCTACATTTTTTTAAGGTGAATTTAAACAAATGAAATTTAGTAATGTTTAACTTCATTTGTTTGTTTTAAATCAGCTTATATAAATAGTTTGCGAACACTTACATTAAAAAAATGAGTAAATCTGACGAATTATTAGTTCTTAGTGTTTCTGGCCTAAAAATGCTTTATTCTTTCTTATCAGAAAGAACATAATTAAAATCTGCAATAGTGAGAAAAATGGTTTATCTTTTTATATAAACATATACAGTTAAAGTCAGAATTATTAGCCCTCCTAAATTATTCGCCCCCCTGTTTATTTTTCCCCCAATTTCTGTTTTTACAGAGAGAGAGAAGATTTTCTTCAACACATTTCTAATCATTCATTCATTCATTCATTTTCTTGTCGGCTTTGTCCCTTGCGGGGTCGCCACAGCGGAATGAACCGCCAACTTATCCAGCACGATTTTACGCAGCGGATGCCCTTCCAGCCGCAACCCATCTCTGGGAACTTCCACACACACATTCACACTCATACACTATGGACAATTTAGCTTACCCAATTCACCTGTACTGCATGTCTTTGGACTGTGGGGGAAACCGGAGCACCCGGAGGAAACCCACGCAAACCCAGGGAGAACATGCAAACTCCACACAGAAACGCCAACTGACCCAGCCCAGCCGAGGTTCGAACCTGCGACCCAGCGACGTTCTTGCTGTGAGGCAACAGCACTACCTACTGCGCCACTGGGTTGCCCTACATTTCTAATCATAATAGTTTTAATAACTCATTTGTAATAACTGATTTATTTTATCTTTGTCATGATGACAGTAAATAATATTTTACTAGATATTTTTCAAGACACTTCTATACAGCTTAAAGTGACATTTAAAGGCTTAACTAGGTTAATTAAGTTAACTAGGCAGGTTAGGGTAATTAGGCAAGTTATTGTATAATGATGGTTTGTTCTGTAAACTATCAAAAAAATATATAGCTTAAAGGGTCTAATAATTTTGACTTTAAAATGATTTTAAAAAAAATTAAAAAGTGCTTTTATTCTAGCTGAAATAAACCAAATAAGACTTTCTTCAGAAGAAAAAAACATCATTAAACATGTTAAACATCATTTGGGAAATATTTGAAAAAGAAAAAAAGAATTCAAAGAGGGGCTAATAATTCTGACGAGTAGCAGTGCGACTTAGCTGTATATCGGCACTGGTGGGAAGCACTAAGGCACTCGGCCTGCGGCCTTGAGCCAACACACGCCTTCCACCAGTGTCGATATACAGCCATATTACGCTGCTACTCGTGTGATATTGCTCCTATATACAGTAAATATATATATATATATATCTACAGGGAGTGCAGAATTATTAGGCAAGTTGTATTTTTGAGGATTAATTTTATTATTGAACAACAACCATGTTCTCAATGAACCCAAAAAACTCATTAATATCAAAGCTGAATATTTTTGGAAGTAGTTTTTAGTTTGTTTTTAGTTTGAGCTATTTTAGGAGGATATCTGTGTGTGCAGGTGACTATTACTGTGCAGAATTATTAGGCAACTTAACAAAAAACAAATATATACCCATTTCAATTATTTATTTTCACCAGTGAAACCAATATAACATCTCAACATTCACAAATATACATTTCTGACATTCAAAAACAGAACAAAAACAAATCAGTGACCAATATAGCCACCTTTCTTTGCAAGGACACTCAAAAGCCTGCCATCCATGGATTCTGTCAGTGTTTTGATCTGTTCACCATCAACATTGCGTGCAGCAGCAACCACAGCCTCCCACACACTGTTCAGAGAGGTGTACTGTTTTCCCTCCTTGTAAATCTCACATTTGATGATAGACCACAGGTTATCTGTGGGGTTCAGTCAGGTGAACAAGGAGGCCATGTCATTAGTTTTTCTTCTTTTAGACCCTTTCTTACCAGCCACGCTGTGGAGTACTTGGACGCGTGTGATGGAGCATTGTCCTACATGAAAATCAAGTTTTTCTTGAAGGATGCAGACTTCTTCCTGTACCACTGCTTGAAGAAGGTGTCTTCCAGAAACTGGCAGTAGGACTGGGAGTTGAGCTTGACTCCATCCTCAACCCGAAAAGGCCCCACAAGCTCATCTTTGATGATACCAGCCCAAACCAGTACTCCACCTCCACCTTGCGGACTGGACAGGAGTCGGACCGGAGCTCTCTGCCCTTTACCGATCCAGCCACGGGCCCATCAAGACTCACTCTCATTTTATCAGTCCATAAAACCTTAGAAAAATCAGTCTTGAGATATTTCTTGGCCCAGTCTTGACGTTTCAGCTTTTGTGTCTTGTTCAGTGGTGGTCGTTTTTCAGCCTTTCTTACCTTGGCCATGTCTCTGCATGCAGCTCTGAAATATGGCAAAACTGGTGGCAAGTGGCATCTTGGCAGCTGCACGTTTGACTTTTCTCAGTTCATGGGCAGTTATTTTGCGCCTTGGTTTTTCCAAACGCTTCTTGCGACCCTGTTGATATCTCACTATTTTTGACTTTTCGGAGCCTGTCAAGTCCTTCTTTTGACCCATTTTGCCAAAGGAAAGGAAGTTGCCTAATAATTATGCACACCTGATATAGGGTGTTGATGTCATTAGACCACACCCCTTCTCATTACAGAGATGCACATCACCTAATATGCTTAATTGGTAGTAGGCTTTGGAGCCTATACAGCTTGGAGTAAGACAACATGCATAAAGAGGATGATGTGGTCAAAATATACTAATTTGCCTAATAATTCTGCACTACCTGTGTGTATATATATATATATATAGATATAGATATATATATATAGATATAGATATAGTAGTTTTCTGAAATAGTAAACTGCATTATATTAATACAATAAAACATGGAGAAATAAAATGAATGTAAAACAAATTTCAGGGGAAAAAGGCATGTAAAATATGATGCATAACATAACGAAATTTATTAAAATACAATACATGAAAATAAATTGACACACAGTGCATGTATTTTGGAAATTAAATTGAATGGAATAAAAATACAGAAATATGACCGATAGCATAAAGCTGACATAAATGTTTTATTTGGAAATAAAATAAAATATTTTACACAATAAAATACATTTTGATGATCATTCGTGTCCGAAATTTCAAAACATAACAAAAAGAAATAATAACAAAAATTTAAATACTTAAAATGCATTAATATAAAAAAATAAATAAAAATATGACACTTCTCAATCACGTATGGCAGCCACTATTCTTATTTTATTATTTTGTTTTTAAAATCCTTGTCAGACACTATGTGTGAATTTCTGTTCATACTATGACTTTTTAAATTAAGTTTTTATTTATTTTTATTTTCTTATTTTTTATTATTTGTCAGGCACAGTGTGTCTTGTTTTAACGTGGCTTTTTTTCATGCGACGATTAAAGCTTATTGAATCACTCGAAGGTTGTCAGTAAACTGAAGGTTTCAGTGAATTTTTCATTTCTCAGTTGTGACCCTGGTCTGCCGGTGTGTGTTTTCCTGTGTCATCATTATGTTTTTCACAGCACTTTTCTAAACCCCTTTCTTCATTCTCACAGCCAGACACTGTTTTCATTAATCTATATTTGATCGCCAGCTCATTCATTTCCTACAATATTCAGCCTGGAAAATAAAAAAATGTCTTTGCTTTTAGCTAAGAGAAAGGGCAAATGCAGGTATTTAATTTTAATAAGCATTCATTCATTGAGATTTATAAAATAAATATGTTATAAACTAATATGTTATAAGTCCTATTTAATTTGTAATTTTATTTTTGTTTTTATTTTATTGTATTTTAGTTATTTTTTTTATTTTTTTATTTTAGCCAAAAATCTATTTGATCTTATTTTACTATATTTTATTTAAATATAAAATAAATAATTTTATAAATAAATAAAAACATAAAAGACAAAATAATTATGTCCCTATTGTCCTGCTACATATAGGAGCTTTATTAAAAAATATTTTGTCGTGCTTCATAAGAGATGTGTAGATTATTTAATTTTTAAATTATTTTTATTTTATTGTATTTTAATTTTTTCATAAAATTTTTCCTTTTGTTTTAGCCAAAATTCAATTTAATTTTAATTTTATTTGAAAAATGTAAAACCTGACAATATAATTAGCCCCCTATTTTCCTGCTACATAGGAGATTTATAAATTATTTTTCGTCTTGAAGTCTTTGCCATTCACTTCTGACTTGGCCGTTTATTTTATAAAACGCTTAGTCATATTTAATATTTAGTTAAATTTTATTTATTTAATTTAGTTTTTGCCTGAATTTATTTTATTTTATTAAAACAATTTTTTTTAACTGTCAGTATTGTTCATTCATTTTCTTTTCGCCTTAGTCCGTTTATTAATCAGGGGTTGCCACAGCGGAATGAACCGCCAACTTATATTAAAACTGGTGACATTCTAAGTCGATCTCTCTCTTTTTATGTTGCAGTGCTGTATTTATACCATTTAATTGTAGTGTATCGAGTGTGAGATGGGACTCACATATTTCATTTAATGTTTATTTAATTTAGTTTTAGCCTGAATTTATATTTATTTTATTTTATTAAAAAAAAATTTTAAACTGTCAATATTGTTCATTCATTTTCTTTTCGCCTTAGTCCGTTTATTAATCAGGGGTTGCCACAGCGAAATGAACCGCCAACTTATCCAGCATATGTTTTATGCAGCGGATGCCCTTCCAGCTGCAACTCAACACTGGGAAACATCCATACACCTTAATTCACACACATACACGACGGACAATTTAGCTTACCCAGTTCACCTATAGCACATGTGTTTGGACTGTGGGGGAAACTGAAGCACCTGGGGAGGACATGTAAACTCCACACAGAAATAGCAACTGACCAAGCCGAGGCTCAAACCAGCGACCTTTTTGCTGTGAGGCGACAGCAGTACCCACTGCGCCACTGCGTCACCCTTGCCAATATTATTAGCCACCTATTTTCCTGCTACATAAAAGAATTACATCTTGAAGTTTTTATGTTTCACTTCTGACTTGGTGGTTTGTTTTTATAAACCCTTAAGTCATATTTAATATGCCATATTTTACTTTATTGCTTTTATTTTTTTACATTTATTGTATTTTATTTTTTATTTTAATTTTGTTTTGTTTTATCTAAAAGCAGAAATATTTTATTTTATTTTTTTAAACTGCTAATATTTTTAGCCCGCTTAATAAATATTTTTTATTTGTCTACAAAACACACTGCTGTCCAGTAACTTTCCTAGTTCACCTAATAAACCTTGTTAAGCCTTTAAATGGCACTTTAAGCTCAATAATAACATCCTGCAAAACAAATATTATTTTATTTTATTTTTAATGCAAGTCTTGGCTGTTTTATTTGATTTATTTTTATTTCTAAATCAGGCATGGTGTGTCATATTATATATCTTCTTCCTATATATACAGTCAAAGTCAAAATTATTAGCCCTCCTTTTTTTTCTTGTTCAAATATTTCCCAAATGATGTTTAACAGATTCAGGAATTTTTCACAGTATTTCCTATAATATTTTTTCTTCTGGAGAAAGTCTCTTTTGTTTTATTTCGGCTAGAATAAAATAGGTTTAAATTTTTTTAAAACCCATTATAAGGTCAAAATTATTAGCCCCCTTAAGCAATATTTTTTTCAATTGTCAACAGAACAAACTAGGGCTGGGCGCTTTTTTTTTTTTTTTTTTTTTTTTTTTTTTCGATTAATTTGAATTTACGTTTTAAGACGATTTTATTTTTTACAAAATCGAGGAATCGCGATTTTTTTAAAATAAAAATATTAAAGCCGCTTTTCCACTATCGTGCCAAACCATTCTAAACTGTTAGACAACCGTGCTGAATTGTGCTGATTCTGTGTGTTGACGTCGCGGCTCTGTTGATGAGCTACAACAGCTGGTTTAGCGGAAGCGCGCCAGGGTGGACTGGCCATTGGGAACACCGGGACATTTTCCCGCTAGAGCAACAACAGCCCCGCTGCCAGGGCAACCGCAGACAGCCAGCCAGCTTCGCTAATGTTTCCACGCGCGTCGTGCTGTAGTTCGCGTCCCCGCAGCCGTCTGTCTCTCCTGCGCGTGAGGAGATGAGGCTCGACAGGCGGAGGTGTGGGCAACCAACTTAACTTTCTAGATCGACACTTTGGCCCACTCACCCATCGCTCCACACACACGAGGAAATAATTGCACCTAATTCAAAACCCAGACGGCTGGTTTTGTATATTATACCCGCGCACCACCTGAAGGACGGTTACGGCGTGTTGTAAATGTCGGTCACCGCAGAAAGTGAAATCTTTCTTTAATTTGGACTTTTGCTTGAGTTACGGAGTGGCACAGTAGCTGTCCAAGGTACTGTTTGAATTAAATCATAACCCATATATGCACCAATAAACAAGTAAAATGAATGAATGAATAAAATAAATATGGATTCTTAAATGTCGGCAGTTTTTACTCCAAAAAAATATCAATACGTATCGACAAATGTTTTATAAAAAATAAATTAAGCAATTTTCAACATTTCAGCTATAGACTGTTATACGATTCAGTTAAATATAAGATAGACCTTTAAATATAGATAGATATGTAACAGGTTTCTGTGGGGTTTTTTTTGTTCACGGTAATCTTTAATATATACTGGGTGGTGGAGCTACGCACAAATATTTTCTAAAACGTCAAGCAGATATTTGTCTATAGCTCGTTAGTTATTTATGAAGACAAAAAATAATTAAAATAACAAAAATAAAACTATAAAATTACAAAGATAAAAAGAGCAGCATTCTGCTAAATATAGTCCTTTATATCCTGATATGCTATGTGTTGTTTCATTCGTTTTTTTATATTTAACTTGATGCATTCGTTATTTAATGTTTAAATACTAAAATTGTTTAAATGGTTATATTTTACCATCAAAATGTAGTATATTTTATCATTTATCATTACCAACTTCTATTGTAGCTATGTTTAGCATCCCTATATGAGAGAGTGCCATAACCGCGTTTAGTCACACGGTTGCTTTTCTTTTACAAGTGAGCATGAAAAAAACTAGTTTCGGCATTTATTTAAATTTAAATGTACAAGGTAAGCTGGTAAGGTAGTTACACAGTAAAAATTAATACAAAAATAAGTAAAAAATCGAAATCGTGAATCGGTCAACCTTTATGAAAAAATCTAGATTTTTTTTTTTTGCCATATCGCCCAGCCCTAGAACAAACCACTGTTATACAATGACTTGCATAATTACCCTAACTTGCCTAATCAACCTAGTTAAGCCTTTAAATTGAGTTTGCTCACTTTAAGCTGAATACTAGTATCTTAAAAAATATCTAGTCAAATATTATGTGCTGTCATCATGGCAAAGATAAAAGAAATCAGTTAATAAAAATGAGTTATTAAAACTATTATGTGTAGAAATGTGTTGAAAATAATCTTCTATTGTCCTTGAAAATATAGAGGAGGGCTAATAATTCTGACTTCAACTGTATATATTTGTTTCTAAAATGCAGCTTTTTTCAGATCCACTCATTCCTTTAGAGACTATTGTTCGCCTGTGCAGTAGATGTTTGTTTTAGTGTCTGTTCTCCACTGATGTCCTTGAGTTTAGATGAGTTTTAAGCACATGCTGTTCTGCTTTGGCCTCTAAATAAGCTTCTTTGTTTTGTAAGATGCCATTTGCTTAAGGCTAAAAGTGGCCATTTTAGATGGATCGTCCTTAATATATCCATACCCAAAAGCAAAACTGAGCTGTTTAATTTTGCATTGTCCTCCTACATAGCAGAATTTGTCTTGCTTTGGACCCTGAAGTCTTTGTTTTCCAACAGAGTCCTTGGGTTTTGACTGCGTGTTGGTCATTGAACTGTAATGTGCCGTTCTGCTTTACAGCCACTGAGGAATGTCAACAATCACGTGAAACTATTTACTTGGACTTTGTGCTTCTGTGAACTCTTTTGAGTGCACAAAAATATTTCATCCTCGCAGTTCTGACTACAAAACCCATTTTGTCAAGTGTTGACTTTTAGTTCATCCAAAAGCTAAATGTACTCACTATTTATTCTTCCTCAAGTGGTTCCAAAACATTATGAGTTTCTTTCTTCAGTCGAACTCAAAAGCAGATATTTTAAAGGAAGCTGAAAACCTGTAACCATCATTAAGTCAATGGTTACAGGTTTCCAGCATTCTTTAAAATATCTGCTTTTGTGTTCGACCGAAGAAAGAAACTCATTAAACTTATTAAAGTCAAGGGTGAGTAAATGATGACAGAATTGTTATTTCTGAGTGAAAACCTGTTTAACCTGTTTTATTTATTTATTTATTTTTTTTTTTTACAAAGATTTGCAATCTTTTCACAGAAAACCTTAAATGTATTTTCTAAATACACACTCAGAAATAATGGTACAATATCTGTCACTGGGACAGTATCTTTTCAAAAGGTACACATTTCGTCAGCTTAGAATTATAAGGTTCTATCTGCGTTCTGAATGATTTTGAGATATTGAGCTTCAAAGTTTTTGCATTCCATAGCAAACAGTATGTGTGTAACATTTGTTTTTTAAATAAAAAGTCTTAAAATGTAAACAACTTATAAAAAAACATCCCATAATGTAAATAAGTTATCATTTAATAAGAATATGTCAATAACTCAATTTTGACAAACATGTCTGATAGAACCTTATAATTCTAAGGTGACGATTTGTGCTCTACAGGTGGACATCGGTAGGTTTAGAGGCCAATCACACCGAATGCGCTTTTCCATTCTGAAATCGTTTCTGTTGACGAAAAAAGAAAAGAAATGCACTGCGTATTTTATGTTGCAAGGCAACCACTGAATCAGCTGTGTATTGTTGACGAGCGCTGCTGCTGTTGTTCTTATAATCAGTGTTGGGGGTAATCAGGGTCGGAGCAACTGGCGCTCTAGGCAAACGACGAGAATGCCGCCCTCAAACCGAAAGTTATGCCACCTTCAATCCGAAAACCCGGCAGAGGGTGGGAAGGGGGGCGGCGGACCTGGGTGTTGAGATGATGCGGGTTTGTCATGGACGAAAGCGAAGACTGAGGGGCGCTGAGATGATGCAGGGTTTGTTGCGGACGAAAGCGAAGGGGGGAGACATGCCGTGGACAATATGGTTAGTTTTGATTTGATGGGGACTTTAATAATATTATGATATTCATAATATGTGAAGTCATACAGCATATGTTTTACACAGCGAATGCCCTTCCAGCTGCTACCCAGTACTGGGAAACACCCATACAACTCTCACACATACACTCTGACATGCACACACATACACTATGGCCAATTTAGTTTGCCCAACTCCCCTATAGCGCATGTGTTTGGACTTGTGGGGGAAACCGGAGCACCCGGAGGAAACCCACGCCAACACGGGGAGAGCATGCAAACTCCACACAAAAATGCCAACTGACCCGGGACTAGAACCAGCGGCCTTCTTGCTTGCAACGTGCTGCCCGACTACTAATTAGCTGCTTATTATTGATCGTTAGTAAGGTAGTAGATACATTTATTTATTTATTTTATTTATATTATTTTGTATTTTACAAAACTATCCAGTTGTAGGAATTTGGATTCTAATGTTGCCCCAGTGTGACTAAAAAGCACAGTCCCATTCCATAATCTCATGTCTTCCATCTCAGTCTTTTATCTTTGTTCTTTGATGACAGCGGCACTCCAGGAAATGAAGAATGCCTGAAACCAAACATCCTGTTCTGTTTGTTTCCAACAGATGGTTCAAACTGTTGGGGAAGACAGGGAAGGCCGACAAAGACAGAGGAGAAGTCCTTCTAGACATCCAGTTCATGAAGAACAACATGACGGCCAGCATGTACGATCTCTCCAGCCAGGACAAGTCACGCTCGCGCCTCGGCAAACTCAAAGATAAACTGAAGGGGAAGAAGAAAGACGGGATTTCAGACTCCGCTTCCGCCATCGTGCCTTCAGTCGGACAGGTACTGACTGACAGCGAGGCCGAAGAGGAGCAAAACAACACATCTGGAGCCAAAAAGAAGAACAAGCTCAAGTCTTTATTTGTACCCAAGTCTGGTTTGCAACGTAACATGTCGCAGTCCATGTCCACCCTCGCCACGCTACCTGAAAAAGACTCTGCCATCAGTCTGAGCAGATCGTCTGGGCTCAACGTAGAGTCCCCTGAAGGTAATATTTACAGTTTTATGGATGCGCTGGAATATATTCAATTGCATATTTTTTTGTAGGTCAAACAGAGGAGGTTTTGCTAGAAATGCCAGTCAATTAAGTTCCAGTCAATGCATTAATTATACAATTTTGGCATAATGTAAATATTAATGTGGTTTCAATATTGTTACACCTGGCTCAAAGATGTAACATTAAGGGAGACGACACAGAGAAATGAAGTCAAACATAATATATATATTCTAACACAATTGAAAATAACAATCAAAACATCAGTGTCAATAGTTTCAATCAGTGTGAAAGGCAAGTGAATGGATGATGCAGTAAGTGTTGTCAGTGCTAGTGCATGGATGCAAAACAAAACATAATGTCACAAATTGGAGCACAGCTCTGGCCAGCTGCCCAAACAATAAAGGAACAGCGGCTCAGACGAACTCTCGCACTGTGTTTAAATAAGAGCGATGACGATCCTCAGGTGTGCTGAAGTCATGCCCCAACCTGCAACAGACAAAAACATACAAAAACACTATAGATAGGCATAGATATTTTTTTTTTAATCTAGATTAATCTCACTGTAATCTTGGAATTAATCTAGATTAAAATGACTCTTTTGAATTCTGCCGAAGGCATTCAGAATATGTGTGCTACCCAAATAATGACTAAAAGTAAGTCTTTGGGAAGACTTTTTTTCTTTCCATTCGGCGTGCGTAATTCAATTCCATAACACTCTCACCAGTCATTACTCCTTATTTGCATCTAATACCCCAGTTTGTCACGGGGGCATGAATGAAATGTTCATGAGTGAAAGTGAACCTGCTGAACTGCAGTTAAAGTCACCCAAAATTACAAGGAACTCTTACATGAAAGCACTTCACGTAAACACCTTAATTATATTATTGTCTATTAAGGCAAATAGCTAGATTACAGATGTCCATGTAAGCGTAGTCAGTAGTGTCTTCGAAGTAAGTGAAAGATCCAGAAGGGCATCCTGCTGATTTGATTCAGAAGGTCACTTTTTGTCAGACGGCTCACCGGTCAGGTATACATCCGTGCTAAAATATCAAGATGAAAGTCACCATAGCTTGCGTAGAATAGACCCAGCTCCCAACCCAACTTTGAGAATAGATTAACGGCAATATATATATATTTTTTTTATCACGCGATAAGAGTCTCGCGTTAACGCCGATAACGGCCCACCACTAAAAAACACACAAACCAAATCAACGCATCCCTAACAATATTATTCAGACTGGCTAGATAAATTATAGAAATTTCCACTGTCATGTATACACAAGTTTACATAAACTCTAAAAAAAAAAAAAAAAAAAAAATGTCTGATGGTAAATCATACTAAACGTTTACTATTTTAGGTCTGTTAGGATTACATAAATGATTTACATTTGCTAAATGCCAGAATAATGAGAGATTTTTTTGAGAATATTTATTAATTTCTAGACAGTCAAAAGTTTACATGCATTTCCTTGGTATTTTTTTAGCTTTGCTTTTAAACTGTATAACTTTGGTCAGATGTTTTGCGTATCCTTCCACAAGCTTCTCACAATAGTTTGCAGGAATTTTGGCCCATCCCTCCCGACAGAATTGGTGTAACTGAGTCAGATTTGTAGGCTGTCTTGCTCGCACAAGCTTTTTCAACTCTGCCCACAAATTTTCTATAGGATTGAGCTCAGGGCTTTGTGATGGCCACTCCAAAACATTCACTCTGCTAATAATTCTGACTTTAACTGTATGTGTATGTGTGTGTGCGTATGTGTGTATATATATATATATATATATATATATATATGTATATATATATATATATATATATATATATATATATATAGATATATATATATATATATAGATATATAGATAGATAGATAGATAGATAGATAGATAGATAGATAGATAGATAGATGGATATATATATATATATTAGAGCTTTATGTCTAGCATCGCCCCTTTATATCATTATCGTTATTGTTACAAACCCCTGATGGTAGTCTAGGGGAAATGGGGTTTGACATTTAGTAACAATTAAAATAAATTTATACCAATAGTGAAATAAGTGCAAAAGACAACCAAAGTGAATATCAAAAATTGTGACTTTTATTTATAATACCAAAAAGGAAAATAATTATCGAGATTGCATTTGTGCCATATCGCCCAGCCCTACTGCACAGGACCTTTAATGTTGAACTCATAAATTCATTTTTTTTTATTTTTGTTTCAAAGGCAAAAAGAAATTCAAGTTCCTAAAGCACAAGCGCACCGGAAGCTCCGACAGTAAGGTTTCCCAGGCCTCTCTTGGATTAGCGCAGCCTAGCGTGTGCATTAATGGCAGTCACGTCTACACTGAAGAGCCCGAGACCAGAGGATCTAGAGCTGGTTCAACCTTCAGTCTGAACAGCTCAGGACACGGGTCCATGGAGGACCTGCGCAGAGGTCACGACAGAAAAACCTCCAACACATCAGTGGACTCGCTCAAAACCTCTGAGCTGCACACCCAAGAGAAATCAGTGGAGGACATGCACAGGAAACAAGAAGAACAGAGGAAACAGGAAGAGGAAGTTAGAAAGAGACTGGAGGAGGAAGAGAGGATGGAACGGTTGGAGAGGGAGGAAGAGAAGAGGAAGTTGGAGAAACGGGAAGAGGAGAGAAAAAGGATTGCAAGAGAGGAGGAAAGAAAGAGGGAAGAGGAAAAGAAACGAGAGGAAGAGAAGAGGAAGAAGCTAGAGGAAGAGGAAGTGGAGAGGAAAAGGATTGCGAGAGAGGAGGAAAGAAAGAGGGAAGAGGAAAAGAAACGAGAGGAAGAGAAGAGGAAGAAGCTAGAGGAAGAGGAAGTGGAGAGGAAAAGGATTGCGAGAGAGGAGGAAAGAAAGAGGATGGAGAGGGAAGAGGAAAAGAAACGAGAGGAAGAGAAAAGGAAGAAACTAGAGGAACAGGAAGTGGAGAGGAAAAGGATTGCGAGAGAGGAGGAAAGAAAGAGGGAAGAGGAAAAGAAACAAGAGGAAGAGAAGAGGAAGAAGCTAGAGGAACAGGAAGTGGAAAGGATTGCGAGAGAGGAGGAAAGAAAGAGGGAAGAGGAGAGGAAACGAGAGGAAGAGAGAAAAAGGATTGCAATAGAGGAGGAAGGAAGAAGAATGGAGAGGGTAGAGGAAGAGAAGAGGAAGCTAGAGAAACGGGAAGAGGAAAAGAGAAGAGTTGAGGAAGAACGGATGAGGGTTGAGCAGGAGGAAAAGATCCGTGTGAGGAAGGAAGAGGAAATGAGAAAGGCAGAGGAGGAGAAAAGGAAGAAAATAGAAGAAAAGGAAAAGGCCAGGACTGAGGAAGAGAAACGGAGGAGAATGGAGGAAGAGGAGAATGAAAAGCTGAGGAAAGAAGACGAGACGAGAAAGATTCAGATGGAAAGAAAGCGTGTAGAGGAAGAGGAAATGCTGAGGAAGGAGGAAGCAAGGAGAAAGGAAGAAGAAAGAAGGATGACCAAAGAGAAGGAGAGGAATGAAAAAGAAAGGATGGAGCTTGAGAAGAAGAAGATGGAAGAGAGGATGAGAGAGGAGCAGGCGAAGAAAAGTGCTGAGGAAGAGGAGAAGAGAAAAGAGAAAGCAGACCGAGAGAGAATCAGACATGAGAAAGAAGAAATGGAAAGACTGAGGAAAGAGAAAGAACAACAACCTGAGGTGAAACTTTTTCCTGTTGTGATTAATTGCTGAAGTCTTTATCATGATATACAATATTATCACAGTATTGACCTAAGCTGCGAAAACGGTTAGCCAGACAGAATCTAAAACATTTTTTGCTATTCCTGCAGAGAATTTTGTAAAAAATCTGTGGATTTATGTGGAATAATTTTGGGAGTATCGTAAAAACTTAATATAGGAAATAAAAAAATAATACGTTTTTAACTTTTATTTAGTGCTTACTATACAAATCCAAGATCCACTTATTTGGTAAACAAAGCAAGTCTCTCATATAATAGATCTACTAAAAGACAGAAAATAGTACTTTGTGAACTGTATTCTATGTGTGTATGTATCAATAATTCACAAAACATTAGACGTCTGACGGACGTACATATCATGTAGATGTCATTTGGACGTTTATTGCACAGTGAGAATATTACTGAAATTAATTTAAAAACTGAATAAATATAAATGTACACACATTTACACAAGTAAATAAGTATATTTGCTAAAAAAAAACTGCAGAAATGTGCGGATTACTGCGTGCGCAGATTCCATGTAGGCCTGGTTAAGGTTAATTTATACTTCTGCGTCAAACGCACGCCTATGGTCCGGCCAGTGTTGTGGAGGTTACTCTGGAAATGTAATGGATTACAGATTACAAATGACCCTATTTAAAATGTAATAAGTAGTGTACCTTTTCAATTACTTTATAAAAGTAAAGTAACTGATTACAGCGGATTACTTTTTGATTACTGTTAATTTTCTAATGGATATTTTGAACTAAATCATTTTCAAGCATTTATACCAAGCAGGTGTGAGCTTACAGTAGCTCTGTTTACTGTTAGCATATCAGAATCTCTCATCACTTGAATTAAGATTATATTAATTTAATTTTAAAGCACAGCCACCACAAAACCAGACCTTATAACAACAACATTGTTTACTGTTGTTACAAAATCAAAATTTTGCATATTGATGTGTCGAATGTTTGTGTTTGTGTCGACCACTGAAAAACAGGTAGAAGATATCGTCACCTTACTGTCATATGGAATTACTTTTCATCGGCTAGACACATCGCCTCACAGCTCTGTGAATGCCGGTGCCGTCACTTATTGATCTGCGATCAGTAAATGTAGCTTGTGTGAACGCTGCTGCGCTACTTGACTAATAAAATAGCTTCACTACTGAAAAGCTATTCGATTTAGAAAGTAGCGATGCTCCTGAGAAATGTAGTTAAGCTACGTAGTAGCGTCACTACTTGTAGCGTAGCTACTTCCCAACACTGTTAATGTGATAAAATTACTTTGGCCAGAGAAGTCTGTTGGTGCCCTGAATTTCACAAATCTTTAACTTTGTGAGTCATAATATATCATTGGAAATGAAAGGGTCTGTTTTTATTTCTGTACACTCACGATAACAACAAAAACCATTTGCTTTTATAAAATAAAGAAAGGCTAGGTTACATACCTGCAGATGCTTCCTCAGGTTTGACATTAAAGCCTTTGGTGTCGAAAGTATTTTAACAGCTGCAAACAAATTTTGCACTGAACTGGTATATTTGTGCCCTTCTCGGATTTCAGGGTGGAATTATTTTTAAGTTTCCAGCAATGAATTGCATTTGTAATGCTGAAAAGTTTTGCAGTTTAACTTTTCAATCCAGTTAAACTGCAAAAGGATGATTAAGTACAATAGGAAACACTTTAAAGTTTCACTAGTATACATTGGATCAATATCAACAGTGGGGGAAAAGGCAGATTTATTACAGTTACTATGGTAATATTAGTTAACGTAGTTAATTAGTAAAGTTATCTTGCAGACTGTAAAAACTTTTTGCTGCCTTCATTTTTTATTTTCAACTTGTATTAATCAATATTAAGTTAAACTTTGCATAACTTAAAGTTGTTCAAACCTGATTAACTTATTAAAATAAGTTTATTTAACATAAAATAAGTATTAACATAAACCTTTGTAGTCATGACTTTTTGTCATATACTTTTTTACAGTGCAAAATACAGCTGAATTTGACTAGTTATTAACTCCTTTTAATAAAACTATTATGACTTGTAATCAGATTACAACAATTTATACATATTATCAGACATTAACCAAGAAATTCATATTGTTAAAAGCTTTTTGTACTTTTCATTGGATCCTTAATTGCATTTCAAGAGTTCACGCTTAGCTGATGATCAATAAAGCATAATTGGCATGCTGTCCCGGGAGGGAGCCCTGAGCTCGTATATCCTCGAGCCCGGGGCCCCTTCCCGTTAGAAGGGCGAGAGGGGGTTCGAGCTCAGGAAGGTCTCGAGAACTCCCTTGCTTGTCGCCGTGTGAGAAGTGTAAACTAAGGTTGTCTTGGGTAATAATTTGGTTTAGTCGATTGGCTATGGTGTATGTTTTTGGACGGTGGGAGGAAACTGGGGAACGCGGAGGAAACCCACGTGAACACAGGGAGAACATGCAAACTCCGCACAGAAACGCTAACTGGCCCAATAGGAGGTTGAACCGGCGGCGTTCTTGCTGTGAGGAAACTGGTCTCTGGGCCGCCGTGTCGCCCTATAGGAAAAAGGGTGGAAGGGGGGAAACTTCAAGACGAAGATAACTGGAGTGAAATCTCTGGTTATTTATAGTGTGTCCGTAATCATCTAATGGGGCAGATTACGGAGCTGACAAGGTGCCAGCCGTGTTGATCATAAGCACGTGATCCTCTCGAAATTAGTTTAGAAATAAACCACACAATGTTAATGCATTGTAAAATGTTAATCTTAAGCTAAACAATGTACACCACTGCAAATAAAATGTGAATATTCTCAATAAAAGCACACTAAAAGTTTAAATAATAAATATTTTTGCACAGTATTATGAAGTGCCCATGATATAAATAGTGTGCATGTTCAATATCACCATATACAGAATTACTGAATACCTGCATATGTCTAGGTGAAAACCACGAGTGCTCGAATGAACACCAGTCAAAAAGCCCCTGTCGAGATGATCTCCGCCAATCCCTTTGAAGAATCTCTGTCATTGGACGAAAGCTCCTCCAATTCCTTCGATCAGTCCAACGTCGGCCGCTCAACTAAAGTCTCTGCAGTCAAGCCAAGGTTAGTGTTTCATCTGTGCTTTTAATTTACATTAATGTGGTGTTATTAATAAAACATGTTTAATGTAAACCATCAGTGAAAGCATACTTATATTATTTGTTGTCCTAACTACACACGGCAACTGCTGGATACTAAAAAAGCACCAGATACTAGATATGGAATGTGTTAGAAAGGCCCCAAAACGTGAGCCTAAACCATGCAGTGGACAAAGTGGCGTTTTTTTTTTTGTTTAGTTTCCAGAGTTCACACTTAGCTGATTGATAATAAAGCGTGTTTGGCATGCTGTCCCAGGAGAGAGCCCTGAGCTCATAAGATCCTCGAGTCCAGGGCTCCCTTCTGTTTGCAGGGCGAGAGGGGAGTTTGAGCTCAGGTAGATCTCGAGGACTCTCCTGCTTGTTTATGGCTAATGACGAATAAGGGATTGCTATGGGGAGATATACTGCTGACTAAGGCCCCGTTTACACTAATATGTTTTAGTTTTAAAATGCAAAAGTTTTACTACGGCTATGCCTTCTGTCCAGTTTTCAAGCCCTAAAAACGTAGTGTTTTGGAAATGCTGAAGAGGCCGTTTTGGTATTAAAACACTGCTGCTTCGTGTCAGTGTGGATGGGGGAAAACGGAGACATCTGAAAATGGAGGCGTGGCTGCAGACATTTACCTGATTAATCTAATTGAGGCTTTTCCCTCAATCTTAAGTGCACAAAGTTCAGTCCTGCATCCTTTCCTTGAGTTCCGACTTTGCAAGTTTGATATGAAAAACAAACTCCCGAGGACACCTTCTTCAAAGGGAGCAGTGTATTTTATAACGTCATTCAAATCACACTGGCTATGCTGTTTCATCCTAACAATAAAATGAAAACATGATATAAGGAACTGCCTATTTTGATATTAACAACTTAACAGACACTAAAAATGTTGAAGCGTTGTGTAGCTGCATGTTTATATGAGCGTCATCTTCACTGTATGCATATTTATAACAAAACAGAGCCTATAACATCACTGCCTCCTTTCATTTTCATTGAAAAATAGGAAACATACCCACTCTTTTGCTGAATATCAGTTTTAATAATAAATAATGGCAATCAATAATACAATAAGTTTATACAATATAGGAAATTAAGGTAAGCAATCAGTGAGATGTGCGGAATCAGTGTACGTGGTTACATTAATTAATATATATTAACTAATATATATAATTGATTAATATGTTAACTTTGCGCTTAGGCAAAACACATTACTTTTTTTTATTTTATTTTTATTAATGTCAGGGTAACAATAACAGTATGATACAAATTTGTTATGTAGGTTGTACATGAGTGTTACGTAGCGGACGCACCGCGATACGTACATAAGGTTTAAAGGTGCAGTATGTAACTTTGACACCCAGTGCTTGAACTAGGTATTGCAGTCCTGAATCATAATAAAGGTACGCCGGGTTGCCAGTTTGAGTGATTTTAAACTGTGTTCTAAATTAAAGCAACGACACGCGATTGAGGGAATATTCTCCATATTAAAAGGAGTTTTGGTTCTAACCAACACCTCGAATTGATTTATTAGAAGCGGCTTCTATTTCTCACAGCTGAACAACAGAAACCTATGACAGATCACCTCAGGTAAGCCTCGTGTGCTTTATTCAGTGCTAAATGCTAACAATGCGAGTTTGAATGCATTTTACATGACGTGTATTACCATATACTGAAAGCAGAAAGTTCACCTCAGATCTGGAAAATACAATAAACCGTTTGAAATTGAACTTTAGAGCTAAACACATATGAGTGATTCAGCATATACATTTAATGATGTTAAAGAGGGTTAACATGTATTAAATAGATTCTAAACCTTACCGTTTTGTGAGTGAGTGCATATTCTGTGCTTCTGAAAGGCTGTATTTAAATTTCTGCCGTGTTTTGTGGTGCAAACAGCCAAATGGCTCATCACTCATAACAATCTCGTCACAGCGTGTTGTTAGGACACGCAATGTAACCTGCTCACGTTCCTAATATTTATGTCATTTGCTAATTAACGTCATGTGGAACTGAATCTGTCTCATTTTGACATCTGATACTTTCCACTACACTGTAGCATTTCGCTCATGGACGCATGCTTTCAGAGTCTTTCTGAATGAATGAATGAATGAAATATGCTGTTTTCCACCAAGGCAACCCGGGGTGCTGAATTATAATTGGCTAAACTGGCATGTGCATGTGAAAATTACCTAAACAAAGACAGCGTTCCGGCACGGAAAAAAAACATTTTCAAAGCAGAATATCTGACTTCAGCATTGTTTGTCAGTTAAACAAGTATGTTCACTTGGGATGTTTCTTAAATATCTGCACACATATTATTGTATTTTTATGCTTTAGAAGAGTCAAAAACTTACATACAGCACCTTTAAGGATGACCGTCTGTAAAAGAGGTCACCCGGAGTCCCCTTTCCTGCTCCCCAAGCACACACACACACACAGGCAAGTTGTCGAAAAGAGGTAACAGATTTATTAAACAAAAACTTCCAATATCAAAAAGGGAAGAAAAGGCCAAAACAACAAACAAAACAAGGTATGCTACCTAATATTAAATTCCTTACCTAAACCAAAAATAAAAGCTCTATAAATTAAATAACAATTCTACCCTCCTTGACTGTCCATTAAACAGGAGAAAACGTAACAAAAGAAAAAGGGCATTCCCTTTGATCATTCAGCAGCAAATTAACAGGTAGCCACAGCTAACACAGAATACCGTCCTAGTACCGGATTTAACAGAGTATCTCACCAGATGACTTTGGAAAAAGGGGTTCAGACAGAAAGATAAACGATTAGCCACCGCTAATGCAAGTTACCGTCCTATTACCGTATTTAACAGAGTATCTCACCAGATGACTTTGGAAAAAAGGTTCAGACAGAAGGATATCACTGCCACACAGAAACCATAGAGCGATCTGCTCACACACACAACAGCGAGGGGAAACAGGAAGAGAACTCGATGAGCAGCGGCCAGCAGCGTGCTTTTATAATCGCCGCCGCCCCTCTCACAGCTGCACCTGATCTCCGCTCATGTGGAGAAAGAGAAAGATAGATAATAACGGACATAACACACAGCAACAATACACACCAGCATTGTCAGAATTAAAGTTACTCAATATGTAACAATGAGTTTTACAGAGAAGTAAAGCATCAAATAAGCACAGACAAGAGAAAAAAAATTTAACTAAAAAAAAAAGCAACAAATAATAAAATAATGTGTTAAGCAAATTAAAAAAGGAAAATAAGATAACATAATAGATTCAAAACATCAAAGAGTCGTTAGATAGAGACGTTTAACAACTATAGTGAGACGCGATCCAGTGGTAGACCCTAGACCAGGGGTGCTCAACCCTGTTCCTGGCGATCGACCTTCCTGCAGTTTTCAGTTGCAGCCCTTATCAAACACACCTGCCTGTAATTATCAAGTGCTCCTCACGTTCTAAATAATTGGTTCAGGTGGGTTTGATCAGGGTTGGAGCTGAAATCAGCTGGAAGGTCGATCGCCAGGAACAGGGTTGAGCACCCCTGCCCTAGATGAACCGTCTGATGTGCGCTGTTCTCATCTGGGGAAGTGTGCTCAAAGCACCCGCTGACTGTCTGGAGCTCAGACGTGCGCATACGCTGCAGCACATGCCAGAGTGTTTGTGTGGTCACGCGATGTGTGTTTTCAGTGGTGAAGTGTGGACGGAGATCTTTTCAGAAACGCTAGGTGAAACGTCAGTGTGGACGTTGATCGTTTTCATTCTAAAACTTTTAAAATTTTAAACTAAAATTTTAAAACTAAAACATATTAGTGTAAACGGGGCCTAAGTGCTCATCTAGGGTGCCAATTTGGTTTGGTCAATTGACCTATACCACATGTCTTTGGACTGTGGGAGGAAACTAGAGAACCCTGGGAAAACCCACGCGAGCACAGGGAGAACATGTAAACTCTGCACAGAAACGTCGACTGGCCTGGTAAGGACTTGAACCAGTGACATTCTTGCTGTGAGTCAACAGTGTTAACCACTGGGCTGCTGTGCCTCACTATATAGGAAAAGTGAGGAAGAGTAGGGGCGGCAGGGGGGATTCTTCAAGATGAATATGACTGAGGTAAGAAACTCTGGTTATTTATGGTGACTTAGGAATCATCTGATTGGTGCATCTTGTGTTAGCTAATGTCAGATCAGCTGTGGTCAATCATACGCAGGTGATCCTCTCGAAATTAGTTTATAAATAAACTTCACTTAGTTTTTTTAATATATATAACTTAGCACCCACTGGAAGCACTTCTTTTCCTTCAAATTTTGTGGCTTGTCAGACTCGAACTCAACTTCTTTACAGCTCGCTGAGATTCAACGTTCTTCATAACTCATCTACTTTTAACATTTCACATCAGTAATTCTCCAAACATTCTCCACAACTTTTCAAAGCAGTTCTGCTGGAAGGCAGATCCATGACCTGTGATCACAGCTTGAGTATGACAGGCATGGATGTGTGTGTCTGGCAGTGTTTCTGTAGTCTGCTTAGGCTTGCTCCATTTCACTGTGATAGTTCATAACACCACACTGTCATCATCAACACCATCCTGGAGGAGCATTAGCCACCATTATGAAATATGCAGCACTGTATGTCTGTCTGTATGTGTCTGAGTATGTGTGTATGTATATATGTGTGTGCGTCTCTGTATGTGTGTGTCTCTCAGTATATGTGTATGCTTGTGTCTGTATGTGTTTGTTTGTGTGTGTATGCGCCTGTATGTATGTGTGTGTGTTGTTATGAGAGCACGTCTGTACTTGTACAAAATATGTCTGGCATTAGATTCAATTTGTACTTTTTCAGGGACTCCAAGTAAGGACAATCCCTAGAAATACTCACATCTACGAAATTACCAACCGTCTGTCTTTCTCCATTTTTTTTTTATTTGTCTGTTTGTTTCTGAAGCTGATCATCACCAAACAAATTAAATAACACTTAACAAAATGAAATGAAATGCCCAAACCTGAATAAACAGTGTCTTTTCCACCACAGTCGTATCTCTTTATTTCTGCTGAGTTGCACTTATGCGTTCTGTCATCTGTAAGGTCTCTAACCCTCATTGTGTGAACTCTTGTATGGCACTTGGTTAAGGGAAGCTGCAGAAATCTGTTTCCCTGCAAATCAGCTGATCAAGCAGTTTCTTTTCTCTGACTCATGTGTTTTTTGTTTTTTTTTGACTTGAGGGCTTTGTTAAATGGTTCAGGAATGTGTAGGAGACCGAGAGCAGATTCGTGGGTGGCTCTTTAAATCTAAATCCGTTATCTCTTCAAGACAGCAGGCAAAGTAAAGTAGTTTTGTGCCCAAATTTACATCTAAGTTTCTCTCCGAAATTTTGCTCAGATGCGATTAAATGTGCTTTAAAGTTGTTCTGAACTGGTTTGGAATGATATGAGGAAGTATTAATAGTGCAGACGGTAGATATGTTTCCATCCATGCGCATTTTGCATTAAAAATACGGTTGATGGAGATGCCAAGATGCGTAGATTTTGAAAATGTGCCTAAAAATAATATACGCATAACTGAGTAGGATAAACTTTTAATTCGAGAGGAACATACGCGCATAAACTACGGTGGAAACACTTTTACCGAACAAATTCCAGTATGTGCATTAAAAAAGGGGGTAACACTTTATTTTGATGGTCCATTTGAGTATTAGTAGACTGTCTGCTTAATATCTGTTGATACTGACATTTAACAGTCCTTCAACAGACATTTAACTGACTATAAGAAACTTTGCAAGTGCATGTCAACTTACACTAACCCCAACCCTAACCCCAACCTGACAGTCTACTTATAATCTAATGAGAATTAATTGACATGTAGATGCAATGTAACTTAAATTCAACAAACGGACCATCGAAATAAAGTGTGACCAAAAAGGGTCATGTGATTTTGTTATAAGAGATCATGTGATGATGAAAATGTGTGTAAATGGACAAACCAGCAGGCTGAGCACACTGTAAATCATCTGAAATGTTGTTTTGGTCATTCTAAAACACCTTAGCCATTCCAGTATTAGTGTTATTATATTATTAATGACCTCCAGAATCAAGAACGTCTGTGCTCTGCGTCTTCAAACATCACCACGCGTTCATTGCATGTCGGCATTGTCTTCTGAGGCGCAAGTCATTTATTAAATAGGGAAAAGATTGACGCAGCTTCTCCGACCACAGCAAATTCTGTTTTTACTGTTGATATTTGCCACCAGTTAATCAGGAAGTGACGATTTTGTTCTCTTTTAAGACTCGTTGGATGGTAACACTGCTTTATTTGCACGTCTACTATGCCATATTCCAGTTTTGCGCATACATTTAATTTGCATCTGTGGATGGAAACATAGCTATTGAAATAGTCATTGGAAAAACCCTGGACTGATGGTTATTTCAAGACTTTTAAACATTAATGAAACAAATAAGGATTGTAATCAATGTTAGTGAAGCTATGCAAGGATATTAACAGGATAGTTCACCCAAAAATGAAGCTTACTCACCATCAATTGATTATAAACCTTTATGAGTTACTACCACTTATTGAACACATAGACTTTACCTATGTACTATATATGAACAATATCACGTGCGATATGGCTGTATATCGGCACTGGTGGGAGGCATGTGTTGGTTCGAGGCCGCAGGCCGAATGCCTTGGTGTCCCAGCAGTGCCGATATACAGCAATATCGCACTGCTACGAGTGTGATATTGTGTTTATACAACAGTTCGACGGCATAATCGTGTGTATAAAAAGAAAATCAAAAACTGAGAGACTCAAAAATCATTTTATACTAGAAACTACTTTGTTTCGCCTTTCCTTCACATCTGCAGCTGACGTCAAAACAGCAGAAACTGTTACTAATTCACAAACGTCACTTTAGAGCTAGTATTTAAATGATTCTTTAGCGTAATGTCTAGAGTGATGACGAAACAGGTGATTTTGCTCACATTTTAAGATTATAAGGCTGAACGGCATGAAATACCATTAGTCTACAGAGATTTCCCAGTATTTCTCTGTTGCAATCGGGATTTCACATTAATGACTGCCAAAAAAGCCAAAGCAAAGCAAACACTACCTGATTACTATGGTATAAATACAGCACTGCAACATACAAAATAGAAAGAGCGACTTAGAATGTCACTTCCCTGTTTTATAATGATTTACGATGAATGTTTCTTCCCTAAAGACTTATTATGCGGTCTCTGTCACCATCTTGTGGCGGAACGTCAGCCATCTTTGCTCTGCTCAATGATAGGCTGATGGCCGCCAACGCACTGAATCTCCGAAATTATAAATATTTAAAACAGGCACTATCCTTATAAATAAACTGCATTGTTGCAGTCTAAACAACTACATCATTACCTAAAAAAAGCCTCAAAACTACATTATGTTGCCCAACAGCTGCAATATTTGTTGTTTAGTCCCTCTTTAGTCCTAGTGTGGGCGGAGTAATACAGAAGAGGCTGTACGAGTGCTGATATTGCTTTAATATCTCACGGCTATCAGCCAATCATATTCGAGAACCAGACAGAACTGTTGTATAAAACTGCAGGTTAACTATGTTTATATATAATAACTGTTAAAAGCTATTAGTTACTAGTTAAAGTTATTAGTAACTAGTAAAGTTAAGGTAACTAATAACCTTAACTTTTCTGATTTTGATTGTAATGCTATAATGTGCACTTTTTTGTAAAGCCAATTTGAAACAATTATTATTGTGAAAGCACTACACAAATAAACATGAATTAAATTGAAACACAAAGTGACGTAATACTGTGGAAGTCGATAATTACAGGTTTCCAGGTTTTCTTCAGTAAGATGATGTAAATGATGACAGAATTTTTTTATTTTTGGGTGAACTATCCCTTTAAAGGGTTCAAATCTGCTCAGTAGGACCAGAAGGTGTTAATATAGTCCGATAGTGCTTCAAAGTGGTTTTGATGCTCACTGACCAAAGCAAAGTGGCTTTAATTTGCTTTCCAATGTGTTAAGATATTAATCCAATGTTTGGAGTTTAATCTTCCCTTTCATTATCCTGCTCCTTCAGTTCTTCCTCTGTTTCTGGACTCTTCTTTTCACAAGCGTCTGTGCCAAACATCAACCCGTTCTTAGATGACTCTGAAGATGATGATGATGATGATAGTGGAAATGTCAGTCTTGGAGATGTTACAGAAAGGTCAGAGAAGAAACGACAAGCCCCAATGCCTCCCCAATATAAGAAGCAATTGGGAAAACCAGCCGTTTCTGAAGCCACTCAAAGATTTCCGTCTCAAGAATCTGAAGCTGGTGGAGACTCTGAATGCTTGAGTTTACGACGGGACAAACGTCCTGCACCATTACCACCAGATGTATCAAAAAAGCAAGAAGTGCGAAATGAACATGCAGACCAATTGACCACACTTCATAGTCGACTCCAGGAAAAAGAAGAAACAAACAAAGTGCACATTGACGCAAACACCAGCTCAATACATCTCAGCCAGAATCATCCTGTTAACAGACAAGAAACCAAATCTACTGAAGTCAAAACGGCTAAACACAACAAGGGTCCAGCTCCAAAGCCTTCATCACAGTCAACATCGTGCAAGAATTCGGCATCTGAGCCCAACAATCAATCGATTAAGAAAGTCTATTTTAAAGACCAAGCGGAATCCTCAAACTCTTTCACTGATCAACTTGACGGATCTTCAATCTGTTTGACTAAAGATCTTCTTGTATCTGATTCAACCAAAGCTGATTTTGTGCACTCTGAAGACCTTTCCCTAAAAGAAAGTAGACAGAAGAGTTCACCGGAAGAGTCTAATCATGGAGTAAACAGTCCTTCAATAAAGTCTCATCTCCAAAATATGGAAAGTTCGCCCTCTGATGTCTCCAAAAAGAAGAGTCGGGCTCCATTGCCTCCTGCTAAATCTGAAGCAATTGTCAGCCAGAAGACACCAACCCAACAGCAAGATGCTACTAGTCAACCCAACAGATCAAAACAAGCTCAAGATAAACAGTTAGCTTTTAATAGTAGCATGCAAGCTCCATCTTGTTTCACATCCCATACAATGCAAACTCTCAAGACGAATGAAGTTCAGATGAAGACCGAAGCGGTTTCTTTAAGGTCGGACGCTGGTCCCAGGACTCTGCCACAGGCCAGGGTGTCACCGATTGATGTTCAGGCCATCGTTTTGCAGAATAACGGAGGTGAAAACAGGAGAACAGGTGATCCTGTCCTCAAACCCTGCAGGTGAGGTCATTTGTAGAACTTCTAGAGACTCTTTGAAGTAGCAGCAGAGGTTGTTGGTAGGTTTCCATTAGCCATCCTTAAAGTCCATTTAAGGCATGTCATTTCACTTTGCGGCCATCTTTAAAAGGTCTCTCGGGCAGTATGTTTGAATGGGGAAACATTAAATTCTCCAAATATTTAGTTTGCCAAGCTTATGATTAAATTTCACATTTGGAATCACCAATAAAATTATGCATCCTCTGTATCTTAAGTTTCGTTTCTAAACGTTTGAATCAAACCGAATTGGCATTTTTCGAAGGGGATGAGATCACAACACCAACCTCCTTTATGATCGTTTTCACATTATCATCCTCTGAATGCCTCGTTCGATCGCTCTGATCTTCTGACGTCAATCCCAATTTGGTCTTTATGGCAATATTTACTCCCAAAATGACAGCAACCTCTTTGTTTACAAGTTTATAGGCATTCGAGTAGTTGCTTTCATGTGATTCTTTCGTGGTATTTCACGAGACAGACTGTACCTCACGTTCATTTCATACTAATTACAAAACCAGAGAACATTTGTTTTCAAATGTTGTTGGTTCGTTTAAAGTAGAGATTTCAAGTTTTATGTGGATATATGTCTCAAGTCTGTGAAGCAAGTATTCATTGAAATATTCCAGTGCATTTGCTGACCCCCGAGTGTTCATAATGAAGCTGCAGAAACTGTCGTAAAAACACACGTCTGGTCCGAGCCCCTCCCTCGGAGAATAAGAATCAATGATATATTGAATAATATGATGTATTATCTATATTTTAATTATAATATATATTTATAATATATATACATGTTTTTTTTTTATTTTTATTTTTACTTCTACTACTATCTATTGTGTGTACAGTTTTTTATTTTTTTTATTTTATTTTATTTTTATTTTATATATATATATATATATATATATATATATATATATATATATATATATATATATATATATATATATATATATATATATATATATATATATATATATATGTTACGTTTCCATGTAAACTTTATAACTGCTTTGGCAATACAATTGTAACATTTGTCATGCCAATAAAGCAACTATTGAATTGAATTGAATTGAATTGAATTGAATAAGAATCCTGAATCTATAGCTATCGATGATTGGCTCCTGTACTAAAAGGCGGGGCTTCATTTGCCATATTTGCCACTTTTCCCCATTCAAAACTATACGAGTGACACGTCTTGTGTAGTCTATAGTCTTTGCCATTCTGTGGTAGTTCTTAGGAATTTTAAAGATTGTTTGATGCAGAATTTATTGAGTTTACAGAGTATGCATGTTTTGACCTGTGGTGTAAAGTAATTAATTGCAAATTCTCAAATAGTAGTAACAAGTAGTTGAGTAGTTTTCCTCAGGAATTGTTCTTGAGTAGTTTTAAAAATGTGTGCTTTTACTTTAATACATTTTCAGTGATGTATCAGTACTTTTTTTGGTGTTATTTTTCTGCACTTCTATGTTTTTTTTTCTTTTCTTTGGTGATTGGCTGAGCAAAATAATAAGTCCTGTGATTCCCGTCCAATAAAATCCCATACCTGTCAACCCTCCCGTTTTTTCTGGATTCTGCTGTATTTTACAATTCTATCCCACTATCATCCCATAAAGGTATTTTCCCGTATTTCTCCCATATTTTTAATCTTTCTATGAAGGGTGGCAATAAACATTAAAGGGCCGATCCTCCCTATACGCAACCCATACCGCCAAACCACCAGGGGATGCTCTTTGCTCTTACATGTGAGTCTGTTCTGTGCTTTCATGTGCTTTTATTTAGGCATGAAAACACTTTGAAATAAATATAAAAACGACGGGATTCCCTTCCTTTCCATTACAGGTGCCGTTGCACCTCCTATGCAGCCCTCAAAACAGTCAGTTCATGTAGCGGTGCGTGACTGTCAGCTGACGCGCTCATAGTGATAAATTGCGACTGTTTCCCAAACGGATTTTGTACACACGATTTGAAGCAGAGCAAAAGTGGACACTCTGGGTTTTGGGTGCGTGTTTGAACATATACACATAATAATAATAATAATATCTAAACATGTCGATCTTTTTAGGTTTTCTTTTAAACGTAACAAATTTTGTCTTAAATGAGCATAAAAAGTTAAGAAAGCAATTGAATGCTTTCAACATAGATCTGTGCATTTTTAAAGTCACACCTCTGTTATTTAATATAATCAAACGAAAAATCTAAATGTTAGATTCAATCCCTTATTTTCACATCCCAATGTTGACAGGTATGAAATTCCCCTTAGAAAAACCACATCTGGCAAACCAACCTTAAGACAAGGACGCTTTATAAATGGAGCAAACAGGGTGAAGCATTTAAAGATGAAAAATCATTACACACAATGACAAGAAAGATTATTTAGACTGAATGTCACTGATGATGAAGGATGCCTACTGTATGAAATCACCAGATGCTCTTAAACAATCACTTAATGCACTACAGAAGGTTACGTTTTCAAACAAATGCACAGATTGCATGTATCGGTGCTGCAGGAGCTTTGTGGCGCCACCTGCTGGACACTCATACTGAATGCTTTTCAAAATAGATTATTTTGTGTTGACTGATTGCAAGTTTGATTACTCATTGAGCATTTGCTCGCTGTTTTAAAATGTAATATGAAGTGACCACCTTATAAAAATGCAATGACTGTTTTCCAAAACATTGGAGAATGTCGTCATCAGTAGACAACACAAGCTCATGCAACTTATAGCTAGACTTGAAAGATTAAACCCTGATTACTATGGAAAGAGAATTGTTTCGTAATTCCAAACAAATATAATACGATCCACAAATAAATGTAAAGCGATTGACAAATACCAAGTATATTCACAAATAAATACAAAGAGATCTACAAATAAATCTTAGAGTTCCACAAACATTTATTATATTCAGAAGTAAGTAAAATTAGACTTGCAAATAAAAAACATACGCATATTTTTTTTTTTTATTCGACAAACACAATTTTACCTGATGCAGACTGATACAGACGAGGCTGATGCCAGCTTCTTGTTCGCAGCTTAGCGTCAATAAGAAGCTGCGATTCAGCCTCGTCCGTGACGGCTGAGCACAAACACAGAAGCGATCGTGCAGTCCATTAACCAGTCTCTTGAAAAAGGACGGCCAGGACAGCTCCATATTTTTACAACAATGCTGGGATGAGCACCACTGACCTGTCTTGAACTGCCCTGGCCGTCCATTTTGAACTTGAAGAGACTGATAAATTACGGCTGACCTGGTCCCGCTCTGATTGTAAGGCAAAGCGTGATTGGTTGGAGCGAGAACGAGCAGCGATTGGTCAGCCCCACGTTGCCGGTATCTGATTGATTTAAGTAGAAGGTGGGCGGAGTCTATCTATTTGTGGATCAGTGTTCGTCTTGACGTTAGAAATGTTTCAAAATCCACAAATGCACAGCGCGATCCACAAATGCACAGAGAGCTACCCACAAATACCCACAGTGATCTACAAATGCACAGAGAGCTACCCACAAATCCCCACAGTGATCTACAAATGCACAGAGAGCTATCCACAAATGCACACTAATCTACAAATGCACAGGACGCAATTCACATATTAATATCAGGCAAAATTGTTTGTCGAATAAAAAAAAAAAAATGTGTGAGTATGGTTTTTATTTGCAAGTCTAATTTTACTTACTTGTGAATATAATAAATGTTTGTGGAACTTAAGATTTATTTGTAGATCTCATTGTATTTATTTGTGAATATACTTGGTATTTGTCAATCGCTTTACATTTATTTGTGGATCGTATTATGTTTGTTTGGAATTACGAAACAATTCTCTCTCCATAGATTACATACTGTTAAAACTCATTGTTGGCTTTTCTGAAGATAGTCATGTTTTGCGATCGTTAAAACCTTTCAGAGTTTTAGATCAAATGCATAGGGTGTTTCATTTCACAGTTTTTGACCTCCTTTTACATTACCTCTAAATCGGTTACTTGATAGAGCGCCACAGATACGAGGCGCTTTCATCTTTTGGAAATAAAGACTTCGCATTTCCACAGTTTTCCTCCACAGTTGTTTAAAGTGAAAACTATTCAAGACATCTCACTCCTCACCTCAGAACTATATTTAAACTATGCAGAAATTCTTGCATTTGACTGCTTTGTATTCCACTCCTGCAGTTTCAGGTGTGCCTGTGAAACTCACAGATCTTTTTTTCTTGTCAGGCCTCATGCTGTAAAACCCTTGAACACCACTGACAAGCAGGCAGAGACCCAAGACACTTGTAGATCTGGTCAAATTACTGATGACACGCAAGTCAAGATGAAGGTAATGTGAGAGTATTACTTTTTCCTCCTCGTTTCCCCTCTGTTATTATTCCACAATGCATTTCATGAAAAATATGCCTGCTCAAAGAGAGAGTTCACTCAGAAATGGATGTTTGGGGTTAATTTACTTACCCTCTAATTAAAGATGTAGGCGACTTTTTCCTTTTCATCAGTAGAACGTTAATGGAGACTTTTAGCTGAAACTGTGGATCTTGGTGATTCATAAAATGCTAGTAAATGCATTTACTTTGTGGGTAATAATAATTCATTCTCATTGCTTCTGATGATACACTGTTTTGGTATTAAGTTTGTAAAGTTTATTTTGTTGCACAGAGCGATGTATATCAGCACTGGCGAGAGGCGTGTGTTCCAGCAGTGCCGATATACAGCCATATCGCACTGCTACGAGTGTGATATTGTGTATATACAACAGTTTAACGGCATAATCTTGTATATTAAAAAATCAGCCACGGAGAGTCTCAAAAATCATTTTGTATGAGGAACTACTTTCTTTCGCCATTCATTCACATCTGCAGCTGACGTCAGAACAGCAGAAAGCATTGCAACTTCACCGACGTCACTTTAGAGCTAGTATTTGAATGATTCTCTAGCGTAATGTCTAAAGCAGGGGTGTCAAAGTCAAATCCTGGAGGGCTGGAGCCCTGCAGAGTTTAGTTCCAGCCCTGCATCAACACACCTATCTGAAGGTATCAAACAAGCCTAAAGCACACAATTAGTTTGATCAGGTGTGTTTAATTAGGGTTGAAACTAAACTGTGCAGAGCTCCGGCCCTCCAGGAATTGACTTTGACACATGTGGTCTAAAGGGATAATAAAACAGGTGATTTTGCTCACATTTTAAGATTCTAAGGCTGAACGGCATGAAATGCCATCAGTCTACAAAGATTTCCCAGTATTTCTCTTTTTTTTTTTGTGCATTTAACAATAATTAACCCCAAAAAAGCCAAAGCAAAGCAAACACTAGCAGATTACTATGGTATAAATACTGCACTACAACATACAAAAGAGAAAGATCGACTGTCACCTACTTGTTTTATAATGATTTGATCAGCTGTAGAAAACACAGGCTGTTTCTCAATTCCAAGAACGTAGAGAACGGTATTGCGTTCTTGTGGAGACCGGTCTTGCCAGGTGTCCTCGGAAGAACGAACTCGGGAGACCACGAGAACAGAGAACGCGTCCTCTGAGAAATTAGATGCGGTGTTCTTCCTGATGGTCACGTGACCTTCACGCGTTTTTAATGGATATTTATTTAAACATTACAGCATTCATACAACGATTTATTGTTTTTCCCCTTTTCAAAATATATGCTCTGCATAAAAACATTATAAATATACATTGCACAATATAAATAAAACAGATTTTAATATGAATTTCAGCAAATAAACACCCTTAATGTGTTTATTCCTTTATTAAGATGTCCATGGTAATGTTTATATTCACCGTTTCATTTAGGGAAACTCCTGAGGTAAATAAGTTATATCTCTGAACTTTAATAATAAATCTAAATAAAATGCTGCACTTCCCACCTCCAGTCACAATGACTTCTGGGACTTTTAGAGCGAGATCGGGGCTCAAGTCTGCATCGGTGTATCCTCAATATCAAGAACACATGCGGGAAGTTTCACGCCTCCTCCGATCTTGCGGTCTTGAGTATTGGAACTGAACTTTGGCAGCTGATGATGACGCTACACGAGGACGCAAGACCGCTGAAGAACGCATATTGAGAAACAGCCACAGTTTTTCTCCCATAAAGACTTATTATGCTGTCTCTGTCACCATCTAGTGGCAGAACGTAAACCGTCTTTGCTCTGCTCAGTATGACAGGCTAGTGTTTCCTCTAGGATTTTTTCCAGCTGTGGCGGCAGGACTTTTACACAGATGTACCAACTACCTATGGGTGTTATTTCAATGAATGTTGTGAGCGCAGTGTTACACGTCGAGATCGCATTTATGTAATACGAGCATGCGAATCTCTGCTTGCGCGCTGATTTCCTCTGTTCGTGCACAACTTCACACCCTGAAATACACGCTGCTCAAGTGCGATTTAGTGCGTTTATGTGACGAGTACATCTCCAACATTTATTAGATTTGCTAGGAATATTTATGAATGTCTCCGATAGACCTACAGAGCGGCATTAATGCGTCCTGAAGTAAAGTAAAACAGCTGAAGTAGCTGAACAGTCCTGAAGTAAAGTGAAACCGCTATAAACTCCAGCCAGATAAAGTCATTGTATGCAGAAGCATAGACCTTTATCTATAAAGTATAATTATGGAAACTGTGTTCATCTTAACTGAAAGCTATACGTCGTGTTTGCTGGTCTCACGTCTCACGCACCTGTCACCGTAAAGGGTTAAACAAATAACACACAGCACTACTACGGTTAAAGAAAGGTTTGCGCTGTTATAATTCACTTGCCTTTTAATACGTTTTGGTGCGATTATAACCCGCTATTAAAAAAACCAACAACAATGACTGAATGTTTTGAATGGGAAGCTGTAATATAGCCGTGGCGGGATGAATTTTATGTGTCGGCTCGCCATGGAAGAATGAATGTAGCGGAAACCATGCAGGCTGATGCCTGCCAATGCGCTGTACCTCTGTAATTATAATTATTGAAAATAGCCACTATCCTTATAAATAAACTGCATAGTTGCAATCTAAACAACTACATTCTCAACTAAAAAAAAAGTTTAATGTTCGGATAGAATAAAAGCAGTTTTTAATTTTTTTTAAAACCATTTTAAGGTCAATATTATTAGCCCCCTTAAGCAATATTTGTTTTGGATTGTCTACAGAACAAACCACTGTTATACAATGACTTGCCTAAATAACCTAGTTAAGCCTTCAAATGTCACTTTAAGCTGAATACTAGTATCTTGAAACTAGGGCTGGGCGATTTTTTTCGATTTTTTTCGATTAATTCGAATTTACGTTTTAAGACGATTTTATTTTTTACAAAATCGAAGAATCGTGATTTTTTTATAAAAATATTAAAGCCACTTTCCCACTATCGTGCCAAACCGTTCTAAACTGTTAGACAACCGTGCTGAATTGTGCTGATTCTGTGTGTTGACGTCGCGGCTCTGTTGATGAGCTACCAGCTGATTTAGCGGAAGCGCGCCAGGGCGGACCGGCCATTGGGAACACCGGGACAATTTCCCGCTAGAGCAACAACAGCTCCGCAGTCAGCCAGCTTCGTTAATGTTTCCACGCGCGTCGTGCTGTTGTTCGCGTCCCCGCAGCCGTCTGTCTCTCCCGCGCGAGCTGCGAGACGGGCTGGACAGGTGGAGTCACTTTTAGTCACTTATGCCCGCGCACCCATCGCTCCACACACACACACACACACACACACACACACACACACACACACACACACAAGGAAATAATTGCACCTAGTTCAAAGCCCAGATGGCTGGTTTTGTATATTATACCCGCGCACCACCTGAAGGACGGTACTGTAGGAATTAGGCTAAATCATAACCCATATATGCACCAATAAACAAGTAAAATGAATGAATGAATAAAATAAATATGGATTCTTAAATGTCGGCAGTTTTTACTCCAAAAAATATCAATACATATTGACAAATGTTTTATAAAAATAAATTAAGCAATTTCCAACATTTCAGCTATAGGCCATTATACGATTCAGTTAAATATAAGATAGACATTTAAATATAGATAGATATGTAACAGTTTTTTTTTTTTCACGGTGATCTTTAATATATACTGGGTGGTGGAGCTACGCACAAATATTTTCTAAAACGTGAAGCAGATATTTGTCTATAGCTCGTTAGTTATTTATGAAGACAAAAAATAATTAAAATAACAAAAATAAAACTATAAAATTACAAAGATAAAAAGAGCAGCATTTTGCTAAATATAGTCCTTTATATCCTGATATGCTGTGTGTTGTTTCATTCGTTTTTTTATATTTAACTTGATGCATTTGTTATTTAATGTTTAAATACTAAAATCGTTTAAATGGTTATTTTTTACCATCAAAATGTAGTATATTTTATATCATTACCAACTTTTGATATAAAACCGCTGTTATTTTATTGATTGTTATGAAATAATTTAAGTGCTATATTTTTTATTAGTGAAAGTGCCCGCTCACTTTGACAAGGCCTGTCCAAATATATATTTCTGCCATGCCACTAATACAGATAAACTATTGTTGCATTATTGTTTATTTTTCTGTTATGGACAGAGATTTGAAATATTTATTTCCCCTCCAATCCTTTTTAATCTTCACGTTACATTTTGGTCATTTTCTCTCCAAATAAAATTTGCCCAAAGCTGCACAACATATGACCTGCTGTGACTTCTATTATAGCTATGTTTAGCATCCCTATATGAGAGAGTGCCATAACCGCGTTTAGTCACATGGTTGCTTTTCTTTTGCAAGTGAGCATGAAAAAAACTAGTTTCAGCATTTATTTACATTTAAATGAACAAGGTAAGCTGGTAAGGTAGTTACACAGTAAAAATTTTTTTATAAAAAATAAATAAAAAAATCTAATTCGAAATCGTGAATCGGTCAAACTTTATGAAAAAATCGAGATTTTTTTTTTTTTGCCATATCGCCCAGCCCTACTTGAAACATATATTCATATAAGTCAAATATTATGTACTACCATCGTGGCAAAGACAAAAGAAATCAGTTATTAGAAATCAGTTATTAAAACTATTATGTTTAGAAAAAAAAATATATTCGTTAAACGGAAATCGGGAAAAAAATATATACAGGGGGGGGGCTAATACTTCAGAAGGGCTAATAATTCTGACTTCAGCTGTATATTAGAGTGTTGATCTGTATGTTTCAGGTTCCGGAGGTTAAAGGAACGGGCCCGTACTCTCAGCTAACCAATGATGAACTCATCAAGCTCCTGGAGAAGCAGAAAGAGCAGCTCTCTCTGAAGGACTGTAAGATTGTGGAGCTGGAGCAGTACATCGACAATCTGCTGGTGCGCGTCATGGAGGAGAATCCAAACATCTTAATGTCCTTGTGCTTGAAGAAGTCGGCTTGAGGGACTGCGGTTGAGTATATAATGTGCAATGTGGGATGGAGAACATGTATAAGGTTGTGGGTAAGTCACAGAGACCTTTCACTAAAGCGACAGACACTACTGAGCTGAAGATATAGCTCTGATTTATGACGTATAAATGGTGACGATGTGGTTTGGCTGCCTCAGATCTGTCTAATCATGACTGATGCAGGTTTTCTACATGTTAAAATAAATGGTAAGACTTTATAATTATGATTCATTAGTTAATGTGTTTGCTAACATGAACAAACAATTAGTTATACATTTATTATGGTATTTATTCATCTTAACACTGATCTAAAATAAATTCATGTTAGTTATAATGTCAAAAAGCACGACTTTGGATGTTAATAATGCATTAGTAAATGTTGAACTATGAATAATAAATGCTTTACTAGATTATTCATACTTAATTTTAGTAAATACATTAACTAATGGACCATTATTTTAAAGTGTAACTAAAAAAAATTGTATTATTTGTTGTGTTTGTCACTATTTTTAGTCTATTTGAATTGCTAATGTTCAAATGGATTGTTTTATTTCTTAAAGGGATAGTTCACCCCAAAATTATTACATTATTAAATCAATTATGAGTCATTAATTATTAAAAATGATAGTTTATACAAAATTAAAGTCATCATTTAATCATCCTTCTCTTCTGTTGAACGCTAAGGAAGATACTTTGAAGAATGTGTGAAAAACAAAAACAGCTATTGACTATAATAGTATTCGTGTTCATACTATCGATGCTGTTTTTTTAGCATACTTCAAAATATCTTCTTTTGCGTTCTACAAAGTTCAACACTTAGAATAACTTGAGTATTAATAAATAATGAGGACATTTTCATTTTTAGGTGAACTGTCCCTTTAAATACTGTGGTCAGAGCATTTGGGGGACGCAACACACACTTCAAGTAAACAAAACAGCACTATAGATATGATATTCTTTATTCATGATGTTTTATATGAACTGCAAAGCTCTGTAATGTTTTGTAGATGCGTATTGAAGCACTTTACAAGAATCAGTTTGTAAATATTTGGATGTGATCATTTGTATGTTATATGTCCTTTGACGGCTTAATTATTATTATTCTCTGCTTTTGAAATAAAGACGGTCACAGGTGTGGCCTCGCAAAGAACAGCGTCGTGTGTCATTCATTGTGCATGTTTAAGAATGCAGGTTAAGCTTTTAATTAGGTAAAAGGCATTGAGTGAATGTCAGATGACGTAATGGGCCATTAATAAAGGACTGACTCTGCACAACACAGTAGGCTGTTTACTTGCAGATTGAGGAAGACTGTAGGAAAGTGAAATATTGAAGTGTTTGCGCTTGGCTAGTTATTTTTTTAAATATATTAACTAATTAGATCTTTTTTAAAAGTGCTTTTAAATAGTTAGCGGTTCATTCCGCTGTGGCAACACCTGATAAATAAGGGACTAAGCCAAAAGAGAATGAATGAATGAGTAAATGAATGTACACTCACTGGCCACTTTATTAGGTACACCTGTCCAGCTGCTTGTTAACGCACATTTCTAATCAGTCAATCACATGGCAGCAACTCAATGCATTTAGACATGTAGACAAGGTTAAGTCGAACCTTGAGGCAGATGGGCTAAAGCAGCAGAAGACCACACCGGGTGCCGCTCCTGTCAGCTAAGAACAGGAAACTGAGGCTACAGTTGGCACAGGCTCACCAAAATTGGACAATAGAAGATTGGAGAAACGTCGCCTGGTCTGATGAGTCTCGATTTCTGCTGCAACATTCAGATGGTAGGGGCAGAATTTGGCATCAACAAGTACCTTGTCAATGCCACAGCCTACCTGAGTATTGTTGCTGACCATGTCCATCCCTTTATGACCACAGTGTACTCATCTTCTGATGGTTACATCCAGCAGGATAATGCACCATGTCATAAAGCGTGAATCATCTCAGACTGGTTTCTTGAACATGACAATGAGTTCACTGTACTCAAATGGCCTCCACAGTCACCGGAGCTCAATCCAATATAGCACCTTTGGGATATGAACCAAAATCTCTGAGGAATATTTCCAGTACCTTGTTGAATCTATGCCACGAAGTATTAAGGCAAAAGGAAGTCCAACCCGGAACTAGTAAGGTGTACCTAATAAAGTGGCCGGTGAGGTTATTTAGATAGTGGTTGTGGCAATTTTAAAATGCTGCTACAGAATAAAAGACAAACATGTCCAATTATATTTAAAGATGATTTTATTCTCTCGACAGAGGGTCATACAGAAACACGGGAGAGTCTTTCAAGGAAAGGAGGGTTTTCTATCTGAAAAGAAAAAAGATTTATTGGATTTACTAATGTTTTTTTAAGGTAAGTGATTGCAAACAATTGATGTGGGCTGAATTTAAACAAATTAAATTTAGTAATGTTGAACTTAGTTTGTTTGATTAAATTCAGCCCATATAAATCGTTTGCTACCAGTTACCTTAGAAAACTGAGTAAATCCAATGAATACTTTTTTCAGAGTGCTTATATTCTTCAAGGTTAACACCCAGAACCTGCTGTACTTTCAGACACAAGACAAGGAAATTAACAAAAAATATTCAAAGACGTCAAATCTCTCATGCTACGTCCACCCAAACCATATCTTTAGATAGAAACACAATATTTCATAAGCATTCAAGTTTGATAAAAAATTTAATATTTTGTAATTTTAAGTAATTTAATTACTTTGCGCAGCGCTACTTAAAGTGATAGTTCACCCAAAAATTATAATCTACTCACTATTTACTCGCCATCAAGTGATTTCAAACCTTTATGAGTTTCAATTTTCTGTTTACCACAAAAGATTTAACTAAAAAATCAGCTCTGAAATCTGGACTTTAACTATGTTAAGCTGCTTTGACACAATCTTGTAAAAAGCACTATTTAAATAAACATGAATTGAATTGAAAAGAAGATATTTTGAAGAAAGCTGAAAACCTGTAACCATCGACTTCCAGGAAAAACAAATACTATAAGTCAATGGTTTTTGGCATTTCTATGGCTTCTTCTGTGTTAACCAGAAGAAAGAAGGTCAAACAGGTTGCAACAAGTGAGTAAATGATGGCAGAATTTTCATTTTTAGGTGAACTATCCCTATAAACTATTTCAATGTGGTGAAGTCATTAGCCCACAAACATTAGGCTCGTTTGAGGTGCGCCTCGCCTTGACTGCATTGTAGACGAGAGCAAGCGGCTGCAGTAAGAGGAGGGCTCAAAAAATACATCAGAAGTCGGACACCTCCCGAATCTCGCTGTTTTGCCGCCTGGAAACGTCACCAGTGGTGGAGATCGCGTTCGCGTTTTCTATCGCGGACGAATGACCTCAATAAAAATACTATGGTGATTTATAGTAAATATTATAGTGTTTTTGAACATGTTTTTTCAGTATTGGGTTATGTTTATAGTTGTTGTGATACCAGAGCAACTATAGAATTTAAATAGGCTATTTGTTATATGGTTTAAAACACTATGGTGTTCCTATAAATTACTGTAGTATTTTTTAATGTGGGAGTGGATCCAAATAAAAAAATATCACTGTTTTTACAAAAAGATGGTCATAATCACAGAAGATGAACAGCTCATTACTTGAAAAGGTTTATTTAAAAATCTGTAAATTCAACAGTGGTAAATATTAAAAGAATGTCAAAATAAACAGCTTATACAGCAAGAAAGCTATCAAGAAATCTAATTTGGCTACGTTATAAATTAAGTAGCTACAGCAAGATGCTTTTGAGTGACAGGTCATGACAAATGTTTGTTTATTTGTTTTGCTAGTCCCTAGAATTTTGGCATTTTATTGATAAGTCGTCCATTTCTATAGTAATTTCAGAGTTTCTATAGAGGGCATTAGAAGGTATAAAGGGAAATACAACTGAAGACAAAATTCTAAATATAATATGTGACCTATCTAATAAATGGTATTGCATCAAATATGTAAAAGTGTTGTTTAACAGATTTTGTTTTCAGCAGTTTTATAAACTAATTTCTCCTAACTAATTTGTCTAGTCTTTGCCATAATGACAATATTATATTATATATTTTACATAATATTTTACTAGTTTTTTGCAAGACAGTATTCAGCCTAAAGTGCCATTTAAAGAGTTACCTATAGATTATGTTAAAGATAAATGAGGAAAGCCATTGGACAACAGTGGTTTGTTCTGCAAACATAAAGAAATTCTAAAGGGGCTAATTATATTGACATGTTTATTAGACCTATATACAGCTTTTACTCCAGCCAGACTAAAATAAACAGCCCAAGACTTTCACCAGAATAAAAACTATAGGCTGTAGGAAATACTGGGGAAATGTTCTTGATCTATTAAACATAACTTTTGACTTCACATACATGAGTGTGTGTTTTGTTTTGTTTACTACACCCCTTTCACTTATGAAACCACACAAAGATGAAGCATAGGCATAATGGCAAAACAGTCTGATTAACAGTCATGTATGCATATATGCATGTTTTGGATTGACTTTCATGGAATAACGTTGCATAAAAATTACAATACAAAACTCACACAAACATACAAAAAAGTGAAAATGACAACAAACAGGACTTTAAACTGAGAGAGAAATAAAATACAGCACATGCACATCCTCATGTTTTATTAGTAACATTTAGTTATATTAGGTCACATTAGGTTTTTACAAACGTGTGTTTTGTTTTTGTTTGCGTGTAAATCTAAATAAATAAACATATGTAATGCTCTGTATGACTTTTTTTTTCATTATCAACGAAAATACAAAAAAGGTATACAACAATGCCAGGATAAATCTTAGTAAAACAACATAGGTAATAACATGTAGTTTTGTCAGTCTCATCCAATGAGCATTCAGCTGTGTCGTCAGCCAGCCGTTTCCCATGATGCTTTTAGTGAGAGCAGTCTTTTGAGAGCAACTGCTGCCGACTGCTCAATCCGAGGTACCCGCCTCGCGATCGCGAGAGTTTTTTGGCGCACGTCAGCGTGACATCAGAGCCAGGCGGACGCAACTCGGACACATTTCTAACCGGCATGCATCTTGCGGTGATCACCGGTGATCGATTCTGCGCAGATTTCGGCCACCTCAAACAAGCCTATTTGCTTGTTGTCAAACTATTTATATGTGTAACAAAAGGCAATTCAATCATAACGTAACGTTAAAACAGCTATCACAACATTACTTATCAATATGTGGACTGTTTTGGATTATTGGATGCTATGGAAATTAAAAACGTCAAACAGGAAATACGTTAGCATCATTGTTAATGTTTACATCCCTCAAAAGGGTCTAGCTTTATCGAAAATGTAATAGTTAAGCACTTTAAAAGCAAACATAACAGTGTTTAGTTAACAAATAGACTATAAATAATCTGCAGAAAAAGAATAGCTAAACACTCTTTTATTAAAACTATCCCTGCTGAAAATCCATCTTAAACCAGCCTAGGATGGTTAGCTGGTCGACCAGCCTGGTTTTAGAGGGGGTTTGGCCGTTTCCAGCCAGGTCTTAGCTGGTCAGACTGGAAGATGACCAGCTAAAACCAGCTTGACCAGCCTAGCCAGGCTGGGAGCCCAGCCAAAACCAGCTATGTCCAGCTTAAAGCAGGGTGGTTAAGTTGGTTCTAGCTTGGATTCCATCCTGGAAACGGCCAAAACCCCTCTAAAACCAGCCATCCAGCTTAGGCTGGTTTAAGCTGTATTTTTCAGTAGGATATTTCACACAACCTGTAGGCTTTATTGTCATTGACTAATTTCTTGTATTAACGAGTTTATTTAATCACTTATTTTTATTATTCGCCTATTGTTTTATTTTAGTTTGTTTATTTGTTTTTTCTATTATTATATATACATATGGAACTTTTACTGATACTCTTGTTTCCGCCCGGACCAACAACGTCACGTCATCAGGAAGCGCGGCGCGGGTGTTCAACTTCAAAATAAACGTAAACATGTCGCTGGAAGAAGAGCTGAGAGAAGTTGTTCATAACAAAATCATCGCCTGACAGAGAATAATCCCGAGCAGCGCTTGAAGAGCAAACACCGCCAGCCAGTAAGTGCGACAGGATTCATAAATGTATTAATTATAGATACTGTAAGCTTTTATTAAGTATAATAATTGCGACATGGTTGCTTATGTTAGTCATTTGCTAAATAAGTTAACAGCCGCCTGCTAAATGCTGCATTATTTTAGGAGAAGGTAATGATTGGGTATATTTTATCAACTAAAACCATATTGCATCTGACCCGCATTAAATTAAGTAATAAATTAATGTTAAAAGGTTTAAAAATGCTAACTGCTGCCACGAGTTTACCATGTTATTACTGCATTTACCCCGTTTGAATATAGAGGTAAAGTTGGTTTTATATTCACACATTCGTTCAGTGACACACTCCCTATATTGTTTACCATGGTACTTTGAATATTCGGTCTGAAATCACATGTAAGAATGACCTCAAAACAACATTAGCACCATTTAATTGCCTGTAAACAATGCTGTACTTTGATAGTCATTGGCTGCTATTATGATTTCATTATTTAGAATTAGCAAACAATACATTTCCTAAATTATATTATCAAGGAGAAAGTCTGAATGTGTGAATATAAAACCAACTTTACTTCTATCGTTTGAATACTTTCTTTGTAGTTTTAAATTAGACATGAACCACAACGAAAATACATAGCTATGTACATTCATTCATTCATTCGTTTTCCTTCGCCTAATCCCTTTATTCATCTGGGGTTGCCACAGCGGAATGAACCGCCAACTTATCCAGCATATGTTTTACACAGCAGATGCCCTTCCAGCTGTAACCCAGTACTGGGAAACACCCATAGGTTCTCATTCACACACACACACACAGACACTCATACACTACAGCCAATTTAGTTTATTCAACTCACCAGCACATGTGTTTGGGCTGTGGGGGAAAACGGAGCACCCGGAGGGAACCCACGCCAACACGGTGAGGACATGCAAACTCCACACAGAAATGCCAACTGACCCAGCCAAGGCTCGAACCAGTGACCTTCTTGCTAACCACCATGTCGCCCAGCTATATACATATATTTTTTAAATATTAAAAGTAATTTTTATTTGAATTAATAAAAAAAATGACATTTATAAAAACACATACATTTTAAACATTACTTGTATTAATGAAATTAAAGTTTGGAACTCTAAAGCTCTAAGTTTATGAAACCTACATACATGTTTTTAATAAAACATTAATTTTACAAAATAAATCTTACATTTATTTTACTTGACTAAACCTTCACTATCAGGTAAAAAATGGTCAAGGTTTTACACTGCTATTTTGTCAATAATTAATGTTTATTCCAAACTACAGTCCCGAAATTGTTTAAAGTTATAAGTCAATACCGCCGCCACTAGGGATGCACCGATCCTGATATTTGGATCGGATATCAGTTCAATACCGTATATTTTTGCTGGATCAGGTATCGGCCAGCTGGCACCGATCCAAATCCGATCTTGCGCGTGCGCTATATTCTGTGTAATTTATAAGCCAGCAAAAGCCACGAAGGAAGCCTATTACAAGGCACTGGAAAGTTGTCATTTAGGGCTACTATATCCCAAATGTTCTGAAGCCATTCTATAGTTTAATGTGAAGTACAGATGAATATTCACGTGGTTAAACTCAAGTTCAGTTCAGCGCTTCCCGCCGCTGCGCCTGTCAATCATTCTCCATTCATTCACAATTCAAACTGCGTGTCGCATTCATGACAACTCGAAAAAATCTTCAAGACTACCTAGTTTTAATAATCAGTGGAGAAGTGCATTTAGTTCTGCATTAAATGGGTTCATTTTGACCCGTAACATGGCGTTTATTGCTTTCTACATCATGTTGCGCTGTGTCTGTTAGATCAGCAGATCGCATTCGCAACACTGGAGTAGAGAGGGTTATTACCTGCTCTTCACACACAAAGTAGGCCTACCTGAAAGTTTAAATTAGAAAAGGCTCAATAATACATTGGACAGATCCTCAACGCACTGATTTCTTCTCTTTGTGCTGCTGTTTTGAAAGTGTCTGCAGATACCGGAGGGCTGGGCGCTGTGTCTCGGTGATGCATCAAGCGCACCGGCTGCGCAGAAGCGACGTGCTCCGCTCCATAAAATTATTCTCATAAAGAGTTTCTGTTCTCTCATTCTTTCGACTGAGTTTATTCTTTCGAGGTGAATACGTTAAGTGCTGCTAACAGTTTGTAAACCCTGGCTCATCGTGGTCAAAGTAGTTGATTAAATTAATACAAGTGAAATTGACAGGGGCAATATGGATTGTCATTAACAGAAAATGATTTAGCCTAATACAGGCTACTCTGAAACTGTGAATATTTCACTGTCATTTTATTTATATTAATATTTTATTTAACAGACCTTTTAGTCAGATTGCGCGCTGAAGCATATACGTGGACCTTGTTTTGAACTTCACCTCAAATATTCTTGTTTATTTTGTAGATAACTGACCAACAAAAATACATTAAAATAACAAACAAATTATACCAAACGAAATTTGTTTCAAAAAGATTTTCGAGTTTAGGCGAGGGAATGTTTATTAGGTAAAACTGGCCTCAGACGGTTTAGTTTAGTCTGCGTCAAACCTGCAGGAAAATATCAGGCTTTGCTAAAAGGCAGATTATTTTACCAACGATTAGGGTCAATAGTGGTAGCCTATTGCAGGTTTCAAAGAATATCCTAATTAGTAATGGGCGATATAAACGATATGCGATATAAACGATACAAAATTGGCCTACGATAGAGATTCTAATTCTATTGCACTATCGCGATAATACATGTTTGATGACGCAATCTACCCGCGAAATTAAGAGCAACGAGCTGCAGCCAGCTGCAACGCATCATCATCTTGAATAAACATGGCTGAAAGCGTCAGCGAAACAGAGGAGCTCTTGAAAAAGACTGGTGCAACATCTGTTATTTAGACAGGG
Source organism: Danio kyathit (assembly GCA_903798195.1). Lineage (NCBI taxonomy): Eukaryota > Metazoa > Chordata > Actinopteri > Cypriniformes > Danionidae > Danio > Danio kyathit. The sequence continues at coordinate 48,280,281 of LR812528.1, read as the reverse complement.
CTCGACAGTGCGACCATTTCTCTCGCATTTGTGACAAAAATAGACGTGTGCGAACTGGAAAATTTATTTAGTCGCACATGTGCAGTTTTCTTTTTTAATAAGCTCGATTGATGACTTAATTCACTCGGCCACAGTAAAACAACATGCTCTTCACACTAACTTATAGTGTATTACGTTGGAAATCTATTGTGACTGTAGCACATGCTGACGCTATCAACAACAGCACTAAGCAACGCATGGCACCGAATGGCGGCGTGTCGCACAACTTGCGAGCCTCATGCATGGCATATCGTGGCTTGTCTAGTGAACATCAGCGCCTCCCACACAAATTTACCTGGGCGGACGATATATTATTGGGGCGGCCCGGTTCTGTGTTCGCAAAACAGAACACTCTGCCACAGACTCTACCACAGAGACGCGCTGTATCGCGCTGGATACAGAACTGTTGTTCTGACTCTGGTAGCAGCTTTGAGAAGAGCGCGAAGACTAAATAGACTGATCCAGCTCATTATTTGGGGTGACAATACATTCTCTTTTCCCCGGACATGTCCGAGAATCTGCTTTCGCTTTCGATATTAATTGTATTCATTTTTGCATTACTTTATAAGCAAACTTTGTCTGGTGCATCTCAATCTCTCAGCAGCACCAACACTAGAGCAGACAGAGAGAGAGAGAGAGAGAGAGAAAGAGAGAGAGGGGGGGGGAGAGAGAGAAAGACCAGATCAAGACATCAGTTTTAATTTCATTAGGAGAACAAAATGTTTAAAACCAAATGTGTTACCTTAGGCTGCAGGTTAGAAATATGTTTTTATTTAAAGTATCTGCAATACACAATTTTATTTGACTATTTAATACTGGAAGTATTTTCAGTACAGTGTAAGTTCCTTAACTAAAAAGACACCAGTTTTTTGTTCTCTGCCACTTGGCATTTAGGAACCAAGGACTTAAAAGAAAAGTCTTTCTTTCTAAAAGGCACTACATTTACTTTGTTTATCTGCAACATTGTGTTGTTTTATTACAGTTTTGCTTTTGCACAATAAATGTTCTCAAAACGACATGCAACGTTTCTTTATTTCTTAAAAAAAAAATAGCAGTTTGGCTTTCCTAAGGGTATATGTAACCTGTTCTGAAATGGTTCTATTATAATTTATATATCGCAATATATATCGTTATCGCAAGAGGCTGCAATGTATATCGCAATATGGATTTTAGGCCATATCACTCATCCCTAATCCTAATATTAAAAAAGGAAAGATGAGCTGGACCACAACAGATCAGATCAATGTCATAATAAATGCTCAAATAATGTAGCCTATAGTTTAAAGCAAGCATCATGTTTAGTTAGATTGTGTCGTCTGTCATATAATGTAGGCCAGGGGTGTCCAAACTCAGTCCTGGAGGGCCGGTGTCCTGCATATTTTAGTTCCAACCCCAATTAAACACACCTGAACCAGCTAATCAAGCTCGTTCTAGGTATACTAGAAACTTCCAGCGAGCTGTGTTGAAGGAAGTTGGAGCTAAACTATGCAGGACACCGGCCCTTCAGAACCGAGTTTGGACACCCCTGATGTAGGCCATAGGTCTGTTATTTTTTCTAAAGAAGATATATTATTTGAGCACCAGAACTATAGAAACTGTATTAGGTTAAAAAAAAAAAAAAAAAAAAAAACGGCACAGTATTGGGATCGGATCTGTATCGATCGATACTCAGAATTTTGGTATGGGGATCGGATCCGGTCCAAAAAAATGGTATCGTGCATCCCTAGCCGCCACATTTGTACAGTGCTGTCAAGACTAAAGCCAACCTGAAGATGCTGGAGTTTAGTGCTATGTACGGGTGTAGTAACGAGCAAACAAAACAACAAAGCCCAAAGGCAGAACATTTCATAGGTAAGACCATAAGGCAAAGTAGCACCAACTCGCACTAAATACTAGGCCTATGCTAGCTTTGTTGAATAAAATCAGCAAACAATGTAAATTAAGTATGACAACTTTAACACAATCATTAGCCCCCTGTGACATTTTTTCATAATAGTTTTAATAACAAATTTCTAATAACTATATTATCTTGCCTTTGCCATGATGACAGTACATAATACTGTACCAGTTATTTTGTTTAAAGGCTTAACTAGGTTAATTATGTAACTAAGTTTGGTTAATTGAAAAAAATTGAGAAAAGCTGTTTGTTTGGTAACCTATTGAAAAAAAACCCTTAAGGGGACTAATAATATTGACCATAGCAGGTTTAACTAGGGCCAGACGGAATCTGCGGACGTTTTTTGCTATTTCTGCGGAGAAATTTGGTAAAAATCTGCGGATTTGTGCGGAATTATTTTGGGAGTCTCATAACTAAAACCTTATTATGTTAAATAAAAAATAATATCTTTTTAACTTGTATTTAATGTTTAAAATGCAAATCCAATTATATTCACTGTAAATAGTTAACTTTAAGTAAATAAACAGAATTAATGATGGGCTAAAAATCTGCGGAAATCTGTGGAAAATCTGCAGAAAATCTGCGGAATTCTGCGCGCGCAGATTCCGTGTGGGCCTAGTTTTAATTTATAAGGGTGCCTGATAACATAACAGTGCCTGCGCCTCAATGTGCATACTGTCCACTGTAAATTATTGAATAATACAAATGATATATACCATTTAGATCAGAAAGGTGGATATGCACATTGAGACGTAGCGATGGTTCACATGCGTCATTCAAAACGGAGATTCATTCACTAACAAATCGCTCCCTCCATTAGAATTAGAAGTGAAAGCAGGAGATCAAATTTAACAGGGAGGGAGGATAATACATTTCCATGCACACAAACTTACGCTCTGTCAGGAATGCCCGTTCGGTCACGTATCTATCGATGTAGAAAAGTGATGTAAAATTATAATTTTTGTAATAAAAAAAAAAAATATATATATATTTGCATATTGACCACCAGGAAAACTCTCGATCATAGATATATGTGTATATATCTCTGGCTCCAGATGGCCAGTCCTCCACTACATCTTGGTCCCACATTCATTTCAAAGGAGCGCTACCCTGTACTAAAATGGCGGCTCTATTGACGCGTTCCTTCCAATAGACAACAATAGCGTACGCGATTTAATGTAAATATCTTCGACTTACAAGTGGGCATAAAAGAAGCACTTCAAAATGATTCGACTAGTCTGTTATTTTGTTCTTTCTGTATTTTATTTATTTATTTTGACATTTTCTTTTAAAATGTTCCAGGAATGTCGAAGAGTTGTCCCGAGTGCGGCTCATCTCGTGTGGTGGAGGATGATCTTTATTCTCAGAAACAGTGGGTTTGTGAAGACTGTGGTTCAGTGGTCTCTGAAGGTCTTCTGACCACCACACTGAGTGAAGAATCACACAGCAGAGGTAAAACACTAACTTCACTCTTTCTTATTCATTCTGCTTCAAAACTCCTGATCTGACTTGTGTTTCTCTTGTGTTGTGCAGCTGTGCCCTTTTTCGCCTCTACAGCAGCCATTAAGAAGCCGTGTCGAAATCTAGTCGCTGGTAAGATCAACAGCTCACAGTGTTTAACCAGCTAGTCAATAACAGATCTGTTTTGGGTTTGTTTTTATTACCAATAACTATTTTAGATCTGTTTTAAATTGCCAGTAATTTTCCAGAAAGGTCTGTATGTGTGAAAGGAGCTAGTGGCTCATACTGTGGTTTGCTGCCGATCCAAAGCTTCAGAAATGGCTTTTATAGCCTTTTCCAGACTGGTAGATTTCAATAATTTTTTTTCTCATTTGTTTGTGAATTTCTTTGGATTTCGGCATAATGTCTAGCTTTTGAGGATCTTTTGGTCTACTTCACTTTGTCAGGCACGTCCTATTTAAGTGATTTCTTGATTGCGGACAGGTGTGGCAGTAATCAGGCCTGTGTGTGGCTAGAGAAATTAATCTCAGGTGTCAGCACTGTCGTCTCACAGCAAGGAGGTCACTGGTTCGAGTCCTGGCATTGCTGTGTGGAGTTTGCATGTTCTCCCAGTGTTGGCATGGGTTTGCTCTGATTTCGCCCACAGATTTTTCCCCACACATGCGCTATAGGTGAATTGGGTAAACTAAATTATACTTAGTGTATGACTGTATGTGTGATTGAGTGTGTATGGGTGTTTCCCAATACTGGGTTGCGGCAGGAAGGGCATCCGCTGCATAAAACAAATGCTGGAATAGTTGGGGGTTCATTCCGCTGTGGTGACCCCTGCTGAATAAGGGACTAAGCCAAAAACCACTAACAAAGTTGACATTTTTCACCATTTTCTGCTTTAGCTCAAGATGCTTACCTCAATCTAGACGACATTATATATTTTCATCATGTTACTGTTTTTTAAAATAGTGAATGAGAAACTCACTGAACTATCACAGTAACAGAGTAGACAAATAATGAATCTCCTCTGGTCTTCCTCTGCTCCAGGTTTCAGTCGTTTGCGTGCGCTGTGTCGAATCTTCAGGTTATCCAGCAGTATGGAAGATGAAGCGGTGAATCTCTTCGAGCGCGCCTACAACCACCCGAACTTCCTCCACATCAGCCTGAGCAAGAAGCAGGTTTTGGCCGGCTGCTGCATCCTCTACGTCTGCCGCCAGAACAGCTGGCCTGTGTTCATGGGCACCATCGGTTACCTGCTGGAGGCCGACAATTTCCAGATGGGCACCGTTTATCAGGAGCTTACCAAGAGTCTGAACATGCAGACCACCAAAGTCTGCATCACAAGCATGCTGGAAAGCTTCTGTTACGAGTGAGTCTGATTCTGTTCTGATCAGTTTGGTTGATGAGGAAAAAAAATGAAGGCTTGTATTCACAAAACATTTGAAGTACAAATGAAATCAAATCTAACCATATTGATTTTGGTAGCTCACATTGCTAGTTTTGTGGTGAACAATTCATCTCTGCATGTCATTGTCTATAAAATGTCATGCCTTAATGCTTTTAAAATCCTTATACAGTCACAAAAACACGTGCAAATGATGCATTATAATCCAGACTCAACATTGTAGATTCTGCAATGTGATTATTGCGGATGCACACATTGCAATATTGATGCTAAAACAGCAAATTGTGCAGCCCCACTGAAATCGATACTCTAATTTGAGATGTTTATGTGGTGTTGTAGTTTTAAGCTGGCTCCTGATCAGGTGGAGGAGGTGTTCAGTGTGGCACCGCAGCGGCTGGTGGACCAAACGTCTGCTCTTATTGAACTGGCAGCTGACACCTGGATCCTGACAGGACGCCAGCCGTTCCCTCTCTTCTTGGCAGCGGTTTATGTGGCCTGGCAGTCGCTAAATCCTTTGGTGAGTCACGCAGTGTTGATTAGTGATTAAACATGTTATGGTTAAAGAATCTGAATTCGATTTATATAATGATTTTATGATTAATATGATTAAAATGGGCGTCACGGTGGCGCAGTGGGTAGCACAATCGCCTCACAGCAAGAAGGTCGCTGGTTCGAGAATCGGCTGGGTCAGTTGGCATTTCTGTGTGGAGTTTGCATGTTCTCTCCGTGTTCGTGTGGGTTTCCTTCGGGTGATCCGGTTTCCCCCACAAGTCCAAAGACATGTGGTACAGGTGAATTGGGTAAGCTAATATGTCCCTAGTGTATGTGTGTGAATGAGTGTGTGTGGATGTTTCCCAGTGATTGGGTTGCAGCTAAAAGGGCATCCGCTGCATAAAACATATGCTGGATTAGTTGGCGGTTCATTCCGCTGTGGTAACCCCTGATTAATAAAGGGACTAAGCTGAAAATGAATAAATGAATGATTAAAATGTGAGATATAAACTCAGAATTACAATAATTAATCTCAAAATTGCAAAAATAAAAGCGATAATGGGATAATGATGCATATATCTCATTATTCAGATTTTTTTTCTGACAGTTGATATCTCATTTTTTTATTTTCTTTCAGAATCACAAAAAAAAATGAATCATGAGAAAAAAGGCAATTTCAACAATTATATTAGCAATTATAGTTTCCTTTTCTTTGCGTTTTTTTATTCTTGTGTACAGCTGACAAAATATAAAGCGTATGAGTTTCATAACAAAGAGAATGTGATTTGAATTGTTTTTATGCAAAACAAAAGCACAAAATTGATGTCCTTCAGGAAATGCTAATCAGGGGTGCGTCGTAACGACATAACTTGCGACTAAACTACCATAGTATGATGCATTGTTTGGGAAAAGAATGATGTAGTGACGAGTGTTTCCCAAAACCATAGTTGCTCTGTCACGTCACAGATCCATCGCTTGAACCACGTTAGTTATAACGTAAAATATCCATAATGATGCTCTAAATGGGTGGAGTAACAACTTCTTTAGAGAAAAACCCCAAAACTTTTTATGGAAATAATATTGTTTTACATGCACACGCATTTTTAAAAAATCCAATATCATAGTTTTGGTAATAACATGCACTCCTTTTCCATATTATTTGAGATGTATGTAAACGGCACATACTGTATAAAGCCTTCCTTTACAAATATTATTCCAAAACATGAAACCAAAAAAAAAAAGCTAACACGGATTCTAATCTCATATATAAATCATATAAATCGTTATGGTTGTAATCTACAGTAGGCTATTTATTAAGAAATGGAAAAAAAATCCTATCTAATAATAATAATAATAATAAATAATAATAGTAATAATAATAAGATATTGTTTATTTTTGAAAAGTCTACTTTTACAATTTGACACATTCAAACCACTGCAGAAATGTTCTAACCAACAGGCCCATGTCATATACATTACAGATGCATTATTTAATAAATGGCCTACTATATATTAAAACTATAGGTGGGCATAGATTAATTTTTTTAATCTAGATTAATCTTGGAATTAATATAGATTAATCTAGATTAAAATGGCTCATTTGAATTCTGCCGAAGGCATTCAGAATATGTGTGCTACCCGAATAATAAGTCTTTGAGAACGCGTTTCTCAAGCCAGGTGGCGCATTAGACCAGGGGCTCATCTGCGGTTTCCAAAATGCATCACAAACTGCTTAAGAAACTGTTCTACTATGATAATTGGTGATGAAAATAAATGATGTTCAATGTGTTTACTAACTGTTTATTCAGTTAAACATGAATTTTGAACTGTAGGCCTACATAGGCTCGAAAAAGCGTTTTTTTTTTTTTTTTGACCTTAATCCAACTAAAGTCATAACTGAACTAAACAAAAATTGAATTAAGATGTGGAGTATGCATATATTAGTGGCATTATTGAAGTAAACACCGCGATCATTAGGACCTTTCGCCATATTTTCCGATAAGATCCACACCGGCTGTCAGTAAAGGACCGCACATACACACACACAAACACACACACATCGTGAAATCTTTCCATTTTCTTTCCATTTGGCATGCGTTATTAAATTCATCCTGCTGATTTGATTCAGAAGGGCACTCTTTTGTCAGACGGCTCACCGGTCAGGTAAACATCCGCGCTAATATATCAAGGTGAAAGTCATCATAGCGTGCGTAGAATAGACCCAGCTCCCAACCCAACTTTGAGAATAGATATCTCACGATAAGAGTCTCTATAACGGCCCACCACTATTTTAAACCATTAACGTACCCTATATATTCTTGTTTTTTACAGCTTTGGAGACGTAATGTAACTTCAGCTTTTAAATAATAGGTCACCTATAGCTTTCACCATTAGCCATGGCTGCATTCAAAATGGCATAAATATTTTGAAAATGCACCATGAAGGGAACGCAATTGTCAATATGAAGATCGCTAAAACTGAACTGTAAAAATACTTGGAAAGCAAATTACAGCTAAGAAAGATGATTTAAATTTATTTATTTTTAAATTATTCCAATTTAAATGCTGGAACGTTCGGAAGGAATAGGGCATAGGAGAGAAAACTGGGAACAGAACACAACCTGGAACTACGCTTCTAACTACAGCTCTAGAGGTGTAGTTGCAAGCGTACAAGTTTGCGATCCAGTTTGCGAATGTTGTTGGAACGATGGATTTGGAAAAAGCCAAATCAACAAACTATGTTTGTAACAACGGAACTTGCAACCTTAGTTTGCTAACAGTGGTTTTCAGAAAAGCACCCCAGAATGTTAGCTCACCCTAAAAAGAAAATTGTCACAACTTACTCACCCTCATGTCTTTCTGAAACACAAATCAGGATATTTTGAATCCTCATTCACCAAAAAAAAAATTCCTTAATGAATGACGTGGAATGTGACACGTTTGCCGCATTTTAAAAATCCATTTAAGCAGAAATTTGAATGAAGCGAAAAACATCCCGTGGGTAATCTAGAGCTAGTGACGCAATATTTGCATATGGTGTGAACCCAGCATTAAAATATCTTAACTGAGTAAGTTTTTGAACAGCTTTATAACTTTATACTTGATTCTGTTTTGCTGGCACGGTGGCTCAGTGGTTAGCACTGTTGCCTCACAGCAAGAAGGTTGCTGGTTCGAGTCCTGGCTAGGCCAGTTTGCATGTTCTTCCCGTGTTGGCGTGGGTTTCCGCCGGGTGCTCCGGTTTCCCTCGCAGTCCAAACACATGTGCTATAGGGGAATTGATGAACTAAATTGGTCGTAGTGTATGAGTGTGTGTGAATGCGAGAGTGTATGGGTGTTTCCCAGTACTGGGTTGCGGCTGGAAGGGCATCCGCTTTGTAAAACATATGCTAGAATAGTTGGCGGTTCATTCCGCTGTGCGACCCCTGATAAATAAGAAACTAAGCTGAATGAATAAATGTAGTGCATTTTAGTTTACATGGTGATGTATCAAGCTTCAATTAGAGCACTGTTTAAATCGCAGGTTATCAGAAATCCCAATTTTTTATTGTCTGTTTTGACAGTCACCATGTCAGCAGGAAACAGAACTGTGTCTTTATGGTGAACTGTTGCTCGATTCTCTCACAGCCCCGCATGAAATACTCCCTGATCAAGTTCTGCAAGATTGCCAAAGCTCCAGAGCAGCTGTGGTGCAAAAGCAGAGAGACGATAAACAAACGGCTGAACGAGCTGCTGGAAGTGCTGTGTAAACTAGGCCGAGAGCTGCCCTGGGTCAGGCCTACAGACATCCAGATGAACACCGTAACCACGCTGGTGGAGGACATCCTGAAGCACCGCAAAGCACTGCTTATGATGGCTGTAAAACACTACGAGAAACAACTGGAAGAGACTCAAATGTCTCAAAACTCAGAATGTGAGCTCTCAGATTCAAAGAGCTCCGATCAGACCCAATGTGAAAGACCTCCCTATGAAGAAGACGAGGATTGTGAGCTTCCTCCTGATCATTGGGGTAAAAGGCACTTGTTTTTGCCGCCCTGTGTGAGGAGTCAGAAAAGGCAGAAGGTAAACGAAACGCCACTGGAGGTCACCGGAGATGAAGAGATTTCAGACAGTGAAATCGAGTCGTACATTCGCTCTGAGGAGGAGATTAAATTGTTTGCGAAGGCTCGTAAGGAGTTGTGTGAATACTAATCAGCGCTGATTTCTTGTTACACTCAGGTATTTGTTATGTGATTACATTTTTTGTTACTTGGAATAGTTCTGTTGTGAATTTAAACGGTTTTTTTTTTTGTAAATAAAAGATTTTTTTGTTGTTAATAAAAATATTTTTGTTAATAAAAAGTTTCTGGCTGAATCAATTCTTGATTATTTCTGAGGTTCCGCTTTACAATTACTGTAGGTCCCATTAGATTATGATTTAACTAATAATTAACAATACACTACCTGACAAATGTCTTGTCGCCGTCCAAGTTTTAGGAACAACAAATAATAACTTGACTTCTAGTTGATCATTTGGTATCAGAAGTGGCTCTTATGAAAGACAAAGGCCTCTAGATTACGCTTGTTTGACCAAAATAAAATATGATCATGCCTTGATTTTTAATTCTTTAATTAGGACAGTAAGGTCTGACTTTGCTTAGACAAAAGTCTTGTCACTGAACAGAAATAATGTCCAGTATAGAATATAAAGTCATGCTGCAGTGGAAACAGAATGAATATTGTGTCTGACTCCATCATGAGCTTGGAGGACTGCATCCATACATCTCTGCAATGACTCAAATCACTTATTAATAAAGTCATCTGGAATGGCAAAGAAAGCGTTCTTGCAGGACTCCCAGAGTTCATCAAGATTCTTTGGATTCATCTTCAATGCCTCCTGCTTCATCTTACCCCAGACATGCTCAATAATGTTCATCTCTGGTGACTGGGCTGGCCAATCCTGGAGCACTTTGACCTTCTTTGCTTTCAGGAACTTTGATGTGGAGGCTGAAGTATGAGAAGGAGCGCTATCCTGCTGAAGAATTTGCCCTCTCCTGTGGTTTGTAATGTAATGGGCAGCACAAATGTCTTGATACCTCAGGCTGTTGATGTTGCCATCCACTCTGCAGATCTCTCGCACACCCCCATACTGAATGTAACCCCAAACCATGATTTTTCCTTCACCAAACTTGACTGATTTCTATGAGAATCTTGGGTCCATGCTGGTTCTAGTAGGTCTTCTGCAGTATTTGTGATGATGCAGTTCAACATATGATTCATCTGAAAAATCCACCTTCTGCCACTTTTCCAAATGATCAACTAGAAGTCAAGTTATTATTTGTTGCTCATACATCTGGGATCACCGACAAGATATATGCATTTATTGTACTACAACTCGAGTACAATAAATCATTTTACTTTTAAAATAAAATAAACATTAGCTGAAATTTAATATGTTAGAACTTTTTCTTTTCAGCAAGTTGCAAAGAAAGCATTTCTAATTTGCGTTGCTTATATGGAAAGACAAAAAGACCACTGGAAAATGTTTACACGTAATTATAATAATAGACTGGAGTTGTTATACCAATAAACTAATACAAATCATGTCAATGATGCTAAAATTTCACTGTGAGATCCCTAGGTCCAGAAAAGAGAGGCCACTGGAAAGTGTTCAGTTTTTCTGGGTTTATATTTTACATAATGAAACTAATAAACTGGAGTTATACCTTTTATACAGTCATTGAGTTATACCAATAAACTAATAAAAAAAATAATGTCAGTGATGCTAAATTTATACTGTGAGATCTCTGCGTCTACAAAAAATTTATTATGCTTTGTATATCCCCTTCTTTGTATAATTACAGTAAAGCTAATATAATTAGCATCACTGCTTTTCGGTGCATTTTTCGATTATGTTTTTGGGTATCACTTTACAATTAGATAAATTTAGATAATGCATTAACTAATAATGAGCAAAACATTTGCATTTGTTAATACTGTTTATTGTTAGCTCAAGTATCATGAATAATTTTACTTTTAAGATAAAATAAACATCAGCTGCACTGCAAAAAAATTATATGATCAATTAGTCATTACAGCATATGTTTTTAGGTCATTGTAACTTATTAAACTAAGTTAATCATGTTCAAACTTAATTTTATAAGTTACGCAAGCTGTTTTAAGTCAGTTTAACATAATATAAGTTCAACAAACTCATAAGGTTAATTTGATTCAGCTTAAAAATTTGAGACAACTAGGATTTTTTACAGTGTGATATTATATATGTAAGAACTGTTTCCTTTCAGCATGTTGCTAAGAAAGCATTTCTAATTTACATTGTTTATATGGAAAGAAAAAAGACAGACCACTAGAAAATTTTTTAGTTTCTCTGTGTTTACACATTATTTTTATTAATAAACTGGAGTAGTTATATTAATAAAATCATGTCAATTATATTAAAATCAAACTGAGATCCCTGTTTCCAAAAAAAAAAATGAATTGTCCTTTGTATACCGCCCTCTTTTGCTGAATAATTACAGCAAAGCTATATATAATACAATTTTACTTTTAAAATAAACATCAGCTGATATTAAATATGTAAGAATTCTTTCTTTTCAGCAAGTTGCAAAGAAAGCATTTCTAATTTACATTGTTTATATTAGAGATGTCCAAATTAGGGCCTGCGGGCCAAAGTTGGCCCATGGTAACCTTTGGTTTGGCCCGCCATCCCATTGTTGTGGCAAATGCCTTCAACAGAGATCGTCATTTCTAATTTAAAGTAACCTTTTGTTTGTTTATTTGTTTAATTGTTGAGCTACAAAAAAAGTCAACTGAAATGAAATGTTTCGATTAAATGTTGTGCGTGATTCAGTTTTTAAAAATGTAAACACTGTCACTCGAAGATAGAGGACAATACACAAAACATCGACGAGCAAATCAAGGCAAAGGCAGGTTTAGCTTGACTCGTGTATTTAGCATTGAACAAAACGTATAATTATTAATATGATTGTAGTATTTCTTTTCTATTTATTTTTCAATATTTTTAAATTCGAAAATTATGATGGCAGCTTTATTGTAGTGGTCTGGTATATTTACCTTTGACTCACACCCCTTATTCAAGCTTGGTTTTTGGCCCTTCATAAAAAAAAAAATTAAAAAAAGTTTGGGCAACCCTGGTTTATATGAAAGGAAAAAAAGAGAGAGGACACTGGAAAATGTTCCGTTTTTCTGTTTACATGTAATTATACTAATAAAATTGAGTTATTAAAAATCATGCCAGTGATGCTAAAATTATACTGTGAGATCTACTGTATCCAAAAAAAAAAAAAAAATATATATATATCCATTGTATATCACCCTCTTCTGCTGTATAATTACAGGAAAGCTAATATAATTAGCATCACTGCTTTTCGGTGCATTTTTCAATTATTTTTGGGGTATCACTTTCCAATTAGATAACTTTAGATAATGCATTAACTAATAATGAGCAAAACATTTGCATTTATGTTAATACTGTTTATTGTTAGCTGAAGTACAATGAATAATTTTAGAAGATACTTCTAAAATAAAATAAACAGATGAAATTAAAGATGTAAGAACTGTTTCCTTTCAGCATGTTGCAAAGAAAGCGTCTCTAATTTACATTGTTTATAAGAAAATAAAAAAGAGAGACCACTGGAAAATGTTCAGTTTTTTTCTGTGTTTACATGTAATTATAGCTAAAAAACTGGAGTTGTTATACCAATAAATTAATAGAAAATCATGTCAGTGATGCTAAAATGAAATTGAGGTCCACAAAAGAAGAGAGACCACTGGAAAATGTTCAGTTTCTCTGGGTTTATTTTTAACATAGGCTAACACACTATTAACCTGCTGTAGTTATAGCTACCAATAAACTAATACAAATCATGTCAGTCATGATAATGTTAAACTGATATCCCTGGGTCCACCAAAAAAATCGATTATCCTTTGTATATCGCCTGTATATTGGCTGTATAATTACAGGAAAGCTAATCTAATTAGCGTCGCCGCTTTTCGCGTCGTGTTCATGATGACGTCATCGGCGCCATTTGATTATTCTTCCCGCGCTGCTCGCCTCGAGGCTTCAGTAGTCCCTCAGGTGCGTGCTCTTGACAGCCACGGTCTTTTAAAGTGATTGTTCTCATTATTTTGTCTTATTATCTGTATCTACTCGCCTCAAGATCAATTGCAGCTCCGAACAAAAGACCTTCTCTTGCTGCTGGAGTTCAGGCAAGGACATCCTGATGGATTTGTACAAGGTATTTGTCCTCTTGGAAATGTCACCGCATTAGCATTTAAGGTTATTGGAAAGGAAGGACACAAACATGCTTTCCATAGTTAATGGGATGATGTGCTGTGTAAACTGTTCGCCTCCGTCAACCTGAAAAGTTCACACAGATGAGGTAAAAAGTAATAAAATAGCTTATTTAAAGTAGGCTAGTACTTCAATTCAGCAAAGAGACAGTAACGTAAATAAGAGTGACATTATCGAATACAGTTTACGTTACTAAAGATTTGTTTAAAGTAATACAAAGAGAAATTTGAACATTATCCTATAAATATTAGAAATGAATTGCTAAAACATATTACTATGATTAAGAAATATATATAATGTTAGTGAATTGTGCAAAATCGTCAGTTTTTCAAAGTGCGCGGTGCTAAAATGGAGCCATTTTTGGAAGAAAAAAAAAGATTAATAACATAACTTTATTAAGCTAAGGTTATGCTAGTTACATATTCCTTCAACATAAACGGATGCTACTTTTAGTAATGTTAGATAGACATAAGACTTCTAGACATATGCTGCGTCCCAATTTTCTAAATAGTATTTTAAAATACAATTCGTATGTCCCAATGTCCATACTCTAACCGCTGATATTGCCCACAGTACATTGCGCATTGGACGTGAATTAGATTAGAACTACAAACACTGGTGAAAAGTGTAAATAAACTACAAACATAATGACGCACAAGACCAACCGTCAAGCAGAGCGGCTTCGGAAAAGATGTTTGTATGACTATTAATTCATATCTAGCTAACAGGGAACATATTTAAACTGCGTTTTCTGTGTTGTATTTCGTCTGCAACAACAATATGAAGATATGTTTGGACATTGTGTAAATGCATAAGTATTCAAAGACCTGAGGAGATTTCTCTGCATGAAAGACTCGTGAATGGGAGATTATCCTGCCGCTGCTCTTCCAATAAGGTGGAACATTAAATATGACAGAAATGTGGATGATTGACAGGGTTCATAACTAAGCAACACAACAGTCTGTTAACGAGCAAGTAGTATGTCCCTAAGCTTGCATACTCTTCTGTTACACACTCAAAAGTATATATTTTTCCTTCACAAAGAAAGTACAAACTTTTAGAGCGTAGTATAAGTATGTGAATTGGGATGCAGCAGTAGCATCTATTAGTTATCAGTCTAAAGGAGGGCGCTTTTTCCCACCAGAGGGCGTGGTTTCATTGGTGCAAGTGGACACGCCCCCAGCGTTTCACAGCAGATTTCTGCTTATTTTAGTTAATTGCCGTTTTTAATCATTCAGATTTGACAGGATGCTTAACACATTTTTCCTGTAGTGTGACAAACTCAGAATATATTTTCATTTTGCTTTCTTCTAACTAATGAATAAAATGAATGCTGTTTTTTATAATATCAACAAACTGTTTCCACACCAGTGTTGTGCTAGTTACTCAGGGTGTCCGCGGGGTCTTAAAAAGTATTAAAAGTTGATAAATCAATTATAAGCAAAAATTAAGGCCCTTGAAAGGTATTAAAAAGTCTTAATCATGTTTTTACGAGGTCTTAAATTTGTTCAAACGTGTTTAAACAGTGGCTGAAACTTGTCGCTGAAAACAACCACGTAATTTATTCTTTCGAGTTTTGTTTTTTCCGAGCTTATCTAAGTTCTGTTGCACGGTTGTGCTCCATTCATTTATTTAACTACAACTGTTTATTAACAACTGTTTATTGAGTTAAAGGTTTGATACTGATTAGAACTTGAAGTGGCGATGAGGTCTTAATTTTCTGAGAAGGTCTTTAAAAAGTCTTAAAAAGGTATTGAAATTACCTTTAGGATTCCTGCATTACTAAAAAATAGTAACCAGCAAACATGTTCCTTCACAGCTTGAGTATGAAAACTAGCAACAATATACAACAAACACACAACTTTTATGAAATAAATAAATGAAAGTAATTTGACAACCACACATTTTATACATTTTAAACAAAACAAAAACAATAGCTGCTCAAAAATGAAATCTACGAGCAATTTTCAAACTAACCACAAATTAATCGTGGTATGTCAGCAACTCATGGAAAGTAAGCAGTGCAAAATCTACTGTTGTATAACAGCTATAAAAATAGCAATACAACACTATCCCCCGGTTTCACAAACAAGGTTTAAGGCTAGTCATGGACCAAATTGCATGTTTGAGCTGTTTCAACTGTAAATAACTTGCTGTGAGATGTTTTAAAATATGTCAGTGTCATTTTTTGTCTACAGGTGCACACTAGTAATGTATTTTTTTAAGGCTGTTTTTAAAAATGTGGCTTAAATAGCCTAATTTAACTAAGGTCTAGTCCTGGCTTAGGCTAAGCCCTGTTTGTGAAACTGGGCCTATACGTTTTAAATAACATGTTTTGAAATTTAACAGAAATGTGTCACTGTGTCTACTAAACTAATACATTTTTGTTATACAGATAACAAATCGTCACAAATTATAAGGTTCTATCTGCGTTCTGAATGATTTTGAGATATTGAGCTTCAAAGTTTTTGCATTTCATAGCAAACAGTACGTGTGTAACATTTGTTTTTTTAAATAAAAAGTCTTAAAATGTAAACAACTTATAAAAAAACATCCCATAATGTAAATAAGTTGTCATTTAATAAGAATGTCAATAACTCAATTTTGACAAATGTCAGATAGAACCTTATTATTCTAAGGTGACGAAATGTGTGCTCATTTTTTTGAAACAACAAACATAGTAGTATTAGTAATAGTAATTAATAATAGTAACGTTAATAGTAACCTCGCGAGCACACTTGCCCTCTCTTGCGCTCACCCGGTGTCCTTCACAAGTAGGCATGGGACGATAACCGGTTTTTAAGGTATACCGCGATTTGGAAAAGTCAAGGTTTTAAAAACGGCAAGATTTTCTGCTATACCGTTCCTAAGGTATGTGTAGGACTTTTTTTTTTTTTTTTTTTTGGAGGACAACAGTATCTCCAACAAAAAAAGATCTCCAAAAATGCCATTTTAAATTGTAAAGAAATCCGTGTTTTAGAAACAAATGAAGACAGCAGAAGTCGATGATTCATTTGAATTATTTTAGCCTTACATGTTTACTGCTAAAGTATTTTGGAAATAATATTTTCTCAAAATAAAATATATTGTGTTTAATGGAAAAAAAGTTTTAGTTTTTTACCCAGACATTTAAAAAGAAAATATTTTAGAGCAGTAATCACAATATCCTGAAAACGGTTTTATCCAAGGTTATCATACCGTCAGAATCTTGTACCAGCCCATGCCTACTCACAATCGCGCGCACATTCGGTCTCTGTCTTCGGTTGACTTTAGTCCAGTCTGGCGCCTCATACACAACGCGTCTTCTTTATGGTGGTTGGTTGGCATCCACCAATCCCACAATGTGTAGCACTGTAAACAGGAAGATTTGGGCTAGACTGCAGCCAAAATCAATTCATTTATTAAGTAATGGACAAACGCATCATATTGTAATGATAACATAGTTACAATATTTAAAAAGTAATGCATTACATTATTAGTTATAAGGGATGCTCTGATCGATCGGCCGGAGATCGGTATCAGCCAATAATCACATTTTATGACTCAATCGGTACTTGCTAATCTGGCCGATTACATGAACTGACCGGTTAACAAGCAGAGGAAGATCCATTTTAACTTCCTATGCATCAAATATGCACTCCAAACTTTTTTCATTGAGGCACATTGAATTATTCTTCCATCGTTTGCAATGTTTCCAAATTGCATTGTTTGTCATTTTTCTTACCAAATGTTTAATTTGTTTTATCTATTATTTTCTGTAAAGCTACTTCTGACCATGACGTGTCCGCACTAAATGTTTATATGAAACGTGTTTAAGGGATTATATGCAACATCCTTCATTTATTCTCTTAGGAAAGAAGTGATATCTAGCTAAGAATCATCAGAATCAGTACTCTGTATCGGTCGATCACCATGACAAGTATTCGGTACTCGGTATCAGCTTCAAAAATCCTGATCGGAGCATCCCTATTATGGCCCATTTCCACTGACTGGTACGGGTCGGTACGGTACGGGTCACCTTTATCAGGTTTGCATTTCCACTACCAAGGGTACCCTATTGGTGGGCGTGGTGTAAGACAGAAAGTTTCAGTCGACGTCATTCTCGCTCGAATAAATGTCTACAGTAAAGTTGTACAGGTCGTTCACATCATATAATAAGCACTTCTCACAAAACAGATGCTTTATACACATAAATACTTGTGTATAAATGTTTATTACTAACCTTTCTATGAACAAGATTTGATTATAACTGCAGATCAATGATGCGAAAGTGCAAAGTGCGAAATGGCCTACTGTAACGTCTGCAATTATATAAAATAAATAAATGCAACATATATGAGCACATACAGACCCGTACAGTCTCCGATGTTATCAATTACTGAAAAACTACACACAGCATACATTTAGTCCTTATTTGGGTTCAAAAACAACACGCAACATAGCCCACAGTCAGTGCAAACCTCTCATCTGTGTCTGTAGTCTTCAGCAGCACATGTAGCCACTTTTAAAGAGTAATTCTGTCATTCCGAGTTCATAATAATCCAAAAGGCGATGATAAACGTGGCAGTTTGTTCGTGATTCAGGTTGCTGAAACAATTTGCTCCTGAGTTTTGTCGGGCTTCTCCTTTGTTTGTTTGTGCTTCACTCTCGCGTTTGTCCTTTTCTTTTCTGAAAGGATCTGATGTCGAAGACACTTCAATAATCACACACACGTTATTATCATCAGCTTAAGAAGTTCGTTATATAAAATATAGGCGCGATCGCGAGCTCCCTAGAGAAAGCGAAAACCGCTCGCACTTTTAGACGGCCTCGTAAAGCAGCAACAGGACACAGCAGATTTTGTTCTTGGCTTTGTGGTTGTTCATCAAGACAACGACAAGGTTTGTTTGAGCTCGGGGCATCCATGGCTCGTTATTATATGCATAGTATTACAATGTATAATGTCTCGGTTGTGTATTTAAAACATGGCGGTTCCTTTGTTTTCATTCTGGCTAGCTCCACAAGCTCGTGACGTATCTCTGTAACCAATCAGCGTTCAGCTGCGCATGTAGCTCCACCTTTTGGTACCCTTTCGAAAGGGTGCCGAAAGTGGTACGGTTCCTACCGTACCACTCAGTGGAAACGGGCCATTAGTTACTGTCAAAAGTAATGCCTTTACAGTAACCCATTACTAGTAACGCGTTATTGCCCAACACTCTTCCACACACATGAAGCAGCACAATTGTTTTCAGAATTGTTAATAAATTTTTATTGAGTCTTTCTTAGATTTCTGAGGCATCGTGTGACAATTAAAAATATATCCACATAGAAAACGTTTATTTCAAATTGTATTGTTCTGCAGTATTTTAATAAAATAGATGAAGCCAAGACAATAAAAAACACCCCAAACTTCTGAATCATTCAAAAAGAATGACCAAAACATCAAATTCAGCACTTCACTTGTTTTGAACATGCCATTTTATTAACATATCTCAAAGTACAGATAAATTAGTTCACATTGTTGTTGTAGTCTACAGTCGCACTGTATTTTATTTTAAAACTCAAATGGTTTCCCTTCACAATACGTCAGACATTAACATCATTTTCATATGAAGTTCATTTGTTGCGCTGTACATTCACAGAGCTCTAGTGCATTGAAAATCCTCTTAGGTGATTCACAAGCAGGAAACTGCTAATGGGAAAGTAAATGGCAGAAAAAGAGTCATTACATTGAATCACATTGTACTTCTTGAATATGGGTTTCTCGCTTCATTGTGCATGTTTTCAAAGAAAATTTCTCCCTCATAAGTCTCTCTTAACACTCCTGAAATATATTATTATATTTAACATATCTATAATGTACATGTATATAATATATAATGATTTGTTCAGCCAATTTTCTTCAACATTTCTAAGGGTAAAATCATTTTCTTTTTTCTCATGATGCAAATCCTGTATACTTTTAAACAGAGGTGCAAAAAAAATGTGAACTAATGAAGCCAGGATAAAAACTGAAATATAAAGCGACTGAATTATTCATAAATGTACCAAATGCCTGTCAGAAACAGTGTTGCCAACTTAGCAACTTTGTCGCTTTATTTAGCGACTTTTCAGACCCCCCTAGCGACAATTAAAAAAAAAAAAAAAAAATGACTAGCGACAAATATAGCAACTTTTTTGTGCGTTACTGGAGATGTTTATAGACTGTCATGTGTCCATACTGTACCGTCCCTACTCTTCTCAACGAGCTGCGGGTGATGCCGTCGGCCCCTCCCCTGACTCAGAGCACTGACAGGCGGCCCAGTCTTCGTACAGCAGTGTCTCCCACCTGCAGACTGACAGCAGATCAGCCCTCTGCGTACTGACGGTAAATGATTTAGCACCGGTGTAGCAGTCGATTCTGTTCCCTTCTGGAATTCCAGTTCCCCCTCTACGAAGCGTGTCCGCTAACAGCATATGCCGACACACCCAAACACAAGTGGATGTACGGAAAGTAAAGTGGTTCTAAAAGTACGTATTTTTTCCGAACTTGAAAATGAAAAGGACTAACATAACTGTAGCCCTACGCGCAATAATAAACTAGGGTGCATAAGCTCAGACATTAGAAAAAAGCTGAGAATACAAACAAGAACCACAGAAAATAAGTAATGGGAGTGTAAGATTAATTTTATTACGCTACTTTGACATTGCAAGACATGAAAGCATTGCCAACACTTTAGTTCCTTTTCGCTTTCCATACATGCAGTTGTGTTTGGGTGTGTCTTTATACGCTGTTAGCGGACAGGCTTCGTAAAGGGGGAACTGAAATTCCAGAATCGACTGCTACACCGGCAGTGTGAAGGTATTTCCCTTGTACAGTCAAACCTTTCTGCTTTCATTTTTTTTGTTTTTTTTTTTTGAATATTTATTTATTGAGTTTTTACATTTACAATTTAAAGCATTACATTACCCCTACCCTACCATAACCACGGCACAAAAAATAAATAAATAAATAAAAACACACACAAAACAAAACACAAGAATAAAACATATAACATTCCAAAGTTCCTGAGTCGACATTGAGAAAACAGAGTGTTCCATAATTGTTTAACATGAGAGGCAAAAAGAGGTGATTCTTAATACAAAAATAAATAAATTAATTAATTAATTTAAAAAAAAAATAAAAAAAAAATTAAAAAAAAAAGATATTTATAATAGAAAACAACCAAAACAGTCACATCCTCTTGAATCACAAAACCTTCCAGATATATCAAAGTTAACAGTAAGGCAACACGTTGTCATGTTTTTAGTCAATTTGTTATCATTTGATATGAAGAGTTTGGTAACATCCAAAGAGTACAAGATAGAAATAACACAGAAGAAAAAAAATTAATAAAAATAACTAAATAAATTTATTCTAAAGGCCAGGGAGTTCTTCAAAGTTGCTTTCATTTTTACAATATATTCTGATCGTTTATTCTTTTCTTGTTCACAATCACAGATATTTTTAAGTGAGTTTCGAAACTTGTCTGAGTTTATTACGTCTGAGAGATTACTGCAAATTCACTACACATCTATATTAATATACTGTATTTAAACAGCAATACATTTAGTTAAATTGACATGCTTGCAATAAGCGTAGTGCAAATATAAATACCCCTCTATTGACCATAGGCTGTTAAACAAACAGAAATGGTAGAACGTGATGACGTCATTAATATGCAAATTGACGTATGACGTAATCTAGTGACTTTTAGCAACTTTTCGGGCAGAGCTTAGTGCTTTTTCATTGAGAATAGTTGGCAACAGTGGTCAGAAACATTGGGCCCTATCATACACCCGTCGCAATAAGGCGCAAGACATGTTTCCACAACGTGTTGCTAGTTTCAGACCAGCGCAACCCTAATTTTCTCATTTTTCTCTACGTTGTTCAAATAGCAAATCCATTTGTGCCACTTTGTAGACTCATGGGTGTTCTGGTCTGGAAAAGAGGCGTGTTAAGACCCATTGTTGGCGTTGCTATTTTGAGGAACTAAAATAGACTGCGCAATAGACCAGCTGAAAGCAGGTCTAAAGTCAGAGAAAAGCAGAGAGCGTTAGTTGTGCACCTCCCTTACACATTGCTTAAAAAATGCAGGATGTACAGCAATATGCAAATATCTTTACAAATGAAAAAATATTAAAGGATTAAAATTTTACTAAAATTATTCTTTTCCACATTTAAAAACAACTGCCTCCATGCCTCGGGGGGCTTTTTCAGTTTATTCACGACAACTTGCTTTTGTATAATTTTATTATTATCATTAATATTATTTATTATATGCATATTTATATTAGTGTTATTAAAAACAAGCTTAGATTTGTCCACCTGTCAGGTTCTGGACCATATGGGGCATAAGATGTGTGTTTGGATATAACTCAGTTTTCCACACTTTGTTATTATTGTACATTTATTTGTTTGCTGGAAATTAGAACTGAATTTAGAAATAGTTTTGAAACAAATCTCTGCACTTAACAAACAAAATTAATTATGCAGGCTAATGCATTTCTTCAGTGGAGAGCGTACATCACCGTTTCCTTATCCACGAATGAGAGAAAGTGGAAGTAAAGGCCGAATGGAGGAGTCTCATTATTGTCTTTTATCAGTTTTCTTAACTGTTTTGAAGTGTTCAGTTTTTCCACTTACAAAGTTCGACATGTAAATAGCAAATACGCCATGACACGAAGCAACTGACTCTTAAAGGGAATGGGAGATGAGACTCTGATTAGTTTATTATCAAAAGACACCCATAACTCATTAAGAGAATAAGCACAACCCTGTTAGACCATGAGCACACGCCCTTAATGCTTTCGCGCCCTGCACTTCAGACTTTGCGCCTAGACCATTAAAATAGAGCCCGTTGAATCATTCAAGCACTAAACATTACTATTGGATGGAAAGGCAACAGTTCGACGCTGAATTATAACAATCCATAAAGACGGTACTTCATGTAAAATGCGAATGCTAAAAACATGATATTTAACCCATCTTGTGTATATCTAATGGACAGTTTTTGCTCGTTTATATCTATTATTTGTTCTCAGGTGTATTATTTTGGCAGTGTTATTTTGTTACATTTTATAATTAAATTATGCTACCATGTTGTACGCTGTTTGTCTTTGTCTTTACCGGATTGCTTAACGTTATCTTTATTTCCTTTTGTTACATCTTGTAGCTACTATATACTTGTATAATGTCCATTGTAGTTTATTAAATCTGATAATCAAAGACACGAGTCTGTGTATAATAACCCATTTCACTTCACATTTATGGTGATTTATGTTTACATTTTCTTAAATCAAACATAGTGATTTATAATATTAATATAATATTAATTATAAGGCCATGCATTATATAATTAAATCATTTTATTGTTAATGTACAGTGAAACTGATGAATCCATGGTGAGGTAAGTGACGTTATAAAGTACACTGCCGTTCCATTTGAAGAAGTACCGGATTTGTGTCCTCGCGTCCTCGGGAGTTCGTTCCTTCAAGTGCGAACTTTGCGTACTTGGTATTGAGAAACAGCCATAAGCCCTTTTCACACATACAGACCTTCCTGGAAAATTACTGTCAATTTTTCCGGGAAGGGATCATGTGTGAACAGGCCCTTTTTGAAAATACCGGTAAATTCGTTCTGGCAATTTTCCGGAAAGAGAAGTAAGATTCCCTGTTATTTGCAGGGATGCTGCTCTGTGTGAACGCAAAAGGAAAATTGCCGGAAAGAGCGCGTTCATGTCTAGAACGTGCTGACGTGAGACGTCTACTCCAGCCAATCAGAACACTCGCATTCACATCCGCACTGTTTATGAAAATAAAAGCCTTTGAATATTTTTGCAGACACATTTAGCTGCTAGATGTTAGTCAGATAACGATTCTATGTTCCTTCTTAATGCCAACTGTGTAAATAATTATTGATAAAATACTTATGATAAGCCGTTGTTTGTTTACCTTCAAGCTCTGCTTCAGTTGCTTGATGTGTGTGCGCCTGAAAGAGCCGGTGAGCGCCCACACATATTATGAACATCTTGACATCTGAAAGTGTTCCTCCATGTTTTCATCGAAGTTGTTCACAATACTTATCCATCCACAGAATTTGTAATGTTGTCAAATGTGTAAACATTTAGCTGGGGTAGTGCGGTTAGTGCGTCTGCCTTTGGGTGTCTCTGGGATAAGCTGCATGAATGCTAAAGCTTTAAATAAAAATGAAACCATCAAGCGGGATCCCTATTACGTTTACAAATACAATCGCAGCCATTTTGAGCTCATTTCTAGTTAATGATGTCCAGTGGCGGCTGGTGTTAAAAAATGTGGGGGTGGGGGCGCAAACACCAGAAAAAAATCTAACTGTTGGTAAAGTAAGTGTGTAAAAGCCATTTTTCAGGTGATGTATCAAAAAACTAAAATATGACTAAAGCATACAATAACTGCATCACAAATCAGTTCATTTTAGTTCAATTTGGGTTTATTATCAGTAATGAAGTAATCAAGATAATCAGTAAACACACACACACACACATAAATGTTGCCTAATCACTGGCCAGTAGCACTACTTGAAAATAAATTTTGCTCTCCTTTCTTTCTGGCTTGCAAATTTCTCAATAACCTTTTGGTTAACGTCAGTCATCTCAGTCACCAGTCTCTTCTCTATTGACAGCATGGCCAATGGATTCAGCCTCACTTGCGTCATGCTGTTTGAAACAGCAAACACGGAAAACAGTAAAGGCATGACTTACATCTCAACCTGCCAGCCAACTCCGTTTGGCATAACAAGTGCTGGAAAAGCCCCGAGTGTACGCGCGCTCGCGATTACTTGACTACTGAATTTGCAAGGAAGGTCGATCTGGTCCAAGCTCCTTGATTCTTTTTTTTTTTTCTTCATCCAAACGCCTTGTGAACGGATATCTTTGCAAAGATACAACGGAATTTTCCTTCATCTCGAGAAATTGCACTTGCTTTCACTATGATTAATAGTTGTCAGTTAACTGAGGAGCTGCTGCTGAGTGAACGGTCTAAGTGAGAATGGTCCAATCACATAAGGCCAATCATATAAAAACAAATATGATTCGTTCTAACAACAAAAATGGGAGGGTTCAGGACGCAGAGCGCTGCGCCCCAAGGACAATTTAAAACCGGCCAATTAGAGCTTATCGTCCTATCACGTGCATTGCAATAGTTTGTGTACCTACATAGACACTCATTAGTCCGGCGCCCCGCACACATATGAAAAAATATTGTTCATACATTTTTTTTCAATAAATGTTAGTATGACTACAATAAATGTTATAATGATATAATTAAATCAATTTATTTAGTTAATATTTCTGATAATAAATATTAACATATTAAAGGGGTCTAACTTGAAGGGGGCGGCGCCTCAGCGCCCCCTATTGACCAGCCGCCACTGATGATGTCGGAATTTACCGATATTTTGGAATGGATGTGTGAATGGTCTTTTGTGGAAAAATTCCGGAACATCCTTGCTTGTATGAACAGCGCTTTTTTGAATATACTGGTAAAGTCGTTCCAGTAATTTTCTAAATATTTACCGGTATCACTGTGTTGAAGGGCTTTTGGTTAGAAGCACTTCCATTAAGTTGTTAGAGGGGACTGACAGTAGTATTGGTAACCTAGCAACCAACAGTAAACAAGGCAAGAATAATGGAGACAGCACTGCAGTTAGTAACAATTATATTAAATTAAATGTCATAGTTATAAATGTCCTACCAGTGTAGCTTGCTATTGCTAAAAAATAATGCTTTGTTTATAAATGATTTGATAAATGCCCTAACAGCAAGGACATTAAGACGAAGCCAAGACTCTCATACTGTACAAATAGGAAAAAATACTTCTGGAGGATTTTTGGGAGGCTGTCGTGACCAGACATTTATATGAAACCTACAGTATATGGCTTCGACATCTCAGAAGAAAACCCCCCAGCTGATTACCTGGGTAATGATCCCTGATCCGCAGGGTAGGGTTGTGCCGATAGACGATAGTATCGTGTATCGATGATAGGCAAAGATATTGCCAAGAGCTGAGACCTATGACATATTGATATTGGGCTCATTTCACATTAATGTAGACCTATTACTTGTTTTAATTGCATTATTGAATAAAATGAATTGTATTATTATTTTTAATCATCATCATAGCTTATTTTTTTCAGTGCATGCATTGACTGCTCCTTCAAATACTAGTGATGTGTGGATCGATACTAAAAAATCGATATCTCCGATACCAGCTTTGTATGTTCTAGAATCAATTATCTTATCAAAATATCGATATTTCAGTAATTTGGAGCAAATATATAGTTTATTGGAAATAGAAATACAGCTGAAAGTAACCACAATTACTCTAGTTTATCTGAATAATGCCAACTTAGTTGGAACTACTTGTTCTTCCGCCTGCCAAGTCATGGACGTAATATGGCACTGTACCACTGCAGAGCACGCTAGCTAGCCACTCAGTCCGCTGGCCTGGCACATGTTGTTTAATCACGCTGTCATTGGATATGGGTGACTGCAAGCGAAGTTATGTGTGGAGCTACTTCACTTCCATAAACTCAAACGATGCGGTTTGTGTCACGTGTAACAAAACAGTGAGGTACTGTGGTAAAACCACAAACCTAATCAAACATCTACATATAAATCACAAGACAGAATAGGACAACGGCATGACTAGGCGGTCAGAAGAGGAGGAAAGGAAAGGTACAGGTGCTGCTAGGGGAAGGCAGACATCGCTTTCAGAGTCCTTAGGTGCAGCAAGCAGGCACTATCCAGGTACAGAGGGAGAAAATGTGGCTGTATTTTGGTGGCTTGGGTTTTTGTGACAATGATAAAACAAAAGAAAAAGGTTAAAACTCTTCAAGGGGACTGGATTAACATGTCACTAAACCAAAAGGTGTGAATGTTTATTGTTTTATGTTATGTTCAGGCAGGCGTTTTAAGATATACATGCTCAGATGCTGTCAATGAATATGCAAGTTGGCTCTTTTTTTGTATGATAATTCTTCATCAATAAACAATCATAGTCCGTAATATGTCTTGTATTCAGTATGGCGTGAGACTTTTAAGTACACTACTTGTTACTTTAATTTCCCAAACAGTAATTTTTGGGCAAAGTATCAGTATCGGATCGGTATCGCCGTTACTCGTCTTTATTTTACTTGGTATCTGATCGGGTAGGAAACCAGTGGTATCGCACATCACTATCAAATACACGGAATATACATACCTGTCTGTTGGTGTCATTGTGAGGTTCATCGTCATCAAAGCTGACGATGTGATGGTTTGCCCCTTCAGTGTTCATTGTGCACAAGAAGGAGCAGTAACTGCTTCATTCAGGATGTCATTCGGGGATGTAATTGTAGACTTACCTAGGCTGTGTATAATGATATTGTGTAGTCCTATAATGTGCGCGCATGAGGAAGCCACTGATCATGAAATAAATCAGCGTTTAAGACAAAAAAATCCAATGGCTGCTATAATGCAATCTGTCAGTACATCTGTTTTATTTTTCTTTGTTTTATTGGAAATCGAGCCACACCAGTCTGTTCTCCAAACGATATAAGGCATTAACTTCAAAAGAGGGTTTGCTCTGGTGCAAGTTGGTAGTAAATCAGTCTCATTTTATCAGTTCATTCATGTCCAATAAACCGCATATCTGGTTTTAAAGCTCCAACGACAGACCAAGCTGTCATCAAAGAAATAGAGGCGATAAAAATGGACTGTGTTGCCATCTTCTGTCAGCTGCATCTGATCTTATCCAGACCTAGACCTTTATCTCTCCACACCAGCAGGTGTCAGTACAGTAGACTATTATTACTGCACAAAGGGAAACCGGAACTAGTGCTGCACACATACAAACCACGTAATTCCTGTATATACCCTGTTATATTTCTCATTTGCATTAACTGAATTTTCACACAAGTTTAAAACCACCTCAAGCAAATGTAGAAACTTTTGGGGAATTAAAGGGTTTTTACTCAAACGTTGACATTTCCATCAATCTTTTGTCTTGAAATACTGCAAAATGAGTAATTGAAAATCAGCTTATGTGAAAATTCAGTCTAGCCGAATTTCTGGCTTACTTTAACACAACTGTCTGAACAATAAATAAAGGTGCGCTGGTTTGTTGGCTTTGTTGAAAAGAACCATGTAGCAGTGAAGAAGCACTTCTGCAATATGTTGGTCAATTTATTTAATATATATTCGCCAGCTTTTTTTAATCCAATATGAGTTTCATTGTATATTTTTATGTGATATTGAGTCACTAACTTTGCAAAAAATAGACAAAAACCATCTTGAGCAGTCCTTAAAGGAATCCAATCATGAGAAAATACAAAAAATACAAGATTTTTTGTGTATTTTCATAGCAAAAGCACAAGAGTTGATTGTGTTCTCACAAACACGAAATGGCAAGAGTGTGAAATTGAGTCTGAATTCAGTTTGAAAATGGTGATTTGCCATTGAACTTGAAAGGCTTTTGCAGTGACATACTATTAGCAATCATCCATACAAAGTTAGATGAATATGTGAAAATGTGCTGTAGTTTTTACACTCAATAACAAAATCAACACAAGAAGAGGCTAGTGAGAAAACAGCAGTCCAGAAAGCATTTTATCATACCCCTGTTGATGTTTGGCACACCTGTCAAGTCATGACACATTATTTACATAGCACTTTATACAATAGATTGCTTCAGTGAAAGCAGATTTACATTCTTAAACATGAAATACAGCGTTACACTGTAAAAAAATATCTGTATTTGTGTTTTCCATTTATTTACGGTTGTCCATTGCATTATGGGAGGTTGAACTCTGCTCTGTCGACTTTTGATGTTGAATATTCAGCTCTACAATTTAACAAAGTGACTTTTGGTGACATTTTAGTAGTTTGAAATAATGTTTAAGAAATAATATCTAGAGAAATAAGTCTGTAAAATAACAGAAAATGTACTGGCGGTTTATTACAAGCTTTTTGCAGCGTAATTTACAACAACACAGACAAAATATTACTTTAAACTAATAGAAATGTTCATAAAAGTCACTTTTTCGAGCTTTTTAAGGTTAAAAGTTGTTGGCTGAAAGATCAAGGTCCCGTAATGCAATTCAAAAGCATAAATAAATGGGTAAAATGAATCACAAAATATGGAAAGCCTGCTAATTTATGGAAATTTTTACAGTGTAGTTTCACTTTCGGTTATTGTTATAACTTGAGTTTCTACTGTGGAGCATCTCTCCAGTGTTTACATTTTCACTTGGACACCAAATCTTGACAAACTGAACAGAAGAAATAAACCACGGATGACTTGTATGTTTAAAAATGAGCCACGCCCACATATGACATCACTGACATTGACCAATGGGAGCTCAAAGGCGTTTACTTTGAAATGCCGTCACACAGTTCATTATCTGATATGTACCAGGCCTCTACATCAATACTGGGTTTACTATGGTGTACGTTTGTAGTAAAACTGTCACATTGGTTGATTTTGTTCATAGTCATATTACAAAAGTTCATTCTCCAATATACAGTGTATCACGTCTTAAGACCAAAAGATCCAATGGCCATACCTGCCAACACTTCCATTTTTCCCGGGAGTCTGCTGTATTTCAGACCCATCTCCCGACACCCTCCTGTTTTGTTATTTTTACCGGAAAACTCCTGTAATTTTGCCCCCCAACCTCCGCCTGCCACCCTCCACCCACGGTCCTCAGCTTTTTGGTACAGTATATAACACCCCCGGATCGCCGACTGTGGTATAGTATCCGATTGCAGCTGCTGACCGAAACACCTCACCCCTGACACATAGACTTCCCCACCACTCACTCTTATTAAGCTCCACATGCTTTCAGCTCATTTTTGAAGCCCTTGGTGTGTTCACAGTACGACGCTGGCTGTGGCACAGTGGTTGGCAGGTATCCCTATGCGCCGGTGGCAGGTGAACATCTTTCGCAGCTCTGCACGAAAGCGGTCATGAAGCCACGCGTACAGAAACGGGTTGCAGCAGGACGAGCTCATGGCACACAG